>JAQBHY010000093.1:7500-607500 GCA_027574665.1 Rhynochetos jubatus
GCAGCAACGAGGCGCGCCGACTCCAAGAGCGGCGCGAAACCCACAACGGCAGCGGCGCAACACTAAGACCTGCACAACAACATGACCAGCACGACCCCCAGAGCGGCAACGAGGCGCGCCGACTCCAAGAGCGGCGCGAAACCCACAACGGCGGCGGAGCAACACTAAGACCTGCACAACAACATGACCAGCACGACCCCCAGAGCGGCAACGAGGCGCACCACAGCACCAAGAGCAACAAGAGACCCAGATCGCCAAGCCGGGGCCCCTTTCGAAGCAGGCCGGCAGCGCTGCAAAGGAAGGAATGCCTCTTACCTTGCGAGTCCGAGGCGAGCCTGAGGTGAGTCGAGTCAACGTCCGAGTCTGCGTCCGAAGCAGGAGGGCAGCACCCCGAGCCGGGCTCCCTTTCGAGGCAGGCCAGCAGCGCTGCAAAGGAAGGAATGCCTCTTACCTTGCGAGTCCGAGGCGAGTCCGAGGCGGAGGCGAGTCCGACTCCAAGTGTGAGTCTGAAGCGGCGGGGCAGCACCCCGAGCCGGGGCTCCTTTCGAGGCAGGCCTGCATCCCTGCAAAGGAAGGAATGACCTTAATCTTAAGAGTGCAGGGACGCCCCGAATAAGAGGGGGCCAGGAGGCGCCACGAGGCGCCACGAGACCAAGAGCAGCGCCCAGACCAAGAGCAGCGCAACACCCACAATGGCGGCGGAACACTAACAGCGGCGGCGTGACACTAAGACCTGCACAACTACACGAGCAGCACGACCCCCAGAGCGGCAACGAGGCACGCCGACTCCAAGAGCGGCGCGAAACCCACAACGGCGGCGGCGCGACACTAAGACCTGCACAACTACACGAGCAGCACGACCCCCAGAGCAGCAATGAGGCGCACCACAGCACCAAGAGCAACAAGAGACCCAGATCGCCAAGCCGGGGCCCCTTTCGAAGCAGGCCGGCAGCGCTGCAAAGGAAGGAATGCCTCTTACCTTGCGAGTCCGAGGCGAGCCTGAGGTGAGTCGAGTCAACGTCCGAGTCTGCGTCCGAAGCAGGAGGGCAGCACCCCGAGCCGGGCTCCCTTTCGAGGCAGGCCAGCAGCGCTGCAAAGGAAGGAATGCCTCTTACCTTGCGAGTCCGAGGCGGAGGCGAGTCCGACTCCAAGTGTGAGTCTGAAGCGGCGGGGCAGCACCCCGAGCCGGGGCTCCTTTCGAGGCAGGCCTGCATCCCTGCAAAGGAAGGAATGACCTTAATCTTAAGAGTGCAGGGACGCCCCGAATAAGAGGGGGCCAGGAGGCGCCACGAGGCGCCACGAGACCAAGAGCAGCGCCCAGACCAAGAGCAGCGCAACACCCACAATGGCGGCGGAACACTAACAGCAGCGGCACAACACTAAGACCTGCACAACAACGGGACAAGCACGACCCCCAGAGCGGCAACGAGGCGCGCCGACTCCAAGAGCGGCGCGAAACCCACAACGGCGGTGGCGCGAAACCCACAACGGCGGCGGCGCGACACTAAGACCTGCACAACTACACGAGCAGCACGACCCCCAGAGCGGCAACGAGGCGCACCACAGCACCAAGAGCAACAAGAGACCCAGATCGCCAAGCCGGGGCCCCTTTCGAAGCAGGCCGGCAGCGCTGCAAAGGAAGGAATGCCTCTTACCTTGCGAGTCCGAGGCAAGTCCGAGGCGGAGGCGAGTCCGACTCCAAGTGTGAGTCTGAAGCGGCGGGGCAGCACCCCGAGCCGGGGCTCCTTTCGAGGCGGGCCTGCGTCCTGCAAAGGAAGGAATGACCTTAACCTTAAGAGTGCAGGGACATCCCGAATAAGAGGGGGCCAGGTGGCACCACGAGACCAAGAGCAGCGCCCAGACCAAGAGCAGCACAACACCCACAATGGCGGCGGAACACTAACAGCGGCGGCGTGACACTAAGACCTGCACAACTACACGAGCAGCACGACCCCCAGAGCGGCAACGAGGCACGCCGACTCCAAGAGCGGCGCGAAACCCACAACGGCGGCGGCGCGAAACCCACAACGGCGGCGGCGCGACACTAAGTCCTGCACAACTACACGAGCAGCACGACCCCCAGAGCAGCAACGAGGCGCACCACAGCACCAAGAGCAACAAGAGACCCAGATCGCCAAGCCGGGGTCCCTTTCGAGCCAGGCCAGCAGCGCTGCAAAGGAAGGAATGCCTCTTACCTTGCGAGTCCGAGGCAAGTCCGAGGCGGAGGCGAGTCTGACTCCAAGTGTGAGTCTCAAGCGGCGGGGCAGCACCCCGAGCCGGGGCTCCTTTCGAGGCAGGCCTGCGTCCCTGCAAAGGAAGGAATGACCTTAACCTTAAGAGTGCAGGGACGCCCCGAATAAGAGGGGGCCAGGAGGCGCCACGAGGCGCCACGAGGCCAAGAGCAGCGCAACCACCACAATGGCAGCGGAACACTAACAGCGGCGGCACAACAACGGGACCAGCACGACCCCCAGAGCGGCAACGAGGTGCGCCGACTCCAAGAGCGGCGCGAAACCCACAACGGCGGCGGCGCGAAACCCACAACGGCGGCGGCGCGAAACCCACAACGGCGGCGGCGCGAAACCCACAACGGCGGCGGCGCGAAACCCACAACGGCGCGAAACCCACAACGGCGGCGGCGCGAAACCCACAACGGCGGCGGCGCAACACTAAGACCTGCACAACAACATGACCAGCACGACCCCCAGAGCGGCAACGAAGCGCGCCGACTCCAAGAGCGGCGCGAAACCCACAACGGCGGCGGCGCAACACTAAGACCTGCACAACAACATGACCAGCACGACCCCCAGAGCGGCAACGAGGCGCACCACAGCACCAAGAGCAACAAGAGACCCAGATCACCAAGCCGGGGCCCCTTTCGAAGCAGGCCGGCAGCGCTGCAAAGGAAGGAATGCCTCTTACCTTGCGAGTCCGAGGCGAGCCTGAGGTGAGTCGAGTCAACGTCCGAGTCTGCGTCCGAAGCAGGAGGGCAGCACCCCGAGCCGGGCTCCCTTTCGAGGCAGGCCAGCAGCGCTGCAAAGGAAGGAATGCCTCTTACCTTGCGAGTCCGAGGCAAGTCCGAGGCGGAGGCGAGTCCGACTCCAAGTGTGAGTCTGAAGCGGCGGGGCAGCACCCCGCACGGGGCTCCTTTCGAGGCGGGCCTGCGTCCTGCAAAGGAAGGAATGACCTTAACCTTAAGAGTGCAGGGACATCCCGAATAAGAGGGGGCCAGGTGGCACCACGAGACCAAGAGCAGCGCCCAGACCAAGAGCAGCACAACACCCACAATGGCGGCGGAACACTAACAGCGGCGGCGTGACACTAAGACCTGCACAACTACACGAGCAGCACGACCCCCAGAGCGGCAACGAGGCGCACCACAGCACCAAGAGCAACAAGAGACCCAGATCGCCAAGCCGGGGCCCCTTTCGAAGCAGGCCGGCAGCGCTGCAAAGGAAGGAATGCCTCTTACCTTGCGAGTCCGAGGCGAGCCTGAGGTGAGTCGAGTCAATGTCCGAGTCTGCGTCCGAAGCAGGAGGGCAGCACCCCGAGCCGGGGTCCCTTTCGGGCCAGGCCAGCAGCGCTGCAAAGGAAGGAATGCCTCTTACCTTGCGAGTCCGAGGCGAGCCTGAGGTGAGTCGAGTCAACGTCCGAGTCTGCGTCCGAAGCAGGAGGGCAGCACCCCGAGCCGGGCTCCCTTTCGAGGCAGGCCAGCAGCGCTGCAAAGGAAGGAATGCCTCTTACCTTGCGAGTCCGAGGCGAGTCCGAGGCGGAGGCGAGTCCGACTCCAAGTGTGAGTCTGAAGCGGCGGGGCAGCACCCCGAGCCGGGGCTCCTTTCGAGGCAGGCCTGCATCCCTGCAAAGGAAGGAATGACCTTAATCTTAAGAGTACAGGGACGCCCCGAATAAGAGGGGGCCAGGAGGCGCCACGAGGCGCCACGAGACCAAGAGCAGCGCCCAGACCAAGAGCAGCGCAACACCCACAATGGCGGCGGAACACTAACAGCAGCGGCACAACACTAAGACCTGCACAACAACGGGACAAGCACGACCCCCAGAGCGGCAACGAGGCGCGCCGACTCCAAGAGCGGCGCGAAACCCACAACGGCGGTGGCGCGAAACCCACAACGGCGGCGGCGCGACACTAAGACCTGCACAACTACACGAGCAGCACGACCCCCAGAGCAGCAATGAGGCGCACCACAGCACCAAGAGCAACAAGAGACCCAGATCGCCAAGCCGGGGCCCCTTTCGAAGCAGGCCGGCAGCGCTGCAAAGGAAGGAATGCCTCTTACCTTGCGAGTCCGAGGCAAGTCCGAGGCGGAGGCGAGTCCGACTCCAAGTGTGAGTCTGAAGCGGCGGGGCAGCACCCCGAGCCGGGGCTCCTTTCGAGGCGGGCCTGCGTCCTGCAAAGGAAGGAATGACCTTAACCTTAAGAGTGCAGGGACATCCCGAATAAGAGGGGGCCAGGTGGCACCACGAGACCAAGAGCAGCGCCCAGACCAAGAGCAGCACAACACCCACAATGGCGGCGGAACACTAACAGCGGCGGCGTGACACTAAGACCTGCACAACTACACGAGCAGCACGACCCCCAGAGCGGCAACGAGGCGCACCACAGCACCAAGAGCAACAAGAGACCCAGATCGCCAAGCCGGGGCCCCTTTCGAAGCAGGCCGGCAGCGCTGCAAAGGAAGGAATGCCTCTTACCTTGCGAGTCCGAGGCGAGCCTGAGGTGAGTCGAGTCAATGTCCGAGTCTGCGTCCGAAGCAGGAGGGCAGCACCCCGAGCCGGGGTCCCTTTCGGGCCAGGCCAGCAGCGCTGCAAAGGAAGGAATGCCTCTTACCTTGCGAGTCCGAGGCGGGGACGAGCCGAAGTCCGAGTCTGAATGCGAAGCGGCGGGGCGTCGCACCGAGCCGGGGCCTCTTTCGAAGCAGGCAAGCAGCGCTGCAAAGGAAGGAATGTCTCTTACCTTGCGAGTCCGAGGCGGACGCGAGTCTGACTCCAAGTGTGAGTCTGAAGCGGCGGGGCAGCACCCCGAGCCGGGGCTCCTTTCGAGGCAGGCCTGCGTCCCTGCAAAGGAAGGAATGACCTTAATCTTAAGAGTGCAGGGACGCCCCGAATAAGAGGGTGCCAGGAGGCGCCACGAGGCGCCACAAGACCAAGAGCAGCGCCCAGACCAAGAGCAGCGCAACACCCACAATGGCGGCGGAACACTAACAGCAGCGGCACAACACTAAGACCTGCACAACAACGGGACAAGCACGACCCCCAGAGCGGCAACGAGGCGCGCCGACTCCAAGAGCGGCGCGAAACCCACAACGGCGGTGGCGCGAAACCCACAACGGCGGCGGCGCGACACTAAGACCTGCACAACTACACGAGCAGCACGACCCCCAGAGCAGCAATGAGGCGCACCACAGCACCAAGAGCAACAAGAGACCCAGATCGCCAAGCCGGGGTCCCTTTCGAGCCAGGCCAGCAGCGCTGCAAAGGAAGGAATGCCTCTTACCTTGCGAGTCCGAGGCAAGTCCGAGGCGGAGGCGAGTCTGACTCCAAGTGTGAGTCTCAAGCGGCGGGGCAGCACCCCGAGCCGGGGCTCCTTTCGAGGCAGGCCTGCGTCCCTGCAAAGGAAGGAATGACCTTAATCTTAAGAGTGCAGGGACGCCCCGAATAAGAGGGGGCCAGGAGGCGCCACGAGGCGCCACGAGGCCAAGAGCAGCGCAACACCCACAATGGCAGCGGAACACTAACAGCGGCAGCACAACAACGGGACAAGCACGACCCCCAGAGCGGCAACGAGGTGCGCCGACTCCAAGAGCGGCGCGAAACCCACAACGGCGGCGGCGCGAAACCCACAACGGCGGCGGCGCGAAACCCACAACGGCGGCGGCGCGAAACCCACAACGGCGGCGGCGCGAAACCCACAACGGCGGCGGCGCGAAACCCACAACGGCGGCGGCGCGAAACCCACAACGGCGGCGGCGCGAAACCCACAACGGCGGCGGCGCGACACTAAGACCTGCACAACTACACGAGCAGCACGACTCCCAGAGCAGCAACGAGGCGCGCCGACTCCAAGAGCGGCGCGAAACCCACAACGGCAGCGGCGCAACACTAAGACCTGCACAACAACATGACCAGCACGACCCCCAGAGCGGCAACGAGGCGCGCCGACTCCAAGAGCGGCGCGAAACCCACAACGGCGGCGGAGCAACACTAAGACCTGCACAACAACATGACCAGCACGACCCCCAGAGCGGCAACGAAGCGCGCCGACTCCAAGAGCGGCGCGAAACCCACAACGGCGGCGGCGCAACACTAAGACCTGCACAACAACATGACCAGCACGACCCCCAGAGCGGCAACGAGGCGCACCACAGCACCAAGAGCAACAAGAGACCCAGATCGCCAAGCCGGGGCCCCTTTCGAAGCAGGCCGGCAGCGCTGCAAAGGAAGGAATGCCTCTTACCTTGCGAGTCCGAGGCGAGCCTGAGGTGAGTCGAGTCAACGTCCGAGTCTGCGTCCGAAGCAGGAGGGCAGCACCCCGAGCCGGGCTCCCTTTCGAGGCAGGCCAGCAGCGCTGCAAAGGAAGGAATGCCTCTTACCTTGCGAGTCCGAGGCGAGTCCGAGGCGGAGGCGAGTCCGACTCCAAGTGTGAGTCTGAAGCGGCGGGGCAGCACCCCGAGCCGGGGCTCCTTTCGAGGCAGGCCTGCATCCCTGCAAAGGAAGGAATGACCTTAATCTTAAGAGTGCAGGGACGCCCCGAATAAGAGGGGGCCAGGAGGCGCCACGAGGCGCCACGAGACCAAGAGCAGCGCCCAGACCAAGAGCAGCGCAACACCCACAATGGCGGTGGAACACTAACAGCAGCGGCACAACACTAAGACCTGCACAACAACGGGACAAGCACGACCCCCAGAGCGGCAACGAGGCGCGCCGACTCCAAGAGCGGCGCGAAACCCACAACGGCGGCGGCGCGACACTAAGACCTGCACAACTACACGAGCAGCACGACCCCCAGAGCAGCAATGAGGCGCACCACAGCACCAAGAGCAACAAGAGACCCAGATCGCCAAGCCGGGGCCCCTTTCGAAGCAGGCCGGCAGCGCTGCAAAGGAAGGAATGCCTCTTACCTTGCGAGTCCGAGGCAAGTCCGAGGCGGAGGCGAGTCCGACTCCAAGTGTGAGTCTGAAGCGGCGGGGCAGCACCCCGAGCCGGGGCTCCTTTCGAGGCGGGCCTGCGTCCTGCAAAGGAAGGAATGACCTTAACCTTAAGAGTGCAGGGACATCCCGAATAAGAGGGGGCCAGGTGGCACCACGAGACCAAGAGCAGCGCCCAGACCAAGAGCAGCACAACACCCACAATGGCGGCGGAACACTAACAGCGGCGGCGTGACACTAAGACCTGCACAACTACACGAGCAGCACGACCCCCAGAGCGGCAACGAGGCGCACCACAGCACCAAGAGCAACAAGAGACCCAGATCGCCAAGCCGGGGCCCCTTTCGAAGCAGGCCGGCAGCGCTGCAAAGGAAGGAATGCCTCTTACCTTGCGAGTCCGAGGCGAGCCTGAGGTGAGTCGAGTCAATGTCAGAGTCTGCGTCCGAAGCAGGAGGGCAGCACCCCGAGCCGGGGTCCCTTTCGGGCCAGGCCAGCAGCGCTGCAAAGGAAGGAATGCCTCTTACCTTGCGAGTCCGAGGCGGGGACGAGCCGAAGTCCGAGTCTGAATGCGAAGCGGCGGGGCGTCGCACCGAGCCGGGGCCTCTTTCGAAGCAGGCCGGCAGCGCTGCAAAGGAAGGAATGTCTCTTACCTTGCGAGTCCGAGGCGGACGCGAGTCTGACTCCAAGTGTGAGTCTGAAGCGGCGGGGCAGCACCCCGAGCCGGGGCTCCTTTCGAGGCAGGCCTGCGTCCCTGCAAAGGAAGGAATGACCTTAATCTTAAGAGTGCAGGGACGCCCCGAATAAGAGGGTGCCAGGAGGCGCCACGAGGCGCCACGAGACCAAGAGCAGCGCCCAGACCAAGAGCAGCGCAACACCCACAATGGCAGCGGAACACTAACAGCGGCGGCACAACAACGGGACAAGCACGACCCCCAGAGCGGCAACGAGGTGCGCCGACTCCAAGAGCGGCGCGAAACCCACAACGGCGGTGGCGCGAAACCCACAACGGCGGCGGCGCGACACTAAGACCTGCACAACTACACGAGCAGCACGACTCCCGGAGCAGCAACGAGGCGCGCCGACTCCAAGAGCGGCGCGAAACCCACAACGGCAGCGGCGCAACACTAAGACCTGCACAACAACATGACCAGCACGACCCCCAGAGCGGCAACGAAGCGCGCCGACTCCAAGAGCGGCGCGAAACCCACAACGGCAGCGGCGCAACACTAAGACCTGCACAACAACATGACCAGCACGACCCCCAGAGCGGCAACGAGGCGCACCACAGCACCAAGAGCAACAAGAGACCCAGATCGCCAAGCCGGGGCCCCTTTCGAAGCAGGCCGGCAGCGCTGCAAAGGAAGGAATGCCTCTTACCTTGCGAGTCCGAGGCGAGCCTGAGGTGAGTCGAGTCAACGTCCGAGTCTGCGTCCGAAGCAGGAGGGCAGCACCCCGAGCCGGGCTCCCTTTCGAGGCAGGCCAGCAGCGCTGCAAAGGAAGGAATGCCTCTTACCTTGCGAGTCCGAGGCGGAGGCGAGTCCGACTCCAAGTGTGAGTCTGAAGCGGCGGGGCAGCACCCCGAGCCGGGGCTCCTTTCGAGGCAGGCCTGCATCCCTGCAAAGGAAGGAATGACCTTAATCTTAAGAGTGCAGGGACGCCCCGAATAAGAGGGGGCCAGGAGGCGCCACGAGGCGCCACGAGACCAAGAGCAGCGCCCAGACCAAGAGCAAGCGCAACACCCACAATGGCGGCGGAACACTAACAGCAGCGGCACAACACTAAGACCTGCACAACAACGGGACAAGCACGAACCCCAGAGCGGCAACGAGGCGCGCCGACTCCAAGAGCGGCGCAAAACCCACAACGGCGGCGGCGCAACACTAGGACCTGCACAACAACATGACCAGCACGACCCCCAGAGCGGCAACGAGGCGCGCCGACTCCAAGAGCGGCGCGAAACCCACAACGGCGGTGGCGCGAAACCCACAACGGCGGCGGCGCGACACTAAGACCTGCACAACTACACGAGCAGCACGACCCCCAGAGCGGCAACGAGGCGCACCACAGCACCAAGAGCAACAAGAGACCCAGATCGCCAAGCCGGGGCCCCTTTCGAAGCAGGCCGGCAGCGCTGCAAAGGAAGGAATGCCTCTTACCTTGCGAGTCCGAGGCAAGTCCGAGGCGGAGGCGAGTCCGACTCCAAGTGTGAGTCTGAAGCGGCGGGGCAGCACCCCGAGCCGGGGCTCCTTTCGAGGCGGGCCTGCGTCCTGCAAAGGAAGGAATGACCTTAACCTTAAGAGTGCAGGGACATCCCGAATAAGAGGGGGCCAGGTGGCACCACGAGACCAAGAGCAGCGCCCAGACCAAGAGCAGCACAACACCCACAATGGCGGCGGAACACTAACAGCGGCGGCGTGACACTAAGACCTGCACAACTACACGAGCAGCACGACCCCCAGAGCGGCAACGAGGCACGCCGACTCCAAGAGCGGCGCGAAACCCACAACGGCGGCGGCGCGAAACCCACAACGGCGGCGGCGCGAAACCCACAACGGCGGCGGCGCGACACCCACAACGGCGGCGGCGCGACACTAAGTCCTGCACAACTACACGAGCAGCACGACCCCCAGAGCGGCAACGAGGCGCACCACAGCACCAAGAGCAACAAGAGACCCAGATCGCCAAGCCGGGGTCCCTTTCGAGCCAGGCCAGCAGCGCTGCAAAGGAAGGAATGCCTCTTACCTTGCGAGTCCGAGGCAAGTCCGAGGCGGAGGCGAGTCTGACTCCAAGTGTGAGTCTCAAGCGGCGGGGCAGCACCCCGAGCCGGGGCTCCTTTCGAGGCAGGCCTGCGTCCCTGCAAAGGAAGGAATGACCTTAACCTTAAGAGTGCAGGGACGCCCCGAATAAGAGGGGGCCAGGAGGCGCCACGAGGCGCCACGAGGCGCCACGAGGCCAAGAGCAGCGCAACCACCACAATGGCAGCGGAACACTAACAGCGGCGGCACAACAACGGGACAAGCACGACCCCCAGAGCGGCAACGAGGTGCGCCGACTCCAAGAGCGGCGCGACACCCACAACGGCGGCGGCGCGACACCCACAACGGCGGCGGCGCGACACCCACAACGGCGGCGGCGCGACACCCACAACGGCGGCGGCGCGACACCCACAACGGCGGCGGCGCGACACCCACAACGGCGGCGGCGCGACACTAAGACCTGCACAACAACATGACCAGCACGACCCCCAGAGCGGCAACGAGGCGCGCCGACTCCAAGAGCGGCGCGAAACCCACAACGGCGGCGGCGCAACACTAAGACCTGCACAACAACATGACCAGCACGACCCCCAGAGCGGCAACGAAGCGCGCCGACTCCAAGAGCGGCGCGAAACCCACAACGGCGGCAGCGCAACACTAAGACCTGCACAACAACATGACCAGCACGACCCCCAGAGCGGCAACGAGGCGCACCACAGCACCAAGAGCAACAAGAGACCCAGATCGCCAAGCCGGGGCCCCTTTCGAAGCAGGCCGGCAGCGCTGCAAAGGAAGGAATGCCTCTTACCTTGCGAGTCCGAGGCGAGCCTGAGGTGAGTCGAGTCAACGTCCGAGTCTGCGTCCAAAGCAGGAGGGCAGCACCCCGAGCCGGGCTCCCTTTCGAGGCAGGCCAGCAGCGCTGCAAAGGAAGGAATGCCTCTTACCTTGCGAGTCCGAGGCAAGTCCGAGGCGGAGGCGAGTCCGAAGCGGTGGGACAGCACCCCGAGCCGGGGCTCCTTTCGAGGCAGGCCTGCGTCCCTGCAAAGGAAGGAATGCCTCTTACCTTCAGAGTCCAGGGACGCCCCGAGTCCCATGTGGCGCGAGACCAAGAGCGGCGCGAGTGTTAAAAAATTCTTCCCCAGACAAAGCGGGTTGCTTGAGGTATTCTATTTTTTTAATCAAAACTCAGAGTTGGGTCACCACCTCAGTGAGTGGCCAATGGTCCAAGGTCTCACACAGTTTTTAGACCGTTCAATCAATACCCATTACAAAGGTCCAAAGTCTTTGTATATTTCCACTTGGCCTTTCAGTCCCCAAAGTTCACCATTTATCACAGATCTTCACAATCCCCCATCTCAGCTGCATTCTTCTGTTCTGGTTCCAAGCCTCGGTTCAGTTACAGGGTCTTCTTTGGGTCGCCGTCTCCGTAATCACTCTTCTGCCATTTCTGTCCTGCACAATTCTGAGACAGACTTTGAGATGTACTATTAAGGGCTTACCTTTTGTCTAGCAAAGCACCTGTGCTTCATTAATTAATCGCTCTTTGTTCAAACTGTCTCTGTGTGATTAGCTTGACTGGGTTTGAAACCGGCCTTGGGTGAATTTGTAGTGGGAGCAGGTTGAGAGCAAACATTCTGGGCCTGTCGAGCGGTATTTCTGCACTTTACAACACCCCAAACCTCAGATCTAAACCTGCACTAGGGACTAGGAAAGATTCCTTTACAGAGATTCAGAAGCACTGTCCCACCCAGGTCACCAAAACAAGGGATAACCCTCTTCGCACCAACACGACATTAAGAAACAACATCCACTCGATTGCAGACAGTGCTGTTCAGGGGATCGCTCCACCTCTCGTGCCTGCCGTACATTGCATCAGCCAAGGCTTCTATCCTCCCCTCACATATGGTAGGCGTGGCATTTCCCAGAATGTTTGTCCATCTTCACTCTAATTCCTGGAACTAATTATCATACTTACGTGGTCATGACAAATGCAGCCTGCGTCTCTCAGGGCCTTCATGGGCGTTCTTCTGTGGTCTCTGGCGGTCACTTAAGAGGTGATTCTCTGTGTCCTTTCCATGAACACCCAGTCTTCTTTCCATATATGGTTTTGCCACATCACCGCCCTCTGCTTGCGGAATTCCTTAAGTACCTTGTCCTGCTTTCCACTGGCATCTGTTGATCCGCGCTCCCTGAGGATGTGCCCGTCACACTTGACAAAGCTACGTTGTCAGTCTTCTTGATCTGTGGACCTTGCATTCTTGCCTGAGGCCCCTGATAACACACTCTTGGCCTTGGCCCTGTAGAGGAGGGTAA
The DNA here is from genome assembly GCA_027574665.1 of Rhynochetos jubatus. Lineage (NCBI taxonomy): Eukaryota > Metazoa > Chordata > Aves > Eurypygiformes > Rhynochetidae > Rhynochetos > Rhynochetos jubatus. The sequence goes on from JAQBHY010000093.1 coordinate 19,733, forward strand.
AAAGTGGGACACGTATTTATTTATAGCGGTTTCTCTGAGGTGACAAGTTGAAAGGTTTGTGAGTAGTCTCCAGGAGATGGCACCCAAAGCACTCGGGTGATGACAATACCAGACGCACGTAGCAGATTGCTCCTACCACCTCTGTTAGGTCACCCAGCCAAGCAACACCCTTCAGCCAGGCTAATACAGTAACGATCGACACATTAAGGAACTCGTAGGGCAGAACATCCCACCGTTCTGATCACAACTCTGAGAGCAAAGGGGTTGACATCCTGACCAGCCACCACCAAAATACTACAGTGAACACTTCTCATCAGTCCATTCTAACATGCAGGAATCGGATGATCTGTCACTATCTCAACCCCTCGGGCCCCACCTGGGGCACAAGACAGGACTGTCGTCATTTAACCCAGCCAGCAACAGAGCTCTGAACGGCCACTCGCTCACCTCCCCCTCCTATACAGGGGCAGGAGAGCCAGAGAAAGAGACGAGAAAGCTCACAAGGGAAGAGAGTAGCAACTTAAAAGTCAAAGAATAAAGTAACAATACTAATAATACTACTGATAACATGCAGTAGAAAAGTCTACCAGGACTACTCGTACATTTTGAGAAAACTGTGTTAAACACCGGTGTAATCAGCACGAACCCAAAACACAACCTCTTACTGGCTGTCCTTAAGGAATTTAACACTTTAAAAATACCTTGAAAATGCCAATAGTAATAAGGCAGAAGAAATACAGAGAAGATGTAAGGAATGAAGACGTTAAAATAAATTCAAGAAAGGGCGCTAAAGAGAGGGAGAAGTGGAAGGAATTTTAAAAAGAAACCGAGTACCAGAAACAGACCAGAATTACAACATCAAAACAGGGAAATGGATAAGGGACAACACATGACAAAAGTTTGAAAAGTGATTTGATACAAGGAACAGAGGATTACAGAACAGGGAGACAGCTAGAAAGGACCCTGATAATATGGAACAGGAAGCTAACTGCATGGAAACACAGACTAGAAATTTCTAAATCACCCAAGTACAGGACAGAGAGAGATGGAGGGAAACCGAAAATAATTAATGGATGAAGAGGCAGAGAGCAGAGTCAGCAGAAAAGAATCAAACGTCAGGGAGCCAGCCAGGCCAGTGAACACCACAGAAGGAGGCAGAAGCAGAGACCGAGGGCAAGAAAACAGAGAAAGTGGGGTGCGCAGGAGACATGACAGGACTACATGACAGCTCTGAAAAGCAGGAACCCTTTACCACTCCTTCCATCTCTGAGCTTCCCCTGCTCCCTCAACAGCACTGCTTCCCAGGCAGCCCCTTTGTATCTGGAGCCCCGCCCCGTGCAGGGCTGGCCCCATCCTCAGCCTCATGGGCCACACCTGTGACTGCCCCAGCCCCAGCTGGAACCCATGAAGAACAGGGGCAATGGCCAAAGCCCCACAGCATATCAACCCTCACCTGAGGGCTGAGATGGTGGCTTTGCAGCAGGAACTCGAGGCTTAATGCAATAAAAGCTGCTGGCTCACAGCAATCCAGAAGGAGATAACGGTGACAGGCAATGTTGAGAAACACCTCAGCAATTTTTTGGGAGCTTCTGCCCTTCCTGCAAAGTGGCAGGACCAGACTCTCCTGTCTTTGCTTACAGAACTCTATACCAACACCCAGGAGGGCACAGTTGAGCAACTCTGTCCATTGCCAGTGACACCCTGGATCCCTGGAGAACAGTTGAAGATGATCAGCGTAAGTTTAAGGGGAAAACTGTTGTCTGGGTAGGAATGGGCTTCTTCACTGTGGGCTCAGTGGGTGGGAAATGCTGCTGCTGCTGAACAATGGGGGATCAACTGATCCCTGAGGACAGGAGAAGACATTACAGCTGTCTTTAATCTCACCTGGTGTTGGACATGTGGAGCCCTTTGGGAGCAGAATCCTGGCTGTGGGTAGCAGGGTAGGGAAAAGCAGAGGGACAGGAAAAGGAAAAGAAGGAGAGAGAAAGAGGAGGATGGGGAATGACAAAATAGCGCCAGGCTGAGCGGAACTCCAGACAACAACTAAATCCTGCCAGGGAGCAGTCAGAGGGATAGAGTGAGGGGAAACACCCCCAGAGAGGATGGGGTAGAGCCAGCAGGGCAGGGCACAGGGAGAGGGAAAACATCAGGGGCAAGCAGAGCCACCAAGACAGGAGAAAACACCCCAAACAAGTCAGGAAAAGGAACCAGCCAGCGCTGGGCAGCAGGACAGACATGGAGCAAGGAAAACCAGGCACGAGGCCAGGGACAGAGGGATGGAGTGGCACAGAGAGGGATGGGGACCGGGACATGAGACTGCAGAGAGAGGGGCACAGGGAACTGGGAAGGGTGACAAAGAGAAAGAGAGGGGTGGGGAGCGGGTCAGAGCTGGAGAAAGGGAAAATCCCACCAGGGAGCAGGCCAGGAGGACTGAGCCAGAGGAGATGAATGGGAAGCAGGGCAGTGGGATGCAGCTGGCAAAACTAACAATGGGCAACAGGCCAGAGGGATGGATGGCGGTAAGGGCCAGGGAGCGGGACAAAGGAATGGAAGGAAAGCACTGAGGAGCAGCAGGAGAGAGGAACACAGAGATAAAGAAGGAAGGAAAAGGAAGGCTCGAGGGCAGAGAGAGAGAGACAGGAACAGAGTGTGGGACGTGCAGAGACAAAGAGCAGGGAAAGGAAGAGGACAGAGGGACTGGGGGTGGGGCTGGGGGGACCAAATGCAGGTGAAGACAAAGAGATGGAGAAGGAAAAAAGATGCTGATGGGCTGCGGGACAGAGAGGGAGCAGGAGAAAGTAGGGCTGGAGCAGGGAAGAGAAGGAGGAGAATGGGGACAGCTGGACGGACCGGGGGATACTCCTAGAAAGCAGGAAACAGGCACCAGGTCAGAGGGACAAAGGCAGAATAACAGGAGAGGGAGCGGGACAAAAGGACAGCGAGAGGAGGAAAGGGGCAGGGAGCAGGACTGAGAGATGGAGAAAGGAGCAATGGGAGCAGAGGGATGGAGAGAGGAAAATCCAGGTGGGAGGAAGGAGAGAGGGATAGAGGGGAGGGACAGGGAGCAAGAAAATGGGATCCAGAGAAACACAGAGGGATGAGGAGCAGCACACTGGGATAGAGAGCAAGCAAGAGCATCAGGAACAAGGACAGGGAGGTGGAGCCAGAGGAAAAACAGGGCCCGAAAGCCACACAGAGAAATGGAATAGGAAAATCAGGGATGGGGAGTGGAGAGATGACAAGGGACACAAGGATAATGGTGGAGGGTGGGGAAGGAAGGCCAGGGAGCAGTGCAGCGGGGTGGAGAAAGAAAAAGAGGGATGGGGAGCAGGGCAGAGAAAGGGAAGAAGAAAATGCTGTGATGGGAGCAGGACAGAGGATGGGAGAGAGAAAAAGAAGCCAAGGGAGGAAACCAAAGAGCAGAGACAGAAAGGTCAGAAATGGCCAGAGGGGGAGAAAAGCCAAGAAAAATGGGGCCGAGGGGCCCTGCAGAGCTGGAGCGAGAACATGTAGGGTCGGTGAGCAGGACAGAGGGAGAGAGAGGCGGCGGGGGGAAGGAGAGGAAGGACAAAGGAGGGACAGAGATGGTGACAGGGCGCAGGACATACAGCCAGGGAGAAAAACAGGACAGGGAAGGTGAGAACGGGATTGAGAAACAAATAAAAGGTCAGATCTGCAGAGATGGGAAAAACTGAGAACTAAAACCCCAGCAAAGGGGGAGAGGATGGAGAGGGAGGGGAAAAAAGGGCCAAGGAGCAGGGGAGAGGAGGAAAGGAAGGGAAAAGGGGAGAGATGGCTGGGCAGGGAGGGAGAACAGGAAATGACTGGACAGGCAGCAGGACAGAGAAATACAGACAGAAAACACAGGGCCAGGAAGCAGGACAGAGGCACAGTGAGCGGTAATGAGGGGCAGGACAAAGGTGGGGACAGAGGCATCAGGACAGAAGAACGGGAAGAACAAATAAAGGCAGGAAGAAGCCTGGGGGATGGCAGGAAGCCCCCGGTGAGAGACAGGGAAAAGGAGGACACAGAGCAGGACAGAGACCGTCAGAGACAGATGGGGCCAGGGAGCGAGACAGGGCGATGCAGAGACAAGAAAAAGGGCCAGGGAGGCAGGAGAGTGCAAGAGACAGGCACAAATAAAGAGACATGGAGCAGGACAGGGATGGAGGGGAAAAGTCTGGCATCACCAGTGGGACAGAGGTGGAATGAGAAGGAAAAAGGGATGAGGGGCAGAACAAAGGCAAAGAGAACCGAGGCCAGGGAGCAGGACACAGGGGTGGAAGAGGGGAAAAATAGTGACGGGCCGCACAGCAGGGATGGGGGAATGAAACACGGCTCAGGGAGCGTCAGAGAACGAGAGAGAGTAAAGGGACCGAGAGCCGGACAGTGCTGGAGGGAAAAGCAACTGCGATGAGCAGTTGGAGAGAGACAAGAAGGAGGAAGGAAAAAACACTGTGGAAGACGGAAAGGAAAGAAGGAACAGCTAGCTGGACACGGGGATGGGAGAGGTAATGGGCCAGAGAGAGACAGACAGAAAAGACAGGGAGAGGAAGCAGGGTAGAAGGACAGCAAGGGGAAAAAAGGGTCAGGGATCTGGACAGAGATGGAGAAAAAAGCAGCAGGGCCAGAGAAAAAGAGGCAGAAAGAGCAGCAGGGAGGGAGCAGGGCAGAGAGAGCAGCAGCAGGATGGAGAAGGAGGGAAAATGGGAGAGTCAACAGGACAGAGGTACAGGAATGTGGGCAGGGAGCAGGACTAAGGGATACAGGGAGAAACAATGGGACAGGAAGTGGGACAGAGGGACAGACAAGAGTGATGACCATGGGACACCACAGCACCAAGAGCAACAAGAAACCCAGATCGCCAAGCCAGGGCCCCTTTCGAGGCAGGCCAGCAGCGCTGCAAAGGAAGGAATGCCTCTTAACTTCCGAGTCCAAGGTGAGTCTGAGGAGCGTCCAAAGCGGACGTGAGTCCGGCTCAAAGTCCCACTCGGAAGCCGTGGGGCGGCAGGCTGAGCTGAGGTCCCGTTCAAGGCAGGCCAGCGGCGCTGCAAAGAAAGGAATGCCTCTTACCTCCCAAGTCCTGGAGAAATTCCAATCCAAGAGCAGCCAAAATCCAGTCCAAGTTTAGGAGATAGTCCACCCAAATTCTAGGAGAAAATTAGGCCTAAATCCAGGAGAAGTTCCAGCCCAAGAGCAGCCAAAATCCAGCCCACATCCAGGAAAATTTCAAGAACAGGGCCTAGAGAAATTCAGGCCTCAAACCAGGAGTAATTCCAGCATCAATCCACCCCATGTCAAGGAGAAACTCAGCCCCAGGCCAAATAGAAATTCCAGCCCATGTGCAGGAGAAATTCAGCCCCAAGTCCAGGAGAAAATCCAGCCTAAAATGTAGCCCAAGTCCAGGAGAAATTCCAGCCTAAAATACAGTCAAAATGCAGCCCACACAGAGGAGAATATCAAGAAGAGGGCCTAGAGACATTCAGGCCTCAAACCAGGAGAAATTCCAGCATCAATCCAGCCCATGTCCAAGAGAAATTCAGCCCCAGGCCAAATAGAAATTCCAGCCCACATGCAGGAGAAATTCAGGCCCAAGTCCAGGAGAAAATCCAGCCTAAAATGTAGCTCAAGTCCAGCAGAAATTCCAGCCCAAGAGCAGCCAACATCCAGCCCACAACGAGGAGAATTTCTAGAACAGGGCCTAGAGACATTCAGGCCTCAAACCAGGAGAAATTCCAGCCTAAAATGCAGCCCAAATCCAGCAGAAATTTTAGCCCAAGAGCAGCCAAAATCCAGTCCAAGTTGAGGAAATAGTCCATCCGAACTCCAGGAGAAAATTAGGCCTAAGTCCTAAAGAAATTCCAGCCTAAAATACAGCAAAAATCCAGCCCACATTGAGGGGAATGTCAAGAAGAGGGCCTAGAGAAATTCAGGCCTCAAACCAGGAGAAATTCCAGCCTAAAATGAGGCCCAACTCCAGGAGAAATTTTAGCCCAAGAGCAGCCAAAATCCACTCCTATTGCAGGAGATAGTCCACCCAAATTCTAGGAGAAAATTAGGCCTAAGTCCAGGAGAAATTCCAGCCCAAGAGCAGCCAAAATCCAGCCCACATCCAGGACAATTTCAAGAACAGGGCCTAGAGAAATTCAGGCCTCAAACCAGGAGTAATTCCAGCATCAATCCAGCCCATGTCCAGGAGAAATTCAGCCCAAAGACTAATAGAAATTCCAGCCCACGTGCAGGAGAAATTCAGGCCCAAGTCGAGGAGAAAATCCAGCCTAAATTGCAGCCCAAGCCGAGGAGAAAATCCAGCCTAAAATGCAGCCCAAATCCAGCAGAAATTTTAGCCCAAGAGCAGCCAAAATCCAGTCCAATTTGAGGACATGGTCCACCCGAACTCCAGGAGAAAATTAGGCCTAAGTCCAGGAGAAATTCCAGCCCAAGAGCAGCAGAAATTCCAGTCCAAGTCCAGGAGATAGTCCACCCAAACTCCAGGAGAAATTTGGGCCCAAGTCCAGGAGATAAGAGAGTCTAAATCCAGTCCAAGCACAGTAGAAATGCAGTCCCAGGTCCAAGAGATATTCAAGCCGAAAGCCAAGAGTAATTCAGGCCCAAGTCCAGGAGAAAATCCAGCCTAAAATGTAGCTCAAGTCCAGGAGAAAATCCAGCCTAAAATGTAGCTCAAGTCCAGCAGAAATTCCAGCCAAAGAGCAGCCAACATCCATCCCAAAACAAGGAGAATTTCTAGAACAGGGCCTAGAGAAATTCAGGCCTCAAACCAGGAGAAATTCCAGCCTAAAATGAGGCCCAAATCCAGCAGAAATTTTAGCCCAAGAGCAGCCAAAATCCAGTCCAATTTCAGGAGATAGTCCACCTGAACTCCAGGAGAGAATTAGGCCTAAGTGCATGAGAAATTCCAGCCTAAAATGTAGGCCACATCCAGGAGAATTTCCAGCCCAAAATGCAGGCCAGGTCCAGGAGAATTTCCAGCCCAAAACCAGCCAAAATCCAGCCCACATCGAGGAGAATTTCAAGAACAGGACCTAGAGAAATTCAGGCCTCAAACCAGGAGAAATTCCAGCCCAAGAGCAGCCAACATCCAGCCCAAAACAAGGAGAATTTCTAGAACATGGCGTAGAGAAATGCAGGCCTCAATCCAGGAGAAATTCCATCCCAAGAGCAGCCAACATCCAGCCCACAACGAGGAGAATTTCTAGAACAGGGCCTAGAGAAATTCAGGCCTCAAACCAGGGGAAATTCAGTCCAAGAGCAGCCAACATCCAGCCCACAACGAGGAGATTTTCTAGAACAGGGCCTAGAGAAATTCAGGCCTCAAACCAGGGGAAATTCCAGCCCAAGAGCAGCCAACATCCAGCCCACAACGAGGAGAATTTCCAGAACAGGGCCTAGAGAAATTCAGGCCTCAAACCAGGAGAACTTCCACCCTAAAATGAGGCCCAAATCCAGCAGAAATTTTAGCCCAAGAGCAGCCAAAATACAGTCCAATTTCAGAGATAGTCCACCTGAACTCCAGGAGAAAATTAGGCCTAAGTCCTCGAGAAATTCCAGCCTAAAATATAGGCCATGTCCAGGAGAATTTCCAGCCCAAAATGCAGGCCAGATCCAGGAGAATTTCCAGCCCAAGAGCAGCCCAAGTCCAGACTACATGGAGGAGAATTTCAAGAACAGGGCCTAGAGAAATTCAGGCCTCAAACCAGGAGTAATTCCAGCCTAAAATGAGGCCAAAGTCCAGGAGAAATTCCAGCCCGAGTGCAGCAGAATTTCCAGTCCAATTTGAGGAGACAGTCCACCCGAACTACAGGACAAACTTATGCCTAAGTAAAGGAGAAAATCCAGCCTAAAATGCAATGAAAGTCCAGGAGAAACCCAGGTCCAAGAGTAGCCAAAATCCAGTCAAATTTCAGGAGATCACCCACCCAAACTCCAGGAGAAAATTAGGCCTACGTCCAAGAGAAATCCCAGCCCAAAATCCAGCCCACATCCAGGAGAATTTCAAGAACAGGGCCTAGAGAAATTCAGGCCTCAAACCAGGAGTAATTCCAGCCTAAAATGAGGCCCAAGTCTAACAGAAATTTTACCCCAAGAGCAGCCAAAATCCAGTCCAATTTCAGCAGATAGTCCACTCGAACTCCAGGACAAATTTGGGCCAAGTCCAGGAGAAATTCCAGCCTAAAATGTGGCCCAAGTCTAGGAGAAATTTTAGCCCAAGAGCAGCCAAAATCCAGTCCAATTTCAGCAGATAGTCAACCCGAAATCCAGGAGAAAATTAGGCCTAAGTCCAGGAGAAATTCCAGCCCAAGAGCAGCAGAAATTCCAGTCCAAGTCCAGGAGATAGTCCTCCCAAACTCCAGGAGAAATTTGGGCCCAAGTCCAGGAGATAAGAGAGTCTAAATCCAGTCCAAGCACAGTAGAAATGCAGTCCCAGGTCCAAGAGATATTCAAGCCGAAAGCCAAGAGAAATTCAGGCCCAAGTCCAGGAGAAATTCCAGCATAACTCCAGCCCCAGTCCAGGAGAAATTCAGCCCCAGGCCAAATAGAAACTCCAGACCACGTGCAGGAGAAATTCAGGCCCAAGTCCAGGAGAAAATCCAGCCTAAAATGTAGCTCAAGTCCAGCAGAAATTCCAGCCAAAGAGCAGCCAACATCCATCCCAAAACGAGGAGAATTTCTAGAACAGGGCCTAGAGAAATTCAGGCCTCAAACCAGGAGAAATTCCAGCCTAAAATGAGGCCCAAATCCAGCAGAAATTTTAGCCCAAGAGCAGCCAAAATCCAGTCCAATTTCAGGAGATAGTCCACCTGAACTCCAGGAAAGAATTAGGCCTAAGTGCATGAGAAATTCCAGCCTAAAATGTAGGCCACATCCAGGAGAATTTCCAGCCCAAAATGCAGGCCAGGTCCAGGAGAATTTCCAGCCCAAAACCAGCCAAAATCCAGCCCACATCGAGGAGAATTTCAAGAACAGGAGCTAGAGAAATTCAGGCCTCAAACCAGGAGAAATTCCAGCCCAAGAGCAGCCAACATCCAGCCCAAAACAAGGAGAATTTCTAGAACATGGCGTAGAGAAATGCAGGCCTCAAACCAGGAGAAATTCCATCCCAAGAGCAACCAACATCCAGCCCACAACGAGGAGAATTTCTAGAACAGGGCCTAGAGAAATTCAGGCCTCAAACCAGGAGTAATTCCAGCCCAAGAGCAGCCAACATCCAGCCCACAACAAGGAGATTTTCTAGAACAGGGCCTAGAGAAATTCAGGCCTCAAACCAGGAGAAATTCCAGCCCAAGAGCAGCCAACATCCAGCCCAAAACAAGGAGAATTTCTAGAACATGGCGTAGAGAAATGCAGGCCTCAAACCAGGAGAAATTCCATCCCAAGAGCAGCCAACATCCAGCCCACAACGAGGATAATTTCTAGAACAGGGCCTAGAGAAATTCAGGCTTCAATCCAGGAGAAATTCCAGCCCAAGAGCAGCCAACATCCAGCCCACAACGAGGAGAATTTCTAGAACAGGGCCTAGAGAAATTCAGGCCTCAAACCAGGGGAAATTCAGTCCAAGAGCAGCCAACATCCAGCCCACAACGAGGAGATTTTCTAGAACAGGGCCTAGAGAAATTCAGGCCTCAAACCAGGGGAAATTCCAGCCCAAGAGCAGCCAACATCCAGCCCACAACGAGGAGAATTTCCAGAACAGGGCCTAGAGAAATTCAGGCCTCAAACCAGGAGAACTTCCACCCTAAAATGAGGCCCAAATCCAGCAGAAATTTTAGCCCAAGAGCAGCCAAAATACAGTCCAATTTCAGAGATAGTCCACCTGAACTCCAGGAGAAAATTAGGCCTAAGTCCTCGAGAAATTCCAGCCTAAAATATAGGCCATGTCCAGGAGAATTTCCAGCCCAAAATGCAGGCCAGATCCAGGAGAATTTCCAGCCCAAGAGCAGCCCAAGTCCAGACTACATGGAGGAGAATTTCAAGAACAGGGCCTAGAGAAATTCAGGCCTCAAACCAGGAGTAATTCCAGCCTAAAATGAGGCCAAAGTCCAGGAGAAATTCCAGCCCGAGTGCAGCAGAATTTCCAGTCCAATTTGAGGAGACAGTCCACCCGAACTACAGGACAAACTTATGCCTAAGTAAAGGAGAAAATCCAGCCTAAAATGCAACGAAAGTCCAGGAGAAACCCAGGTCCAAGAGTAGCCAAAATCCAGTCAAATTTCAGGAGATCACCCACCCAAACTCCAGGAGAAAATTAGGCCTACGTCCAAGAGAAATCCCAGCCCAAAATCCAGCCCACATCCAGGAGAATTTCAAGAACAGGGCCTAGAGAAATTCAGGCCTCAAACCAGGAGTAATTCCAGCCTAAAATGAGGCCCAAGTCTTACAGAAATTTTACCCCAAGAGCAGCCAAAATCCAGTCCAATTTCAGCAGATAGTCCACTCGAACTCCAGGACAAATTTGGGCCAAGTCCAGGAGAAATTCCAGCCTAAAATGTGGCCCAAGTCTAGGAGAAATTTTAGCCCAAGAGCAGCCAAAATCCAGTCCAATTTCAGCAGATAGTCAACCCGAAATCCAGGAGAAAATTAGGCCTAAGTCCAGGAGAAATTCCAGCCCAAGAGCAGCAGAAATTCCAGTCCAAGTCCAGGAGATAGTCCTCCCAAACTCCAGGAGAAATTTGGGCCCAAGTCCAGGAGATAAGAGAGTCTAAATCCAGTCCAAGCACAGTAGAAATGCAGTCCCAGGTCCAAGAGATATTCAAGCCGAAAGCCAAGAGAAATTCAGGCCCAAGTCCAGGAGAAATTCCAGCATAACTCCAGCCCCAGTCCAGGAGAAATTCAGCCCCAGGCCAAATAGAAACTCCAGACCACGTGCAGGAGAAATTCAGGCCCAAGTCCAGGAGAAAATCCAGCCTAAAATGTAGCTCAAGTCCAGCAGAAATTCCAGCCCAAGAGCAGCCAACATCCATCCCAAAACGAGGAGAATTTCTAGAACAGGGCCTAGAGAAATTCAGGCCTCAAACCAGGAGAAATTCCAGCCTAAAATGAGGCCCAAATCCAGCAGAAATTTTAGCCCAAGAGCAGCCAAAATCCAGTCCAATTTCAGGAGATAGTCCACCTGAACTCCAGGAAAGAATTAGGCCTAAGTGCATGAGAAATTCCAGCCTAAAATGTAGGCCACATCCAGGAGAATTTCCAGCCCAAAATGCAGGCCAGGTCCAGGAGAATTTCCAGCCCAAAACCAGCCAAAATCCAGCCCACATCGAGGAGAATTTCAAGAACAGGAGCTAGAGAAATTCAGGCCTCAAACCAGGAGAAATTCCAGCCCAAGAGCAGCCAACATCCAGCCCAAAACAAGGAGAATTTCTAGAACATGGCGTAGAGAAATGCAGGCCTCAAACCAGGAGAAATTCCATCCCAAGAGCAACCAACATCCAGCCCACAACGAGGAGAATTTCTAGAACAGGGCCTAGAGAAATTCAGGCCTCAAACCAGGAGTAATTCCAGCCCAAGAGCAGCCAACATCCAGCCCACAACAAGGAGATTTTCTAGAACAGGGCCTAGAGAAATTCAGGCCTCAAACCAGGAGTAATTCCAGCCCAAGAGCAGCCAACATCCAGCCCACAACGAGGATAATTTCTAGAACAGGGCCTAGAGAAATTCAGGCCTCAAACCAGGAGAAATTCCAGCCCAAGAGCAGCCAACATCCAGCCCAAAACAAGGAGAATTTCTAGAACATGGCGTAGAGAAATGCAGGCCTCAAACCAGGAGAAATTCCATCCCAAGAGCAGCCAACATCCAGCCCACAACGAGGAGAATTTCTAGAACAGGACCTAGAGAAATTCAGGCCTCAAACCAGGAGAAATTCCAGCCCAAGAGCAGCCAAAATCCAGCCCACATCCAGGACAATTTCAAGAACAGGGCCTAGAGAAATTCAGGCCTCAAACCAGGAGTAATTCCAGCCCAAGAGCAGCCAACATCCAGCCCACAACGAGGAGATTTTCTAGAACAGGGCCTAGAGAAATTCAGGCCTCAAACCAGGGGAAATTCCAGCCCAAGAGCAGCCAACATCCAGCCCACAACGAGGAGAATTTCCAGAACAGGGCCTAGAGAAATTCAGGCCTCAAACCAGGAGAACTTCCACCCTAAAATGAGGCCCAAATCCAGCAGAAATTTTAGCCCAAGAGCAGCCAAAATACAGTCCAATTTCAGAGATAGTCCACCTGAACTCCAGGAGAAAATTAGGCCTAAGTCCTGGAGAAATTCCAGCCTAAAATACAGCGAAAATCCAACCCACATTGAGGGGAATTTCAAGAAGAGGGCGTGGAGAGATTCAGGCCTCAAACCAGGAGAACTTCCAGCCTAAAATGAGGCCCAAATCCAGCAGAAATTTTAGCCCATGAGCAGCCAAAATACAGTCCAATTTCAGGAGATAGTCCACCTGAACTGCAGGAGAAAATTAAGCCTAAGTCCAGGAGAAAATCCAGCCTAAAATATAGGCCAAGTCCAGGAGAATTTCCAGCCCAAAATGCAGGCCAGATCCAGGAGAATTTCCAGCCCAAGAGCAGCCAAAATCCAGCCCACATCCAGGAGAATTTCAAGAACAGGGCCTAGAGAAATTCAGGCCTCAAACCAGGAGTAATTCCAGCCTAAAATGAGGCCAAAGTCCAGGAGAAATTCCAGCCCGAGTGCAGCAGAATTTCCAGTCCAATTTGAGGAGACAGTCCACCCGAACTACAGGACAAACTTATGCCTAAGTAAAGGAGAAAATCCAGCCTAAAATGCAACGAAAGTCCAGGAGAAACCCAGGTCCAAGAGTAGCCAAAATCCAGTCAAATTTCAGCAGATAGTCCACTCGAACTCCAGGACAAATTTGGGCCCAAGTCCAGGAGAAATTCCAGCCTAAAATGTGGCCCAAGTCTAGGAGAAATTTTAGCCCAAGAGCAGCCAAAATCCAGTCCAATTTCAGCAGATAGTCAACCCGAAATCCAGGAGAAAATTAGGCCTAAGTCCAGGAGAAATTCCAGCCCAAGAGCAGCAGAAATTCCAGTCCAAGTCCAGGAGATAGTCCTCCCAAACTCCAGGAGAAATTTGGGCCCAAGTCCAGGAGATAAGAGAGTCTAAATCCAGTCCAAGCACAGTAGAAATGCAGTCCCAGGTCCAAGAGATATTCAAGCCGAAAGCCAAGAGAAATTCAGGCCCAAGTCCAGGAGAAATTCCAGCATAACTCCAGCCCATGTCCAGGAGAAATTCAGTCCTAAGCCCAAAAGAAACTCCAGACCATGTGCAGGAGAAATTCAGGCCCAAGTCCAGGAGAAAATCCAGCCTAAAATGCAGCCCAAGTCCAGACTACATGGAGGAGAATTTCTAGAACAGGGCCTAGAGAAATTCAGGCCTCAAACCAGGAGTAATTCCAGCCTAAAATGAGGCCCAAGTCTAGGAGAAATTTTAGCCCAAGAGCAGCCAAAATCCAGTCCAATTTCAGGAGATAGTCCACCTGAACTCCAGGAGAAAATTAGGCCTAAGTCCAGGAGAAATTCCAGCCCAAGAGCAGCAGAAATTCCAGTCCAAGTCCAGGAGATAGTCCTCCCAAACTCCAGGAGAAATTTGGGCCCAAGTCCAGGAGATAAGAGAGTCTAAATCCAGTCCAAGCACAGTAGAAATGCAGTCCCAGGTCCAAGAGATATTCAAGCCGAAAGCCAAGAGAAATTCAGGCCCAAGTCCAGGAGAAATTCCAGCATAACTCCAGCCCCAGTCCAGGAGAAATTCAGCCCCAGGCCAAATAGAAATGCCAGACCACGTGCAGGAGAAATTCAGGCCCAAGTCCAGGAGAAAATCCAGCCTAAAATGTAGCTCAACTCCAGCAGAAATTCCAGCCAAAGAGCAGCCAACATCCATCCCAAAACGAGGAGAATTTCTAGAACAGGGCCTAGAGAAATTCAGGCCTCAAACCAGGAGAAATTCCAGCCTAAAATGAGGCCCAAATCCAGCAGAAATTTTAGTCCAAGAGCAGCCAAAATCCAGTCCAATTTCAGGAGATAGTCCACCTGAACTCCAGGAGAAAATTAGGCCTAAGTGCATGAGAAATTCCAGCCTAAAATGTAGGCCACATCCAGGAGAATTTCCAGCCCAAAATGCAGGCCAGGTCCAGGAGAATTTCCAGCCCAAGACCAGCCAAAATCCAGCCCACATCAAGGAGAATTTCAAGAACAGGACCTAGAGAAATTCAGGCCTCAAACCAGGAGAAATTCCAGCCATAGAGCAGCCAACATCCAGCCCACAACGAGGAGAATTTCTAGAACAGGGCCTAGAGAAATTCAGGCCTTAAACCAGGAGAAATTCAAGGCCAAGTGCAGCCAACATCCAGCCCACAACGAGGAGAATTTCTAGAACAGGGCCTAGAGAAATTCAGGCCTTAAACCAGGAGAAATTCCAGCCTAAAATGAGGCCCAACTCCAGGAGAAATTTTAGCCCAAGAGCAGCCAAAATCCACTCCTATTGCAGGAGATAGTCCACCCAAATTCTAGGAGAAAATTAGGCCTAAATCCAGGAGAAATTCCAGCCCAAGAGCAGCCAAAATCCAGCCCACATCCAGGACAATTTCAAGAACAGGGCCTAGAGAAATTCAGGCCTCAAACCAGGAGTAATTCCAGTATCAATCCAGCCCATGTCCAGGAGAAATTCAGCCCAAAGACTAATAGAAATTCCAGCCCACGTGCAGGAGAAATTCAGGCCCAAGTCGAGGAGAAAATCCAGCCTAAATTGCAGCATAAATCCAGCAGAAATTTCAGCCCAAGAGCAGCCAAAATCCACTCCTATTTCAGGAGATAGTCCACCCGAAATCCAGGAGAAAATTAGGCCTAAGTCCTGGAGAAATTCCAGCCTAAAGTACAGTGAAAATCCAGCCCACATTGAGGGGAATTTCAAGAAGAGGGCCTAGAGAAATTCAGGCCTCAAACCAGGAGTAATTCCAGCCTAAAATGAGGCCCAAGTCCAGGAGAAATTCCAGCCCAAGTGCAGCAGAAATTGCAGTCTACCTCCAGGAGATAGTCCACTGAACTCTAGGAGAAATTTGGGCTCAAGTCCAGGAGAAATTCCAGCCTAAAATGAGGCCCAAGTCTAACAGAAATTTTAGCCCAAGAGCAGCCAAAATCCAGTCCAATTTCAGCAGATAGTCAACCCGAAATCCAGGAGAAAATTAGGCCTAAGTCCAGGAGAAATTCCAGCCCAAGAGCAGCAGAAATTCCAGTCCAAGTCCAGGAGATAGTCCTCCCAAACTCCAGGAGAAATTTGGGCCCAAGTCCAGGAGATAAGAGAGTCTAAATCCAGTCCAAGCACAGTAGAAATGCAGTCCCAGGTCCAAGAGATATTCAAGCCGAAAGCCAAGAGAAATTCAGGCCCAAGTCCAGGAGAAATTCCAGCATAACTCCAGCCCCAGTCCAGGAGAAATTCAGTCCTAAGCCCATTAAAAACTCCAGACCACGTGCAGGAGAAATTCAGGCCCAAGTCCAGGAGAAAATCCAGCCTAAAATGTAGCTCAAGTCCAGCAGAAATTCCAGCCCAAGAGCAGCCAACATCCATCCCAAAACGAGGAGAATTTCTAGAACAGGGCCTAGAGAAATTCAGGCCTCAAACCAGGAGAAATTCCAGCCTAAAATGAGGCCCAAATCCAGCAGAAATTTTAGTCCAAGAGCAGCCAAAATCCAGTCCAATTTCAAGAGATAGTCCACCTGAACTGCAGGAGAAAATTAGGCCTAAATCCAGGAGAAAATCCAGCCAAAAATATAGGCCACATCCAGGAGAATTTCCAGCCCAAAATGCAGGCCAGGTCCAGGAGAATTTCCAGCCCAAGAGCAGCCAAAATCCAGCCCACATCAAGGAGAATTTCAAGAACAGGAGCTAGAGAAATTCAGGCCTCAAACCAGGAGAAATTCAAGGCCAAGTGCAGCCAACATCCAGCCCACAACGAGGAGAATTTCTAGAACATGGCCTAGAGAAATTCAGGCCTTAAACCAGGAGAAATTCCAGCCCAAGAGCAGCCAACATCCAGCCCACAACGAGGAGAATTTCTAGAACAGGGCCTAGAGAAATTCAGGCCTTAAACCAGGAGAAATTCCAGCCTAAAATGAGGCCCAGCTCCAGGAGAAATTTTAGCCCAAGAGCAGCCAAAATCCACTCCTATTGCAGGAGATAGTCCACCCAAATTCTAGGAGAAAATTAGGCCTAAGTCCAGGAGAAATTCCAGCCCAAGAGCAGCCAAAATCCAGCCCACATCCAGGACAATTTCAAGAACAGGGCCTAGAGAAATTCAGGCCTCAAACCAGGAGTAATTCCAGCATCAATCCAGCCCATGTCCAGGAGAAATTCAGCCCAAAGACTAATAGAAATTCCAGCCCACGTGCAGGAGAAATTCAGGCCCAAGTCGAGGAGAAAATCCAGCCTAAATTGCAGCCCAAGCCGAGGAGAAAATCCAGCCTAAAATGAGGCCCAAGTCTAGGAGAAATTTTAGCCCAAGAGCAGCCAAAATCCAGTGCAATTTGAGGACATGGTCCACCCGAACTCCAGGAGAAAATTAGGCCTAAGTCCAGGAGAAATTCCAGCCCAAGAGCAGCAGAAATTCCAGCCCAAGTCCAGGAGATATTCCTCCCAAACTCCAGGAGAAATTTGGGCCCAAGTCCAGGAGATAAGAGAGTCTAAATCCAGTCCAAGCACAGTAGAAATGCAGTCCCAGGTCCAAGAGATATTCAAGCCGAAAGCCAAGAGTAATTCAGGCCCAAGTCCAGGAGAAATTCCAGCATAACTCCAGCCCATGTCCAGGAGAAATTCAGCCCCAGGCCAAATAGAAACTCCAGACCATGTGCAGGAGAAATTCAGGCCCAAGTCCAGGAGAAAATCCAGCCTAAAATGCAGCCCAAGTCCAGACTACATGGAGGAGAATTTCTAGAACAGGGCCTAGAGAAATTCAGGCCTCAAACCAGGAGTAATTCCAGCCTAAAATGAGGCCCAAGTCTAGGAGAAATTTTAGCCCAAGAGCAGCCAAACTCCAGTCCAATTTCAGGAGATAGTCCACCTGAACTCCAGGAGAAAATTAGGCCTAAGTCCAGGAGAAATTCCAGCCCAAGAGCAGCAGAAATTCCAGTCCAAGTCCAGGAGATAGTCCACCCAAACTCCAGGAGAAATTTGGGCCCAAGTCCAGGAGATAAGAGAGTCTAAATCCAGTCCAAGCACAGTAGAAATGCAGTCCCAGGTCCAAGAGATATTCAAGCCAAAAGCCAAGAGTAATTCAGGCCCAAGTCCAGGAGAAATTCCAGCATAACTCCAGCCCATGTCCAGGAGAAATTCAGTCCTAAGCCCAATAGAAATTCCAGACCACGTGCAGGAGAAATTCAGGCCCAAGTCCAGGAGAAAATCCAGCCTAAAATGTAGCTCAAGTCCAGCAGAAATTCCAGCCCAAGAGCAGCCAAAATCCAGCCCACATCAAGGAGAATTTCAAGAACAGGAGCTAGAGAAATTCAGGCCTCAAACCAGGAGAAATTCAAGGCCAAGTGCAGCCAACATCCAGCCCACAACGAGGAGAATTTCTAGAACATGGCCTAGAGAAATTCAGGCCTTAAACCAGGAGAAATTCCAGCCATAGAGCAGCCAACATCCAGCCCACAACGAGGAGAATTTCTAGAACAGGGCCTAGAGAAATTCAGGCCTTAAACCAGGAGAAATTCCAGCCTAAAATGAGGCCCAACTCCAGGAGAAATTTTAGCCCAAGAGCAGCCAAAATCCACTCCTATTGCAGGAGATAGTCCACCCAAATTCTAGGAGAAAATTAGGCCTAAGTCCAGGAGAAATTCCAGCCCAAGAGCAGCCAAAATCCAGCCCACATCCAGGACAATTTCAAGAACAGGGCCTAGAGAAATTCAGGCCTCAAACCAGGAGTAATTCCAGCATCAATCCAGCCCATGTCCAGGAGAAATTCAGCCCAAAGACTAATAGAAATTCCAGCCCACGTGCAGGAGAAATTCAGGCCCAAGTCGAGGAGAAAATCCAGCCTAAATTGCAGCCCAAGCCGAGGAGAAAATCCAGCCTAAAATGAGGCCCAAGTCTAGGAGAAATTTTAGCCCAAGAGCAGCCAAAATCCAGTGCAATTTGAGGACATGGTCCACCCGAACTCCAGGAGAAAATTAGGCCTAAGTCCAGGAGAAATTCCAGCCTAAAATACAGCGAAAATCCAACCCACATTGAGGGGAATTTCAAGAAGAGGGCCTAGAGAAATTCAGGCCTCAAACCAGGAGAATTTCCAGCCCAAAATGCAGGCCAGATCCAGGAGAATTTCCAGCCCAAGAGCAGCCCAAGTCCAGACTACATGGAGGAGAATTTCAAGAACAGGGCCTAGAGAAATTCAGGCCTCAAACCAGGAGTAATTCCAGCCTAAAATGAGGCCCAAGTCTAACAGAAATTTTACCCCAAGAGCAGCCAAAATCCAGTCCAATTTCAGCAGATAGTCCACTCGAACTCCAGGACAAATTTGGGCCCAAGTCCAGGAGAAATTCCAGCCTAAAATGTGGCCCAAGTCTAGGAGAAATTTTAGCCCAAGAGCAGCCAAAATCCAGTCCAATTTCAGCAGATAGTCAACCCGAAATCCAGGAGAAAATTAGGCCTAAGTCCAGGAGAAATTCCAGCCCAAGAGCAGCAGAAATTCCAGTCCAAGTCCAGGAGATAGTCCTCCCAAACTCCAGGAGAAATTTGGGCCCAAGTCCAGGAGATAAGAGAGTCTAAATCCAGTCCAAGCACAGTAGAAATGCAGTCCCAGGTCCAAGAGATATTCAAGCCGAAAGCCAAGAGAAATTCAGGCCCAGGTCCAGGAGAAATTCCAGCATAACTCCAGCCCCAGTCCAGGAGAAATTCAGTCCTAAGCCCAAAAGAAACTCCAGACCATGTGCAGGAGAAATTCAGGCCCAAGTCCAGGAGAAAATCCAGCCTAAAATGCAGCCCAAGTCCAGACTACATGGAGGAGAATTTCAAGAACAGGGCCTAGAGAAATTCATGCCTCAAACCAGGAGAAATTCCAGCGCAAGAGCAGCCAACATCCAGCCCACAAAGAGGAGAATTTCTAGAACAGGGCCTAGAGAAATTCAGGCCTCAAACCAGGAGTAATTCCAGCATCAATCCAGCCCATGTCCAGGAGAAATTCAGCCCCAGGCCAAATAGAAATTCCAGCCCAAGTGCAGGAGAAATTCAGGCCCAAGTACAGGACAAAATCCAGCCTAAATTGCAGCCCAAGCCGAGGAGAAAATCCAGCCTAAAATGCAGCCCAAATCCAGCAGAAATTTTAGCCCAAGAGCAGCCAAAAATCCAGTGCAATTTGAGGACATGGTCCACCCGAAATCCAGGAGAAAATTAGGCCTAAGTCCTGGAGAAATTCCAGCCTAAAGTACAGTGAAAATCCAGCCCACATTGAGGGGAATTTCAAGAAGAGGGCCAAGAGAAATTCAGGCCCAAGTCCAGGAGAAATTCCAGCATAACTCCAGCCCCAGTCCAGGAGAAATTCAGCCCCAGGCCAAATAGAAACTCCAGACCACGTGCAGGAGAAATTCAGGCCCAAGTCCAGGAGAAAATCCAGCCTAAAATGTAGCTCAAGTCCAGCAGAAATTCCAGCCCAAGAGCAGCCAACATCCATCCCAAAACGAGGAGAATTTCTAGAACAGGGCCTAGAGAAATTCAGGCCTCAAACCAGGAGAAATTCCAGCCTAAAATGAGGCCCAAATCCAGCAGAAATTTTAGCCCAAGAGCAGCCAAAATCCAGTCCAATTTGAGGAGATAGTCCACCTGAACTCCAGGAAAGAATTAGGCCTAAGTGCATGAGAAATTCCAGCCTAAAATGTAGGCCACATCCAGGAGAATTTCCAGCCCAAAATGCAGGCCAGGTCCAGGAGAATTTCCAGCCCAAAACCAGCCAAAATCCAGCCCACAACGAGGATAATTTCAAGAACAGGACCTAGAGAAATTCAGGCCTCAAACCAGGAGAAATTCCAGCCCAAGAGCAGCCAACATCCAGCCCAAAACAAGGAGAATTTCTAGAACATGGCGTAGAGAAATGCAGGCCTCAAACCAGGAGAAATTCCATCCCAAGAGCAACCAACATCCAGCCCACAACGAGGAGAATTTCTAGAACAGGGCCTAGAGAAATTCAGGCCTCAAACCAGGAGTAATTCCAGCCCAAGAGCAGCCAACATCCAGCCCACAACGAGGAGATTTTCTAGAACAGGGCCTAGAGAAATTCAGGCCTCAAACCAGGAGTAATTCCAGCCCAAGAGCAGCCAACATCCAGCCCACAACGAGGATAATTTCTAGAACAGGAGCTAGAGAAATTCAGGCCTCAAACCAGGAGAAATTCCAGCCCAAGAGCAGCCAACATCCAGCCCAAAACAAGGAGAATTTCTAGAACATGGCGTAGAGAAATGCAGGCCTCAAACCAGGAGAAATTCCATCCCAAGAGCAACCAACATCCAGCCCACAACGAGGAGAATTTCTAGAACAGGGCCTAGAGAAATTCAGGCCTCAAACCAGGGGAAATTCCAGCCCAAGAGCAGCCAACATCCAGCCCACAACGAGGAGAATTTCCAGAACAGGAGCTAGAGAAATTCAGGCCTCAAACCAGGAGAAATTCCACCCTAAAATGAGGCCCAAATCCAGCAGAAATTTTAGCCCAAGAGCAGCCAAAATCCAGTCCAATTTCAGAGATAGTCCACCTGAACTCCAGGAGAAAATTAGGCCTAAGTCCTCGAGAAATTCCAGCCTAAAATACAGCGAAAATCCAACCCACATTGAGGGGAATTTCAAGAAGAGGGCGTGGAGAGATTCAGGCCTCAAACCAGGAGAACTTCCAGCCTAAAATGAGGCCCAAATCCAGCAGAAATTTTAGCCCATGAGCAGCCAAAATACAGTCCAATTTCAGAGATAGTCCACCTGAACTCCAGGAGAAAATTAGGCCTAAGTCCTGGAGAAATTCCAGCCTAAAATACAGCGAAAATCCAACCCACATTGAGGGGAATTTCAAGAAGAGGGCGTGGAGAGATTCAGGCCTCAAACCAGGAGAACTTCCAGCCTAAAATGAGGCCCAAATCCAGCAGAAATTTTAGCCCATGAGCAGCCAAAATACAGTCCAATTTCAGGAGATAGTCCACCTGAACTGCAGGAGAAAATTAAGCCTAAGTCCAGGAGAAAATCCAGCCTAAAATATAGGCCAAGTCCAGGAGAATTTCCAGCCCAAAATGCAGGCCAGATCCAGGAGAATTTCCAGCCCAAGAGCAGCCAAAATCCAGCCCACATCCAGGAGAATTTCAAGAACAGGGCCTAGAGAAATTCAGGCCTCAAACCAGGAGTAATTCCAGCCTAAAATGAGGCCAAAGTCCAGGAGAAATTCCAGCCCGAGTGCAGCAGAATTTCCAGTCCAATTTGAGGAGACAGTCCACCCGAACTACAGGACAAACTTTTGCCTAAGTAAAGGAGAAAATCCAGCCTAAAATGCAACGAAAGTCCAGGAGAAACCCAGGTCCAAGAGTAGCCAAAATCCAGTCAAATTTCAGCAGATAGTCCACTCGAACTCCAGGACAAATTTGGGCCCAAGTCCAGGAGAAATTCCAGCCTAAAATGTGGCCCAAGTCTAGGAGAAATTTTAGCCCAAGAGCAGCCAAAATCCAGTCCAATTTCAGCAGATAGTCAACCCGAAATCCAGGAGAAAATTAGGCCTAAGTCCAGGAGAAATTCCAGCCCAAGAGCAGCAGAAATTCCAGTCCAAGTCCAGGAGATAGTCCTCCCAAACTCCAGGAGAAATTTGGGCCCAAGTCCAGGAGATAAGAGAGTCTAAATCCAGTCCAAGCACAGTAGAAATGCAGTCCCAGGTCCAAGAGATATTCAAGCCGAAAGCCAAGAGAAATTCAGGCCCAGGTCCAGGAGAAATTCCAGCATAACTCCAGCCCCAGTCCAGGAGAAATTCAGTCCTAAGCCCAATAGAAACTCCAGACCATGTGCAGGAGAAATTCAGGCCCAAGTCCAGGGGAAAATCCAGCCTAAAATGCAGCCCAAGTCCAGACTACATGGAGGAGAATTTCAAGAACAGGGCCTAGAGAAATTCAAGCCTCAAACCAGGAGAAATTCCAGCGCAAGAGCAGCCAACATCCAGCCCACAAAGAGGAGAATTTCTAGAACAGGGCCTAGAGAAATTCAGGCCTCAAACCAGGGGTAATTCCAGCATCAATCCAGCCCCAGTCCAGGAGAAATTCAGCCCCAGGCCAAATAGAAATTCCAGCCCAAGTGCAGGAGAAATTCAGGCCCAAGTACAGGACAAAATCCAGCCTAAATTGCAGCCCAAGCCGAGGAGAAAATCCAGCCTAAAATGCAGCCCAAATCCAGCAGAAATTTTAGCCCAAGAGCAGCCAAAAATCCAGTGCAATTTGAGGACATGGTCCACCCGAAATCCAGGAGAAAATTAGGCCTAAGTCCTGGAGAAATTCCAGCCTAAAGTACAGTGAAAATCCAGCCCACATTGAGGGGAATTTCAAGAAGAGGGCCAAGAGAAATTCAGGCCCAAGTCCAGGAGAAATTCCAGCATAACTCCAGCCCCAGTCCAGGAGAAATTCAGCCCCAGGCCAAATAGAAACTCCAGACCACGTGCAGGAGAAATTCAGGCCCAAGTCCAGGAGAAAATCCAGCCTAAAATGTAGCTCAAGTCCAGCAGAAATTCCAGCCCAAGAGCAGCCAACATCCATCCCAAAACGAGGAGAATTTCTAGAACAGGGCCTAGAGAAATTCAGGCCTCAAACCAGGAGAAATTCCAGCCTAAAATGAGGCCCAAATCCAGCAGAAATTTTAGCCCAAGAGCAGCCAAAATCCAGTCCAATTTGAGGAGATAGTCCACCTGAACTCCAGGAAAGAATTAGGCCTAAGTGCATGAGAAATTCCAGCCTAAAATGTAGGCCACATCCAGGAGAATTTCCAGCCCAAAATGCAGGCCAGGTCCAGGAGAATTTCCAGCCCAAAACCAGCCAAAATCCAGCCCACAACGAGGATAATTTCAAGAACAGGACCTAGAGAAATTCAGGCCTCAAACCAGGAGAAATTCCAGCCCAAGAGCAGCCAACATCCAGCCCAAAACAAGGAGAATTTCTAGAACATGGCGTAGAGAAATGCAGGCCTCAAACCAGGAGAAATTCCATCCCAAGAGCAACCAACATCCAGCCCACAACGAGGAGAATTTCTAGAACAGGGCCTAGAGAAATTCAGGCCTCAAACCAGGAGTAATTCCAGCCCAAGAGCAGCCAACATCCAGCCCACAACGAGGAGATTTTCTAGAACAGGGCCTAGAGAAATTCAGGCCTCAAACCAGGAGTAATTCCAGCCCAAGAGCAGCCAACATCCAGCCCACAACGAGGATAATTTCTAGAACAGGAGCTAGAGAAATTCAGGCCTCAAACCAGGAGAAATTCCAGCCCAAGAGCAGCCAACATCCAGCCCAAAACAAGGAGAATTTCTAGAACATGGCGTAGAGAAATGCAGGCCTCAAACCAGGAGAAATTCCATCCCAAGAGCAACCAACATCCAGCCCACAACGAGGAGAATTTCTAGAACAGGACCTAGAGAAATTCAGGCCTCAAACCAGGAGAAATTCCAGCCCAAGAGCAGCCAAAATCCAGCCCACATCCAGGACAATTTCAAGAACAGGGCCTAGAGAAATTCAGGCTTCAGTCCAGGAGAAATTCCAGCCCAAGAGCAGCCAACATCCAGCCCACAACGAGGAGAATTTCTAGAACAGGGCCTAGAGAAATTCAGGCCTCAAACCAGGGGAAATTCAGTCCAAGAGCAGCCAACATCCAGCCCACAATGAGGAGATTTTCTAGAACAGGACCTAGAGAAATTCAGGCCTCAAACCAGGGGAAATTCCAGCCCAAGAGCAGCCAACATCCAGCCCACAACGAGGAGAATTTCCAGAACAGGGCCTAGAGAAATTCAGGCCTCAAACCAGGAGAACTTCCACCCTAAAATGAGGCCCAAATCCAGCAGAAATTTTAGCCCAAGAGCAGCCAAAATACAGTCCAATTTCAGAGATAGTCCACCTGAACTCCAGGAGAAAATTAGGCCTAAGTCCTGGAGAAATTCCAGCCTAAAATACAGCGAAAATCCAACCCACATTGAGGGGAATTTCAAGAAGAGGACGTGGAGAGATTCAGGCCTCAAACCAGGAGAACTTCCAGCCTAAAATGAGGCCCAAATCCAGCAGAAATTTTAGCCCATGAGCAGCCAAAATACAGTCCAATTTCAGGAGATAGTCCACCTGAACTGCAGGAGAAAATTAAGCCTAAGTCCAGGAGAAAATCCAGCCTAAAATATAGGCCAAGTCCAGGAGAATTTCCAGCCCAAAATGCAGGCCAGATCCAGGAGAATTTCCAGCCCAAGAGCAGCCAAAATCCAGCCCACATCCAGGAGAATTTCAAGAACAGGGCCTAGAGAAATTCAGGCCTCAAACCAGGAGTAATTCCAGCCTAAAATGAGGCCAAAGTCCAGGAGAAATTCCAGCCCGAGTGCAGCAGAATTTCCAGTCCAATTTGAGGAGACAGTCCACCCGAACTACAGGACAAACTTATGCCTAAGTAAAGGAGAAAATCCAGCCTAAAATGCAACGAAAGTCCAGGAGAAACCCAGGTCCAAGAGTAGCCAAAATCCAGTCAAATTTCAGCAGATAGTCCACTCGAACTCCAGGACAAATTTGGGCCCAAGTCCAGGAGAAATTCCAGCCTAAAATGTGGCCCAAGTCTAGGAGAAATTTTAGCCCAAGAGCAGCCAAAATCCAGTCCAATTTCAGCAGATAGTCAACCCGAAATCCAGGAGAAAATTAGGCCTAAGTCCAGGAGAAATTCCAGCCCAAGAGCAGCAGAAATTCCAGTCCAAGTCCAGGAGATAGTCCTCCCAAACTCCAGGAGAAATTTGGGCCCAAGTCCAGGAGATAAGAGAGTCTAAATCCAGTCCAAGCACAGTAGAAATGCAGTCCCAGGTCCAAGAGATATTCAAGCCGAAAGCCAAGAGAAATTCAGGCCCAAGTCCAGGAGAAATTCCAGCATAACTCCAGCCCATGTCCAGGAGAAATTCAGTCCTAAGCCCAAAAGAAACTCCAGACCATGTGCAGGAGAAATTCAGGCCCAAGTCCAGGAGAAAATCCAGCCTAAAATGCAGCCCAAGTCCAGACTACATGGAGGAGAATTTCAAGAACAGGGCCTAGAGAAATTCAGGCCTCAAACCAGGAGAAATTCCAGCGCAAGAGCAGCCAACATCCAGCCCACAAAGAGGAGAATTTCTAGAACAGGGCCTAGAGAAATTCAGGCCTCAAACCAGGAGTAATTCCAGCATCAATCCAGCCCATGTCCAGGAGAAATTCAGCCCCAGGCCAAATAGAAATTCCAGCCCAAGAGCAGCCAACATCCAGCCCAAAACAAGGAGAATTTCTAGAACATGGCGTAGAGAAATGCAGGCCTCAAACCAGGAGAAATTCCATCCCAAGAGCAACCAACATCCAGCCCACAACGAGGAGAATTTCTAGAACAGGACCTAGAGAAATTCAGGCCTCAAACCAGGAGAAATTCCAGCCCAAGAGCAGCCAAAATCCAGCCCACATCCAGGACAATTTCAAGAACAGGGCCTAGAGAAATTCAGGCTTCAGTCCAGCAGAAATTCCAGCCCAAGAGCAGCCAACATCCAGCCCACAACGAGGAGAATTTCTAGAACAGGGCCTAGAGAAATTCAGGCCTCAAACCAGGGGAAATTCAGTCCAAGAGCAGCCAACATCCAGCCCACAATGAGGAGATTTTCTAGAACAGGACCTAGAGAAATTCAGGCCTCAAACCAGGGGAAATTCCAGCCCAAGAGCAGCCAACATCCAGCCCACAACGAGGAGAATTTCCAGAACAGGGCCTAGAGAAATTCAGGCCTCAAACCAGGAGAACTTCCACCCTAAAATGAGGCCCAAATCCAGCAGAAATTTTAGCCCAAGAGCAGCCAAAATACAGTCCAATTTCAGAGATAGTCCACCTGAACTCCAGGAGAAAATTAGGCCTAAGTCCTGGAGAAATTCCAGCCTAAAATACAGCGAAAATCCAACCCACATTGAGGGGAATTTCAAGAAGAGGACGTGGAGAGATTCAGGCCTCAAACCAGGAGAACTTCCAGCCTAAAATGAGGCCCAAATCCAGCAGAAATTTTAGCCCATGAGCAGCCAAAATACAGTCCAATTTCAGGAGATAGTCCACCTGAACTGCAGGAGAAAATTAAGCCTAAGTCCAGGAGAAAATCCAGCCTAAAATATAGGCCAAGTCCAGGAGAATTTCCAGCCCAAAATGCAGGCCAGATCCAGGAGAATTTCCAGCCCAAGAGCAGCCAAAATCCAGCCCACATCCAGGAGAATTTCAAGAACAGGGCCTAGAGAAATTCAGGCCTCAAACCAGGAGTAATTCCAGCCTAAAATGAGGCCAAAGTCCAGGAGAAATTCCAGCCCGAGTGCAGCAGAATTTCCAGTCCAATTTGAGGAGACAGTCCACCCGAACTACAGGACAAACTTATGCCTAAGTAAAGGAGAAAATCCAGCCTAAAATGCAACGAAAGTCCAGGAGAAACCCAGGTCCAAGAGTAGCCAAAATCCAGTCAAATTTCAGCAGATAGTCCACTCGAACTCCAGGACAAATTTGGGCCCAAGTCCAGGAGAAATTCCAGCCTAAAATGTGGCCCAAGTCTAGGAGAAATTTTAGCCCAAGAGCAGCCAAAATCCAGTCCAATTTCAGCAGATAGTCAACCCGAAATCCAGGAGAAAATTAGGCCTAAGTCCAGGAGAAATTCCAGCCCAAGAGCAGCAGAAATTCCAGTCCAAGTCCAGGAGATAGTCCTCCCAAACTCCAGGAGAAATTTGGGCCCAAGTCCAGGAGATAAGAGAGTCTAAATCCAGTCCAAGCACAGTAGAAATGCAGTCCCAGGTCCAAGAGATATTCAAGCCGAAAGCCAAGAGAAATTCAGGCCCAAGTCCAGGAGAAATTCCAGCATAACTCCAGCCCCAGTCCAGGAGAAATTCAGTCCTAAGCCCAAAAGAAACTCCAGACCATGTGCAGGAGAAATTCAGGCCCAAGTCCAGGAGAAAATCCAGCCTAAAATGCAGCCCAAGTCCAGACTA
The DNA here is from genome assembly GCA_027574665.1 of Rhynochetos jubatus. NCBI lineage: Eukaryota > Metazoa > Chordata > Aves > Eurypygiformes > Rhynochetidae > Rhynochetos > Rhynochetos jubatus. The sequence continues at coordinate 46,944 of JAQBHY010000093.1, forward strand.
CATGGAGGAGAATTTCAAGAACAGGGCCTAGAGAAATTCAGGCCTCAAACCAGGAGAAATTCCAGCGCAAGAGCAGCCAACATCCAGCCCACAAAGAGGAGAATTTCTAGAACAGGGCCTAGAGAAATTCAGGCCTCAAACCAGGAGTAATTCCAGCATCAATCCAGCCCATGTCCAGGAGAAATTCAGCCCCAGGCCAAATAGAAATTCCAGCCCAAGTGCAGGAGAAATTCAGGCCCAAGTACAGGACAAAATCCAGCCTAAATTGCAGCCCAAGCCGAAGAGAAAATCCAGCCTAAAATGCAGCCCAAATCCAGCAGAAATTTTAGCCCAAGAGCAGCCAAAAATCCAGTCCAATTTGAGGACATGGTCCACCCGAAATCCAGGAGAAAATTAGGCCTAAGTCCAGGAGAAATTCCAGCCCAAGAGCAGCAGAAATTCCAGTCCAAGTCCAGGAGATAGTCCTCCCAAACTCCAGGAGAAATTTGGGCCCAAGTCCAGGAGATAAGAGAGTCTAAATCCAGTCCAAGCACAGTAGAAATGCAGTCCCAGGTCCAAGAGATATTCAAGCCGAAAGCCAAGAGAAATTCAGGCCCAAGTCCAGGAGAAATTCCAGCATAACTCCAGCCCATGTCCAGGAGAAATTCAGTCCTAAGCCCAATAGAAACTCCAGACCATGTGCAGGAGAAATTCAGGCCCAAGTCGAGGAGAAAATCCAGCCTAAAATGAGGCCCAAGTCTAGGAGAAATTTTAGCCCAAGAGCAGCCAAAATCCAGTCCAATTTGAGGACATGGTCCACCCGAACTCCAGGAGAAAATTAGGCCTAAGTCCAGGAGAAATTCCAGCCCAAGAGCAGCAGAAATTCCAGTCCAAGTCCAGGAGATAGTCCACCCAAACTCCAGGAGAAATTTGGGCCCAAGTCCAGGAGATAAGAGAGTCTAAATCCAGTCCAAGCACAGTAGAAATGCAGTCCCAGGTCCAAGAGATATTCAAGCCGAAAGCCAAGAGTAATTCAGGCCCAAGTCCAGGAGAAATTCCAGCATAACTCCAGCCCATGTCCAGGAGAAATTCAGCCCCAGGCCACATAGAAACTCCAGCCCACATGCAGGAGAAATTCAGGCCCAAGTCCAGGAGAAAATCCAGCCTAAAATGCAGCCCAAGTCCAGACTACATGGAGGAGAATTTCTAGAACAGGGCCTAGAGAAATTCAGGCCTCAAACCAGGAGTAATTCCAGCCTAAAATGAGGCCCAAGTCTAGGAGAAATTTTAGCCCAAGAGCAGCCAAAATCCAGTCCAATTTCAGGAGATAGTCCACCTGAACTCCAGGAGAAAATTAGGCCTAAGTCCAGGAGAAATTCCAGCCCAAGAGCAGCAGAAATTCCAGTCCAAGTCCAGGAGATAGTCCACCCAAACTCCAGGAGAAATTTGGGCCCAAGTCCAGGAGATAAGAGAGTCTAAATCCAGTCCAAGCACAGTAGAAATGCAGTCCCAGGTCCAAGAGATATTCAAGCCGAAAGCCAAGAGAAATTCAGGCCCAAGTCCAGGAGAAATTCCAGCATAACTCCAGCCCCAGTCCAGGAGAAATTCAGCCCCAGGCCAAATAGAAATGCCAGACCACGTGCAGGAGAAATTCAGGCCCAAGTCCAGGAGAAAATCCAGCCTAAAATGTAGCTCAAGTCCAGCAGAAATTCCAGCCCAAGAGCAGCCAACATCCATCCCAAAACGAGGAGAATTTCTAGAACAGGGCCTAGAGAAATTCAGGCCTCAAACCAGGAGAAATTCCAGCCTAAAATGAGGCCCAAATCCAGCAGAAATTTTAGTCCAAGAGCAGCCAAAATCCAGTCCAATTTCAGGAGATAGTCCACCTGAACTCCAGGAGAAAATTAGGCCTAAGTGCATGAGAAATTCCAGCCTAAAACGTAGGCCACATCCAGGAGAATTTCCAGCCCAAAATGCAGGCCAGGTCCAGGAGAATTTCCAGCCCAAGACCAGCCAAAATCCAGCCCACATCAAGGAGAATTTCAAGAACAGGACCTAGAGAAATTCAGTCCTCAAACCAGGAGAAATTCCAGCCATAGAGCAGCCAACATCCAGCCCACAACGAGGAGAATTTCTAGAACAGGGCCTAGAGAAATTCAGGCCTCAAACCAGGAGAAATTCAAGGCCAAGTGCAGCCAACATCCAGCCCACAACGAGGAGAATTTCTAGAACAGGGCCTAGAGAAATTCAGGCCTTAAACCAGGAGAAATTCCAGCCATAGAGCAGCCAACATCCAGCCCACAACGAGGAGAATTTCTAGAACAGGGCCTAGAGAAATTCAGGCCTTAAACCAGGAGAAATTCCAGCCTAAAATGAGGCCCAACTCCAGGAGAAATTTTAGCCCAAGAGCAGCCAAAATCCACTCCTATTGCAGGAGATAGTCCACCCAAATTCTAGGAGAAAATTAGGCCTAAGTCCTGGAGAAATTCCAGCCCAAGAGCAGCCAAAATCCAGCCCACATCCAGGACAATTTCAAGAACAGGGCCTAGAGAAATTCAGGCCTCAAACCAGGAGTAATTCCAGCATCAATCCAGCCCATGTCCAGGAGAAATTCAGCCCAAAGACTAATAGAAATTCCAGCCCACGTGCAGGAGAAATTCAGGCCCAAGTCGAGGAGAAAATCCAGCCTAAATTGCAGCATAAATCCAGCAGAAATTTCAGCCCAAGAGCAGCCAAAATCCACTCCTATTTCAGGAGATAGTCCACCCGAAATCCAGGAGAAAATTAGGCCTAAGTCCTGGAGAAATTCCAGCCTAAAGTACAGTGAAAATCCAGCCCACATTGAGGGGAATTTCAAGAAGAGGGCCTAGAGAAATTCAGGCCTCAAACCAGGAGTAATTCCAGCCTAAAATGAGGCCCAAGTCCAGGAGAAATTCCAGCCCAAGTGCAGCAGAAATTGCAGTCTACCTCCAGGAGATAGTCCACTGAACTCTAGGAGAAATTTGGGCTCAAGTCCAGGAGAAATTCCAGCCTAAAATGAGGCCCAAGTCTAACAGAAATTTTAGCCCAAGAGCAGCCAAAATCCAGTCCAATTTCAGCAGATAGTCAACCCGAAATCCAGGAGAAAATTAGGCCTAAGTCCAGGAGAAATTCCAGCCCAAGAGCAGCAGAAATTCCAGTCCAAGTCCAGGAGATAGTCCTCCCAAACTCCAGGAGAAATTTGGGCCCAAGTCCAGGAGATAAGAGAGTCTAAATCCAGTCCAAGCACAGTAGAAATGCAGTCCCAGGTCCAAGAGATATTCAAGCCGAAAGCCAAGAGAAATTCAGGCCCAAGTCCAGGAGAAATTCCAGCATAACTCCAGCCCATGTCCAGGAGAAATTCAGTCCTAAGCCCAATGGAAACTCCAGACCATGTGCAGGAGAAATTCAGGCCCAAGTCCAGGAGAAAATCCAGCCTAAAATGTAGCTCAAGTCCAGCAGAAATTCCAGCCCAAGAGCAGCCAACATCCATCCCAAAACGAGGAGAATTTCTAGAACAGGGCCTAGAGAAATTCAGGCCTCAAACCAGGAGAAATTCCAGCCTAAAATGAGGCCCAAATCCAGCAGAAATTTTAGTCCAAGAGCAGCCAAAATCCAGTCCAATTTCAAGAGATAGTCCACCTGAACTGCAGGAGAAAATTAGGCCTAAGTCCAGGAGAAAATCCAGCCAAAAATATAGGCCACATCCAGGAGAATTTCCAGCCCAAAATGCAGGCCAGGTCCAGGAGAATTTCCAGCCCAAGACCAGCCAAAATCCAGCCCACATCAAGGAGAATTTCAAGAACAGGACCTAGAGAAATTCAGTCCTCAAACCAGGAGAAATTCCAGCCATAGAGCAGCCAACATCCAGCCCACAACGAGGAGAATTTCTAGAACAGGGCCTAGAGAAATTCAGGCCTCAAACCAGGAGAAATTCAAGGCCAAGTGCAGCCAACATCCAGCCCACAACGAGGAGAATTTCTAGAACAGGGCCTAGAGAAATTCAGGCCTTAAACCAGGAGAAATTCCAGCCATAGAGCAGCCAACATCCAGCCCACAACGAGGAGAATTTCTAGAACAGGGCCTAGAGAAATTCAGGCCTTAAACCAGGAGAAATTCCAGCCTAAAATGAGGCCCAACTCCAGGAGAAATTTTAGCCCAAGAGCAGCCAAAATCCACTCCTATTGCAGGAGATAGTCCACCCAAATTCTAGGAGAAAATTAGGCCTAAGTCCTGGAGAAATTCCAGCCCAAGAGCAGCCAAAATCCAGCCCACATCCAGGACAATTTCAAGAACAGGGCCTAGAGAAATTCAGGCCTCAAACCAGGAGTAATTCCAGCATCAATCCAGCCCATGTCCAGGAGAAATTCAGCCCAAAGACTAATAGAAATTCCAGCCCACGTGCAGGAGAAATTCAGGCCCAAGTCGAGGAGAAAATCCAGCCTAAATTGCAGCATAAATCCAGCAGAAATTTCAGCCCAAGAGCAGCCAAAATCCACTCCTATTTCAGGAGATAGTCCACCCGAAATCCAGGAGAAAATTAGGCCTAAGTCCTGGAGAAATTCCAGCCTAAAGTACAGTGAAAATCCAGCCCACATTGAGGGGAATTTCAAGAAGAGGGCCTAGAGAAATTCAGGCCTCAAACCAGGAGTAATTCCAGCCTAAAATGAGGCCCAAGTCCAGGAGAAATTCCAGCCCAAGTGCAGCAGAAATTGCAGTCTACCTCCAGGAGATAGTCCACTGAACTCTAGGAGAAATTTGGGCTCAAGTCCAGGAGAAATTCCAGCCTAAAATGAGGCCCAAGTCTAACAGAAATTTTAGCCCAAGAGCAGCCAAAATCCAGTCCAATTTCAGCAGATAGTCAACCCGAAATCCAGGAGAAAATTAGGCCTAAGTCCAGGAGAAATTCCAGCCCAAGAGCAGCAGAAATTCCAGTCCAAGTCCAGGAGATAGTCCTCCCAAACTCCAGGAGAAATTTGGGCCCAAGTCCAGGAGATAAGAGAGTCTAAATCCAGTCCAAGCACAGTAGAAATGCAGTCCCAGGTCCAAGAGATATTCAAGCCGAAAGCCAAGAGAAATTCAGGCCCAAGTCCAGGAGAAATTCCAGCATAACTCCAGCCCATGTCCAGGAGAAATTCAGTCCTAAGCCCAATGGAAACTCCAGACCATGTGCAGGAGAAATTCAGGCCCAAGTCCAGGAGAAAATCCAGCCTAAAATGTAGCTCAAGTCCAGCAGAAATTCCAGCCCAAGAGCAGCCAACATCCATCCCAAAACGAGGAGAATTTCTAGAACAGGGCCTAGAGAAATTCAGGCCTCAAACCAGGAGAAATTCCAGCCTAAAATGAGGCCCAAATCCAGCAGAAATTTTAGTCCAAGAGCAGCCAAAATCCAGTCCAATTTCAAGAGATAGTCCACCTGAACTGCAGGAGAAAATTAGGCCTAAGTCCAGGAGAAAATCCAGCCAAAAATATAGGCCACATCCAGGAGAATTTCCAGCCCAAAATGCAGGCCAGGTCCAGGAGAATTTCCAGCCCAAGAGCAGCCAAAATCCAGCCCACATCAAGGAGAATTTCAAGAACAGGAGCTAGAGAAATTCAGGCCTCAAACCAGGAGAAATTCAAGGCCAAGTGCAGCCAACATCCAGCCCACAACGAGGAGAATTTCTAGAACATGGCCTAGAGAAATTCAGGCCTTAAACCAGGAGAAATTCCAGCCTAAAATGAGGCCCAACTCCAGGAGAAATTTTAGCCCAAGAGCAGCCAAAATCCACTCCTATTGCAGGAGATAGTCCACCCAAATTCTAGGAGAAAATTAGGCCTAAGTCCAGGAGAAATTCCAGCCCAAGAGCAGCCAAAATCCAGCCCACATCCAGGACAATTTCAAGAACAGGGCCTAGAGAAATTCAGGCCTCAAACCAGGAGTAATTCCAGCATCAATCCAGCCCATGTCCAGGAGAAATTCAGCCCAAAGACTAATAGAAATTCCAGCCCACGTGCAGGAGAAATTCAGGCCCAAGTCGAGGAGAAAATCCAGCCTAAATTGCAGCCCAAGCCGAGGAGAAAATCCAGCCTAAAATGAGGCCCAAGTCTAGGAGAAATTTTAGCCCAAGAGCAGCCAAAATCCAGTGCAATTTGAGGACATGGTCCACCCGAACTCCAGGAGAAAATTAGGCCTAAGTCCAGGAGAAATTCCAGCCCAAGAGCAGCAGAAATTCCAGCCCAAGTCCAGGAGATAGTCCTCCCAAACTCCAGGAGAAATTTGGGCCCAAGTCCAGGAGATAAGAGAGTCTAAATCCAGTCCAAGCACAGTAGAAATGCAGTCCCAGGTCCAAGAGATATTCAAGCCGAAAGCCAAGAGTAATTCAGGCCCAAGTCCAGGAGAAATTCCAGCATAACTCCAGCCCATGTCCAGGAGAAATTCAGCCCCAGGCCAAATAGAAACTCCAGACCATGTGCAGGAGAAATTCAGGCCCAAGTCCAGGAGAAAATCCAGCCTAAAATGCAGCCCAAGTCCAGACTACATGGAGGAGAATTTCTAGAACAGGGCCTAGAGAAATTCAGGCCTCAAACCAGGAGTAATTCCAGCCTAAAATGAGGCCCAAGTCTAACAGAAATTTTACCCCAAGAGCAGCCAAAATCCAGTCCAATTTCAGCAGATAGTCAACCCGAAATCCAGGAGAAAATTAGGCCTAAGTCCAGGAGAAATTCCAGCCCAAGAGCAGCAGAAATTCCAGTCCAAGTCCAGGAGATAGTCCTCCCAAACTCCAGGAGAAATTTGGGCCCAAGTCCAGGAGATAAGAGAGTCTAAATCCAGTCCAAGCACAGTAGAAATGCAGTCCCAGGTCCAAGAGATATTCAAGCCGAAAGCCAAGAGAAATTCAGGCCCAAGTCCAGGAGAAATTCCAGCATAACTCCAGCCCCAGTCCAGGAGAAATTCAGCCCCAGGCCAAATAGAAACTCCAGACCACGTGCAGGAGAAATTCAGGCCCAAGTCCAGGAGAAAATCCAGCCTAAAATGTAGCTCAAGTCCAGCAGAAATGCCAGCCAAAGAGCAGCCAACATCCATCCCAAAACAAGGAGAATTTCTAGAACAGGGCCTAGAGAAATTCAGGCCTCAAACCAGGGGAAATTCAGTCCAAGAGCAGCCAACATCCAGCCCACAACGAGGAGATTTTCTAGAACAGGGCCTAGAGAAATTCAGGCCTCAAACCAGGGGAAATTCCAGCCCAAGAGCAGCCAACATCCAGCCCACAACGAGGAGAATTTCCAGAACAGGGCCTAGAGAAATTCAGGCCTCAAACCAGGAGAAATTCCAGCGCAAGAGCAGCCAACATCCAGCCCACAAAGAGGAGAATTTCTAGAACAGGGCCTAGAGAAATTCAGGCCTCAAACCAGGAGTAATTCCAGCATCAATCCAGCCCATGTCCAGGAGAAATTCAGCCCCAGGCCAAATAGAAATTCCAGCCCAAGAGCAGCCAACATCCAGCCCAAAACAAGGAGAATTTCTAGAACATGGCGTAGAGAAATGCAGGCCTCAAACCAGGAGAAATTCCATCCCAAGAGCAACCAACATCCAGCCCACAACGAGGAGAATTTCTAGAACAGGACCTAGAGAAATTCAGGCCTCAAACCAGGAGTAATTCCAGCCCAAGAGAAGCCAAAATCCAGCCCACATCCAGGACAATTTCAAGAACAGGGCCTAGAGAAATTCAGGCTTCAGTCCAGCAGAAATTCCAGCCCAAGAGCAGCCAACATCCAGCCCACAACGAGGAGAATTTCTAGAACAGGGCCTAGAGAAATTCAGGCCTCAAACCAGGGGAAATTCAGTCCAAGAGCAGCCAACATCCAGCCCACAATGAGGAGATTTTCTAGAACAGGACCTAGAGAAATTCAGGCCTCAAACCAGGGGAAATTCCAGCCCAAGAGCAGCCAACATCCAGCCCACAACGAGGAGAATTTCCAGAACAGGGCCTAGAGAAATTCAGGCCTCAAACCAGGAGAACTTCCACCCTAAAATGAGGCCCAAATCCAGCAGAAATTTTAGCCCAAGAGCAGCCAAAATACAGTCCAATTTCAGAGATAGTCCACCTGAACTCCAGGAGAAAATTAGGCCTAAGTCCTGGAGAAATTCCAGCCTAAAATACAGCGAAAATCCAACCCACATTGAGGGGAATTTCAAGAAGAGGACGTGGAGAGATTCAGGCCTCAAACCAGGAGAACTTCCAGCCTAAAATGAGGCCCAAATCCAGCAGAAATTTTAGCCCATGAGCAGCCAAAATACAGTCCAATTTCAGGAGATAGTCCACCTGAACTGCAGGAGAAAATTAAGCCTAAGTCCAGGAGAAAATCCAGCCTAAAATATAGGCCAAGTCCAGGAGAATTTCCAGCCCAAAATGCAGGCCAGATCCAGGAGAATTTCCAGCCCAAGAGCAGCCAAAATCCAGCCCACATCCAGGAGAATTTCAAGAACAGGGCCTAGAGAAATTCAGGCCTCAAACCAGGAGTAATTCCAGCCTAAAGTGAGGCCAAAGTCCAGGAGAAATTCCAGCCCGAGTGCAGCAGAATTTCCAGTCCAATTTGAGGAGACAGTCCACCCGAACTACAGGACAAACTTATGCCTAAGTAAAGGAGAAAATCCAGCCTAAAATGCAACGAAAGTCCAGGAGAAACCCAGGTCCAAGAGTAGCCAAAATCCAGTCAAATTTCAGCAGATAGTCCACTCGAACTCCAGGACAAATTTGGGCCCAAGTCCAGGAGAAATTCCAGCCTAAAATGTGGCCCAAGTCTAGGAGAAATTTTAGCCCAAGAGCAGCCAAAATCCAGTCCAATTTCAGCAGATAGTCAACCCGAAATCCAGGAGAAAATTAGGCCTAAGTCCAGGAGAAATTCCAGCCCAAGAGCAGCAGAAATTCCAGTCCAAGTCCAGGAGATAGTCCTCCCAAACTCCAGGAGAAATTTGGGCCCAAGTCCAGGAGATAAGAGAGTCTAAATCCAGTCCAAGCACAGTAGAAATGCAGTCCCAGGTCCAAGAGATATTCAAGCCGAAAGCCAAGAGAAATTCAGGCCCAAGTCCAGGAGAAATTCCAGCATAACTCCAGCCCCAGTCCAGGAGAAATTCAGTCCTAAGCCCAAAAGAAACTCCAGACCATGTGCAGGAGAAATTCAGGCCCAAGTCCAGGAGAAAATCCAGCCTAAAATGCAGCCCAAGTCCAGACTACATGGAGGAGAATTTCAAGAACAGGGCCTAGAGAAATTCAGGCCTCAAACCAGGAGAAATTCCAGCGCAAGAGCAGCCAACATCCAGCCCACAAAGAGGAGAATTTCTAGAACAGGGCCTAGAGAAATTCAGGCCTCAAACCAGGAGTAATTCCAGCATCAATCCAGCCCATGTCCAGGAGAAATTCAGCCCCAGGCCAAATAGAAATTCCAGCCCAAGTGCAGGAGAAATTCAGGCCCAAGTACAGGACAAAATCCAGCCTAAATTGCAGCCCAAGCCGAAGAGAAAATCCAGCCTAAAATGCAGCCCAAATCCAGCAGAAATTTTAGCCCAAGAGCAGCCAAAAATCCAGTCCAATTTGAGGACATGGTCCACCCGAAATCCAGGAGAAAATTAGGCCTAAGTCCAGGAGAAATTCCAGCCCAAGAGCAGCAGAAATTCCAGTCCAAGTCCAGGAGATAGTCCTCCCAAACTCCAGGAGAAATTTGGGCCCAAGTCCAGGAGATAAGAGAGTCTAAATCCAGTCCAAGCACAGTAGAAATGCAGTCCCAGGTCCAAGAGATATTCAAGCCGAAAGCCAAGAGAAATTCAGGCCCAAGTCCAGGAGAAATTCCAGCATAACTCCAGCCCATGTCCAGGAGAAATTCAGTCCTAAGCCCAATAGAAACTCCAGACCATGTGCAGGAGAAATTCAGGCCCAAGTCGAGGAGAAAATCCAGCCTAAAATGAGGCCCAAGTCTAGGAGAAATTTTAGCCCAAGAGCAGCCAAAATCCAGTCCAATTTGAGGACATGGTCCACCCGAACTCCAGGAGAAAATTAGGCCTAAGTCCAGGAGAAATTCCAGCCCAAGAGCAGCAGAAATTCCAGTCCAAGTCCAGGAGATAGTCCACCCAAACTCCCGGAGAAATTTGGGCCCAAGTCCAGGAGATAAGAGAGTCTAAATCCAGTCCAAGCACAGTAGAAATGCAGTCCCAGGTCCAAGAGATATTCAAGCCGAAAGCCAAGAGTAATTCAGGCCCAAGTCCAGGAGAAATTCCAGCATAACTCCAGCCCATGTCCAGGAGAAATTCAGCCCCAGGCCACATAGAAACTCCAGCCCACATGCAGGAGAAATTCAGGCCCAAGTCCAGGAGAAAATCCAGCCTAAAATGCAGCCCAAGTCCAGACTACATGGAGGAGAATTTCTAGAACAGGGCCTAGAGAAATTCAGGCCTCAAACCAGGAGTAATTCCAGCCTAAAATGAGGCCCAAGTCTAGGAGAAATTTTAGCCCAAGAGCAGCCAAAATCCAGTCCAATTTCAGGAGATAGTCCACCTGAACTCCAGGAGAAAATTAGGCCTAAGTCCAGGAGAAATTCCAGCCCAAGAGCAGCAGAAATTCCAGTCCAAGTCCAGGAGATAGTCCACCCAAACTCCAGGAGAAATTTGGGCCCAAGTCCAGGAGATAAGAGAGTCTAAATCCAGTCCAAGCACAGTAGAAATGCAGTCCCAGGTCCAAGAGATATTCAAGCCGAAAGCCAAGAGAAATTCAGGCCCAAGTCCAGGAGAAATTCCAGCATAACTCCAGCCCCAGTCCAGGAGAAATTCAGCCCCAGGCCAAATAGAAATGCCAGACCACGTGCAGGAGAAATTCAGGCCCAAGTCCAGGAGAAAATCCAGCCTAAAATGTAGCTCAAGTCCAGCAGAAATTCCAGCCCAAGAGCAGCCAACATCCATCCCAAAACGAGGAGAATTTCTAGAACAGGGCCTAGAGAAATTCAGGCCTCAAACCAGGAGAAATTCCAGCCTAAAATGAGGCCCAAATCCAGCAGAAATTTTAGTCCAAGAGCAGCCAAAATCCAGTCCAATTTCAGGAGATAGTCCACCTGAACTCCAGGAGAAAATTAGGCCTAAGTGCATGAGAAATTCCAGCCTAAAACGTAGGCCACATCCAGGAGAATTTCCAGCCCAAAATGCAGGCCAGGTCCAGGAGAATTTCCAGCCCAAGACCAGCCAAAATCCAGCCCACATCAAGGAGAATTTCAAGAACAGGACCTAGAGAAATTCAGTCCTCAAACCAGGAGAAATTCCAGCCATAGAGCAGCCAACATCCAGCCCACAACGAGGAGAATTTCTAGAACAGGGCCTAGAGAAATTCAGGCCTCAAACCAGGAGAAATTCAAGGCCAAGTGCAGCCAACATCCAGCCCACAACGAGGAGAATTTCTAGAACAGGGCCTAGAGAAATTCAGGCCTTAAACCAGGAGAAATTCCAGCCATAGAGCAGCCAACATCCAGCCCACAACGAGGAGAATTTCTAGAACAGGGCCTAGAGAAATTCAGGCCTTAAACCAGGAGAAATTCCAGCCTAAAATGAGGCCCAACTCCAGGAGAAATTTTAGCCCAAGAGCAGCCAAAATCCACTCCTATTGCAGGAGATAGTCCACCCAAATTCTAGGAGAAAATTAGGCCTAAGTCCTGGAGAAATTCCAGCCCAAGAGCAGCCAAAATCCAGCCCACATCCAGGACAATTTCAAGAACAGGGCCTAGAGAAATTCAGGCCTCAAACCAGGAGTAATTCCAGCATCAATCCAGCCCATGTCCAGGAGAAATTCAGCCCAAAGACTAATAGAAATTCCAGCCCACGTGCAGGAGAAATTCAGGCCCAAGTCGAGGAGAAAATCCAGCCTAAATTGCAGCATAAATCCAGCAGAAATTTCAGCCCAAGAGCAGCCAAAATCCACTCCTATTTCAGGAGATAGTCCACCCGAAATCCAGGAGAAAATTAGGCCTAAGTCCTGGAGAAATTCCAGCCTAAAGTACAGTGAAAATCCAGCCCACATTGAGGGGAATTTCAAGAAGAGGGCCTAGAGAAATTCAGGCCTCAAACCAGGAGTAATTCCAGCCTAAAATGAGGCCCAAGTCCAGGAGAAATTCCAGCCCAAGTGCAGCAGAAATTGCAGTCTACCTCCAGGAGATAGTCCACTGAACTCTAGGAGAAATTTGGGCTCAAGTCCAGGAGAAATTCCAGCCTAAAATGAGGCCCAAGTCTAACAGAAATTTTAGCCCAAGAGCAGCCAAAATCCAGTCCAATTTCAGCAGATAGTCAACCCGAAATCCAGGAGAAAATTAGGCCTAAGTCCAGGAGAAATTCCAGCCCAAGAGCAGCAGAAATTCCAGTCCAAGTCCAGGAGATAGTCCTCCCAAACTCCAGGAGAAATTTGGGCCCAAGTCCAGGAGATAAGAGAGTCTAAATCCAGTCCAAGCACAGTAGAAATGCAGTCCCAGGTCCAAGAGATATTCAAGCCGAAAGCCAAGAGAAATTCAGGCCCAAGTCCAGGAGAAATTCCAGCATAACTCCAGCCCATGTCCAGGAGAAATTCAGTCCTAAGCCCAATGGAAACTCCAGACCATGTGCAGGAGAAATTCAGGCCCAAGTCCAGGAGAAAATCCAGCCTAAAATGTAGCTCAAGTCCAGCAGAAATTCCAGCCCAAGAGCAGCCAACATCCATCCCAAAACGAGGAGAATTTCTAGAACAGGGCCTAGAGAAATTCAGGCCTCAAACCAGGAGAAATTCCAGCCTAAAATGAGGCCCAAATCCAGCAGAAATTTTAGTCCAAGAGCAGCCAAAATCCAGTCCAATTTCAAGAGATAGTCCACCTGAACTGCAGGAGAAAATTAGGCCTAAGTCCAGGAGAAAATCCAGCCAAAAATATAGGCCACATCCAGGAGAATTTCCAGCCCAAAATGCAGGCCAGGTCCAGGAGAAATTCCAGCCTAAAATGAGGCCCAACTCCAGGAGAAATTTTAGCCCAAGAGCAGCCAAAATCCACTCCTATTGCAGGAGATAGTCCACCCAAATTCTAGGAGAAAATTAGGCCTAAGTCCAGGAGAAATTCCAGCCCAAGAGCAGCCAAAATCCAGCCCACATCCAGGACAATTTCAAGAACAGGGCCTAGAGAAATTCAGGCCTCAAACCAGGAGTAATTCCAGCATCAATCCAGCCCATGTCCAGGAGAAATTCAGCCCAAAGACTAATAGAAATTCCAGCCCACGTGCAGGAGAAATTCAGGCCCAAGTCGAGGAGAAAATCCAGCCTAAATTGCAGCCCAAGCCGAGGAGAAAATCCAGCCTAAAATGAGGCCCAAGTCTAGGAGAAATTTTAGCCCAAGAGCAGCCAAAATCCAGTGCAATTTGAGGACATGGTCCACCCGAACTCCAGGAGAAAATTAGGCCTAAGTCCAGGAGAAATTCCAGCCCAAGAGCAGCAGAAATTCCAGCCCAAGTCCAGGAGATAGTCCTCCCAAACTCCAGGAGAAATTTGGGCCCAAGTCCAGGAGATAAGAGAGTCTAAATCCAGTCCAAGCACAGTAGAAATGCAGTCCCAGGTCCAAGAGATATTCAAGCCGAAAGCCAAGAGTAATTCAGGCCCAAGTCCAGGAGAAATTCCAGCATAACTCCAGCCCATGTCCAGGAGAAATTCAGCCCCAGGCCAAATAGAAACTCCAGACCATGTGCAGGAGAAATTCAGGCCCAAGTCCAGGAGAAAATCCAGCCTAAAATGCAGCCCAAGTCCAGACTACATGGAGGAGAATTTCTAGAACAGGGCCTAGAGAAATTCAGGCCTCAAACCAGGAGTAATTCCAGCCTAAAATGAGGCCCAAGTCTAACAGAAATTTTACCCCAAGAGCAGCCAAAATCCAGTCCAATTTCAGCAGATAGTCAACCCGAAATCCAGGAGAAAATTAGGCCTAAGTCCAGGAGAAATTCCAGCCCAAGAGCAGCAGAAATTCCAGTCCAAGTCCAGGAGATAGTCCTCCCAAACTCCAGGAGAAATTTGGGCCCAAGTCCAGGAGATAAGAGAGTCTAAATCCAGTCCAAGCACAGTAGAAATGCAGTCCCAGGTCCAAGAGATATTCAAGCCGAAAGCCAAGAGAAATTCAGGCCCAAGTCCAGGAGAAAATCCAGCCTAAAATGTAGCTCAAGTCCAGCAGAAATGCCAGCCAAAGAGCAGCCAACATCCATCCCAAAACAAGGAGAATTTCTAGAACAGGGCCTAGAGAAATTCAGGCCTCAAACCAGGGGAAATTCAGTCCAAGAGCAGCCAACATCCAGCCCACAACGAGGAGATTTTCTAGAACAGGGCCTAGAGAAATTCAGGCCTCAAACCAGGGGAAATTCCAGCCCAAGAGCAGCCAACATCCAGCCCACAACGAGGAGAATTTCCAGAACAGGGCCTAGAGAAATTCAGGCCTCAAACCGGGAGAACTTCCAGCCTAAAATGAGGCCCAAATCCAGCAGAAATTTTAGCCCAAGAGCAGCCAAAATCCAGTCCAATTTCAGAGATAGTCCACCCGAAATCCAGGAGAAAATTAGGCCTAAGTCCTGGAGAAATTCCAGCCTAAAATACAGCGAAAATCCAACCCACATTGAGGGGAATTTCAAGAACAGGACCTAGAGAAATTCAGGCCTCAAACCAGGAGAAATTCCAGCCTAAAATGAGGCCCAAATCCAGCAGAAATTTTAGCCCAAGAGCAGCCAAAATCCAGTCCAATTTCAGGAGATAGTCCACCTGAACTCCAGGAGAGAATTAGGCCTAAGTGCATGAGAAATTCCAGCCTAAAATGTAGGCCACATCCAGGAGAATTTCCAGCCCAAAATGCAGGCCAGGTCCAGGAGAATTTCCAGCCCAAAACCAGCCAAAATCCAGCCCACATCGAGGAGAATTTCAAGAACAGGACCTAGAGAAATTCAGGCCTCAAACCAGGAGAAATTCCAGCCCAAGAGCAGCCAACATCCAGCCCAAAACAAGGAGAATTTCTAGAACATGGCGTAGAGAAATGCAGGCCTCAAACCAGGAGAAATTCCATCCCAAGAGCAACCAACATCCAGCCCACAACGAGGAGAATTTCTAGAACAGGGCCTAGAGAAATTCAGGCCTCAAACCAGGAGTAATTCCAGCCCAAGAGCAGCCAAAATCCAGCCCACAACGAGGATAATTTCTAGAACAGGGCCTAGAGAAATTCAGGCCTCAAACCAGGAGAAATTCCAGCCCAAGAGCAGCCAAAATCCAGTCCAATTTGAGGACATGGTCCACCCGAACTCCAGGAGAAAATTAGGCCTAAGTCCAGGAGAAATTCCAGCCTAAAATACAGCAAAAATCCAACCCACATTGAGGGGAATTTCAAGAAGAGGGCCTAGAGAAATTCAGGCCTCAAACCAGGAGAACTTCCAGCCTAAAATGAGGCCCAAATCCAGCAGAAATTTTAGCCCATGAGCAGCCAAAATACAGTCCAATTTCAGGAGATAGTCCACCTGAACTGCAGGAGAAAATTAGGCCTAAGTCCAGGAGAAAATCCAGCCAAAAATATAGGCCACGTCCAGGAGAATTTCCAGCCCAAAATGCAGGCCAGATCCAGGAGAATTTCCATCCCAAGAGCAGCCCAAGTCCAGACTACATGGAGGAGAATTTCAAGAACAGGGCCTAGAGAAATTCAGGCCTCAAACCAGGAGAAATTCCAGCCTAAAATGTGGCCCAAGTCTAGGAGAAATTTTAGCCCAAGAGCAGCCAAAATCCAGTGCAATTTGAGGACATGGTCCACCCGAACTCCAGGAGAAAATTAGGCCTAAGTCCAGGAGAAATTCCAGCCCAAGAGCAGCAGAAATTCCAGCCCAAGTCCAGGAGATAGTCCTCCCAAACTCCAGGAGAAATTTGGGCCCAAGTCCAGGAGATAAGAGAGTCTAAATCCAGTCCAAGCACAGTAGAAATGCAGTCCCAGGTCCAAGAGATATTCAAGCCGAAAGCCAAGAGTAATTCAGGCCCAAGTCCAGGAGAAATTCCAGCATAACTCCAGCCCATGTCCAGGAGAAATTCAGCCCCAGGCCAAATAGAAACTCCAGACCATGTGCAGGAGAAATTCAGGCCCAAGTCCAGGAGAAAATCCAGCCTAAAATGCAGCCCAAGTCCAGACTACATGGAGGAGAATTTCTAGAACAGGGCCTAGAGAAATTCAGGCCTCAAACCAGGAGTAATTCCAGCCTAAAATGAGGCCCAAGTCTAACAGAAATTTTACCCCAAGAGCAGCCAAAATCCAGTCCAATTTCAGCAGATAGTCAACCCGAAATCCAGGAGAAAATTAGGCCTAAGTCCAGGAGAAATTCCAGCCCAAGAGCAGCAGAAATTCCAGTCCAAGTCCAGGAGATAGTCCTCCCAAACTCCAGGAGAAATTTGGGCCCAAGTCCAGGAGATAAGAGAGTCTAAATCCAGTCCAAGCACAGTAGAAATGCAGTCCCAGGTCCAAGAGATATTCAAGCCGAAAGCCAAGAGAAATTCAGGCCCAAGTCCAGGAGAAATTCCAGCATAACTCCAGCCCATGTCCAGGAGAAATTCAGCCCCAGGCCAAATAGAAACTCCAGACCACGTGCAGGAGAAATTCAGGCCCAAGTCCAGGAGAAAATCCAGCCTAAAATGTAGCTCAAGTCCAGCAGAAATGCCAGCCAAAGAGCAGCCAACATCCATCCCAAAACAAGGAGAATTTCTAGAACAGGGCCTAGAGAAATTCAGGCCTCAAACCAGGAGAAATTCCAGCCCAAGAGCAGCCAACATCCAGCCCATATCCAGGAGAATTTCTAGAACAGGGCCTAGAGAAATTCAGGCTTCAGTCCAGGAGAAATTCCAGCCCAAGAGCAGCCAACATCCAGCCCACAATGAGGAGAATTTCTAGAACAGGGCCTAGAGAAATTCAGGCCTCAAACCAGGGGAAATTCAGTCCAAGAGCAGCCAACATCCAGCCCACAACGAGGAGATTTTCCAGAACAGGGCCTAGAGAAATTCAGGCCTCAAACCGGGAGAACTTCCAGCCTAAAATGAGGCCCAAATCCAGCAGAAATTTTAGCCCAAGAGCAGCCAAAATCCAGTCCAATTTCAGAGATAGTCCACCCGAAATCCAGGAGAAAATTAGGCCTAAGTCCTGGAGAAATTCCAGCCTAAAATACAGCGAAAATCCAACCCACATTGAGGGGAATTTCAAGAACAGGACCTAGAGAAATTCAGGCCTCAAACCAGGAGAAATTCCAGCATCAATCCAGCCCCAGTCCAGGAGAAATTCAGCCCCGGGCCAAATAGAAACTCCAGCCCACATGCAGTAGAAATTCAGGCCCAAGTCCAGGAGAAAATCCAGCCTAAAATGTAGCTCAAGTCCAGGAGAAATTCCAGCCAAAGAGCAGCCAACATCCAGCCCACAATGAGGAGAATTTCTAGAACAGGACCTAGAGAAATTCAGGCCTCAAACCAGGAGAAATTCCAGCCTAAAATGAGGCCCAAATCCAGCAGAAATTTTAGCCCAAGAGCAGCCAAAATCCAGTCCAATTTCAGGAGATAGTCCACCTGAACTCCAGGAGAGAATTAGGCCTAAGTGCATGAGAAATTCCAGCCTAAAATGTAGGCCACATCCAGGAGAATTTCCAGCCCAAAATGCAGGCCAGGTCCAGGAGAATTTCCAGCCCAAAACCAGCCAAAATCCAGCCCACATCGAGGAGAATTTCAAGAACAGGACCTAGAGAAATTCAGGCCTCAAACCAGGAGAAATTCCAGCCCAAGAGCAGCCAACATCCAGCCCAAAACAAGGAGAATTTCTAGAACATGGCGTAGAGAAATGCAGGCCTCAAACCTGGAGAAATTCCATCCCAAGAGCAACCAACATCCAGCCCACAACGAGGAGAATTTCTAGAACAGGGCCTAGAGAAATTCAGGCCTCAAACCAGGAGTAATTCCAGCCCAAGAGCAGCCAAAATCCAGCCCACAATGAGGATAATTTCTAGAACAGGGCCTAGAGAAATTCAGGCTTCAGTCCAGGAGAAATTCCAGCCCAAGAGCAGCCAAAATCCAGTCCAATTTGAGGACATGGTCCACCCGAACTCCAGGAGAAAATTAGGCCTAAGTCCAGGAGAAATTCCAGCCTAAAATACAGCAAAAATCCAACCCACATTGAGGGGAATTTCAAGAAGAGGGCCTAGAGAAATTCAGGCCTCAAACCAGGAGAACTTCCAGCCTAAAATGAGGCCCAAATCCAGCAGAAATTTTAGCCCATGAGCAGCCAAAATACAGTCCAATTTCAGGAGATAGTCCACCTGAACTGCAGGAGAAAATTAGGCCTAAGTCCAGGAGAAAATCCAGCCAAAAATATAGGCCACGTCCAGGAGAATTTCCAGCCCAAAATGCAGGCCAGATCCAGGAGAATTTCCATCCCAAGAGCAGCCCAAGTCCAGACTACATGGAGGAGAATTTCAAGAACAGGGCCTAGAGAAATTCAGGCCTCAAACCAGGAGAAATTCCAGCCTAAAATGTGGCCCAAGTCTAGGAGAAATTTTAGCCCAAGAGCAGCCAAAATCCAGTGCAATTTGAGGACATGGTCCACCCGAACTCCAGGAGAAAATTAGGCCTAAGTCCAGGAGAAATTCCAGCCCAAGAGCAGCAGAAATTCCAGCCCAAGTCCAGGAGATAGTCCTCCCAAACTCCAGGAGAAATTTGGGCCCAAGTCCAGGAGATAAGAGAGTCTAAATCCAGTCCAAGCACAGTAGAAATGCAGTCCCAGGTCCAAGAGATATTCAAGCCGAAAGCCAAGAGTAATTCAGGCCCAAGTCCAGGAGAAATTCCAGCATAACTCCAGCCCATGTCCAGGAGAAATTCAGCCCCAGGCCAAATAGAAACTCCAGACCATGTGCAGGAGAAATTCAGGCCCAAGTCCAGGAGAAAATCCAGCCTAAAATGCAGCCCAAGTCCAGACTACATGGAGGAGAATTTCTAGAACAGGGCCTAGAGAAATTCAGGCCTCAAACCAGGAGTAATTCCAGCCTAAAATGAGGCCCAAGTCTAGGAGAAATTTTAGCCCAAGAGCAGCCAAAATCCAGTCCAATTTCAGCAGATAGTCAACCCGAAATCCAGGAGAAAATTAGGCCTAAGTCCAGGAGAAATTCCAGCCCAAGAGCAGCAGAAATTCCAGTCCAAGTCCAGGAGATAGTCCTCCCAAACTCCAGGAGAAATTTGGGCCCAAGTCCAGGAGATAAGAGAGTCTAAATCCAGTCCAAGCACAGTAGAAATGCAGTCCCAGGTCCAAGAGATATTCAAGCCGAAAGCCAAGAGTAATTCAGGCCCAAGTCCAGGAGAAATTCCAGCATAACTCCAGCCCATGTCCAGGAGAAATTCAGCCCCAGGCCAAATAGAAACTCCAGACCACGTGCAGGAGAAATTCAGGCCCAAGTCCAGGAGAAAATCCAGCCTAAAATGTAGCTCAAGTCCAGCAGAAATGCCAGCCAAAGAGCAGCCAACATCCATCCCAAAACAAGGAGAATTTCTAGAACAGGGCCTAGAGAAATTCAGGCCTCAAACCAGGAGAAATTCCAGCCCAAGAGCAGCCAACATCCAGCCCATATCCAGGAGAATTTCTAGAACAGGGCCTAGAGAAATTCAGGCTTCAGTCCAGGAGAAATTCCAGCCCAAGAGCAGCCAACATCCAGCCCACAATGAGGAGAATTTCTAGAACAGGGCCTAGAGAAATTCAGGCCTCAAACCAGGGGAAATTCAGTCCAAGAGCAGCCAACATCCAGCCCACAACGAGGAGATTTTCTAGAACAGGGCCTAGAGAAATTCAGGCCTCAAACCAGGGGAAATTCCAGCCCAAGAGCAGCCAACATCCAGCCCACAACGAGGAGAATTTCCAGAACAGGGCCTAGAGAAATTCAGGCCTCAAACCGGGAGAACTTCCAGCCTAAAATGAGGCCCAAATCCAGCAGAAATTTTAGCCCAAGAGCAGCCAAAATCCAGTCCAATTTCAGAGATAGTCCACCCGAAATCCAGGAGAAAATTAGGCCTAAGTCCTGGAGAAATTCCAGCCTAAAATACAGCGAAAATCCAACCCACATTGAGGGGAATTTCAAGAACAGGACCTAGAGAAATTCAGGCCTCAAACCAGGAGAAATTCCAGCATCAATCCAGCCCCAGTCCAGGAGAAATTCAGCCCCGGGCCAAATAGAAACTCCAGCCCACATGCAGTAGAAATTCAGGCCCAAGTCCAGGAGAAAATCCAGCCTAAAATGTAGCTCAAGTCCAGGAGAAATTCCAGCCAAAGAGCAGCCAACATCCAGCCCACAATGAGGAGAATTTCTAGAACAGGACCTAGAGAAATTCAGGCCTCAAACCAGGAGAAATTCCAGCCTAAAATGAGGCCCAAATCCAGCAGAAATTTTAGCCCAAGAGCAGCCAAAATCCAGTCCAATTTCAGGAGATAGTCCACCTGAACTCCAGGAGAGAATTAGGCCTAAGTGCATGAGAAATTCCAGCCTAAAATGTAGGCCACATCCAGGAGAATTTCCAGCCCAAAATGCAGGCCAGGTCCAGGAGAATTTCCAGCCCAAAACCAGCCAAAATCCAGCCCACATCGAGGAGAATTTCAAGAACAGGACCTAGAGAAATTCAGGCCTCAAACCAGGAGAAATTCCAGCCCAAGAGCAGCCAACATCCAGCCCAAAACAAGGAGAATTTCTAGAACATGGCGTAGAGAAATGCAGGCCTCAAACCAGGAGAAATTCCATCCCAAGAGCAACCAACATCCAGCCCACAACGAGGAGAATTTCTAGAACAGGGCCTAGAGAAATTCAGGCCTCAAACCAGGAGTAATTCCAGCCCAAGAGCAGCCAAAATCCAGCCCACAACGAGGATAATTTCTAGAACAGGGCCTAGAGAAATTCAGGCTTCAGTCCAGGAGAAATTCCAGCCCAAGAGCAGCCAAAATCCAGTCCAATTTGAGGACATGGTCCACCCGAACTCCAGGAGAAAATTAGGCCTAAGTCCAGGAGAAATTCCAGCCTAAAATACAGCAAAAATCCAACCCACATTGAGGGGAATTTCAAGAAGAGGACGTGGAGAGATTCAGGCCTCAAACCAGGAGAACTTCCAGCCTAAAATGAGGCCCAAATCCAGCAGAAATTTTAGCCCATGAGCAGCCAAAATACAGTCCAATTTCAGGAGATAGTCCACCTGAACTGCAGGAGAAAATTAGGCCTAAGTCCAGGAGAAAATCCAGCCAAAAATATAGGCCACGTCCAGGAGAATTTCCAGCCCAAAATGCAGGCCAGATCCAGGAGAATTTCCATCCCAAGAGCAGCCCAAGTCCAGACTACATGGAGGAGAATTTCAAGAACAGGGCCTAGAGAAATTCAGGCCTCAAACCAGGAGAAATTCCAGCCTAAAATGTGGCCCAAGTCTAGGAGAAATTTTAGCCCAAGAGCAGCCAAAATCCAGTGCAATTTGAGGACATGGTCCACCCGAACTCCAGGAGAAAATTAGGCCTAAGTCCAGGAGAAATTCCAGCCCAAGAGCAGCAGAAATTCCAGCCCAAGTCCAGGAGATAGTCCTCCCAAACTCCAGGAGAAATTTGGGCCCAAGTCCAGGAGATAAGAGAGTCTAAATCCAGTCCAAGCACAGTAGAAATGCAGTCCCAGGTCCAAGAGATATTCAAGCCGAAAGCCAAGAGTAATTCAGGCCCAAGTCCAGGAGAAATTCCAGCATAACTCCAGCCCATGTCCAGGAGAAATTCAGCCCCAGGCCAAATAGAAACTCCAGACCATGTGCAGGAGAAATTCAGGCCCAAGTCCA
Source organism: Rhynochetos jubatus (assembly GCA_027574665.1). NCBI lineage: Eukaryota > Metazoa > Chordata > Aves > Eurypygiformes > Rhynochetidae > Rhynochetos > Rhynochetos jubatus. The sequence continues at coordinate 68,789 of JAQBHY010000093.1, forward strand.
GGAGAAAATCCAGCCTAAAATGCAGCCCAAGTCCAGACTACATGGAGGAGAATTTCTAGAACAGGGCCTAGAGAAATTCAGGCCTCAAACCAGGAGTAATTCCAGCCTAAAATGAGGCCCAAGTCTAACAGAAATTTTACCCCAAGAGCAGCCAAAATCCAGTCCAATTTCAGCAGATAGTCAACCCGAAATCCAGGAGAAAATTAGGCCTAAGTCCAGGAGAAATTCCAGCCCAAGAGCAGCAGAAATTCCAGTCCAAGTCCAGGAGATAGTCCTCCCAAACTCCAGGAGAAATTTGGGCCCAAGTCCAGGAGATAAGAGAGTCTAAATCCAGTCCAAGCACAGTAGAAATGCAGTCCCAGGTCCAAGAGATATTCAAGCCGAAAGCCAAGAGTAATTCAGGCCCAAGTCCAGGAGAAATTCCAGCATAACTCCAGCCCATGTCCAGGAGAAATTCAGCCCCAGGCCAAATAGAAACTCCAGACCACGTGCAGGAGAAATTCAGGCCCAAGTCCAGGAGAAAATCCAGCCTAAAATGTAGCTCAAGTCCAGCAGAAATGCCAGCCAAAGAGCAGCCAACATCCATCCCAAAACAAGGAGAATTTCTAGAACAGGGCCTAGAGAAATTCAGGCCTCAAACCAGGAGAAATTCCAGCCCAAGAGCAGCCAACATCCAGCCCATATCCAGGAGAATTTCTAGAACAGGGCCTAGAGAAATTCAGGCTTCAGTCCAGGAGAAATTCCAGCCCAAGAGCAGCCAACATCCAGCCCACAATGAGGAGAATTTCTAGAACAGGGCCTAGAGAAATTCAGGCCTCAAACCAGGGGAAATTCAGTCCAAGAGCAGCCAACATCCAGCCCACAACGAGGAGATTTTCTAGAACAGGGCCTAGAGAAATTCAGGCCTCAAACCAGGGGAAATTCCAGCCCAAGAGCAGCCAACATCCAGCCCACAACGAGGAGAATTTCCAGAACAGGGCCTAGAGAAATTCAGGCCTCAAACCGGGAGAACTTCCAGCCTAAAATGAGGCCCAAATCCAGCAGAAATTTTAGCCCAAGAGCAGCCAAAATCCAGTCCAATTTCAGAGATAGTCCACCCGAAATCCAGGAGAAAATTAGGCCTAAGTCCTGGAGAAATTCCAGCCTAAAATACAGCGAAAATCCAACCCACATTGAGGGGAATTTCAAGAACAGGACCTAGAGAAATTCAGGCCTCAAACCAGGAGAAATTCCAGCATCAATCCAGCCCCAGTCCAGGAGAAATTCAGCCCCGGGCCAAATAGAAACTCCAGCCCACATGCAGTAGAAATTCAGGCCCAAGTCCAGGAGAAAATCCAGCCTAAAATGTAGCTCAAGTCCAGGAGAAATTCCAGCCAAAGAGCAGCCAACATCCAGCCCACAATGAGGAGAATTTCTAGAACAGGACCTAGAGAAATTCAGGCCTCAAACCAGGAGAAATTCCAGCCTAAAATGAGGCCCAAATCCAGCAGAAATTTTAGCCCAAGAGCAGCCAAAATCCAGTCCAATTTCAGGAGATAGTCCACCTGAACTCCAGGAGAGAATTAGGCCTAAGTGCATGAGAAATTCCAGCCTAAAATGTAGGCCACATCCAGGAGAATTTCCAGCCCAAAATGCAGGCCAGGTCCAGGAGAATTTCCAGCCCAAAACCAGCCAAAATCCAGCCCACATCGAGGAGAATTTCAAGAACAGGACCTAGAGAAATTCAGGCCTCAAACCAGGAGAAATTCCAGCCCAAGAGCAGCCAACATCCAGCCCAAAACAAGGAGAATTTCTAGAACATGGCGTAGAGAAATGCAGGCCTCAAACCAGGAGAAATTCCATCCCAAGAGCAACCAACATCCAGCCCACAACGAGGAGAATTTCTAGAACAGGGCCTAGAGAAATTCAGGCCTCAAACCAGGAGTAATTCCAGCCCAAGAGCAGCCAAAATCCAGCCCACAACGAGGATAATTTCTAGAACAGGGCCTAGAGAAATTCAGGCTTCAGTCCAGGAGAAATTCCAGCCCAAGAGCAGCCAAAATCCAGTCCAATTTGAGGACATGGTCCACCCGAACTCCAGGAGAAAATTAGGCCTAAGTCCAGGAGAAATTCCAGCCTAAAATACAGCAAAAATCCAACCCACATTGAGGGGAATTTCAAGAAGAGGGCCTAGAGAAATTCAGGCCTCAAACCAGGAGAACTTCCAGCCTAAAATGAGGCCCAAATCCAGCAGAAATTTTAGCCCATGAGCAGCCAAAATACAGTCCAATTTCAGGAGATAGTCCACCTGAACTGCAGGAGAAAATTAGGCCTAAGTCCAGGAGAAAATCCAGCCAAAAATATAGGCCACGTCCAGGAGAATTTCCAGCCCAAAATGCAGGCCAGATCCAGGAGAATTTCCATCCCAAGAGCAGCCCAAGTCCAGACTACATGGAGGAGAATTTCAAGAACAGGGCCTAGAGAAATTCAGGCCTCAAACCAGGAGAAATTCCAGCCTAAAATGTGGCCCAAGTCTAGGAGAAATTTTAGCCCAAGAGCAGCCAAAATCCAGTGCAATTTGAGGACATGGTCCACCCGAACTCCAGGAGAAAATTAGGCCTAAGTCCAGGAGAAATTCCAGCCCAAGAGCAGCAGAAATTCCAGCCCAAGTCCAGGAGATAGTCCTCCCAAACTCCAGGAGAAATTTGGGCCCAAGTCCAGGAGATAAGAGAGTCTAAATCCAGTCCAAGCACAGTAGAAATGCAGTCCCAGGTCCAAGAGATATTCAAGCCGAAAGCCAAGAGTAATTCAGGCCCAAGTCCAGGAGAAATTCCAGCATAACTCCAGCCCATGTCCAGGAGAAATTCAGCCCCAGGCCAAATAGAAACTCCAGACCATGTGCAGGAGAAATTCAGGCCCAAGTCCAGGAGAAAATCCAGCCTAAAATGCAGCCCAAGTCCAGACTACATGGAGGAGAATTTCTAGAACAGGGCCTAGAGAAATTCAGGCCTCAAACCAGGAGTAATTCCAGCCTAAAATGAGGCCCAAGTCTAACAGAAATTTTACCCCAAGAGCAGCCAAAATCCAGTCCAATTTCAGCAGATAGTCAACCCGAAATCCAGGAGAAAATTAGGCCTAAGTCCAGGAGAAATTCCAGCCCAAGAGCAGCAGAAATTCCAGTCCAAGTCCAGGAGATAGTCCTCCCAAACTCCAGGAGAAATTTGGGCCCAAGTCCAGGAGATAAGAGAGTCTAAATCCAGTCCAAGCACAGTAGAAATGCAGTCCCAGGTCCAAGAGATATTCAAGCCGAAAGCCAAGAGTAATTCAGGCCCAAGTCCAGGAGAAATTCCAGCATAACTCCAGCCCATGTCCAGGAGAAATTCAGCCCCAGGCCAAATAGAAACTCCAGACCACGTGCAGGAGAAATTCAGGCCCAAGTCCAGGAGAAAATCCAGCCTAAAATGTAGCTCAAGTCCAGCAGAAATGCCAGCCAAAGAGCAGCCAACATCCATCCCAAAACAAGGAGAATTTCTAGAACAGGGCCTAGAGAAATTCAGGCCTCAAACCAGGAGAAATTCCAGCCCAAGAGCAGCCAACATCCAGCCCATATCCAGGAGAATTTCTAGAACAGGGCCTAGAGAAATTCAGGCTTCAGTCCAGGAGAAATTCCAGCCCAAGAGCAGCCAACATCCAGCCCACAATGAGGAGAATTTCTAGAACAGGGCCTAGAGAAATTCAGGCCTCAAACCAGGGGAAATTCAGTCCAAGAGCAGCCAACATCCAGCCCACAACGAGGAGATTTTCTAGAACAGGGCCTAGAGAAATTCAGGCCTCAAACCAGGGGAAATTCCAGCCCAAGAGCAGCCAACATCCAGCCCACAATGAGGAGAATTTCCAGAACAGGGCCTAGAGAAATTCAGGCCTCAAACCGGGAGAACTTCCAGCCTAAAATGAGGCCCAAATCCAGCAGAAATTTTAGCCCAAGAGCAGCCAAAATCCAGTCCAATTTCAGAGATAGTCCACCCGAAATCCAGGAGAAAATTAGGCCTAAGTCCTGGAGAAATTCCAGCCTAAAATACAGCGAAAATCCAACCCACATTGAGGGGAATTTCAAGAACAGGACCTAGAGAAATTCAGGCCTCAAACCAGGAGAAATTCCAGCATCAATCCAGCCCCAGTCCAGGAGAAATTCAGCCCCGGGCCAAATAGAAACTCCAGCCCACATGCAGTAGAAATTCAGGCCCAAGTCCAGGAGAAAATCCAGCCTAAAATGTAGCTCAAGTCCAGGAGAAATTCCAGCCAAAGAGCAGCCAACATCCAGCCCACAATGAGGAGAATTTCTAGAACAGGACCTAGAGAAATTCAGGCCTCAAACCAGGAGAAATTCCAGCCTAAAATGAGGCCCAAATCCAGCAGAAATTTTAGCCCAAGAGCAGCCAAAATCCAGTCCAGTTTCAGGAGATAGTCCACCTGAACTCCAGGAGAGAATTAGGCCTAAGTGCATGAGAAATTCCAGCCTAAAATGTAGGCCACATCCAGGAGAATTTCCAGCCCAAAATGCAGGCCAGGTCCAGGAGAATTTCCAGCCCAAAACCAGCCAAAATCCAGCCCACATCGAGGAGAATTTCAAGAACAGGACCTAGAGAAATTCAGGCCTCAAACCAGGAGAAATTCCAGCCCAAGAGCAGCCAACATCCAGCCCAAAACAAGGAGAATTTCTAGAACATGGCGTAGAGAAATGCAGGCCTCAAACCAGGAGAAATTCCATCCCAAGAGCAACCAACATCCAGCCCACAACGAGGAGAATTTCTAGAACAGGGCCTAGAGAAATTCAGGCCTCAAACCAGGAGTAATTCCAGCCCAAGAGCAGCCAAAATCCAGCCCACAACGAGGATAATTTCTAGAACAGGGCCTAGAGAAATTCAGGCTTCAGTCCAGGAGAAATTCCAGCCCAAGAGCAGCCAAAATCCAGTCCAATTTGAGGACATGGTCCACCCGAACTCCAGGAGAAAATTAGGCCTAAGTCCAGGAGAAATTCCAGCCTAAAATACAGCAAAAATCCAACCCACATTGAGGGGAATTTCAAGAAGAGGACGTGGAGAGATTCAGGCCTCAAACCAGGAGAACTTCCAGCCTAAAATGAGGCCCAAATCCAGCAGAAATTTTAGCCCATGAGCAGCCAAAATACAGTCCAATTTCAGCAGATAGTCAACCCGAAATCCAGGAGAAAATTAGGCCTAAGTCCAGGAGAAAATCCAGCCAAAAATATAGGCCACGTCCAGGAGAATTTCCAGCCCAAAATGCAGGCCAGATCCAGGAGAATTTCCATCCCAAGAGCAGCCCAAGTCCAGACTACATGGAGGAGAATTTCAAGAACAGGGCCTAGAGAAATTCAGGCCTCAAACCAGGAGAAATTCCAGCCTAAAATGTGGCCCAAGTCTAGGAGAAATTTTAGCCCAAGAGCAGCCAAAATCCAGTCCAATTTCAGCAGATAGTCAACCCGAAATCCAGGAGAAAATTAGGCCTAAGTCCAGGAGAAATTCCAGCCCAAGAGCAGCAGAAATTCCAGTCCAAGTCCAGGAGATAGTCCTCCCAAACTCCAGGAGAAATTTGGGCCCAAGTCCAGGAGATAAGAGAGTCTAAATCCAGTCCAAGCACAGTAGAAATGCAGTCCCAGGTCCAAGAGATATTCAAGCCGAAAGCCAAGAGAAATTCAGGCCCAAGTCCAGGAGAAATTCCAGCATAACTCCAGCCCATGTCCACGAGAAATTCAGTCCTAAGCCCAATAGAAATTCCAGACCACGTGCAGGAGAAATTCAGGCCCAAGTCCAGGAGAAAATCCAGCCTAAAATGCAGCCCAAGTCCAGACTACATGGAGGAGAATTTCAAGAACAGGGCCTAGAGAAATTCAGGCCTCAAACCAGGAGTAATTCCAGCCTAAAATGAGGCCAAAGTCCAGGAGAAATTCCAGCCCGAGTGCAGCAGAATTTCCAGTCCAATTTGAGGAGACAGTCCACCCGAACTACAGGACAAACTTATGCCTAAGTAAAGGAGAAAATCCAGCCTAAAATGCAACGAAAGTCCAGGAGAAACCCAGGTCCAAGAGTAGCCAAAATCCAGTCAAATTTCAGGAGATCACCCTCCCAAACTCCAGGAGAAAATTAGGCCTAAGTCCTGGAGAAATCCCAGCCCAAAATCCAGCCCACATCCAGGAGAATTTCAAGAACAGGGCCTAGAGAAATTCAGGCCTCAAACCAGGAGTAATTCCAGCCTAAAATGAGGCCCAAGTCTAACAGAAATTTTACCCCAAGAGCAGCCAAAATCCAGTCCAATTTCAGCAGATAGTCCACTCGAACTCCAGGACAAATTTGGGCCCAAGTCCAGGAGAAATTCCAGCCTAAAATGTGGCCCAAGTCTAGGAGAAATTTTAGCCCAAGAGCAGCCAAAATCCAGTCCAATTTCAGCAGATAGTCAACCCGAAATCCAGGAGAAAATTAGGCCTAAGTCCAGGAGAAATTCCAGCCCAAGAGCAGCAGAAATTCCAGTCCAAGTCCAGGAGATAGTCCTCCCAAACTCCAGGAGAAATTTGGGCCCAAGTCCAGGAGATAAGAGAGTCTAAATCCAGTCCAAGCACAGTAGAAATGCAGTCCCAGGTGAAAGAGATATTCAAGCCGAAAGCCAAGAGAAATTCAGGCCCAAGTCCAGGAGAAATTCCAGCCTAAAATGCAGCCCAAGTCCAGACTACATGGAGGAGAATTTCAAGAACAGGGCCTAGAGAAATTCAGGCCTCAAACCAGGAGAAATTCCAGCGCAAGAGCAGCCAACATCCAGCCCACAAAGAGGAGAATTTCTAGAACAGGGCCTAGAGAAATTCAGGCCTCAAACCAGGGGTAATTCCAGCATCAATCCAGCCCATGTCCAGGAGAAATTCAGCCCCAGGCCAAGTAGAAATTCCAGCCCAAGTGCAGGAGAAATTCAGGCCCAAGTACAGGACAAAATCCAGCCTAAATTGCAGCCCAAGCCGAGGAGAAAATCCAGCCTAAAATACAGCCCAAGCCGAAGAGAAAATCCAGCCTAAATTGCAGCATAAATCCAGCAGAAATTTTAGCCCAAGAGCAGCCAAAATCCAGTGCAATTTGAGGACATGGTCCACCCGAACTCCAGGAGAAAATTAGGCCTAAGTCCAGGAGAAATTCCAGCCTAAAATACAGCGAAAATCCAACCCACATTGAGGGGAATTTCAAGAAGAGGGCCTAGAGAAATTCAGGCCTCAAACCAGGAGAATTTCCAGCCCAAAATGCAGGCCAGATCCAGGAGAATTTCCAGCCCAAGAGCAGCCCAAGTCCAGACTACATGGAGGAGAATTTCAAGAACAGGGCCTAGAGAAATTCAGGCCTCAAACCAGGAGTAATTCCAGCCTAAAATGAGGCCCAAGTCTAACAGAAATTTTACCCCAAGAGCAGCCAAAATCCAGTCCAATTTCAGCAGATAGTCCACTCGAACTCCAGGACAAATTTGGGCCCAAGTCCAGGAGAAATTCCAGCCTAAAATGTGGCCCAAGTCTAGGAGAAATTTTAGCCCAAGAGCAGCCAAAATCCAGTCCAATTTCAGCAGATAGTCAACCTGAAATCCAGGAGAAAATTAGGCCTAAGTCCAGGAGAAATTCCAGCCCAAGAGCAGCAGAAATTCCAGTCCAAGTCCAGGAGATAGTCCTCCCAAACTCCAGGAGAAATTTGGGCCCAAGTCCAGGAGATAAGAGAGTCTAAATCCAGTCCAAGCACAGTAGAAATGCAGTCCCAGGTCCAAGAGATATTCAAGCCGAAAGCCAAGAGAAATTCAGGCCCAAGTCCAGGAGAAATTCCAGCATAACTCCAGCCCATGTCCAGGAGAAATTCAGCCCCAGGCCAAATAGAAACTCCAGACCACGTGCAGGAGAAATTCAGGCCCAAGTCCAGGAGAAAATCCAGCCTAAAATGTAGCTCAAGTCCAGCAGAAATGCCAGCCAAAGAGCAGCCAACATCCATCCCAAAACAAGGAGAATTTCTAGAACAGGGCCTAGAGAAATTCAGGCCTCAAACCAGGAGAAATTCCAGCCCAAGAGCAGCCAACATCCAGCCCATATCCAGGAGAATTTCTAGAACAGGGCCTAGAGAAATTCAGGCTTCAGTCCAGGAGAAATTCCAGCCCAAGAGCAGCCAACATCCAGCCCACAATGAGGAGAATTTCTAGAACAGGGCCTAGAGAAATTCAGGCCTCAAACCAGGGGAAATTCAGTCCAAGAGCAGCCAACATCCAGCCCACAACGAGGAGATTTTCTAGAACAGGGCCTAGAGAAATTCAGGCCTCAAACCAGGGGAAATTCCAGCCCAAGAGCAGCCAACATCCAGCCCACAACGAGGAGAATTTCCAGAACAGGGCCTAGAGAAATTCAGGCCTCAAACCGGGAGAACTTCCAGCCTAAAATGAGGCCCAAATCCAGCAGAAATTTTAGCCCAAGAGCAGCCAAAATCCAGTCCAATTTCAGAGATAGTCCACCCGAAATCCAGGAGAAAATTAGGCCTAAGTCCTGGAGAAATTCCAGCCTAAAATACAGCGAAAATCCAAACCACATTGAGGGGAATTTCAAGAACAGGACCTAGAGAAATTCAGGCCTCAAACCAGGAGAAATTCCAGCATCAATCCAGCCCCAGTCCAGGAGAAATTCAGCCCCGGGCCAAATAGAAACTCCAGCCCACATGCAGTAGAAATTCAGGCCCAAGTCCAGGAGAAAATCCAGCCTAAAATGTAGCTCAAGTCCAGGAGAAATTCCAGCCAAAGAGCAGCCAACATCCAGCCCACAATGAGGAGAATTTCTAGAACAGGACCTAGAGAAATTCAGGCCTCAAACCAGGAGAAATTCCAGCCTAAAATGAGGCCCAAATCCAGCAGAAATTTTAGCCCAAGAGCAGCCAAAATCCAGTCCAATTTCAGGAGATAGTCCACCTGAACTCCAGGAGAGAATTAGGCCTAAGTGCATGAGAAATTCCAGCCTAAAATGTAGGCCACATCCAGGAGAATTTCCAGCCCAAAATGCAGGCCAGGTCCAGGAGAATTTCCAGCCCAAAACCAGCCAAAATCCAGCCCACATCGAGGAGAATTTCAAGAACAGGACCTAGAGAAATTCAGGCCTCAAACCAGGAGAAATTCCAGCCCAAGAGCAGCCAACATCCAGCCCAAAACAAGGAGAATTTCTAGAACATGGCGTAGAGAAATGCAGGCCTCAAACCAGGAGAAATTCCAGCCCAAGAGCAACCAACATCCAGCCCACAACGAGGAGAATTTCTAGAACAGGGCCTAGAGAAATTCAGGCCTCAAACCAGGAGTAATTCCAGCCCAAGAGCAGCCAAAATCCAGCCCACAACGAGGATAATTTCTAGAACAGGGCCTAGAGAAATTCAGGCTTCAGTCCAGGAGAAATTCCAGCCCAAGAGCAGCCAAAATCCAGTCCAATTTGAGGACATGGTCCACCCGAACTCCAGGAGAAAATTAGGCCTAAGTCCAGGAGAAATTCCAGCCTAAAATACAGCAAAAATCCAACCCACATTGAGGGGAATTTCAAGAAGAGGGCCTAGAGAAATTCAGGCCTCAAACCAGGAGAACTTCCAGCCTAAAATGAGGCCCAAATCCAGCAGAAATTTTAGCCCATGAGCAGCCAAAATACAGTCCAATTTCAGGAGATAGTCCACCTGAACTGCAGGAGAAAATTAGGCCTAAGTCCAGGAGAAAATCCAGCCAAAAATATAGGCCACGTCCAGGAGAATTTCCAGCCCAAAATGCAGGCCAGATCCAGGAGAATTTCCATCCCAAGAGCAGCCCAAGTCCAGACTACATGGAGGAGAATTTCAAGAACAGGGCCTAGAGAAATTCAGGCCTCAAACCAGGAGAAATTCCAGCCTAAAATGTGGCCCAAGTCTAGGAGAAATTTTAGCCCAAGAGCAGCCAAAATCCAGTGCAATTTCAGCAGATAGTCAACCCGAACTCCAGGAGAAAATTAGGCCTAAGTCCAGGAGAAATTCCAGCCCAAGAGCAGCAGAAATTCCAGCCCAAGTCCAGGAGATAGTCCTCCCAAACTCCAGGAGAAATTTGGGCCCAAGTCCAGGAGATAAGAGAGTCTAAATCCAGTCCAAGCACAGTAGAAATGCAGTCCCAGGTCCAAGAGATATTCAAGCCGAAAGCCAAGAGTAATTCAGGCCCAAGTCCAGGAGAAATTCCAGCATAACTCCAGCCCATGTCCAGGAGAAATTCAGCCCCAGGCCAAATAGAAACTCCAGACCATGTGCAAGAGAAATTCAGGCCCAAGTCCAGGAGAAAATCCAGCCTAAAATGCAGCCCAAGTCCAGACTACATGGAGGAGAATTTCTAGAACAGGGCCTAGAGAAATTCAGGCCTCAAACCAGGACTAATTCCAGCCTAAAATGAGGCCAAAGTCCAGGAGAAATTCCAGCCCGAGTGCAGCAGAATTTCCAGTCCAATTTGAGGAGACAGTCCACCCGAACTACAGGACAAACTTATGCCTAAGTAAAGGAGAAAATCCAGCCTAAAATGCAACGAAAGTCCAGGAGAAACCCAGGTCCAAGAGTAGCCAAAATCCAGTCAAATTTCAGGAGATCACCCTCCCAAACTCCAGGAGAAAATTAGGCCTACGTCCAAGAGAAATCCCAGCCCAAAATCCAGCCCACATCCAGGAGAATTTCAAGAACAGGGCCTAGAGAAATTCAGGCCTCAAACCAGGAGTAATTCCAGCCTAAAATGAGGCCCAAGTCTAACAGAAATTTTACCCCAAGAGCAGCCAAAATCCAGTCCAATTTCAGCAGATAGTCCACTCGAACTCCAGGACAAATTTGGGCCCAAGTCCAGGAGAAATTCCAGCCTAAAATGTGGCCCAAGTCTAGGAGAAATTTTAGCCCAAGAGCAGCCAAAATCCAGTCCAATTTCAGCAGATAGTCAACCCGAAATCCAGGAGAAAATTAGGCCTAAGTCCAGGAGAAATTCCAGCCCAAGAGCAGCAGAAATTCCAGTCCAAGTCCAGGAGATAGTCCTCCCAAACTCCAGGAGAAATTTGGGCCCAAGTCCAGGAGATAAGAGAGTCTAAATCCAGTCCAAGCACAGTAGAAATGCAGTCCCAGGTCCAAGAGATATTCAAGCCGAAAGCCAAGAGAAATTCAGGCCCAAGTCCAGGAGAAATTCCAGCCTAAAATGCAGCCCAAGTCCAGACTACATGGAGGAGAATTTCAAGAACAGGGCCTAGAGAAATTCAGGCCTCAAACCAGGAGAAATTCCAGCGCAAGAGCAGCCAACATCCAGCCCACAAAGAGGAGAATTTCTAGAACAGGGCCTAGAGAAATTCAGGCCTCAAACCAGGGGTAATTCCAGCATCAATCCAGCCCATGTCCAGGAGAAATTCAGCCCCAGGCCAAGTAGAAATTCCAGCCCAAGTGCAGGAGAAATTCAGGCCCAAGTCGAGGAGAAAATCCAGCCTAAATTGCAGCCCAAGCCGAGGAGAAAATCCAGCCTAAAATACAGCCCAAGCCGAAGAGAAAATCCAGCCTAAATTGCAGCATAAATCCAGCAGAAATTTTAGCCCAAGAGCAGCCAAAATCCAGTGCAATTTGAGGACATGGTCCACCCGAACTCCAGGAGAAAATTAGGCCTAAGTCCAGGAGAAATTCCAGCCTAAAATACAGCGAAAATCCAACCCACATTGAGGGGAATTTCAAGAAGAGGGCCTAGAGAAATTCAGGCCTCAAACCAGGAGAATTTCCAGCCCAAAATGCAGGCCAGATCCAGGAGAATTTCCAGCCCAAGAGCAGCCCAAGTCCAGACTACATGGAGGAGAATTTCAAGAACAGGGCCTAGAGAAATTCAGGCCTCAAACCAGGAGTAATTCCAGCCTAAAATGAGGCCCAAGTCTAACAGAAATTTTACCCCAAGAGCAGCCAAAATCCAGTCCAATTTCAGCAGATAGTCCACTCGAACTCCAGGACAAATTTGGGCCCAAGTCCAGGAGAAATTCCAGCCTAAAATGAGGCCCAAGTCTAGGAGAAATTTTAGCCCAAGAGCAGCCAAAATCCAGTCCAATTTCAGCAGATAGTCAACCCGAAATCCAGGAGAAAATTAGGCCTAAGTCCAGGAGAAATTCCAGCCCAAGAGCAGCAGAAATTCCAGTCCAAGTCCAGGAGATAGTCCACCCAAACTCCAGGAGAAATTCAGGCCCAAGTCCAGGAGATAAGAGAGTCTAAATCCAGTCCAAGCACAGTAGAAATGCAGTCCCAGGTCCAAGAGATATTCAAGCCGAAAGCCAAGAGAAATTCAGGCCCAAGTCCAGGAGAAATTCCAGCATAACTCCAGCCCATGTCCAGGAGAAATTCAGCCCCAGGCCAAATAGAAACTCCAGACCACGTGCAGGAGAAATTCAGGCCCAAGTCCAGGAGAAAATCCAGCCTAAAATGTAGCTCAAGTCCAGCAGAAATTCCAGCCAAAGAGCAGCCAACATCCATCCCAAAACAAGGAGAATTTGTAGAACAGGGCCTAGAGAAATTCAGGCCTCAAACCAGGAGAAATTCCAGCCCAAGAGCAGCCAACATCCAGCCCAAAACAAGGAGAATTTCTAGAACATGGCGTAGAGAAATGCAGGCCTCAAACCAGGAGAAATTCCATCCCAAGAGCAACCAACATCCAGCCCACAACGAGGAGAATTTCTAGAACAGGGCCTAGAGAAATTCAGGCCTCATACCAGGAGTAATTCCAGCCCAAGAGCAGCCAAAATCCAGCCCACAACGAGGATAATTTCTAGAACAGGGCCTAGAGAAATTCAGGCTTCAATCCAGGAGAAATTCCAGCCCAAGAGCAGCCAACATCCAGCCCACAACGAGGAGAATTTCTAGAACAGGGCCTAGAGAAATTCAGGCCTCAAACCAGGGGAAATTCAGTCCAAGAGCAGCCAACATCCAGCCCACGACGAGGAGATTTTCTAGAACAGGGCCTAGAGAAATTCAGGCCTCAAACCAGGGGAAATTCCAGCCCAAGAGCAGCCAAAATCCACTCCTATTGCAGGAGACAGTCCACCCAAATTCTAGGAGAAAATTAGGCCTAAGTCTAGGAGAAATTCCAGCCCAAGAGCAGCCAAAATCCAGCCCACATCCAGGACAATTTCAAGAACAGGGCCTAGAGAAATTCAGGCCTCAAACCAGGAGTAATTCCAGCATCAATCCAGCCCATGTCCAGGAGAAATTCAGCCCAAAGACTAATAGAAATTCCAGCCCACGTGCAGGAGAAATTCAGGCCCAAGCCGAGGAGAAAATCCAGCCTAAATTGCAGCCCAAGCCGAGGAGAAAATCCAGCCTAAAGTGCAGCCCAAATCCAGAAGAAATTTTAGCCCAAGAGCAGCCAAAATCCAGTCCAATTTCAGCAGATAGTCAACCCGAAATCCAGGAGAAAATTAGGCCTAAGTCCAGGAGAAATTCCAGCCCAAGAGCAGCAGAAATTCCAGTCCAAGTCCAGGAGATAGTCCTCCCAAACTCCAGGAGAAATTTGGGCCCAAGTCCAGGTGATAAGAGAGTCTAAATCCAGTCCAAGCACAGTAGAAATGCAGTCCCAGGTCCAAGAGATATTCAAGCCAAAAGCCAAGAGTAATTCAGGCCCAAGTCCAGGAGAAATTCCAGCATAACTCCAGCCCATGTCCAGGAGAAATTCAGTCCTAAGCCCAATAGAAACTCCAGACCACGTGCAGGAGATATTCAGGCCCAAGTCCAGGAGAAAATCCAGCCTAAAATGCAGCCCAAGTCCAGACTACATGGAGGAGAATTTCTAGAACAGGGCCTAGAGAAATTCAGGCCTCAAACCAGGAGTAATTCCAGCCTAAAATGAGGCCCAAGTCTAGGAGAAATTTTAGCCCAAGAGCAGCCAAACTCCAGTCCAATTTCAGGAGATAGTCCACCTGAACTCCAGGAGAAAATTAGGCCTAAGTCCAGGAGAAATTCCAGCCCAAGAGCAGCAGAAATTCCAGTCCAAGTCCAGGAGATAGTCCACCCAAACTCCAGGAGAAATTTGGGCCCAAGTCCAGGAGATAAGAGAGTCTAAATCCAGTCCAAGCACAGTAGAAATGCAGTCCCAGGTCCAAGAGATATTCAAGCCAAAAGCCAAGAGTAATTCAGGCCCAAGTCCAGGAGAAATTCCAGCATAACTCCAGCCCATGTCCAGGAGAAATTCAGTCCTAAGCCCAATAGAAACTCCAGACCATGTGCAGGAGAAATTCAGGCCCAAGTCCAGGAGAAAATCCAGCCTAAAATGCAGCCCAAGTCCAGACTACATGGAGGAGAATTTCTAGAACAGGGCCTAGAGAAATTCAGGCCTCAAACCAGGAGTAATTCCAGCCTAAAATGAGGCCCAAGTCTAGGAGAAATTTTAGCCCAAGAGCAGCCAAAATCCAGTCCAATTTCAGCAGATAGTCAACCCGAAATCCAGGAGAAAATTAGGCCTAAGTCCAGGAGAAATTCCAGCCCAAGAGCAGCAGAAATTCCAGTCCAAGTCCAGGAGATAGTCCTCCCAAACTCCAGGAGAAATTTGGGCCCAAGTCCAGGAGATAAGAGAGTCTAAATCCAGTCCAAGCACAGTAGAAATGCAGTCCCAGGTCCAAGAGATATTCAAGCCAAAAGCCAAGAGTAATTCAGGCCCAAGTCCAGGAGAAATTCCAGCATAACTCCAGCCCATGTCCAGGAGAAATTCAGTCCTAAGCCCAATAGAAACTCCAGACCATGTGCAGGAGAAATTCAGGCCCAAGTCCAGGAGAAAATCCAGCCTAAAATGCAGCCCAAGTCCAGACTACATGGAGGAGAATTTCTAGAACAGGGCCTAGAGAAATTCAGGCCTCAAACCAGGAGTAATTCCAGCCTAAAATGAGGCCCAAGTCTAGGAGAAATTTTAGCCCAAGAGCAGCCAAACTCCAGTCCAATTTCAGGAGATAGTCCACCTGAACTCCAGGAGAAAATTAGGCCTAAGTCCAGGAGAAATTCCAGCCCAAGAGCAGCAGAAATTCCAGTCCAAGTCCAGGAGATAGTCCACCCAAACTCCAGGAGAAATTTGGGCCCAAGTCCAGGAGATAAGAGAGTCTAAATCCAGTCCAAGCACAGTAGAAATGCAGTCCCAGGTCCAAGAGATATTCAAGCCAAAAGCCAAGAGTAATTCAGGCCCAAGTCCAGGAGAAATTCCAGCATAACTCCAGCCCATGTCCAGGAGAAATTCAGTCCTAAGCCCAATAGAAACTCCAGACCATGTGCAGGAGAAATTCAGGCCCAAGTCCAGGAGAAAATCCAGCCTAAAATGCAGCCCAAGTCCAGACTACATGGAGGAGAATTTCTAGAACAGGGCCTAGAGAAATTCAGGCCTCAAACCAGGAGTAATTCCAGCCTAAAATGAGGCCCAAGTCTAGGAGAAATTTTAGCCCAAGAGCAGCCAAAATCCAGTCCAATTTCAGGAGATAGTCCACCTGAACTCCAGGAGAAAATTAGGCCTAAGTCCAGGAGAAATTCCAGCCCAAGAGCAGCAGAAATTCCAGCCCAAGTCCAGGAGATAGTCCACCCAAACTCCAGGAGAAATTTGGGCCCAAGTCCAGGAGATAAGAGAGTCTAAATCCAGTCCAAGCACAGTAGAAATGCAGTCCCAGGTCCAAGAGATATTCAAGCCGAAAGCCAAGAGAAATTCAGGCCCAAGTCCAGGAGAAATTCCAGCATAACTCCAGCCCCAGTCCAGGAGAAATTCAGCCCCAGGCCAAATAGAAATGCCAGACCACGTGCAGGAGAAATTCAGGCCCAAGTCCAGGAGAAAATCCAGCCTAAAATGCAGCCCAAGTCCAGACTACATGGAGGAGAATTTCAAGAACAGGGCCTAGAGAAATTCAGGCCTCAAACCAGGAGAAATTCCAGCCTAAAATGAGGCCCAAGTCTAACAGAAATTTTACCCCAAGAGCAGCCAAAATCCAGTCCAATTTCAGCAGATAGTCCACTCGAACTCCAGGACAAATTTGGGCCCAAGTCCAGGAGAAATTCCAGCCTAAAATGAGGCCCAAGTCTAGGAGAAATTTTAGCCCAAGAGCAGCCAAAATCCAGTCCAATTTCAGCAGATAGTCAACCCGAAATCCAGGAGAAAATTAGGCCTAAGTCCAGGAGAAATTCCAGCCCAAGAGCAGCAGAAATTCCAGTCCAAGTCCAGGAGATAGTCCACCCAAACTCCAGGAGAAATTTGGGCCCAAGTCCAGGAGATAAGAGAGTCTAAATCCAGTCCAAGCACAGTAGAAATGCAGTCCCAGGTCCAAGAGATATTCAAGCCAAAAGCCAAGAGTAATTCAGGCCCAAGTCCAGGAGAAATTCCAGCATAACTCCAGCCCATGTCCAGGAGAAATTCAGTCCTAAGCCCAATAGAAATTCCAGACCACGTGCAGGAGAAATTCAGGCCCAAGTCCAGGAGAAAATCCAGCCTAAAATGTAGCTCAAGTCCAGCAGAAATTCCAGCCCAAGAGTAGCCAAAATCCAGCCCACATCAAGGAGAATTTCAAGAACAGGAGCTAGAGAAATTCAGGCCTCAAACCAGGAGAAATTCAAGGCCAAGTGCAGCCAACATCCAGCCCACAACGAGGAGAATTTCTAGAACAGGGCCTAGAAAAATTCAGGCCTTAAACCAGGAGAAATTCCAGCCGTAGAGCAGCCAACATCCAGCCCACAATGAGGAGAATTTCTAGAACAGGACCTAGAGAAATTCAGGCCTCAAACCAGGAGAAATTCCAGCCTAAAATGAGGCCCAAATCCAGCAGAAATTTTAGCCCAAGAGCAGCCAAAATCCAGTCCAATTTGAGGAGATAGTCCACCTGAACTCCGGGAGAGAATTAGGCCTAAGTGCATGAGAAATTCCAGCCTAAAATGTAGGCCACATCCAGGAGAATTTCCAGCCCAAAATGCAGGCCAGGTCCAGGAGAATTTCCAGCCCAAGACCAGCCAAAATCCAGCCCACATCGAGGAGAATTTCAAGAACAGGGCCTGGAGAAATTCAGGCCTCAAACCAGGAGAAATTCCAGCCCAAGAGCAGCCAACATCCAGCCCAAAACAAGGAGAAATTCTAGAACATGGCGTAGAGAAATGCAGGCCTCAAACCTGGAGAAATTCCATCCCAAGAGCAACCAACATCCAGCCCACAACGAGGAGAATTTCTAGAACAGGGCCTAGAGAAATTCAGGCCTCAAACCAGGAGTAATTCCAGCCCAAGAGCAGCCAAAATCCAGCCCACAACGAGGATAATTTCTAGAACAGGGCCTAGAGAAATTCAGGCTTCAATCCAGGAGAAATTCCAGCCCAAGAGCAGCCAACATCCAGCCCACAATGAGGAGAATTTCTAGAACAGGGCCTAGAGAAATTCAGGCCTCAAACCAGGAGTAATTCCAGCATCAATCCAGCCCATGTCCAGGAGAAATTCAGCCCAAAGACTAATAGAAATTCCAGCCCAAGTGCAGGAGAAATTCAGGCCCAAGCCGAGGAGATAATCCAGCCTAAAATGCAGCCCAAATCCAGAAGAAATTTTAGCCCAAGAGCAGCCAAAATCCAGTCCAATTTCAGCAGATAGTCAACCCGAAATCCAGGAGAAAATTAGGCCTAAGTCCAGGAGAAATTCCAGCCCAAGAGCAGCAGAAATTCCAGTCCAAGTCCAGGAGATAGTCCTCCCAAACTCCAGGAGAAATTTGGGCCCAAGTCCAGGAGATAAGAGAGTCTAAATCCAGTCCAAGCACAGTAGAAATGCAGTCCCAGGTCCAAGAGATATTCAAGCCAAAAGCCAAGAGTAATTCAGGCCCAAGTCCAGGAGAAATTCCAGCATAACTCCAGCCCATGTCCAGGAGAAATTCAGTCCTAAGCCCAATAGAAACTCCAGACCATGTGCAGGAGAAATTCAGGCCCAAGTCCAGGAGAAAATCCAGCCTAAAATGCAGCCCAAGTCCAGACTACATGGAGGAGAATTTCTAGAACAGGGCCTAGAGAAATTCAGGCCTCAAACCAGGAGTAATTCCAGCCTAAAATGAGGCCCAAGTCTAGGAGAAATTTTAGCCCAAGAGCAGCCAAACTCCAGTCCAATTTCAGGAGATAGTCCACCTGAACTCCAGGAGAAAATTAGGCCTAAGTCCAGGAGAAATTCCAGCCCAAGAGCAGCAGAAATTCCAGTCCAAGTCCAGGAGATAGTCCACCCAAACTCCAGGAGAAATTTGGGCCCAAGTCCAGGAGATAAGAGAGTCTAAATCCAGTCCAAGCACAGTAGAAATGCAGTCCCAGGTCCAAGAGATATTCAAGCCAAAAGCCAAGAGTAATTCAGGCCCAAGTCCAGGAGAAATTCCAGCATAACTCCAGCCCATGTCCAGGAGAAATTCAGTCCTAAGCCCAATAGAAATTCCAGACCACGTGCAGGAGAAATTCAGGCCCAAGTCCAGGAGAAAATCCAGCCTAAAATGTAGCTCAAGTCCAGCAGAAATTCCAGCCCAAGAGCAGCCAAAATCCAGCCCACATCAAGGAGAATTTCAAGAACAGGAGCTAGAGAAATTCAGGCCTCAAACCAGGAGAAATTCAAGGCCAAGTGCAGCCAACATCCAGCCCACAACGAGGAGAATTTCTAGAACAGGGCCTAGAAAAATTCAGGCCTTAAACCAGGAGAAATTCCAGCCATAGAGCAGCCAACATCCAGCCCACAATGAGGAGAATTTCTAGAACAGGACCTAGAGAAATTCAGGCCTCAAACCAGGAGAAATTCCAGCCTAAAATGAGGCCCAAATCCAGCAGAAATTTTAGCCCAAGAGCAGCCAAAATCCAGTCCAATTTGAGGAGATAGTCCACCTGAACTCCGGGAGAGAATTAGGCCTAAGTGCATGAGAAATTCCAGCCTAAAATGTAGGCCACATCCAGGAGAATTTCCAGCCCAAAATGCAGGCCAGGTCCAGGAGAATTTCCAGCCCAAGACCAGCCAAAATCCAGCCCACATCGAGGAGAATTTCAAGAACAGGGCCTGGAGAAATTCAGGCCTCAAACCAGGAGAAATTCCAGCCCAAGAGCAGCCAACATCCAGCCCAAAACAAGGAGAAATTCTAGAACATGGCGTAGAGAAATGCAGGCCTCAAACCTGGAGAAATTCCATCCCAAGAGCAACCAACATCCAGCCCACAACGAGGAGAATTTCTAGAACAGGGCCTAGAGAAATTCAGGCCTCAAACCAGGAGTAATTCCAGCCCAAGAGCAGCCAAAATCCAGCCCACAACGAGGATAATTTCTAGAACAGGGCCTAGAGAAATTCAGGCTTCAATCCAGGAGAAATTCCAGCCCAAGAGCAGCCAACATCCAGCCCACAATGAGGAGAATTTCTAGAACAGGGCCTAGAGAAATTCAGGCCTCAAACCAGGAGTAATTCCAGCATCAATCCAGCCCATGTCCAGGAGAAATTCAGCCCAAAGACTAATAGAAATTCCAGCCCAAGTGCAGGAGAAATTCAGGCCCAAGCCGAGGAGATAATCCAGCCTAAAATGCAGCCCAAATCCAGAAGAAATTTTAGCCCAAGAGCAGCCAAAATCCAGTCCAATTTCAGCAGATAGTCAACCCGAAATCCAGGAGAAAATTAGGCCTAAGTCCAGGAGAAATTCCAGCCCAAGAGCAGCAGAAATTCCAGTCCAAGTCCAGGAGATAGTCCTCCCAAACTCCAGGAGAAATTTGGGCCCAAGTCCAGGAGATAAGAGAGTCTAAATCCAGTCCAAGCACAGTAGAAATGCAGTCCCAGGTCCAAGAGATATTCAAGCCAAAAGCCAAGAGTAATTCAGGCCCAAGTCCAGGAGAAATTCCAGCATAACTCCAGCCCATGTCCAGGAGAAATTCAGTCCTAAGCCCAATAGAAACTCCAGACCATGTGCAGGAGAAATTCAGGCCCAAGTCCAGGAGAAAATCCAGCCTAAAATGCAGCCCAAGTCCAGACTACATGGAGGAGAATTTCTAGAACAGGGCCTAGAGAAATTCAGGCCTCAAACCAGGAGTAATTCCAGCCTAAAATGAGGCCCAAGTCTAGGAGAAATTTTAGCCCAAGAGCAGCCAAACTCCAGTCCAATTTCAGGAGATAGTCCACCTGAACTCCAGGAGAAAATTAGGCCTAAGTCCAGGAGAAATTCCAGCCCAAGAGCAGCAGAAATTCCAGTCCAAGTCCAGGAGATAGTCCACCCAAACTCCAGGAGAAATTTGGGCCCAAGTCCAGGAGATAAGAGAGTCTAAATCCAGTCCAAGCACAGTAGAAATGCAGTCCCAGGTCCAAGAGATATTCAAGCCAAAAGCCAAGAGTAATTCAGGCCCAAGTCCAGGAGAAATTCCAGCATAACTCCAGCCCATGTCCAGGAGAAATTCAGTCCTAAGCCCAATAGAAACTCCAGACCATGTGCAGGAGAAATTCAGGCCCAAGTCCAGGAGAAAATCCAGCCTAAAATGCAGCCCAAGTCCAGACTACATGGAGGAGAATTTCTAGAACAGGGCCTAGAGAAATTCAGGCCTCAAACCAGGAGTAATTCCAGCCTAAAATGAGGCCCAAGTCTAGGAGAAATTTTAGCCCAAGAGCAGCCAAAATCCAGTCCAATTTCAGCAGATAGTCAACCCGAAATCCAGGAGAAAATTAGGCCTAAGTCCAGGAGAAATTCCAGCCCAAGAGCAGCAGAAATTCCAGTCCAAGTCCAGGAGATAGTCCTCCCAAACTCCAGGAGAAATTTGGGCCCAAGTCCAGGAGATAAGAGAGTCTAAATCCAGTCCAAGCACAGTAGAAATGCAGTCCCAGGTCCAAGAGATATTCAAGCCAAAAGCCAAGAGTAATTCAGGCCCAAGTCCAGGAGAAATTCCAGCATAACTCCAGCCCATGTCCAGGAGAAATTCAGTCCTAAGCCCAATAGAAACTCCAGACCATGTGCAGGAGAAATTCAGGCCCAAGTCCAGGAGAAAATCCAGCCTAAAATGCAGCCCAAGTCCAGACTACATGGAGGAGAATTTCTAGAACAGGGCCTAGAGAAATTCAGGCCTCAAACCAGGAGTAATTCCAGCCTAAAATGAGGCCCAAGTCTAGGAGAAATTTTAGCCCAAGAGCAGCCAAACTCCAGTCCAATTTCAGGAGATAGTCCACCTGAACTCCAGGAGAAAATTAGGCCTAAGTCCAGGAGAAATTCCAGCCCAAGAGCAGCAGAAATTCCAGTCCAAGTCCAGGAGATAGTCCACCCAAACTCCAGGAGAAATTTGGGCCCAAGTCCAGGAGATAAGAGAGTCTAAATCCAGTCCAAGCACAGTAGAAATGCAGTCCCAGGTCCAAGAGATATTCAAGCCAAAAGCCAAGAGTAATTCAGGCCCAAGTCCAGGAGAAATTCCAGCATAACTCCAGCCCATGTCCAGGAGAAATTCAGTCCTAAGCCCAATAGAAACTCTAGACCATGTGCAGGAGAAATTCAGGCCCAAGTCCAGGAGAAAATCCAGCCTAAAATGCAGCCCAAGTCCAGACTACATGGAGGAGAATTTCTAGAACAGGGCCTAGAGAAATTCAGGCCTCAAACCAGGAGTAATTCCAGCCTAAAATGAGGCCCAAGTCTAGGAGAAATTTTAGCCCAAGAGCAGCCAAAATCCAGTCCAATTTCAGGAGATAGTCCACCTGAACTCCAGGAGAAAATTAGGCCTAAGTCCAGGAGAAATTCCAACACAAGAGCAGCAGAAATTCCAGTCCAAGTCCAGGAGATAGTCCACCCAAACTCCAGGAGAAATTTGGGCCCAAGTCCAGGAGATAAGAGAGTCTAAATCCAGTCCAAGCACAGTAGAAATGCAGTCCCAGGTCCAAGAGATATTCAAGCCGAAAGCCAAGAGTAATTCAGGCCCAAGTCCAGGAGAAATTCCAGCATAACTCCAGCCCATGTCCAGGAGAAATTCAGTCCTAAGCCCAATAGAAACTCCAGACCATGTGCAGGAGAAATTCAGGCCCAAGTCCAGGAGAAAATCCAGCCTAAAATGCAGCCCAAGTCCAGACTACATGGAGGAGAATTTCAAGAACAGGGCCTAGAGAAATTCAGGCCTCAAACCAGGAGAAATTCCAGCCTAAAATGAGGCCCAAGTCTAACAGAAATTTTACCCCAAGAGCAGCCAAAATCCAGTCCAATTTCAGCAGATAGTCCACTCGAACTCCAGGACAAATTTGGGCCCAAGTCCAGGAGAAATTCCAGCCTAAAATGAGGCCCAAGTCTAGGAGAAATTTTAGCCCAAGAGCAGCCAAAATCCAGTCCAATTTCAGCAGATAGTCAACCCGAAATCCAGGAGAAAATTAGGCCTAAGTCCAGGAGAAATTCCAGCCCAAGAGCAGCAGAAATTCCAGTCCAAGTCCAGGAGATAGTCCTCCCAAACTCCAGGAGAAATTTGGGCCCAAGTCCAGGAGATAAGAGAGTCTAAATCCAGTCCAAGCACAGTAGAAATGCAGTCCCAGGTCCAAGAGATATTCAAGCCAAAAGCCAAGAGTAATTCAGGCCCAAGTCCAGGAGAAATTCCAGCATAACTCCAGCCCATGTCCAGGAGAAATTCAGTCCTAAGCCCAATAGAAACTCCAGACCATGTGCAGGAGAAATTCAGGCCCAAGTCCAGGAGAAAATCCAGCCTAAAATGCAGCCCAAGTCCAGACTACATGGAGGAGAATTTCTAGAACAGGGCCTAGAGAAATTCAGGCCTCAAACCAGGAGTAATTCCAGCCTAAAATGAGGCCCAAGTCTAGGAGAAATTTTAGCCCAAGAGCAGCCAAACTCCAGTCCAATTTCAGGAGATAGTCCACCTGAACTCCAGGAGAAAATTAGGCCTAAGTCCAGGAGAAATTCCAGCCCAAGAGCAGCAGAAATTCCAGTCCAAGTCCAGGAGATAGTCCACCCAAACTCCAGGAGAAATTTGGGCCCAAGTCCAGGAGATAAGAGAGTCTAAATCCAGTCCAAGCACAGTAGAAATGCAGTCCCAGGTCCAAGAGATATTCAAGCCGAAAGCCAAGAGAAATTCAGGCCCAAGTCCAGGAGAAATTCCAGCATAACTCCAGCCCCAGTCCAGGAGAAATTCAGCCCCAGGCCAAATAGAAACTCCAGACCACGTGCAGGAGAAATTCAGGCCCAAGTCCAGGAGAAAATCCAGCCTAAAATGTAGCTCAAGTCCAGCAGAAATTCCAGCCCAAGAGCAGCCAACATCCATCCCAAAACGAGGAGAATTTCTAGAACAGGGCCTAGAGAAATTCAGGCCTCAAACCAGGAGAAATTCCAGCCTAAAATGAGGCCCAAATCCAGCAGAAATTTTAGTCCAAGAGCAGCCAAAATCCAGTCCAATTTCAGGAGATAGTCCACCTGAACTCCAGGAGAAAATTAGGCCTAAGTGCATGAGAAATTCCAGCCTAAAATGTAGGCCACATCCAGGAGAATTTCCAGCCCAAAATGCAGGCCAGGTCCAGGAGAATTTCCAGCCCAAGAGCAGCCAAAATCCAGCCCACATCAAGGAGAATTTCAAGAACAGGAGCTAGAGAAATTCAGGCCTCAAACCAGGAGAAATTCAAGGCCAAGTGCAGCCAACATCCAGCCCACAACGAGGAGAATTTCTAGAACAGGGCCTAGAAAAATTCAGGCCTTAAACCAGGAGAAATTCCAGCCATAGAGCAGCCAACATCCAGCCCACAACGAGGAGAATTTCTAGAACAGGGCCTAGAGAAATTCAGGCCTTAAACCAGGAGAAATTCCAGCCTAAAATGAGGCCCAGCTCCAGGAGAAATTTTAGCCCAAGAGCAGCCAAAATCCACTCCTATTGCAGGAGATAGTCCACCCAAATTCTAGGAGAAAATTAGGCCTAAGTCCAGGAGAAATTCCAGCCCAAGAGCAGCCAAAATCCAGCCCACATCCAGGACAATTTCAAGAACAGGGCCTAGAGAAATTCAGGCCTCAAACCAGGAGTAATTCCAGCATCAATCCAGCCCATGTCCAGGAGAAATTCAGCCCAAAGACTAACAGAAATTCAAGCCCACGTGCAGGAGAAATTCAGGCCCAAGTCGAGGAGAAAATCCAGCCTAAAATGCACCCCAAGCCGAAGAGAAAATCCAGCCTAAATTGCAGCATAAATCCAGCAGAAATTTTAGCCCAAGAGCAGCCAAAATCCACTCCTATTTCAGGAGATAGTCCACCCGAACTCCAGGAGAAAATTAGGCCTAAGTCCTGGAGAAATTCCAGCCTAAAGTACAGTGAAAATCCAGCCCACATTGAGGGGAATTTCAAGAAGAGGGCCTAGAGAAATTCAGGCCTCAAACCAGGAGTAATTCCAGCCTAAAATGAGGCCCAAGTCCAGGAGAAATTCCAGCCCAAGTGCAGCAGAAATTGCAGTCTACCTCCAGGAGATAGTCCCCTGAACTCTAGGAGAATTTTGGGCTCAAGTCCAGGAGAAATTCCAGCCTAAAATGAGGCCCAAGTCTAACAGAAATTTTAGCCCAAGAGCAGCCAAAATCCAGTCCAATTTCAGCAGATAGTCAACCCGAAATCCAGGAGAAAATTAGGCTTAAGTCCAGGAGAAATTCCAGCCATAGAGCAGCCAACATCCAGCCCACAACGAGGAGAATTTCTAGAACAGGGCCTAGAGAAATTCAGGCCTTAAACCAGGAGAAATTCCAGCCTAAAATGAGGCCCAGCTCCAGGAGAAATTTTAGCCCAAGGGCAGCCAAAATCCACTCCTATTGCAGGAGATAGTCCACCCAAATTCTAGGAGAAAATTAGGCCTAAGTCCAGGAGAAATTCCAGCCCAAGAGCAGCAGAAATTCCAGTCCAAGTCCAGGAGATAGTCCTCCCAAACTCCAGGAGAAATTTGGGCCCAAGTCCAGGAGATAAGAGAGTCTAAATCCAGTCCAAGCACAGTAGAAATGCAGTCCCAGGTCCAAGAGATATTCAAGCTGAAAGCCAAGAGAAATTCAGGCCCAAGACCAGGAGAAATTCCAGCATAACTCCAGCCCCAGTCCAGGAGAAATTCAGCCCCAGGCCAAATAGAAACTCCAGACCACGTGCAGGAGAAATTCAGGCCCAAGTCCAGGAGAAAATCCAGCCTAAAATGTAGCTCAAGTCCAGCAGAAATTCCAGCCCAAGAGCAGCCAACATCCATCCCAAAACGAGGAGAATTTCTAGAACAGGGCCTAGAGAAATTCAGGCCTCAAACCAGGAGAAATTCCAGCCTAAAATGAGGCCCAAATCCAGCAGAAATTTTAGTCCAAGAGCAGCCAAAATCCAGTCCAATTTCAGGAGATAGTCCACCTCAACTCCAGGAGAAAATTAGGCCTAAGTGCATGAGAAATTCCAGCCTAAAATGTAGGCCACATCCAGGAGAATTTCCAGCCCAAAATGCAGGCCAGGTCCATGAGAATTTCCAGCCCAAGAGCAGCCAAAATCCAGCCCACATCAAGGAGAATTTCAAGAACAGGAGCTAGAGAAATTCAGGCCTCAAACCAGGAGAAATTCAAGGCCAAGTGCAGCCAACATCCAGCCCACAACGAGGAGAATTTCTAGAACAGGGCCTAGAAAAATTCAGGCCTTAAACCAGGAGAAATTCCAGCCATAGAGCAGCCAACATCCAGCCCACAACGAGGAGAATTTCTAGAACAGGGCCTAGAGAAATTCAGGCCTTAAACCAGGAGAAATTCCAGCCTAAAATGAGGCCCAAATCCAGCAGAAATTTTAGCCCAAGAGCAGCCAAAATCCAGTCCAATTTGAGGAGATAGTCCACCTGAACTCCGGGAGAGAATTAGGCCTAAGTGCATGAGAAATTCCAGCCTAAAATGTAGGCCACATCCAGGAGAATTTCCAGCCCAAAATGCAGGCCAGGTCCAGGAGAATTTCCAGCCCAAGACCAGCCAAAATCCAGCCCACATCGAGGAGAATTTCAAGAACAGGACCTAGAGAAATTCAGGCCTCAAACCAGGAGAAATTCAAGCCCAAGAGCAGCCAACATCCAGCCCAAAACAAGGAGAATTTCTAGAACATGGCGTAGAGAAATGCAGGCCTCAAACCAGGAGAAATTCCATCCCAAGAGCAACCAACATCCAGCCCACAACGAGGAGAATTTCTAGAACAGGGCCTAGAGAAATTCAGGCCTCAAACCAGGAGTAATTCCAGCCCAAGAGCAGCCAAAATCCAGCCCACAACGAGGATAATTTCTAGAACAGGGCCTAGAGAAATTCAGGCTTCAATCCAGGAGAAATTCCAGCCCAAGAGCAGCCAACATCCAGCCCACAACGAGGAGAATTTCTAGAACAGGGCCTAGAGAAATTCAGGCCTCAAACCAGGGGAAATTCCAGCCCAAGAGCAGCCAAAATCCACTCCTATTGCAGGAGATAGTCCACCCAAATTCTAGGAGAAAATTAGGCCTAAGTCCAGGAGAAATTCCAGCCCAAGAGCAGCCAAAATCCAGCCCACATCCAGGACAATTTCAAGAACAGGGCCTAGAGAAATTCAGGCCTCAAACCAGGAGTAATTCCAGCATCAATCCAGCCCATGTCCAGGAGAAATTCAGCCCAAAGACTAACAGAAATTCCAGCCCACGTGCAGGAGAAATTCAGGCCCAAGTCGAGGAGAAAATCCAGCCTAAATTGCAGCCCAAGCCGAGGAGAAAATCCAGCCTAAAATGCAGCCCAAATCCAGAAGAAATTTTAGCCCAAGAGCAGCCAAAATCCAGTCCAATTTCAGCAGATAGTCAACCCGAAATCCAGGAGAAAATTAGGCCTAAGTCCAGGAGAAATTCCAGCCCAAGAGCAGCAGAAATTCCAGTCCAAGTCCAGGAGATAGTCCTCCCAAACTCCAGGAGAAATTTGGGCCCAAGTCCAGGAGATAAGAGAGTCTAAATCCAGTCCAAGCACAGTAGAAATGCAGTCCCAGGTCCAAGAGATATTCAAGCCAAAAGCCAAGAGTAATTCAGGCCCAAGTCCAGGAGAAATTCCAGCATAACTCCAGCCCATGTCCAGGAGAAATTCAGTCCTAAGCCCAATAGAAACTCCAGACCATGTGCAGGAGAAATTCAGGCCCAAGTCCAGGAGAAAATCCAGCCTAAAATGCAGCCCAAGTCCAGACTACATGGAGGAGAATTTCTAGAACAGGGCCTAGAGAAATTCAGGCCTCAAACCAGGAGTAATTCCAGCCTAAAATGAGGCCCAAGTCTAGGAGAAATTTTAGCCCAAGAGCAGCCAAACTCCAGTCCAATTTCAGGAGATAGTCCACCCGAACTCCAGGAGAAAATTAGGCCTAAGTCCAGGAGAAATTCCAGCCCAAGAGCAGCAGAAATTCCAGTCCAAGTCCAGGAGATAGTCCACCCAAACTCCAGGAGAAATTTGGGCCCAAGTCCAGGAGATAAGAGAGTCTAAATCCAGTCCAAGCACAGTAGAAATGCAGTCCCAGGTCCAAGAGATATTCAAGCCGAAAGCCAAGAGTAATTCAGGCCCAAGTCCAGGAGAAATTCCAGCATAACTCCAGCCCATGTCCAGGAGAAATTCAGTCCTAAGCCCAATAGAAACTCCAGACCACGTGCAGGAGAAATTCAGGCCCAAGTCCAGGAGAAAATCCAGCCTAAAATGCAGCCCAAGTCCAGACTACATGGAGGAGAATTTCTAGAACAGGGCCTAGAGAAATTCAGGCCTCAAACCAGGAGTAATTCCAGCCTAAAATGAGGCCCAAGTCTAGGAGAAATTTTAGCCCAAGAGCAGCCAAACTCCAGTCCAATTTCAGGAGATAGTCCACCTGAACTCCAGGAGAAAATTAGGCCTAAGTCCAGGAGAAATTCCAGCCCAAGAGCAGCAGAAATTCCAGTCCAAGTCCAGGAGATAGTCCTCCCAAACTCCAGGAGAAATTTGGGCCCAAGTCCAGGAGATAAGAGAGTCTAAATCCAGTCCAAGCACAGTAGAAATGCAGTCCCAGGTCCAAGAGATATTCAAGCCGAAAGCCAAGAGAAATTCAGGCCCAAGTCCAGGAGAAATTCCAGCATAACTCCAGCCCATGTCCAGGAGAAATTCAGTCCTAAGCCCAATAGAAACTCCAGACCATGTGCAGGAGAAATTCAGGCCCAAGTCCAGGAGAAAATCCAGCCTAAAATGCAGCCCAAGTCCAGACTACATGGAGGAGAATTTCTAGAACAGGGCCTAGAGAAATTCAGGCCTCAAACCAGGAGAAATTCCAGCCTAAAATGAGGCCCAAGTCTAACAGAAATTTTACCCCAAGAGCAGCCAAAATCCAGTCCAATTTCAGCAGATAGTCCACTCGAACTCCAGGACAAATTTGGGCCCAAGTCCAGGAGAAATTCCAGCCTAAAATGAGGCCCAAGTCTAGGAGAAATTTTAGCCCAAGAGCAGCCAAAATCCAGTCCAATTTCAGCAGATATTCAACCCGAAATCCAGGAGAAAATTAGGCCTAAGTCCAGGAGAAATTCCAGCCCAAGAGCAGCAGAAATTCCAGTCCAAGTCCAGGAGATAGTCCACCCAAACTCCAGGAGAAATTTGGGCCCAAGTCCAGGAGATAAGAGAGTCTAAATCCAGTCCAAGCACAGTAGAAATGCAGTCCCAGGTCCAAGAGATATTCAAGCCGAAAGCCAAGAGAAATTCAGGCCCAAGTCCAGGAGAAATTCCAGCATAACTCCAGCCCCAGTCCAGGAGAAATTCAGCCCCAGGCCAAATAGAAACTCCAGACCACGTGCAGGAGAAATTCAGGCCCAAGTCCAGGAGAAAATCCAGCCTAAAATGTAGCTCAAGTCCAGCAGAAATTCCAGCCCAAGAGCAGCCAACATCCATCCCAAAACGAGGAGAATTTCTAGAACAGGGCCTAGAGAAATTCAGGCCTCAAACCAGGAGAAATTCCAGCCTAAAATGAGGCCCAAATCCAGCAGAAATTTTAGCCCAAGAGCAGCCAAAATCCAGTCCAATTTCAGGAGATAGTCCACCTGAACTCCAGGAGAAAATTAGGCCTAAGTGCATGAGAAATTCCAGCCTAAAATGTAGGCCACATCCAGGAGAATTTCCAGCCCAAAATGCAGGCCAGGTCCAGGAGAATTTCCAGCCCAAGAGCAGCCAAAATCCAGCCCACATCAAGGAGAATTTCAAGAACAGGAGCTAGAGAAATTCAGGCCTCAAACCAGGAGAAATTCAAGGCCAAGTGCAGCCAACATCCAGCCCACAACGAGGAGAATTTCTAGAACAGGGCCTAGAGAAATTCAGGCCTTAAACCAGGAGAAATTCCAGCCATAGAGCAGCCAACATCCAGCCCACAACGAGGAGAATTTCTAGAACAGGGCCTAGAGAAATTCAGGCCTTAAACCAGGAGAAATTCCAGCCTAAAATGAGGCCCAGCTCCAGGAGAAATTTTAGCCCAAGAGCAGCCAAAATCCACTCCTATTGCAGGAGATAGTCCACCCAAATTCTAGGAGAAAATTAGGCCTAAGTCCAGGAGAAATTCCAGCCCAAGAGCAGCCAAAATCCAGCCCACATCCAGGACAATTTCAAGAACAGGGCCTAGAGAAATTCAGGCCTCAAACCAGGAGTAATTCCAGCATCAATCCAGCCCATGTCCAGGAGAAATTCAGCCCAAAGACTAACAGAAATTCCAGCCCACGTGCAGGAGAAATTCAGGCCCAAGTCGAGGAGAAAATCCAGCCTAAAATGCACCCCAAGCCGAAGAGAAAATCCAGCCTAAATTGCAGCATAAATCCAGCAGAAATTTTAGCCCAAGAGCAGCCAAAATCCACTCCTATTTCAGGAGATAGTCCACCCGAACTCCAGGAGAAAATTAGGCCTAAGTCCTGGAGAAATTCCAGCCTAAAGTACAGTGAAAATCCAGCCCACATTGAGGGGAATTTCAAGAAGAGGGCCTAGAGAAATTCAGGCCTCAAACCAGGAGTAATTCCAGCCTAAAATGAGGCCCAAGTCCAGGAGAAATTCCAGCCCAAGAGCAGCCAACATCCATCCCAAAACGAGGAGAATTTCTAGAACAGGGGCTAGAGAAATTCAGGCCTCAAACCAGGAGAAATTCCAGCCTAAAATGAGGCCCAAATCCAGCAGAAATTTTAGTCCAAGAGCAGCCAAAATCCAGTCCAATTTCAGGAGATAGTCCACCTGAACTCCAGGAGAAAATTAGGCCTAAGTGCATGAGAAATTCCAGCCTAAAATGTAGGCCACATCCAAGAGAATTTCCAGCCCAAAATGCAGGCCAGGTCCAGGAGAATTTCCAGCCCAAGAGCAGCCAAAATCCAGCCCACATCAAGGAGAATTTCAAGAACAGGAGCTAGAGAAATTCAGGCCTCAAACCAGGAGAAATTCAAGGCCAAGTGCAGCCAACATCCAGCCCACAACGAGGAGAATTTCTAGAACAGGGCCTAGAGAAATTCAGGCCTTAAACCAGGAGAAATTCCAGCCATAGAGCAGCCAACATCCAGCCCACAACGAGGAGAATTTCTAGAACAGGGCCTAGAGAAATTCAGGCCTTAAACCAGGAGAAATTCCAGCCTAAAATGAGGCCCAGCTCCAGGAGAAATTTTAGCCCAAGAGCAGCCAAAATCCACTCCTATTGCAGGAGATAGTCCACCCAAATTCTAGGAGAAAATTAGGCCTAAATCCAGGAGAAATTCCAGCCCAAGAGCAGCCAAAATCCAGCCCACATCCAGGACAATTTCAAGAACAGGGCCTAGAGAAATTCAGGCCTCAAACCAGGAGTAATTCCAGCATCAATCCAGCCCATGTCCAGGAGAAATTCAGCCCAAAGACTAACAGAAATTCCAGCCCACGTGCAGGAGAAATTCAGGCCCAAGTCGAGGAGAAAATCCAGCCTAAAATGCACCCCAAGCCGAAGAGAAAATCCAGCCTAAATTGCAGCATAAATCCAGCAGAAATTTTAGCCCAAGAGCAGCCAAAATCCACTCCTATTTCAGGAGATAGTCCACCCGAACTCCAGGAGAAAATTAGGCCTAAGTCCTGGAGAAATTCCAGTCAAAAGTACAGTGAAAATCCAGCCCACATTGAGGGGAATTTCAAGAAGAGGGCCTAGAGAAATTCAGGCCTCAAACCAGGAGTAATTCCAGCCTAAAATGAGGCCCAAGTCCAGGAGAAATTCCAGCCCAAGTGCAGCAGAAATTGCAGTCTACCTCCAGGAGATAGTCCACTGAACTCTAGGAGAAATTTGGGCTCAAGTCCAGGAGAAATTCCAGCCTAAAATGAGGCCCAAGTCTAACAGAAATTTTAGCCCAAGAGCAGCCAAAATCCAGTCCAATTTCAGCAGATAGTCAACCCGAAATCCAGGAGAAAATTAGGCCTAAGTCCAGGAGAAATTCCAGCCCAAGAGCAGCAGAAATTCCAGTCCAAGTCCAGGAGATAGTCCTCCCAAACTCCAGGAGAAATTTGGGCCCAAGTCCAGGAGATAAGAGAGTCTAAATCCAGTCCAAGCACAGTAGAAATGCAGTCCCAGGTCCAAGAGATATTCAAGCCGAAAGCCAAGAGTAATTCAGGCCCAAGTCCAGGAGAAATTCCAGCATAACTCCAGCCCCAGTCCAGGAGAAATTCAGCCCCAGGAAAAATAGAAATTCCAGCCCACATGCAGGAGAAATTAAGGCCCAAGTCCAGCAGAAATTCCAGCCAAAGAGCAGCCAACATCCATCCCAAAACGAGGAGAATTTCTAGAACAGGGCCTAGAGAAATTTAGGCCTCAAACCAGGAGAAATTCCAGCCTAAAATGAGGCCCAAATCCAGCAGAAATTTTAGTCCAAGAGCAGCCAAAATCCAGTCCAATTTCAGGAGATAGTCCACCTGAACTCCAGGAGAAAATTAGGCCTAAGTGCATGAGAAATTCCAGCCTAAAATATAGGCCACATCCAGGAGAATTTCCAGCCCAAAATGCAGGCCAGGTCCAGGAGAATTTCCAGCCCAAGAGCAGCCAAAATCCAGCCCACATCAAGGAGAATTTCAAGAACAGGAGCTAGAGAAATTCAGGTCTCAAACCAGGAGAAATTCAAGGCCAAGTGCAGCCAACATCCAGCCCACAACGAGGAGAATTTCTAGAACAGGGCCTAGAGAAATTCAGGCCTTAAACCAGGAGAAATTCCAGCCATAGAGCAGCCAACATCCAGCCCACAACGAGGAGAATTTCTAGAACAGGGCCTAGAGAAATTCAGGCCTTAAACCAGGAGAAATTCCAGCCTAAAATGAGGCCCAACTCCAGGAGAAATTTTAGCCCAAGAGCAGCCAAAATCCACTCCTATTGCAGGAGATAGTCCACCCAAATTCTAGGAGAAAATTAGGCCTAAGTCCAGGAGAAATTCCAGCCCAAGAGCAGCCAAAATCCAGCCCACATCCAGGACAATTTCAAGAACAGGGCCTAGAGAAATTCAGGCCTCAAACCAGGAGTAATTCCAGCATCAATCCAGCCCATGTCCAGGAGAAATTCAGCCCAAAGACTAATAGAAATTCCAGCCCACATGCAGGAGAAATTCAGGCCCAAGTCGAGGAGAAAATCCAGCCTAAATTGCAGCCCAAGCCAAGGAGAAAATCCAGCCTAAAATGCAGCCCAAATCCAGAAGAAATTTTAGCCCAAGAGCAGCCAAAATCCAGTCCAATTTCAGCAGATAGTCAACCCGAAATCCAGGAGAAAATTAGGCCTAAGTCCAGGAGAAATTCCAGCCCAAGAGCAGCAGAAATTCCAGTCCAAGTCCAGGAGATAGTCCACCCAAACTCCAGGAGAAATTTGGGCCCAAGTCCAGGAGATAAGAGAGTCTAAATCCAGTCCAAGCACAGTAGAAATGCAGTCCCAGGTCCAAGAGATATTCAAGCCGAAAGCCAAGAGTAATTCAGGCCCAAGTCCAGGAGAAATTCCAGCATAACTCCAGCCCATGTCCAGGAGAAATTCAGTCCTAAGCCCAATAGAAACTCCAGACCATGTGCAGGAGAAATTCAGGCCCAAGTCCAGGAGAAAATCCAGCCTAAAATGCAGCCCAAGTCCAGACTACATGGAGGAGAATTTCTAGAACAGGGCCTAGAGAAATTCAGGCCTCAAACCAGGAGTAATTCCAGCCTAAAATGAGGCCCAAGTCTAGGAGAAATTTTAGCCCAAGAGCAGCCAAAATCCAGTCCAATTTCAGCAGATAGTCAACCCGAACTCCAGGAGAAAATTAGGCCTAAGTCCAGGAGAAATTCCAGCCCAAGAGCAGCAGAAATTCCAGTCCAAGTCCAGGAGATAGTCCTCCCAAACTCCAGGAGAAATTTGGGCCCAAGTCCAGGAGATAAGAGAGTCTAAATCCAGTCCAAGCACAGTAGAAATGCAGTCCCAGGTCCAAGAGATATTCAAGCCGAAAGCCAAGAGAAATTCAGGCCCAAGTCCAGGAGAAATTCCAGCATAACTCCAGCCCATGTCCAGGAGAAATTCAGCCCCAGGCCAAATAGAAACTCCAGACCACGTGCAGGAGAAATTCAGGCCCAAGTCCAGGAGAAAATCCAGCCTAAAATGTAGCTCAAGTCCAGCAGAAATTCCAGCCAAAGAGCAGCCAACATCCATCCCAAAACGAGGAGAATTTCTAGAACAGGGCCTAGAGAAATTCAGGCCTCAAACCAGGAGAAATTCCAGCCCAAGAGCAGCCAACATCCAGCCAATATCCAGGAGAATTTCAAGAACAGGGCCTAGAGAAATTCAGGCCTCAAACCAGGAGTAATTCCAGCATCAATCCAGCCCCAGTCCAGGAGAAATTCAGCCCCAGGCCAAATAGAAACTCCAGCCCAGATGCAGTAGAAATTCAGGCCCAAGTTCAGGAGAAATTCCAGCCTAAAATGAGGCCCAAATCCAGCAGAAATTTTAGCCCAAGAGCAGCCAAAATCCAGTCCAATTTGAGGAGATAGTCCACCTGAACTCCAGGAGAGAATTAGGCCTAAGTGCATGAGAAATTCCAGCCTAAAATATAGGCCACATCCAGGAGAATTTCCAGCCCAAAATGCAGGCCAGGTCCAGGAGAATTTCCAGCCCAAGACCAGCCAAAATCCAGCCCACATCAAGGAGAATTTCAAGAACAGGAGCTAGAGAAATTCAGGCCTCAAACCAGGAGAAATTCCATCCCAAGAGCAACCAACATCCAGCCCACAACGAGGAGAATTTCTAGAACAGGGCCTAGAGAAATGCAGGCCTCAAACCAGGAGAAATTCCATCCCAAGAGCAACCAACATCCAGCCCACAACGAGGAGAATTTCTAGAACAGGAGCTAGAGAAATTCAGGCCTCAAACCAGGAGAAATTCAAGGCCAAGTGCAGCCAACATCCAGCCCACAACGAGGAGAATTTCAAGAACAGGGCCTGGAGAAATTCAGGCCTCAAACCAGGAGAAATTCCAGCCATAGAGCAGCCAACATCCAGCCCAAAACAAGGAGAATTTCTAGAACATGGCGTAGAGAAATGCAGGCCTCAAACCAGGAGAAATTCCATCCCAAGAGCAACCAACATCCAGCCCACAACGAGGAGAATTTCTAGAACAGGGCCTAGAGAAATGCAGGCCTCAAACCAGGAGAAATTCCATCCCAAGAGCAACCAACATCCAGCCCACAATGAGGAGAATTTCTAGAACAGGACCTAGAGAAATTCAGGCCTCAAACCAGGAGAAATTCAAGGCCAAGTGCAGCCAACATCCAGCCCACAACGAGGCGAATTTCTAGAACAGGACCTAGAGAAATTCAGGCCTCAAACCAGGAGAAATTCAAGGCCAAGTGCAGCCAACATCCAGCCCACAACGAGGAGAATTTCTAGAACAGGGCCTAGAGAAATTCAGGCCTTAAACCAGGAGAAATTCCAGCCATAGAGCAGCCAACATCCAGCCCACAACGAGGAGAATTTCTAGAACAGGGCCTAGAGAAATTCAGGCCTTAAACCAGGAGAAATTCCAGCCTAAAATGAGGCCCAACTCCAGGAGAAATTTTAGCCCAAGAGCAGCCAAAATCCACTCCTATTGCAGGAGATAGTCCACCCAAATTCTAGGAGAAAATTAGGCCTAAGTCCAGGAGAAATTCCAGCCCAAGAGCAGCCAAAATCCAGCCCACATCCAGGACAATTTCAAGAACAGGGCCTAGAGAAATTCAGGCCTCAAACCAGGAGTAATTCCAGCATCAATCCAGCCCATGTCCAGGAGAAATTCAGCCCAAAGACTAATAGAAATTCCAGCCCACGTGCAGGAGAAATTCAGGCCCAAGTCGAGGAGAAAATCCAGCCTAAATTGCAGCCCAAGCCGAAGAGAAAATCCAGCCTAAATTGCAGCATAAATCCAGCAGAAATTTTAGCCCAAGAGCAGCCAAAATCCAGTCCAATTTGAGGACATGGTCCACCCGAACTCCAGGAGAAAATTAGGCCTAAGTCCTGGAGAAATTCCAGCTTAAATTACAGTGAAAATCCAGCCCACATTGAGGGGAATTTCAAGAAGAGGGCCTAGAGAAATTCAGGCCTCAAACCAGGAGTAATTCCAGCCTAAAATGAGGCCCAAGTCCAGGAGAAATTCCAGCCCAAGTGCAGCAGAAATTGCAGTCTACCTCCAGGAGATAGTCCACTGAACTCTAGGAGAAATTTGGGCTCAAGTCCAGGAGAAATTCCAGCCTAAAATGAGGCCCAAGTCTAACAGAAATTTTAGCCCAAGAGCAGCCAAAATCCAGTCCAATTTCAGGAGATAGTCCACCTGAACTCCAGGAGAAAATTAGGCCTAAGTGCATGAGAAATTCCAGCCTAAAATATAGGCCACATCCAGGAGAATTTCCAGCCCAAAATGCAGGCCAGGTCCAGGAGAATTTCCAGCCCAAGAGCAGCCAAAATCCAGCCCACATCAAGGAGAATTTCAAGAACAGGAGCTAGAGAAATTCAGGCCTCAAACCAGGAGAAATTCAAGGCCAAGTGCAGCCAACATCCAGCCCACAACGAGGAGAATTTCTAGAACAGGGCCTAGAGAAATTCAGGCCTTAAACCAGGAGAAATTCCAGCCATAGAGCAGCCAACATCCAGCCCACAACGAGGAGAAATTCTAGAACAGGGCCTAGAGAAATTCAGGCCTTAAACCAGGAGAAATTCCAGCCTAAAATGAGGCCCAACTCCAGGAGAAATTTTAGCCCAAGAGCAGCCAAAATCCACTCCTATTGCAGGAGATAGTCCACCCAAATTCTAGGAGAAAATTAGGCCTAAGTCTAGGAGAAATTCCAGCCCAAGAGCAGCCAAAATCCAGCCCACATCCAGGACAATTTCAAGAACAGGGCCTAGAGAAATTCAGGCCTCAAACCAGGAGTAATTCCAGCATCAATCCAGCCCATGTCCAGGAGAAATTCAGCCCAAAGACTAATAGAAATTCCAGCCCACGTGCAGGAGAAATTCAGGCCCAAGTCGAGGAGAAAATCCAGCCTAAATTGCAGCCCAAGCCAAGGAGAAAATCCAGCCTAAAATGCAGCCCAAATCCAGAAGAAATTTTAGCCCAAGAGCAGCCAAAATCCAGTCCAATTTGAGGACATGGTCCACCCGAACTCCAGGAGAAAATTAGGCCTAAGTCCAGGAGAAATTCCAGCCCAAGAGCAGCAGAAATTCCAGTCCAAGTCCAGGAGATAGTCCACCCAAACTCCAGGAGAAATTTGGGCCCAAGTCCAGGAGATAAGAGAGTCTAAATCCAGTCCAAGCACAGTAGAAATGCAGTCCCAGGTCCAAGAGATATTCAAGCCGAAAGCCAAGAGTAATTCAGGCCCAAGTCCAGGAGAAATTCCAGCATAACTCCAGCCCATGTCCAGGAGAAATTCAGTCCTAAGCCCAATAGAAACTCCAGACCATGTGCAGGAGAAATTCAGGCCCAAGTCCAGGAGAAAATCCAGCCTAAAATGCAGCCCAAGTCCAGACTACATGGAGGAGAATTTCTAGAACAGGGCCTAGAGAAATTCAGGCCTCAAACCAGGAGTAATTCCAGCCTAAAATGAGGCCCAAGTCTAGGAGAAATTTTAGCCCAAGAGCAGCCAAAATCCAGTCCAATTTCAGCAGATAGTCAACCCGAAATCCAGGAGAAAATTAGGCCTAAGTCCAGGAGAAATTCCAGCCCAAGAGCAGCAGAAATTCCAGTCCAAGTCCAGGAGATAGTCCTCCCAAACTCCAGGAGAAATTTGGGCCCAAGTCCAGGAGATAAGAGAGTCTAAATCCAGTCCAAGCACAGTAGAAATGCAGTCCCAGGTCCAAGAGATATTCAAGCCGAAAGCCAAGAGAAATTCAGGCCCAAGTCCAGGAGAAATTCCAGCATAACTCCAGCCCATGTCCAGGAGAAATTCAGCCCCAGGCCAAATAGAAACTCCAGACCACGTGCAGGAGAAATTCAGGCCCAAGTCCAGGAGAAAATCCAGCCTAAAATGTAGCTCAAGTCCAGCAGAAATTCCAGCCAAAGAGCAGCCAACATCCATCCCAAAACGAGGAGAATTTCTAGAACAGGGCCTAGAGAAATTCAGGCCTCAAACCAGGAGAAATTCCAGCCATAGAGCAGCCAACATCCAGCCAATATCCAGGAGAATTTCAAGAACAGGGCCTAGAGAAATTCAGGCCTCAAACCAGGAGTAATTCCAGCATCAATCCAGCCCCAGTCCAGGAGAAATTCAGCCCCAGGCCAAATAGAAACTCCAGCCCAGATGCAGTAGAAATTCAGGCCCAAGTCCAGGAGAAATTCCAGCCTAAAATGAGGCCCAAATCCAGCAGAAATTTTAGCCCAAGAGCAGCCAAAATCCAGTCCAATTTCAGGAGATAGTCCACCTGAACTCCAGGAGAGAATTAGGCCTAAGTGCATGAGAAATTCCAGCCTAAAATATAGGCCACATCCAGGAGAATTTCCAGCCCAAAATGCAGGCCAGGTCCAGGAGAATTTCCAGCCCAAGACCAGCCAAAATCCAGCCCACATCAAGGAGAATTTCAAGAACAGGAGCTAGAGAAATTCAGGCCTCAAACCAGGAGAAATTCCATCCCAAGAGCAACCAACATCCAGCCCACAACGAGGAGAATTTCTAGAACAGGAGCTAGAGAAATTCAGGCCTCAAACCAGGAGAAATTCAAGGCCAAGTGCAGCCAACATCCAGCCCACAACGAGGAGAATTTCAAGAACAGGGCCTGGAGAAATTCAGGCCTCAAACCAGGAGAAATTCCAGCCCAAGAGCAGCCAACATCCAGCCCAAAACAAGGAGAATTTCTAGAACATGGCGTAGAGAAATGCAGGCCTCAAACCAGGAGAAATTCCATCCCAAGAGCAACCAACATCCAGCCCACAACGAGGAGAATTTCTAGAACAGGGCCTAGAGAAATGCAGGCCTCAAACCAGGAGAAATTCCATCCCAAGAGCAACCAACATCCAGCCCACAATGAGGAGAATTTCTAGAACAGGACCTAGAGAAATTCAGGCCTCAAACCAGGAGAAATTCAAGGCCAAGTGCAGCCAACATCCAGCCCACAACGAGGCGAATTTCTAGAACAGGACCTAGAGAAATTCAGGCCTCAAACCAGGAGAAATTCAAGGCCAAGTGCAGCCAACATCCAGCCCACAACGAGGAGAATTTCTAGAACAGGGCCTAGAGAAATTCAGGCCTTAAACCAGGAGAAATTCCAGCCATAGAGCAGCCAACATCCAGCCCACAACGAGGAGAATTTCTAGAACAGGGCCTAGAGAAATTCAGGCCTTAAACCAGGAGAAATTCCAGCCTAAAATGAGGCCCAACTCCAGGAGAAATTTTAGCCCAAGAGCAGCCAAAATCCACTCCTATTGCAGGAGATAGTCCACCCAAATTCTAGGAGAAAATTAGGCCTAAGTCCAGGAGAAATTCCAGCCCAAGAGCAGCCAAAATCCAGCCCACATCCAGGACAATTTCAAGAACAGGGCCTAGAGAAATTCAGGCCTCAAACCAGGAGTAATTCCAGCATCAATCCAGCCCATGTCCAGGAGAAATTCAGCCCAAAGACTAATAGAAATTCCAGCCCACGTGCAGGAGAAATTCAGGCCCAAGTCGAGGAGAAAATCCAGCCTAAATTGCAGCCCAAGCCGAAGAGAAAATCCAGCCTAAATTGCAGCATAAATCCAGCAGAAATTTTAGCCCAAGAGCAGCCAAAATCCAGTCCAATTTGAGGACATGGTCCACCCGAACTCCAGGAGAAAATTAGGCCTAAATCCTGGAGAAATTCCAGCTTAAATTACAGTGAAAATCCAGCCCACATTGAGGGGAATTTCAAGAAGAGGGCCTAGAGAAATTCAGGCCTCAAACCAGGAGTAATTCCAGCCTAAAATGAGGCCCAAGTCCAGGAGAAATTCCAGCCCAAGTGCAGCAGAAATTGCAGTCTACCTCCAGGAGATAGTCCACTGAACTCTAGGAGAAATTTGGGCTCAAGTCCAGGAGAAATTCCAGCCTAAAATGAGGCCCAAGTCTAGGAGAAATTTTAGCCCAAGAGCAGCCAAAATCCAGTCCAATTTCAGCAGATAGTCAACCCGAAATCCAGGAGAAAATTAGGCCTAAGTCCAGGAGAAATTCCAGCCCAAGAGCAGCAGAAATTCCAGTCCAAGTCCAGGAGATAGTCCTCCCAAACTCCAGGAGAAATTTGGGCCCAAGTCCAGGAGATAAGAGAGTCTAAATCCAGTCCAAGCACAGTAGAAATGCAGTCCCAGGTCCAAGAGATATTCAAGCCGAAAGCCAAGAGAAATTCAGGCCCAAGTCCAGGAGAAATTCCAGCATAACTCCAGCCCATGTCCACGAGAAATTCAGTCCTAAGCCCAATAGAAACTCCAGACCATGTGCAGGAGAAATTCAGGCCCAAGTCCAGGAGAAAATCCAGCCTAAAATGCAGCCCAAGTCCAGACTACATGGAGGAGAATTTCTAGAACAGGGCCTAGAGAAATTCAGGCCTCAAACCAGGAGTAATTCCAGCCTAAAATGAGGCCCAAGTCTAGGAGAAATTTTAGCCCAAGAGCAGCCAAAATCCAGTCCAATTTCAGCAGATAGTCAACCCGAAATCCAGGAGAAAATTAGGCCTAAGTCCAGGAG
The DNA here is from genome assembly GCA_027574665.1 of Rhynochetos jubatus. Classification (NCBI taxonomy): domain Eukaryota; kingdom Metazoa; phylum Chordata; class Aves; order Eurypygiformes; family Rhynochetidae; genus Rhynochetos; species Rhynochetos jubatus. Next base: position 108,883 of record JAQBHY010000093.1, read on the forward strand.
AAATTCCAGCATAACTCCAGCCCCAGTCCAGGAGAAATTCAGCCCCAGGCCAAATAGAAACTCCAGACCACGTGCAGGAGAAATTCAGGCCCAAGTCCAGGAGAAAATCCAGCCTAAAATGTAGCTCAAGTCCAGCAGAAATTCCAGCCAAAGAGCAGCCAACATCCATCCCAAAACGAGGAGAATTTCTAGAACAGGGCCTAGAGAAATTCAGGCCTCAAACCAGGAGAAATTCCAGCCCAAGAGCAGCCAACATCCAGCCCATATCCAGGAGAATTTCAAGAACAGGGCCTAGAGAAATTCAGGCCTCAAACCAGGAGTAATTCCAGCATCAATCCAGCCCATGTCCAGGAGAAATTCAGCCCCAGGCCAAATAGAAACTCCAGCCCACATGCAGTAGAAATTCAGGCCCAAGTCCAGGAGAAAATCCAGCCTAAAATATAGCTCAAGTCCAGGAGAAATTCCAGCCAAAGAGCAGCCAACATCCAGCCCACAATGAGGAGAATTTCTAGAACAGGACCTAGAGAAATTCAGGCCTCAAACCAGGAGAAATTCCAGCCTAAAATGAGGCCCAAATCCAGCAGAAATTTTAGCCCAAGAGCAGCCAAAATCCAGTCCAATTTGAGGAGATAGTCCACCTGAACTCCAGGAGAGAATTAGGCCTAAGTGCATGAGAAATTCCAGCCTAAAATGTAGGCCACATCCAGGAGAATTTCCAGCCCAAAATGCAGGCCAGGTCCAGGAGAATTTCCAGCCAAAGACCAGCCAAAATCCAGCCCACATCGAGGAGAATTTCAAGAACAGGAGCTAGAGAAATTCAGGCCTCAAACCAGGAGAAATTCCAGCCCAAGAGCAGCCAACATCCAGCCCAAAACAAGGAGAATTTCTAGAACATGGCGTAGAGAAATGCAGGCCTCAAACCAGGAGAAATTCCATCCCAAGAGCAACCAACATCCAGCCCACAACGAGGAGAATTTCTAGAACAGGGCCTAGAGAAATTCAGGCCTCAAACCAGGAGTAATTCCAGCCCAAGAACAGCCAAAATCCAGCCCACAACGAGGATAATTTCTAGAACAGGGCCTAGAGAAATTCAGGCTTCAATCCAGGAGAAATTCCAGCCCAAGAGCAGCCAACATCCAGCCCACAACGAGGAGAATTTCTAGAACAGGGCCTAGAGAAATTCAGGCCTCAAACCAGGGGAAATTCCAGCCCAAGAGCAGCCAAAATCCACTCCTATTGCAGGAGATAGTCCACCCAAATTCTAGGAGAAAATTAGGCCTAAGTCCAGGAGAAATTCCAGCCCAAGAGCAGCCAAAATCCAGCCCACATCCAGGACAATTTCAAGAACAGGGCCTAGAGAAATTCAGGCCTCAAACCAGGAGTAATTCCAGCATCAATCCAGCCCATGTCCAGGAGAAATTCAGCCCAAAGACTAATAGAAATTCCAGCCCACGTGCAGGAGAAATTCAGGCCCAAGTCGAGGAGAAAATCCAGCCTAAATTGCAGCCCAAGCCGAGGAGAAAATCCAGCCTAAAATGCAGCCCAAATCCAGAAGAAATTTTAGCCCAAGAGCAGCCAAAATCCAGTGCAATTTGAGGACATGGTCCACCCGAACTCCAGGAGAAAATTAGGCCTAAGTCCAGGAGAAATTCCAGCCCAAGAGCAGCAGAAATTCCAGTCTAAGTCCAGGAGATAGTCCACCCAAACTCCAGGAGAAATTTGGGCCCAAGTCCAGGAGATAAGAGAGTCTAAATCCAGTCCAAGCACAGTAGAAATGCAGTCCCAGGTCCAAGAGATATTCAAGCCGAAAGCCAAGAGAAATTCAGGCCCAAGTCCAGGAGAAATTCCAGCATAACTCCAGCCCATGTCCAGGAGAAATTCAGCCCCAGGCCAAATAGAAACTCCAGACCACGTGCAGGAGAAATTCAGGCCCAAGTCCAGGAGAAAATCCAGCCTAAAATGCAGCTCAAGTCCAGCAGAAATGCCAGCCAAAGAGCAGCCAACATCCATCCCAAAACAAGGAGAATTTCTAGAACAGGGCCTAGAGAAATTCAGGCCTCAAACCAGGAGAAATTCCAGCCCAAGAGCAGCCAACATCCAGCCCATATCCAGGAGAATTTCAAGAACAGGGCCTAGAGAAATTCAGGCCTCAAACCAGGAGTAATTCCAGCATCAATCCAGCCCCAGTCCAGGAGAAATTCAACCCCAGGCCAAATAGAAACTCCAGCCCACATGCAGTAGAAATTCAGGCCCAAGTCCAGGAGAAAATCCAGCCAAAGAGCAGCCAACATCCAGCCCACAATGAGGAGAATTTCTAGAACAGGACCTAGAGAAATTCAGGCCTCAAACCAGAAGAAATTCCAGCCTAAAATGAGGCCCAAATCCAGCAGAAATTTTAGTCCAAGAGCAGCCAAAATCCAGTCCAATTTCAGGAGATAGTCCACCTGAACTCCAGGAGAGAATTAGGCCTAAGTGCATGAGAAATTCCAGCCTAAAATGTAGGCCACATCCAGGAGAATTTCCAGCCCAAAATGCAGGCCAGGTCCAGGAGAATTTCCAGCCCAAGACCAGCCAAAATCCAGCCCACATCGAGGAGAATTTCAAGAACAGGACCTAGAGAAATTCAGGCCTCAAACCAGGAGAAATTCCAGCCCAAGAGCAGCCAACATCCAGCCCAAAACAAGGAGAATTTCTAGAACATGGCGTAGAGAAATGCAGGCCTCAAACCAGGAGAAATTCCATCCCAAGAGCAACCAACATCCAGCCCACAACGAGGAGAATTTCTAGAACAGGGCCTAGAGAAATTCAGGCCTCAAACCAGGAGTAATTCCAGCCCAAGAGCAGCCAAAATCCAGCCCACAACGAGGATAATTTCTAGAACAGGGCCTAGAGAAATTCAGGCTTCAGTCCAGGAGAAATTCCAGCCCAAGAGCAGCCAACATCCAGCCCACAATGAGGAGAATTTCTAGAACAGGGCCTAGAGAAATTCAGGCCTCAAACCAGGGGAAATTCAGTCCAAGAGCAGCCAACATCCAGCCCACAACGAGGAGATTTTCTAGAACAGGGCCTAGAGAAATTCAGGCCTCAAACCAGGGGAAATTCCAGCCCAAGAGCAGCCAACATCCAGCCCACAACGAGGAGAATTTCCAGAACAGGGCCTAGAGAAATTCAGGCCTCAAACCGGGAGAACTTCCAGCCTAAAATGAGGCCCAAATCCAGCAGAAATTTTAGCCCAAGAGCAGCCAAAATCCAGTCCAATTTCAGAGATAGTCCACCCGAACTCCAGGAGAAAATTAGGCCTAAGTCCTGGAGAAATTCCAGCCTAAAATACAGCGAAAATCCAACCCACATTGAGGGGAATTTCAAGAACAGGACCTAGAGAAATTCAGGCCTCAAACCAGGAGAACTTCCAGCCTAAAATGAGGCCCAAATCCAGCAGAAATTTTAGCCCAAGAGCAGCCAAAATCCAGTGCAATTTGAGGACATGGTCCACCCGAACTCCAGGAGAAAATTAGGCCTAAGTCCAGGAGAAATTCCAGCCTAAAATACAGCGAAAATCCAACCCACATTGAGGGGAATTTCAAGAAGAGGGCCTAGAGAAATTCAGGCCTCAAACCAGGAGAACTTCCAGCCCAAAATGAGGCCCAAATCCAGCAGAAATTTTAGCCCAAGAGCAGCCAAAATCCAGTCCAATTTGAGGACATGGTCCACCCGAACTCCAGGAGAAAATTAGGCCTAAGTCCAGGAGAAAATCCAGCCAAAAATATAGGCCACGTCCAGGAGAATTTCCAGCCCAAAATGCAGGCCAGATCCAGGAGAATTTCCATCCCAAGAGCAGCCCAAGTCCAGACTACATGGAGGAGAATTTCAAGAACAGGGCCTAGAGAAATTCAGGCCTCAAACCAGGAGTAATTCCAGCCTAAAATGAGGCCAAAGTCCAGGAGAAATTCCAGCCCGAGTGCAGCAGAATTTCCAGTCCAATTTGAGGAGACAGTCCACCCGAACTACAGGACAAACTTATGCCTAAGTAAAGGAGAAAATCCAGCCTAAAATGCAACGAAAGTCCAGGAGAAACCCAGGTCCAAGAGTAGCCAAAATCCAGTCAAATTTCAGGAGATCACCCACCCAAACTCCAGGAGAAAATTAGGCCTACGTCCAAGAGAAATCCCAGCCCAAAATCCAGCCCACATCCAGGAGAATTTCAAGAACAGGGCCCAGAGAAATTCAGGCCTCAAACCAGGAGTAATTCCAGCCTAAAATGAGGCCCAAGTCTAACAGAAATTTTACCCCAAGAGCAGCCAAAATCCAGTCCAATTTCAGCAGATAGTCCACTCGAACTCCAGGACAAATTTGGGCCCAAGTCCAGGAGAAATTCCAGCCTAAAATGTGGTCCAAGTCTAGGAGAAATTTTAGCCCAAGAGCAGCCAAAATCCAGTCCAATTTCAGCAGATAGTCAACCCGAAATCCAGGAGAAAATTAGGCCTAAGTCCAGGAGAAATTCCAGCCCAAGAGCAGCAGAAATTCCAGTCCAAGTCCAGGAGATAGTCCTCCCAAACTCCAGGAGAAATTTGGGCCCAAGTCCAGGAGATAAGAGAGTCTAAATCCAGTCCAAGCACAGTAGAAATGCAGTCCCAGGTCCAAGAGATATTCAAGCTGAAAGCCAAGAGAAATTCAGGCCCAAGTCCAGGAGAAATTCCAGCATAACTCCAGCCCATGTCCACGAGAAATTCAGTCCTAAGCCCAATAGAAACTCCAGACCATGTGCAGGAGAAATTCAGGCCCAAGTCCAGGAGAAAATCCAGCCTAAAATGCAGCCCAAGTCCAGACTACATGGAGGAGAATTTCAAGAACAGGGCCTAGAGAAATTCAGGCCTCAAACCAGGGGTAATTCTAGCATCAATCCAGACCATGTCCAGGAGAAATTCAGCCCCAGGCCAAATAGAAATTCCAGCCCAAGTGCAGGAGAAATTCAAGCCCAAGTACAGGACAAAATCCAGCCTAAATTGCAGCCCAAGCCGAGGAGAAAATCCAGCATAAAATACAGCCCAAGCCGAAGAGAAAATCCAGCCTAAATTGCAGCATAAATCCAGCAGAAATTTTAGCCCAAGAGCAGCCAAAATCCAGTCCAATTTGAGGACATGGTCCACCCGAACTCCAGGAGAAAATTAGGCCTAAGTCCTGGAGAAATTCCAGCCTAAATTACAGTGAAAATCCAGCCCACATTGAGGGGAATTTCAAGAAGAGGGCCTAGAGAAATTCAGGCCTCAAACCAGGAGTAATTCCAGCCTAAAATGAGGCCCAAGTCCAGGAGAAATTCCAGCCCAAGTGCAGCAGAAATTGCAGTCTACCTCCAGGAGATAGTCCACTGAACTCTAGGAGAAATTTGGGCTCAAGTCCAGGAGAAATTCCAGCCTAAAATGAGGCCCAAGTCTAACAGAAATTTTAGCCCAAGAGCAGCCAAACTCCAGTCCAATTTCAGGAGATAGTCCACCCGAACTCCAGGAGAAAATTAGGCCTAAGTCCAGGAGAAATTCCAGCCCAAGAGCAGCAGAAATTCCAGTCCAAGTCCAGGAGATAGTCCACCCAAACTCCAGGAGAAATTTGGGCCCAAGTCCAGGAGATAAGAGAGTCTAAATCCAGTCCAAGCACAGTAGAAATGCAGTCCCAGGTCCAAGAGATATTCAAGCCGAAAGCCAAGAGTAATTCAGGCCCAAGTCCAGGAGAAATTCCAGCATAACTCCAGCCCATGTCCAGGAGAAATTCAGCCCCAGGCCAAATAGAAATTCCAGCCCACATGCAGGAGAAATTCAGGCCCAAGTCCAGGAGAAAATCCAGCCTAAAATGTAGCTCAAGTCCAGGAGAAATTCCAGCCCAAGAGCAGCCAACATCCAGCCCACAACGAGGAGAAATTCTAGAAGAGGGCCTAGAGAAATTCAGGCCTCAAACCAGGAGAAATTCCAGCCTAAAATGAGGCCCAACTCCAGGAGAAATTTTAGCCCAAGAGCAGCCAAAATCCACTCCTATTGCAGGAGATAGTCCACCCAAATTCTAGGAGAAAATTAGGCCTAAGTCCAGGGGAAATTCCAGCCCAAGAGCAGCCAAAATCCAGCCCACATCCAGGACAATTTCAAGAACAGGGCCTAGAGAAATTCAGGCCTCAAACCAGGAGTAATTCCAGCATCAATCCAGCCCATGTCCAGGAGAAATTCAGCCACAAGACTAATAGAAATTCCAGCCCACGTGCAGGAGAAATTCAGGCCCAAGTCGAGGAGAAAATCCAGCCTAAAATGCAGCCCAAGCCGAAGAGAAAATCCAGCCTAAATTGCAGCATAAATCCAGCAGAAATTTTAGCCCAAGAGCAGCCAAAATCCAGTCCAATTTCAGCAGATAGTCAACCCGAAATCCAGGAGAAATTGGGGCCCAAGTCCAGGAGATAAGAGAGTCTAAATCCAGTCCAAGCACAGTAGAAATGCAGTCCCAGGTCCAAGAGATATTCAAGCTGAAAGCCAAGAGAAATTCAGGCCCAAGTCCAGGAGAAATTCCAGCATAACTCCAGCCCATGTCCAGGAGAAATTCAGCCCCAGGCCAAATAGAAACTCCAGACCACGTGCAGGAGAAATTCAGGCCCAAGTCCAGGAGAAAATCCAGCCTAAAATGTAGCTCAAGTCCAGCAGAAATTCCAGCCAAAGAGCAGCCAACATCCATCCCAAAACGAGGAGAATTTCTAGAACAGGGCCTAGAGAAATTGAGGCCTCAAACCAGGAGTAATTCCAGCAGCAATCCAGCCCATGTCAAAGAGAAATTCAGCCCCAGGCCAAATAGAAATTCCAGCCCACTTGCAGGAGAAATTCCAGCCTAAAATACAGCCAAAATGCAGCCCACACGGAAGATAATTTCAACATCAGGGCCTAGAGAAATTCAGGCCTCAAACCAGGAGAAATTCCAGCCATAGAGCAGCCAACATCCAGCCCACAATGAGGAGAATTTCTAGAACAGGACCTAGAGAAATTCAGGCCTCAAACCAGGGGAAATTCCAGCCTAAAATGAGGCCCAAATCCAGCAGAAATTTTAGCCCAAGAGCAGCCAAAATCCAGTCCAATTTGAGGATATAGTCCACCCAAACTCCAGGAGAAAATTAGGCCTAAGTCCTGGAGAATTTCTAGCCCAAGAACAGCCAAAATCCAGCCCACATCAAGGAGAATTTCAAGCACAGGGCCTAAAGAAATTCAGGCCTCAAACCAGGAGTAATTCCAGCATCAATGCAGCCCCAGTCCACGAGAAATTCAGCCCCAAGCCAAATAGAAACTCCAGACCACGTGCAGGAGAAATTCAGGCCCATGTCCAGGAGAAAATCCAGCCTAAAATGCAGCCCAAGTCAAGCCCACATCGAGGAGAATTTCAAGAAGAGGGCCTACAGAAATTCAGGCCTCAAACCAGGAGTAATTCCAGCCTAAAATGAGGCCCAACTCCAGGAGAAATTTTAGCCCAAGAGCAGCCAAAATCCAGCCCAAATTCAGGAGAATTTCAAGAACAGGGCCTAGAGAAATTCAGGCCTCAAACCAGGAGTAATTCCAGCCTAAAATGAGGCCAAAGTCCAGGAGAAATTCCAGCCCGAGTGCAGCAGAATTTCCAGTCCAATTTGAGGAGACAGTCCACCTGAACTACACGACAAACTTATGCCTAAGTAAAGGAGAAAATCCAGCCTAAAATGCAACGAAAGTCCAGGAGAAACCCAGGTCCAAGAGTAGCCAAAATCCAGTCAAATTTCAGGAGATCACCCACCCAAACTCCAGGAGAAAATTAGGCCTATGTCCAAGAGAAATCCCAGCCCAAAATCCAGCCCACATCCAGGAGAATTTCAAGAACAGGGCCTAGAGAAATTCAGGCCTCAAACCAGGAGTAATTCCAGCATCAATCCAGCCCATGTCCAGGAGAAATTCAGCCCAAAGACTAATAGAAATTCCAGCCCACGTACAGGAGAAATTCAGGCCCAAGTACAGGACAAAGTCCAGCCTAAATTGCAGCCCAAGCCGAGGAGAAAATCCAGCCTAAAATGCAGCCCAAGTCCAGACTACATGGAGGAGAATTTCAAGAACAGGTCCTAGAGAAATTCAGGCCTCCAACCAGGAGTAATTCCAGCCTAAAATGAGGCCCAAGGTCCAGGAGAAATTCAAGCTGCAAGCCAAGAGAAAACCAAGCCTAAATCCAGGAGTAATTCCAGCATAAATCCAGCCCCAGTCCAGGAGAAATTCAGCCCCAAGCCCAAGAGAAATTCCAGCCGACGTGCAGGAGAATTTCAGGCCCAAGTAGAGGAGAAAATCCAGCCTAAAATGCAGCCCAAGTCCAGCAGAAATTCAGGCCCCAGAGCAGCCAAAATCCAGTCAAATTTCAGGAGATGGTCCACCCAAACTTCAGGAGAAAATTAGGCCTAAGTCCAGGAGAAATTCCAGCCTAAAATACAGCCAAAATGCAGCCCACACAAAGGAGAATTTGAAGAAGAGGGCCTTGAGAAATTCAGGCCTCAAACCAGGAGAAATTCCAGCGCAAGAGCAGCCAACATCCAGCCCACAATGAGGAAAATTTCTAGAACAGAGCCTACTGAAATTCAGGCCTCAAACCAGGAGTAATTCCAGCATCAATCCAGCCCACGTGCAGGAGAAATTCAGGCCCAAGTCCAGGAGAAAATCCAGCCTAAATTACAGCCAAAATCCAGCCCACATGGAGGAGAATTTCAAGAACAGGGCCTAGAGAAATTCAGGCCTCAAACCAGGAGTAATTCCAGCCTAAAATGAGGCCAAAGTCCAGGAGAAATTCCTGCCCGAGTGCAGCAGAATTTCCAGTCCAATTTGAGGAGACAGTCCACCCGAACTACAGGACAAACTTATGCCTAAGTAAAGGAGAAAATCCAGCATAAAATGCAACGAATGTCCAGGAGAAACCCAGGTCCAAGAGTAGCCAAAATCCAGTCAAATTTCAGGAGATCACCCTCCCAAACTCCAGGAGAAAATTAGGCCTAAGTCCTGGAGAAATCCCAGCCCAAAATCCAGCCCACATCCAGGAGAATTTCAAGAACAGGGCCTAGAGAAATTCAGGCCTCAAACCAGGAGAAATTCCAACCTAAAATGCAGCCCAAATCCAGCAGAAATTTTAGCCCAAGAGCACACAGATCCAGCTGAATTTGAGGACATAGTCCACCCGAAATCCAGGAGAAAATTAGGCCTAAGTCCTGGAGAAATTCCAGCCTAATATACAGCGAAAATCCAGCCCACATTGAGGGGAATTTCAAGAAGAGGGCCTAGAGAAATTCAGGCCTCAAACCAGGAGTAATTCCAACATCAATCCAGCCCATGTCCAGGAGAAATTCAGCCCAAAGCCTAATAGAAATTCCAGCCCACGTGCAGGAGAAATTCAGGCCCAAGTCGAGGAGAAAATCCAGCCTAAATTGCAGCCCAAGCCGAGGAGAAAATCCAGCCTAAAATGCAGCCCAAATCCAGCAGAAATTTTAGCCCAAGAGCAGCCAAAATCCAGTCCAATTTGAGGACATAGTCCACCCAAAATCCAGGAGAAAATTAGGCCTAAGTCCAGGAGAAATTCCAGCCCAAGAGCAGCAGAAATTCCAGTCCAAGTCCAGGAGATAGTCCACCCAAACTCCAGGAGAAATTTGGGCCCAAGTCCAGGAGATAAGAGAGTCTAAATCCAGTCCAAGCACAGTAGAAATGCAGTCCCAGGTCCAAGAGATATTCAAGCCGAAAGCCAAGAGTAATTCAGGCCCAAGTCCAGGAGAAATTCCAGCATAACTCCAGCCCATGTCCAGGAGAAATTCAGTCCTAAGCCCAATAGAAACTCCAGACCACGTGCAGGAGATATTCAGGCCCAAGTCCAGGAGAAAATCCAGCCTAAAATGCAGCCCAAGTCCAGACTATATGGAGGAGAATTTCAAGAATAAACCCTAGATTATTTCAAGCCTAAATTCAGGAGTAATTCCAGCATAAATCCAGCTCCAGTCCAGGAGAAATTCAGCCCGAAGCCCAAGAGAAAATCCAGCCGACGTGCAGGAGAATTTCAGGCCCAAGTAGAGGAGAAAATCCAGCCTAAAATGCAGCCCAAGTCCAGCAGAAATTCAGGCCCCAGAGCAGCCAAAATCCAGTCAAATTTCAGGAGATGGTCCACCCAAACTCTAGGAGAAAATTAGGCCTAAGTCCAGGAGAAATTCCAGCCTAAAATACAGCCAAAATGCAGCCCACACGGAGGAGAATTTGAAGAACAGGGCCTAGAGAAATTCAGGCCTCAAACCAGGAGTAATTCCAGCCCAAAAGGCAGCCAAACCCCAGCCCTCATCGCGGCGAATTTCCAGGAGAGGGCCTGGAGGAACGCAGGCCTCGCGCCGCGAGAAACTCCAGCCCAAAAGGCAGCCAAACCCCAGCCCTCATCGCGGCAAAATTCCAGGAGAGTGCCTGGAGGAACGCAGGCCTCGCGCCGCGAGAAATTCCAACCCAAATGGCAGCCAAACCCCAGCCCTCATGGCGGCAAATTTCCAGGAGGGTGCCTGGAGGAACGCAGGCCTCGCGCCGCGAGAAACTCCAGCCCAAAAGGCAGCCAAACCCCAGGCCTCGTCGCGGCAAATTTCCAGGAGAGGGCCTGGAGGAATGCAGGCCTCGCGCCGCGAGAAACTCCAGCCCAAAAGGCAGCCAAACCCCAGCACTCATCGCGGCGAATTTCCAGGAGAGGGCCTGGAGGAACGCACGCCTCGCGCCGCGAGAAACTCCAGCCCAAAAGGCAGCCAAACCCCAGCCCACATCCAGGAGAATATCAAGTGCAGGTGTTGTAGAAAGCCAGGCCTCAAACCATGAGAAACTCTAGCCCAAAAGGCAGCCAAAATCCAGACCACATCCAGGAGTATTTCAAGAACATGGCCTAGAGAAATTCAGGCGTCAAAGCAGGAGTAATTCCAGCCCAAGAGCAGCCAAACCCCAGCCCTCATCGCCGCGAATTTCCAGGAGAGGGCCTGGAGGAATGCAGGCCTCGCGCCGCGAGAAACTCCAGCCCAAAAGGCAGCCAAACCCAAGGCCTCATCGCGGCGAAATTCCAGGAGAGGGCCGGGAGGAACGCACGCCTCGCGCCGCGAGAAACTCCAGCCCAAAAGGCAGCCAAACCCAAGGCCTCATCGCGGTGAATTTCCAGGAGAGGGCCTGGAGGAATGCAGGCCTCGCGCCGCGAGAAACTCCAGCCCACATCCAGGAGAATATCAAGAGCAGGGAGTAGGGAAATTCAGTCCTCAAAGCAGGAGTAATTTCAGCCCAAGAGCAGCCAAAATCCAACCCACATCGAGGAGATTTTCAAGAACATGGCCTAGAGAAATTCATGCGTCAAAGCAGGAGTAATTCCAGCCCAAGAGCAGCCAAACCCCAGCCCTCATCGCGGCGACTTTCCAGGAGAGGACCTGGAGGAACGCAGGCCTCGCGCCCCGCGAAAATCCAACCCAAAAGGCAGCCAAACCCCAGCCCACATCCAGGAGAATATCAAGAGCAGGTGTTGTAGAAAGCCAGGCCTCAAACCATGAGAAACTCTAGCCCAAAAGGCAGCCAAAATCCAGACCACATCGAGGAGAATTTCAAGAGTATGTGCTAGAGAAATTCAGTCCTCAAAGCAGGAGTAATTCCAGCTAAAGAGCAGCCAAACCCCAGCCTTCATCGCCGCGAATTTCCAGGAGAGGGCCTGGAGGAACACAGGCCTCGCGCCGCGAGAAACTCCAGCCCAAAAGGCAGGCAAACCCAAGGCCTCATCGCGGCGAATTTCCAGGATAGGGCCTGGAGGAACGCAGGCCTCGCGCCGCGAGAAACTCCAGCCCAAAAGGCAGCCAAACCCCAGGCCTCATCGCGTTGACTATCAATAGCAGGGGGTAGGGAAATTCAGTCCTCAAAGCAGGAGTAATTCCAGCCAAAGGGCAGCCAAAATCCAGACCACATCGAGGAGAATTTCAAGAACATGGCCTAGAGAAATTCAGTCCTCAAAGCAGGAGTAATTCCAGCCCAAGGGCAGCCAAACCCCAGCCCTCATCGCGGCAAAATTCCAGGAGAGGGCCTGGAGGAACGCAGGCCTCGCGCCGCGAGAAACTCCAGCCCAAAAGGCAGCCAAACCCCAGCCCACATCCAGGAGAATATCAAGTGCAGGTGTTGTAGAAAGCCAGGCCTCAAACCATGAGAAACTCTAGCCCAAAATGCAGCCAAAATCCAGACCACATCGAGGAGAATTTCAAGAACATGGCCTAGAGAAATTCAGTCCTCAAAGCAGGAGTAATTCCAGCCCAAGAGCAGCCAAACCCCAGCCCTCATCGCGGCGTAATTCCAGGAGAGGGCCTGGAGGAACGCAGGCCTCGCGCCGCGAGAAACTCCAGCCCAAAAGGCAGCCAAACCCCAGCCCTCATCGCGACGAATTTCCAGGAGAGTGCCTGGAGGAATGCAGGCCTCGCGCCGCGAGAAACTCCAGCCCACATCCAGCAGAATATCAAGAGCAGGGAGTAGAGAAATTCAGTCCTCAAAGCAGGAGTAATTCCAGCCCAAAAAGCAGCCAAAATCCAGACCACATCGAGGAGAATTTCAAGAACATGGCCTAGAGAAATTCAGTCCTCAAAGCAGGAGTAATTCCCGCCCAAGAGCAGCCAAACCCCAGGCCTCATCGCGGCGAATATCAATAGCAGGGGGTAGGGAAATTCAGTCCTCAAAGCAGGAGTAATTCCAGCCAAAGAGCAGCCAAAATCCAGACCACATCGAGGAGAATTTCAAGAACATGGCCTAGAGAAATTAAGGTGTCAAAGCAGGAGTAATTCCAGCCCAAGAGCAGCCAAACCCCAGCCCTCATCGCGGCGAAATTCCAGGAGAGGGCCGGGAGGAACGCACGCCTCGCGCCGCGAGAAACTCCAGCCCAAAAGGCAGCCAAACCCCAGCACTCGTCGCGGCGAATTTCCAGGAGAGGGCCTGGAGGAATGCAGGCCTCGCGCCGCGAGAAACTCCAGCCCACATCCAGGAGAATATCAAGAGCAGGGAGTAGGGAAATTCAGTCCTCAAAGCAGGAGTAATTCCAGCCCAAGAGCAGCCAAAATCCAACCCACATCGAGGAGAATTTCAAGAACATGGCCTAGAGAAATTCAGGCGTCAAAGCAGGAGTAATTCCAGCCCAAGAGCAGCCAAACCCCAGCCCTCATCGCGGCGACTTTCCAGGAGAGGACCTGGAGGAACGCAGGCCTCGCGCCCCGCGAAAATCCAACCCAAAAGGCAGCCAAACCCCAGCCCACATCCAGGAGAATATCAAGAGCAGGTGTTGTAGAAAGCCAGGCCTCAAACCATGAGAAACTCTAGCCCAAAAGGCAGCCAAAATCCAGACCACATCGAGGAGAATTTCAAGAGTATGTGCTAGAGAAATTCAGTCCTCAAAGCAGGAGTAATTCCAGCTAAAGAGCAGCCAAACCCCAGCCCTCATCGGGGCGAATTTCCAGGAGAAGGCCTGGAGGAACGCAGGCCTCGCGCCGCGAGAAACTCCAGCCCAAAAGGCAGCCAAACCCCAGGCCTCATCGCGGTGACTATCAATAGCAGGGGGTAGGGAAATTCAGTCCTCAAAGCAGGAGTAATTCCAGCCAAAGGGCAGCCAAAATCCAGACCACATCGAGGAGAATTTCAAGAACATGGCCTAGAGAAATTCAGTCCTCAAAGCAGGAGTAATTCCAGCCCAAGGGCAGCCAAACCCCAGCCCTCATCGCGGCAAAATTCCAGGAGAGGGCCTGGAGGAACGCAGGCCTCGCGCCGCGAGAAACTCCAGCCCAAAAGGCAGCCAAACCCCAGCCCACATCCAGGAGAATATCAAGAGCAGGTGTTGTAGAAAGCCAGGCCTCAAACCATGAGAAACTCTAGCCCAAAATGCAGCCAAAATCCAGACCACATCGAGGAGAATTTCAAGAACATGGCCTAGAGAAATTCAGTCCTCAAAGCAGGAGTAATTCCAGCCCAAGAGCAGCCAAACCCCAGCCCTCATTGCGGCGTAATTCCAGGAGAGGGCCTGGAGGAACGCAGGCCTCGCGCCGCGAGAAACTCCATCCCAGAAGGCAGCCAAACCCCAGGCCTCATTGCGGTGAATATCAATAGCAGGGGGTAGGTAAATTCAGTCCTCAAAGCAGGAGTAATTCCAGCCCAAGAGCAGCCAAAATCCAGACCACATCGAGGAGAATTTCAAGAACATGGCCTAGAGAAATTCAGGCGTCAAAGCAGGAGTAATTCCAGCCCAAGAGCAGCCAAACCCCAGCCCTCATCGTGGCAAATTTCCAGGAGAGGACCTGGAGGAACGCAGGCCTCGCGCCGCGAGAAAATCCAACGCAAATGGCAGCCAAACCCCAGCCCTCATGGCGGCAAATTTCCGGGAGAGGGCCTGGAGGAACGCAGGCCTCGCGCCGCGAGAAACTCCAGCCCAAAAGGCAGCCAAACCCCAGCCCACGTCCAGGAGAATATCAAGAGCAGGGAGTAGGGAAATTCAGTCCTCAAAGCAGGAGTAATTCCAGCCCAAGAGCAGCCAAAATCCAACCCACATCGAGGAGAATTTCAAGAACATGGCCTAGAGAAATTCAGGCCTCAAAGCAGGGGAAATTCCAGTCCAAGAGCAGCCAAAACCCAGCCCTCATCGCGGCGACTTTCCAGGAGAGGACCTGGAGGAAAGCAGGCCTCGCGCCCCGCGAAAATCCAACCCAAAAGGCAGCCAAACCCCAGCTCTCGTCGCGGCGAATTTCCAGGAGAGGGCCTGGAGGAACGCAGGACTCGCACTGCGAGAAACTCCAGCCCAAAAGGCAGCCAAACCCCAGCCCACGTCCCGGCGAATTTCCAGGAGAGGGCCTAGATGAACGCAGGCCTCGTGCAGTGAGAAACTCCAGCCCAAAAGGCAGCCAAACCCCAGCCCACATCCGGGAGAATCTCAAGAGCAGGGGGTGGAGCAAGCCAGGCCTCAAACAACAAGAAGCTCCAGCCCAAAATGCAGTCAAATTCCAGCCCACATTGAGGAGAATATCAAGAGCAGGAAGTGGAAAAAACCAGGCCTCAAAGCATGAGAAGCTCCAGCCTGAATTGCAGGGAAACTCCAGATCACATGGCGGAGAAAATCAAGAGAAAGTGTGTGGAGCAAGCCAGGCCTTAAACCACGAGAAGCTCCAGTCCAAAATGCAGCCAAACTCCAGCCCACATTCGGGAGAATTTCAAGAACAGTGTGTGGAGCAAGCCAGGCCTAAAAATACGAGAAGCTCCAGCCCAAAAGGCAGCCAAAATGCAGCCCTCATCCAGGAGAATATGAAGAGCAGGGGGTGGAGGAAGCCAGGCCTCAAACCACTTGAAGCTAAAGCACGAAATGCAGCCAAAATGCAGCCATCATTGAGGAGAAAATCAAGAGAAAGGGGGTGGAGAAAGACAGTCCTCAAACCACGAGAAGCTCCAGCCTG
Source organism: Rhynochetos jubatus (assembly GCA_027574665.1). NCBI lineage: Eukaryota > Metazoa > Chordata > Aves > Eurypygiformes > Rhynochetidae > Rhynochetos > Rhynochetos jubatus. Next base: position 124,352 of record JAQBHY010000093.1, read on the forward strand.
AAAGGCAGCCAAACTCCAGCCCACATCCGAGAGAATTTCAAGAACATGGCCTAGAGAAATTCAGGCCTCAATCCAGGAGTAAATCCAGCCTGAAATGCAATCCATATCCAGGAGAAACTCAAGAAGAGGGCCAAGATCTCTCCCTCAGATCTCTCCTGCACTGGGGCCTCAGATTCCCACGCCTTTCTAGGCTCTGCGGAAGAGAAATCCACCTGCGGCTGGGTCCACCGCAGGCCCCACACCGGACCAACGCTTTATGCCTAAGGAATTGGGGACAGGAGCACAACCTGTGGAGTTTGGGCTTTGAACTAGTGCTGCCCCTAAGTTTTGCACAAAGTCCCTTCACACTATTCCCATCTGGCCCACAGTCAGATCACACCATTCCCCAGCAGGACCCGACTCCATCCATCAGCACAGCAACTCCAGCAAAGGGTTAACACAGTTCCCGGCACACAGCTGCACGCACACGCTCCCCCCGCCGGAGACAGAAATGGCTGTGGAGATATGCATCTTGCTAGGAAGGTACCTGTTCAAATGCCCCCGGAGCCCGGTGCAAGCCTTCCCGTCGCATGTCAGCATGTCTCAACGGGAGCAGACCTGAGCCTCCAGGAGGGTTTTCAGCCCAGGCCGTGTCGACCGCTCTCTCCTTTCCCAAACTGGGGGGTGTGGAGCTCTGAGTGCCATCCCACTCCAAGGGACATGCTGGGTGCAGCCCCTGCAGACCAGGAGAAAGCAAGGGTCAGCCATGGAGCCTCCCTCTATTTAGAGAGTCATGAGATAATTGACTTCAGGCCTAAGCAATCTCCCAGCCTGGCCTTAATTGGGGCAGGCTCTTGTTGGCATTCCCAGCTGGTGCTGATCTCCCCAGACTGCCAGAAGGGTCAGGGCTGGCAGGGCATGTCTTAGTTCCCTCTCATCCCTAACTGTAATGAGGGAATGTCATGAGGCCCACTGAATTGGGCCTGAATTTCATAGGGACTTGGGCCTGAATTTCATAGGGACTTGGGCCTGAATTTCATAGGGACTTGGGCCTGAATTTCATAGGGACTTGGGCCTGAATTTCACCAGGATTTGGGCGAGAATTTCTCGTGCACTTGGGTCTGAATTTCCCCTGGATTCTGGCCCGAATTTCCCCTGGATTCTGGCCCGAATTTCCCCTGTAGTAGAGCCTGAATTTCTCCTCAACATGCCCTCCAATTTCTCTTGAACTCTGGCCAAAATTTCTCCTGCACTGTGACCTTCAATTTCTCCTGGACTCTCTGAAATTTCTCCTGCACACCAGCTCCAATTTCTCCTGCGCCGAGTCCCATATTTGACCTGCACTGAAGCCCTGGTTTCCCCTGGAAGTGAGCTCGAATTTGGCCTGCATTGTGGCCTGGATCTCTCCTGCTTTAAGGCACTCACCCTCGCCCCTGAAGGCACACTCCCTTGCCCCTGAAGGCAGGAGAAATTGCAGCCCAAGTGCAGCAGAAATTCCAGGCCAAGTCCCAGAGATAGTCCACCCGAACTCTAGGAGAAATTTAAGGCCAAGTCAAGGAGAAATTACAGCCTAAATCCAGTCCAAGTGGAGGAGAAATTTGGGCCCATCTCCAGGAGAAATTCCAGCCTAAAATGCAGCCTAAGTCCAGGAGAAATTTGGGCCCATCTCCAGGAGAAATTCCAGCCTAAAATGCAGCCCAAGTCCAGGAGAAATTTGGGCCCATCTCCAGGAGAAATTCCAGCCTAAAATGCAGCCTAAGTCCAGGAGAAATTTAGGCCCAACTCCAGGAGAAATTCCAGCCCAAGAGCAGCCAAAATCCAGCCCACATCCAGGAGAATTTCAAGAACAGGGCCTAGAGAAATTCAGGCCTCGAACCAGGAGTAATTCCAGCATCAATCCAACCCATGTCCAGGAGAAATTCAGCCACAAGCCCAACAGAAATTCCAGCCCACGTACAGGAGAAATTCAGGCCCAAGCCCAGGAGAAATTCCAGCCTAAAATGCAGCCCAAGTCCAGGAGACATTCAAGAAGAGACCAAGATCTCTCCCTCAGATCTCTCCTGCACTGGGGCCTCGGATTCCCACGCCTTTCTACACTCCGCCCAAGAGAAATCCACCTGCGGCTGGGTCCACCGCAGGCCCCACACCGGACCAACGCTTTATGCCTAAGGAATTGGGGACAGGAGCACAACCTGTGGAGTTTGGGCTTTGAACTGGTGCTGCCCCCAAGTTTTGCACAAAGTCCCTTCACACTATTCCCATCTGGCCCACAGTCAGATCACACCATTCCCCAGCAGGACCCGACTCCATCCATCAGCACAGCAACTCCAGCAAAGGGTTAACACAGTTCCCGGCACACAGCTGCACGCACACGCTCCCCCCGCCAGAGACAGAAATGGCTGTGGAGATATGCATCTTGCTAGGAAGGTACCTGTTCAAATGCCCCCGGAGCCCGGTGCAAGCCTTCCCGTCGCATGTCAGCATGTCTCAACGGGAGCAGACCTGAGCCTCCAGGAGGGTTTTCAGCCCAGGCCGTGTCGACCGCTCTCTCCTTTCCCAAACTGGGGGGTGTGGAGCTCTGAGTGCCATCCCACTCCAAGGGACATGCTGGGTGCAGCCCCTGCAGACCAGGAGAAAGCAAGGGTCAGCCATGGAGCCTCCCTCTATTTAGAGAGTCATGAGATAATTGACTTCAGGCCTAAGCAATCTCCCAGCCTGGCCTTAATTGGGGCAGGCTCTTGTTGGCATTCCCAGCTGGTGCTGATCTCCCCAGACTGCCAGAAGGGTCAGGGCTGGCAGGGCATGTCTTAGTTCCCTCTCATCCCTAACTGTAATGAGGAAATGTCATGAGGCCCACTGAATTGGGCCTGAATTTCATAGGGACTTGGGCCTGAATTTCACCAGGATTTGGGCAAGAATTTCTCGTGCACTTGGGTCTGAATTTCCCCTGGATTCTGGCCCGAATTTCCCCTGTAGTAGAGCCTGAATTTCTCCTCAACATGCCCTCCAATTTCTCTTGAACTCTGGCCAAAATTTCTCCTGCACTGTGACCTTCAATTTCTCCTGGACTCTCTGAAATTTCTCCTGCACACCAGCTCCAATTTCTCCTGTGCCAAGTCCCATATTTGACCTGCACTGAAGCCCTGGTTTACCCTGGAAATGAGCTCAAATTTGGCCTGCATTGTGGCCTGGATCTCTCCTGCTTTAAGGCACTCATCCTCGCCCCTGAAGGCACACTCCCTTGCCCCTGAAGGCAGGAGAAATTGCAGCCCAAGTGCAGCAGAAATTCCAGGCCAAGTCCCAGAGATAGTCCACCCGAACTCTAGGAGAAATTTAAGGCCAAGTCAAGGAGAAACTACAGCCTAAATCCAGTCCAAGTGGAGGAGAAATTTGGGCCTATCTCCAGGAGAAATTCCAGCCTAAAATGCAGCCCAAGTCCAGTAGAAATTCAGGGCAAAGGGCAGACAAAATCCAGCCCACATCCAGGAGAAATTCAAGAACAGGGCTAAGAGAAATTCAGGCCTAAAACTACGAGAAGCTCCAGCCAAAAAGGCAGCCAAAATCCAGCCGACATCCAGGAGAATCTCAAGAGCAGGGGGTGGAGAAAGCCAGGCCTCAAACCACTTGAAGCTCCAGCCCAAAATGCAGCCAAACTCCAGCCCATATCCAGGAGAATATCAAGAGCAAGGGTTGGAGAGAACCAGGCCCCAATCCACGAGAATATCCAGCCCGAAATGCAGCCAATATCCAGCCCACATCCAGGAGAATATCAAGAGCAGGGGGTGGAGAAAGACAGGCCTCAAACCACGAGAAGCTCCATCCCAAAATGCAGCCAAAATCCAGTGGACATAGAGGAAAATATCAAGAGCAGGGGGTGGAGAAAGCCAGGACTCAAACCACAAGAAGCTCCAACCCGAAATGCAGCCAAACTCCAGGCCACATCAAGGAGAATATCAAGAGTAGGAGGTGGAGAAATCCAGGCCCCAATCCCCGAGAATATCCAGCCCGAAATGCAGCCAATATCCAGCCGACATCCAGGAGAATATCAAGAGCAGGGGGTGGAGAAAGCCAGGCCCCAATCCACGAGAATATCCAGCCCAAAAGGCAGCCAAACTCCAGCCCATATCCAGCAGAATCTCAAGAGTAGGGGGTGGAGAAAGCCAGGCCTCAAACCACGAGAAGCTCCAACCCGAAATACAGACAAACTCCAGCCCACATCCAGGAGAATATCAAGAGCAGGGGGTGGAGAAACCAGGCCTCAAACCACGAGAAGTTCCAGCCTAAAAGGCAGCCAAAATCCAACCCATATCCAGGAGAATCTCAAGAGCAGGGGGTGGAGAAAGCCAGGCCCCAAACCACGAGAAGCTCCAATCCGAAATGCAGCCAAAATCCAGCCCACATCCAGGAGAATATCAAGAGCAGGGGGTGGAGAAAGCCAGGCCTCATACCACGAGAAGCTCCAGCCCAAAAGGCAGCCAAACTCAAGCCCACATGGAGGAGAATATGAAGAGCAGGGGGTGGAGCAAGCCAGGCCTCAAACCACGAGAAGCTCCAACTTAAAATTCAGCCAAACTCCAGCCGACATGCAGGAGAATATCAAGAGCAGGGGGTGGAGAAATCCAGGCCTCAAACCACGAGAAGCTCCAGATCAAAATTCAGCCAAAATCCAGCCGTCAGGGAGGAGAGTCTGAAGAGCAGGGGTTGTAGAAAGCCAGGCCTCAAACCACGAGAAGCTAAAGCCCGAAATGCTGCCAAAATCCAGCCCACATCCAGGAGAATATCAAGAGCAGGGGGTGGAGAAAGCCAGGCCTCAAACCACAAGAAGCTCCAACCCGAATTACAGCCAAAATCCAGCCCACATCCAGGAGAATATCAAAAGCAAGTGGTGGAGAAAGCCAGGCCTCAAACCACGAGACGCTCCAGCCCAAAAGGCAGCCAAACTCCAGCCCATATCCAGGAGAATATCAAGAGCAAGGGTTGGAGAAAGCCAGGCCCCAATCCATGAGAATATCCAGCCTGAAATGCAGCCAAAATCCAGCCGACATCCAGGAGAATCTCAAGAGCAGGGGGTGGAGAAAACCAGGCCTCAAACCACGAGAAACTCCAGCCCAAAATGCAGCCAAACTCCAGCCCATATCCAGGAGAATATCAAGGGCAAGGGTTGGAGAGAACCAGGCCCCAATCCACGAGAATATCCAGCCCGAAATGCAACCAATATCCAGCCAACATCCAGGAGAATCTCAAGAGCAGGGGGTGGAGAAAGCCAGGACTCAAACCACAAGAAGCTCCAACCCGAAATGCAGCCAAACTCCAGGCCACATCCAGAGAATATCAAGAGTAGGAGATGGAGAAATCCAGGCCCCAATCCACGAGAATATCCATCCCAAAAGGCAGCCAAACTCCAGCCCATATCCAGCAGAATCTCAAGAGTAGGGGGTGGAGAAAGCCAGGCCTCAAACCACGAGAAGCTCCAACCCGAAATACAGCCAAACTCCAGCCCACATCCAGGAGAATATCAAGAGCAGGGGGTGGAGAAAGCCAGGCCTCAAACCACGAGAAGCTAAAGCGCGAAATGCAGACAAACTCCGGGCCACATCCAGGAGTATATCAAGAGCAGGGGGTGGAGAAAGCCAGGCCCCAAACCACGAGAAGCTCCAATCCGAAATGCAGCCAAAATCCAGCCCACATCCAGGAGAATATCAAGAGCAGGGGGTGGAGAAAACCAGGCCTCATACCACGAGAAGCTAAAGCCCGAAATGCAGCCAAACTCAAGCCCACATGGAGGAGAATATGAAGAGCAGGGGGTGGAGCAAGCCAGGCCTCAAACCACGAGAAGCTCCAACTTAAAATTCAGCCAAACTCCAGCCGACATGCAGGAGAATATCAAGAGCAGGGGGTGGAGAAATCCAGGCCTCAAACCACGAGAAGCTCCAGATCAAAATTCAGCCAAAATCCAGCCGTCAGGGAGGAGAGTCTGAAGAGCAGGGGTTGTAGAAAGCCAGGCCTCAAACCACGAGAAGCTAAAGCCCGAAATGCTGCCAAAATCCAGCCCACGTCCAGGAAAATATCAAGAGAAGGGGGTGGAGAAAGCCAGGCCTCAAACCACGAGAAGCTCCATCCCGAAAGCCATCCAAACTCCAGACCATATCAAGGAGAATCTCAAGACCAGGGGGTGGAGAAAGCCAGGCCTCAAACCACGAGAAGCTCCAGGAAGAAATGCAGCCAAAATACAGCCCACATCCAGGAGAATCTCAAGAGCAAGGTGTGGAGCAAGGCAGGCCTCAAACCATGAGAAGAACCAGCCCGAAATGCAGCCAAACTCCAGCCCACGTGGAAGAGAATATCAAGAGCAGGAGTTGGAGAAAGCCAGGGCTCAAACCACGAGAAGATCCAGCCTGAAAGGCAGCCAAACTCCAGCTGACATGGAGGAGTATATCAAGAGCAGGGGGTGGAGCAAGGCAGGCCTCAAACCATGAGAAGCTCCAGCGCGAAAGACAGCCAAAATCCAGCCGACATCCAGGAAAATATCAATAGCAGGGGGTGGAGAAAGCCAGGCCTCAAACCACGAGAAGCTCCAGCTCAAAATGCAGCCAAACTCCAGCCCACATCCAGGAGAATCTCAAGAGCAGGGGGTGGAGAAAGCCAGGCCTCAAACCACGAGAAGCTCCAGCCCAAAAGGCAGCCAAAATCCAGCCCATATCCAGGAGAATATCAAGAGCAGGGGGTGGAGAAAGCCAGGCCTCAAACCACGAGAAGCTCCAGCCCAAAAGGCAGCCAAACTCCAGCCCATATCCAGGAGAATATCAAGAGCAGGGTTTGGAGAATGCCAGGACTCAAACCACGAGAAGCTCCAGCCCAAAAGGCAGCCAAAATCCAGCCCATATCCAGGAGAATATCGAGAGCAGGGGGTGGAGAAAGCCAGGCCTCAAACCACGAGAAGCTCCAGCCCAAAAGGCAGCCAAACTCCAGCCGACATCCAGGAGAATCTCAAGAGCAGGGGGTGGAGAAAGCCAGGCATCAAACCACGAGAAGCTCCAACACGAAATGCAGCCAAAATCCAGCCCACATCCAGGAAAATATCAAGAGCAGGGGGTTGAGAAAGCCAGGCCTCAAACCACGAGAAGCTCCAGCGCGAAATCCATCCAAATTCCAGCCCACATCCAGGAGAATATCTAGAGCAGCGGGTGGAGAAAGCCAGGCCCAAAACCACAAGATGCTCCAGCCCAAAATGCAGCCAAACTCCAGCACATATCCAGCAGAATCTCAAGAGCAGGGGGTGGAGAAAGCCAGGCCTCAAACCACGAGAAGATCCAGACCAAAATGCAGCCAAAATCCAGCCGACATCCAGGAGAATCTCAAGAGCAGGGGGTGGAGAAAGCCAGGCCTCAAACCACGAGAAGCTCCAGCTCAAAATTCAGCCAAACTCCAGCTGACATGCAGGAGAATCTCAAGAGCAGGGGGTGGAGAAAGCCAGGCCTCAAACCACGAGAAGTTCCAACCCGAAATACAGCCAAACTCCAGGCCATATCCAGGAGAATCTCAAGAGCAGGGGGTGGAGAAAGCCAGGCCTCAAACCACAAGAAGTTCCAGCCCAAAAGGCAGCCAAACTCCAGCCCATATCCAGGAGAATCTCAAGAGCAGGGGGTTGAGTAAGCCAGGCCTCAAACCATGAGAAGCTCCAGCTCAAAATTCAGCCAAACTCCAGCCCACCTGGAGGAGAATATCAAGAGCAGGGGGTGGAGAAAGCCAGGCCTCAAACCACGAGAAGCTCCAGCAAGAAATGCAGCCAAAATCCAGCCCACATCCAGGAGAATATCAAGAGCAGGGGGTGGAGAAAGCCAGGCCTCAAACCACGAGAAGCTCCAGCAAGATATGCAGCCAAAATGCATCCCACATCCAGGAGAATATCAAGAGCAGGGGGTGGAGAAAGCCAGGCCTCAAACCACGAGAAGCTCCAGCCCAAAAGGCAGCCAAACTCCAGCCCATATCCAGGAGAATATCAAGAGCAGGGTTTGGCGAATGCCAGGACTCAAACCACGAGAAGCTCCAGCCCAAAAGGCAGCCAAAATCCAGCCCATATCCAGGAGAATATCAAGAGCAGGGGGTGGAGAAAGCCAGGCCTCAAACCACGAGAAGCTCCAGCCCAAAAGGCAGCCAAACTCCAGCAGACATCCAGGAGAATATCAAGAGCAGGGTTTGGAGAAAGCCAGGCCTCAAACCACGAGAAGCTCCATCCCGAAAGGCAGCCAAAATCCAGAGGACATGGAGGAAAATATCAAGAGCAGCGGGTGGAGAAAGCCAGGCCCAAAACCACAAGAAGCTCCAGCCCAAAAGGCAGCCAAACTCCAGCACATATCCAGCAGAATCTCAAGAGCAGGTGTTGGAGAAAGCCAGGCCTCAAACCACGAGAAGCTCCATCCCGAAAGGCAGCCAAAATCCAGAGGACATGGAGGAAAATATCAAGAGCAGCGGGTAGAGAAAGCCAGGCCTCAAAGCAAGAGAAGCTCCAGACCGAAACACAGCCAAAATGCAGCCCACATCCAGGAGAATATCAAGAGTAGGGTTTAGAGAAAGCCAGGCCCAAAACCACGAGAATCTCCAGCTCAAAATTCAGCCAAAATCCAGGTGACATGCCGGAGAATATCAAGAGCAGGGGGTGGAGAAAGCCAGGCCTCAAAGCACGAGAAGCTCCATCCCGAAAGGCAGCCAAAATCCAGAAGACATGGAGATAAATATCAAGAGAAGGGGGGGGGGAGAAAGCCAGGCCCAAAACCACGAGAAGCTCCAGCTCAAAATGCAGCCAAAATCCAGCCCAAACCCAGGAGAATATGAAGAGCAGGTGGTGGAGAAAGCCAGGCCTCAAACCACGAGAAGCTCCAGCCCGAATTGAAGCCAAAATCCAGCCCACATCCAGGAGAATATCAAGAGCAAGGGTTGGAGAAAGCCAGGACTCAAACCACAAGAAGCTCCAACCCGAAATGCAGCCAAACTCCAGGCCACATCCAGGAGTATATCAAGAGCAGGGTGTGGAGAAAGCCAGGCCGCAATCCACGAGAATATCCAGCCCGAAATGCAGCCAATATCCAGCCGACATCCAGGAGAATATCAAGAGAAGGGGGTGGAGAAAGCCAGGCCTCAAAGCACAAGAAACTCCATCCCGAAAGGCAGCCAAAATCCAGAAGACATGGAGATAAATATCAAGAGAAGGGGGGGGAGAAAGAAAGGCCTCAAAGTAAGAGAAGCTCCAGCCCGAAACACAGCCAAAATGCAGCCCACATCCAGGAGAATATCAAGAGCAGGGGGTGGAGAAAGCCAGGCCTCAAACCACGAGAAGCTAAAGCCCGAAACGCAGCCAAACTCCAGCCCACATCCAGGAGAATATCAAGAGCAGTGGGATGGAGAAAGCCAGGCCTCAAACCACGAGAAGCTAAAGCCCGAAGTGCAGAAAAATCCAGCCCACATCCAGGAGAATATCAAGAGCAAGGGGTGGAGAAAGCCAGGCCTCAAACCACGAGAAGCTCCAGCTCAAAATTCAGCCAAACTAAAGCCGACATGCAGGAGAATATCAAGAGCAGGGGGTGGAGAAAGCCAGGCCTCAAACCACGAGAAGCTCCAGCCCAAAAGGCAGCCAAACTCCAGGCCACATCCAGGAGTGTATCAAGAGCAGGGGGTGGAGAAAGCCAGGCCTCAAACCACGAGAAGCTAAAGCCCGAAATGCAGACAAAATCCAGCCCACATCCAGGAGAATATCAAGACCCGGGGTTGGATAAAGCCAGGCCTCAAACCACGAGAAGCTCCATCCCGAAATGCAGCCAAAATCCAGACGACATGGAGGAAAATATCAAGAACAGGGGATGGAGAAAGCCAGGCCTCAAGCCACGAGAAGCTCCAACCCGAAATGCAGCCAAAATCCAGCCCAAACCCAAGAGAATATCAAGAGCAGTGGGTTGGAGAAAGCCAGGCCTCAAACCACGAGAAGCTGAAGCCCGAAATGCAGCCAAAATCCAGCCCACATCCAGGAGAATCTCAAGAGCAGGGGGTGGAGAAATGTAGGCCTCAAACCACGAGAAGCTCCAGCCCAAAATGCAGCCAAACTCCAGCCCATATCCAGGAGAATCTCAAGAGCAGGGGGTGGAGTAAGCCAGGCCTGAAACCACGAGAAGATCCAGCAAGAAATGCAGCCAAACTCCAGGCCACATCCAGGAGTATATCAAGAGCACGGGGTGGAGAAAGCCAGGCCCCAAACCACGAGAAGATCCAGCCCGAAATGCAGCCAATATCCAGCCGACATCCAGGAGAATATCAAGAGCAGGGGGTGGAGAAAGCCAGGCCTCAAACCATGAGAAGCTCCAGCTCAAAATTCAGCCAAACTCCAGCCCACCTGGAGGAGAATATCAAGAGCAGGGGGTGGAGAAAGCCAGGCCTCAAACCACGAGAAGCTCCAGCCCAAAAGGCAGCCAAACTCCAGCCCATATCCAGGAGAATATCAAGAGCAGGGTTTGGAGAATGCCAGGACTCAAACCACGAGAAGCTCCAGCCCAAAAGGCAGCCAAAATCCAGCCCATATCCAGGAGAATATCAAGAGCAGGGGGTGGAGAAAGCCAGGCCTCAAACCACGAGAAGCTCCAGCCCAAAAGGCAGCCAAACTCCAGCCGACATGGAGGAGAATATCAAGAGCAGGGTTTGGAGAAAGCCAGGCCTCAAACCACGAGAAGCTCCAACACGAAATGCAGCCAAAATCCAGCCCACATCCAGGAAAATATCAAGAGCAGGGGGTTGAGAAAGCGAGGCCTCAAACCACGAGAAGCTCCAGCCCGAAAGGCAGCAAAACTCCAGCCCATATCCAGCAGAATCTCAAGAGCAGGTTTTGGAGAAAGCCAGGCCACAAACCACGAGAAGATCCAGCCCGAAATGCAGCCAAAATCCAGCCGACATCCAGGAGAATCTCAAGAGCAGGGGGTGGAGAAAGCCAGGCCTCAAACCACGAGAAGCTCCAGCCCAAAATGCAGCCAAACTCCAGCCCACCTGTAGGAGAATATGAAGAGCAGGGGGTGGAGAAAACCAGGCCTCAAACCACGAGAAGCTCCAGCTCAAAATTCAGCCAAACTCCAGCTGACATGCAGGAGAATATCAAGAGCAGGGGATGGAGAAAGCCAGGCCTCAAACCACGAGAAGCTCCAGCGCGAAATCCATCCAAATTCCAGCCCACATCCAGGAGAATATCTAGAGCAGTGGGTGGAGAAAGCCAGGCCTCAAACCACGAGAAGCTCCAGCAAGAATTGCAGCCAAAATCCAGCCCACATGCAGGAGAATATCAAGAGCAGGGGGTGGAGAAAGCCAGGCCCAAAACCACAAGAAGCTCCAGCCCAAAAGGCAGCCAAACTCCAGTCCACATCCAGGAGAATATGAAGAGCAGCGGGTGGAGAAAGCCAGGCCCAAAACCACAAGATGCTCCAGCCCAAAATGCAGCCAAACTCCCGCACATATCCAGCAGAATCTCAAGAGCAGGGGGTGGAGAAAGCCAGGCCTCAAACCACGAGAAGCTCCATCCCGAAATGCAGCCAAAATCCAGCCAACATCCAGGAGAATCTCAAGAGCAGGGGGTGGAGAAAGCCAGGCCTCAAACCACGAGAAGCTCCAGCTCAAAATTCAGCCAAACTCCAGCCCACGTGGAGGAGAATATGAAGAGCAGGGGGTGGAGAAAACCAGGCCTCAAACCACGAGAAGCTCCAGCTCAAAATTCAGCCAAACTCCAGCTGACATGCAGGAGAATCTCAAGAGCAGGGGGTGGAGAAAGCCAGGCCTCAAACCACGAGAAGTTCCAACGCGAAATACAGCCAAACTCCAGGCCATATCCAGGAGAATCTCAAGAGCAGGGGGTGGAGTAAGCCAGGCCTCAAACCATGAGAAGCTCCAGCTCAAAATGCAGCCAAACTCCAGCCCATATCCAGGAGAATCTCAAGAGCAGGGGGTGGAGTAAGCCAGGCCTCAAACCATGAGAAGCTCCAGCTCAAAATTCAGCCAAACTCCAGCCCACCTGGAGGAGAATATCAAGAGCAGGGGGTGGAGAAAGCCAGGCCTCAAACCACGAGAAGCTCCAGCAAGAAATGCAGCCAAAATCCAGGCCACATTCAGGAGAATATCAAGAGCAGGGGGTGGAGAAAGCCAGGCCTCAAACCACGAGAAGCTCCAGCAAGATATGCAGCCAAAATGAATCCCACATCCAGGAGAATATCAAGAGCAGGGGGTGGAGAAAGCCAGGCCTCAAACCACGAGAAGCTCCAGCCCAAAAGGCAGCCAAACTCCAGCCCATATCCAGGAGAATATCAAGAGCAGGGTTTGGAGAATGCCAGGACTCAAACCACGAGAAGCTCCAGCCCAAAAGGCAGCCAAAATCCAGCCCATATCCAGGAGAATATCAAGAGCAGGGGGTGGAGCAAGGCAGGCCTCAAACCACGAGAAGCTCCAGCCCAAAAGGCAGCCAAACTCCAGACGACATCCAGGAGAATATCAAGAGCAGGGTTTGGAGAAAGCCAGGCCTCAAACCACGAGAAGCTCCAACACGAAATGCAGCCAAAATCCAGCCCACATCCAGGAAAATATCAAGAGCAGCGGGTGGAGAAAGCCAGGCCCAAAACCACAAGAAGCTCCAGCCCAAAAGGCAGCCAAACTCCAGCACATATCCAGCAGAATCTCAAGAGCAGGTGTTGGAGAAAGCCAGGCCTCAAACCACGAGAAGCTCCATCCCGAAAGGCAGCCAAAATCCAGAGGACATGCCGGAGAATATCAAGAGCAGGGGGTGGAGAAAGCCAGGCCTCAAAGCACGAGAAGCTCCATCCCGAAAGGCAGCCAAAATCCAGAAGACATGGAAATAAATATCAAGAGAAGGGGGGGGGGGAGAAAGCCAGGCCCAAAACCACGAGAAGCTCCAGCTCAAAATGCAGCCAAAATCCAGCCCAAACCCAGGAGAATATGAAGAGCAGGTGGTGGAGAAAGCCAGGCCTCAAACCACGAGAAGCTCCAGCCCGAATTGAAGCCAAAATCCAGCCCACATCCAGGAGAATATCAAGAGCAAGGGTTGGAGAAAGCCAGGACTCAAACCACAAGAAGCTCCAACCCGAAATGCAGCCAAACTCAAGGCCACATCCAGGAGTATATCAAGAGCAGGGGGTGGAGAAAGCCAGGCCGCAATCCACGAGAATATCCAGCCCGAAATGCAGCCAATATCCAGCCGACATCCAGGAGAATATCAAGAGAAGGCGGTGGAGAAAGCCAGGCCTCAAAGCACAAGAAACTCCATCCCGAAAGGCAGCCAAAATCCAGAAGACATGGAGATAAATATCAAGAGAAGGGGGGGGGAGAAAGCCAGGCCTCAAAGTAAGAGAAGCTCCAGCCCGAAACACAGCCAAAATGCAGCCCACATCCAGGAGAATATCAAGAGCAGTGGGTTGGAGAAAGCCAGGCCTCAAACCACGAGAAGCTAAAGCCCGAACTGCAGACAAAATCCAGCCCATATCCAGGAGAATATCAAGAGCAAGGGGTGGAGAAAGCCAGGCCTCAAACCACGAGAAGCTCCAGCTCAAAATTCAGCCAAACTAAAGCCGACATGCTGGAGAATATCAAGAGCAGGGGGTGGAGAAAGCCAGGCCTCAAACCACTAGAAGATAAAGCCCGAAATGCAGCCAAAATCCAGCCCACATACAGGAGTGTATCAAGAGCAGGGGGTGGAGCAAGCCAGGCCTCAAACCACGAGAAGCTAAAGCCCGAAATGCAGACAAAATCCAGCCCACATCCAGGAGAATATCAAGACCAGGGGGTGGAGAAAGCCAGGCCTCAAACCACGAGAAGCTCCAGCGCGACAGGCAGCAAAACTACACCCATATCCAGGAGACTCTCAAGAGCAGGGGTTGGAGAAAGCCAGGCCTCAAACCACGAGAAGCTCCAGCACGAAAAACAGCCAAATTCCGGGCCACATCCCGTAGTATATCAAGAGCAGGGGATGGAGAAAGCCAGGCCCCAAACCACCAGAAGATCCAGCCAAAAAGGCAGCCAAACTCCAGCCCATATCCAGGAGAATATCAAGAGCAGGGTTTGGAGAATGCCAGGACTCAAACCACGAGAAGCTCCAGCAAGATATGCAGCCAAAATGAATCCCACATCCAGGAGAATATCAAGAGCAGGGGGTGGAGAAAGCCAGGCCTCAAACCACGAGAAGCTCCAGCCCAAAAGGCAGCCAAACTCCAGCCCATATCCAGGAGAATATCAAGAGCAGGGGGTGGAGAATGCCAGGACTCAAACCACGAGAAGCTCCAGCCCAAAAGGCAGCCAAAATCCAGCCCATATCCAGGAGAATATCAAGAGCAGGGGGTGGAGAAAGCCAGGCCTCAAACCACGAGAAGCTCCATCCCGAAAGGCAGCCAAAATCCAGAGGACATGGAGGAAAATATCAAGAGCAGCGGGTGGAGAAAGCCAGGCCCAAAACCACAAGAAGCTCCAGCCCAAAAGGCAGCCAAACTCCAGCACATATCCAGCAGAATCTCAAGAGCAGGTGTTGGAGAAAGCCAGGCCTCAAACCACGAGAAGCTCCATCCCGAAAGGCAGCCAAAATCCAGAGGACATGGAGGAAAATATCAAGAGCAGCGGGTAGAGAAAGCCAGGCCTCAAAGCAAGAGAAGCTCCAGACCGAAACACAGCCAAAATGCAGCCCACATCCATGAGAATATCAAGAGTAGGGTTTAGAGAAAGCCAGGCCCAAAACCACGAGAATCTCCAGCTCAAAATTCAGCCAAAATCCAGGTGACATGCCGGAGAATATCAAGAGCAGGGGGTGGAGAAAGCCAGGCCTCAAAGCACCAGAAGCTCCATCCCGAAAGGCAGCCAAAATCCAGAAGACATGGAGATAAATATCAAGAGAAGGGGGGGGGGAGAAAGCCAGGCCCAAAACCACGAGAAGCTCCAGCTCAAAATGCAGCCAAAATCCAGCCCAAACCCAGGAGAATATGAAGAGCAGGTGGTGGAGAAAGCCAGGCCTCAAACCACGAGAAGCTAAAGCCCGAAACGCAGCCAAACTCCAGCCCACATCCAGGAGAATATCAAGAGCAGTGGGTTGGAGAAAGCCAGGCCTCAAACCACGAGAAGCTAAAGCCCGAAATGCAGACAAAATCCAGCCCACATCCAGGAGAATATCAAGAGCAAGGGGTGGAGAAAGCCAGGCCTCAAACCACGAGAAGCTCCAGCTCAAAATTCAGCCAAACTAAAGCCGACATGCAGGAGAATATCAAGAGCAGGGGGTGGAGCAAGCCAGGCCTCAAACCACGAGAAGCTCCAGCCCAAAAGGCAGCCAAACTCCAGGCCACATCCAGGAGTGTATCAAGAGCAGGGGGTGGAGAAAGCCAGGCCTCAAACCACGAGAAGCTCCAGCCCAAGTATCAGCCAAACTATAGGCCACATCCAGGAGTGTATCAAGAGCAGGGGGTGGAGAAAGCCAGGCCTCAAACCACGAGAAGCTAAAGCCCGAAATGCAGCCAAAATCCAGCCCACATCCAGGAGAATATCAAGAGAAGGGGGTGGAGAAAGCCAGGCCTCAAAGCACAAGAAGCTCCATCCCGAAAGGCAGCCAAAATCCAGAAGACATTGAGATAAATATCAAGAGAAGGGGGGGGGGGGAGAAAGCCAGGCCTCAAAGTAAGAGAAGCTCCAGCCCGAAACACAGCCAAAATGCAGCCCACATCCAGGAGAATATCAAGAGTAGGGTTTGGAGAAAGCCAGGCCCAAAACCACGAGAAGCTCCAGCCCAAAATTCAGCCGAAATCCAACCCTCATGGAGGAGAATATGAAGAGCAGGGGGTGGAGAAAGCCAGGCCTCAAAGCATGAGAAACTAAAGCCCGAAACACAGCCAAACTCCAGCCCACATCCAGGAGAATATCAAGAGCAGTGGGTTGGAGAAAGCCAGGCCTCAAACCACGAGAAGCTAAAGCCCAAAATGCAGACAAAATCCAGCCCACATCCAGGAGAATATCAAGAGCAAGGGGTGGAGAAAGCCAGGCCTCAAACCACGAGAAGCTCCAGCGCGAAAGGCAGCAAAACTACACCCATATCCAGGAGACTCTCAAGAGCAGGGTTTGGAGAAATCCAGGCCTCAAACCACGAGAAGCTCCAGCACGAAAAACAGCCAAACTCCGGGCCACATCCCGTAGTATATCAAGAGCAGGGGATGGAGAAAGCCAGGCCCCAAACCACCAGAAGATCCAGCCCGAAATGCCGCCAAAATCCATCCGACATCCAGGAGTATATCAAGAGCAGGGGGTGGAGAAAGCCAGGCCTCATACCACGAGAAGCTAAAGCCCGAAATGCAGACAAAATCCAGCCCACATCCAGGAGAATATCAAGACCAGGGGGTGGAGAAAGCCAGGCCTCAAACCACGAGAAGCTCCAACCCGAAATACAGCCAAACTCCGGGCCACATCCCGGAGTATATCAAGAGCAGGGGGTGGAGAAAGCCAGGCCCCAAACCACCAGAAGATCCAGCCCGAAAGGCAGCCAAAATCCAGCCGATATCCAGGAGAATATCAAGAGCAGGGGGTGGAGAAAGCCAGGCCTCAAACCACGAGAATCTGCAGCTCAAAATTCAGCCAAACTAAAGCTGACATGCAGGAGAATATCAAGAGCAGGGGGTGGAGAAAGCCAGGCCCACAAAGACGAGAAGCTCCAGCCCAAAAGGCAGCCAAAATCCAACCCTCATGGAGGAGAATGTGAAGAGCAGGGGGTGGAGAAAGCCAGGCCTCAAACCACGAGAAGCTAAAGCCTGAAATGCAGCCAAAATCCAGCCCACATCAAGGAGAACCTCAAGAGCAGGGGGTGGAGAAAGCCAGGCCTCAAACCACGAGAAGCTCCAGCCCAAAAAACAGCCAAAATCCAGCCCACATCCAGGAGAATATCAAGAGCAGGGGGTGGAGAAAGAAAGGCCTCAAACCACAAGATGCTCCAACCCGAAATGCAGCCAAACTCCAGGCCACATCCTGGAGTATATCAAGAGCAGGGGGTGGAGAAAGCCAGGCTCCAATCCACGAGAATATCCAGCCCGAAATGCAGCCAATATCCAGCCGACATCCAGCAGAATATCAAGAGCAGGGGGTGGAGAAAGCCAGGCCTCAATCCAGGAGAAGCTAAAGCCCGAAATGCAGCCAAACTCCAGCCCACATCCAGGAGAATATGAAGAGCAGGGGCTGGAGAAAACCAGGCCTCAAACCACTTGAAGCTCCAGCCCAAAAGGCAGCCAAACTCAAGGCCACATCCAGGAGTGTATCAAGAGCAGGGGGTGGAGAAAGCCAGGCCTCAAACCACGAGAAGCTAAAGCCCGAAATGCAGACAAAAGCCAGCCCACATCCAGGAGAATATCAAGACAAGGGGGTGGAGAAAGCCAGGCCTCAATCCACGAGAAGCTCCAGCGCGAAAGGCAGCAAAACTACACCCATATCCAGGAGACTCTCAAGAGCAGGGTTTGGAGAAATCCAGGCCTCAAACCACGAGAAGCTCCAGCACGAAAAACAGCCAAACTCCGGGCCACATCCCGTAGTATATCAAGAGCAGGGGATGGAGAAAGCCAGGCCCCAAACCACCAGAAGATCCAGCCCGAAATGCCGCCAAAATCCATCCGACATCCAGGAGTATATCAAGAGCAGGGGGTGGAGAAAGCCAGGCCTCATACCACGAGAAGCTAAAGCCCGAAATGCAGACAAAATCCAGCCCACATCCAGGAGAATATCAAGACCAGGGGGTGGAGAAAGCCAGGCCTCAAACCACGAGAAGCTCCAACCCGAAATACAGCCAAACTCCGGGCCACATCCCGGAGTATATCAAGAGCAGGGGGTGGAGAAAGCCAGGCCCCAAACCACCAGAAGATCCAGCCCGAAAGGCAGCCAAAATCCAGCCGATATCCAGGAGAATATCAAGAGCAGGGGGTGGAGAAAGCCAGGCCTCAAACCACGAGAATCTGCAGCTCAAAATTCAGCCAAACTAAAGCTGACATGCAGGAGAATATCAAGAGCAGGGGGTGGAGAAAGCCAGGCCCACAAAGACGAGAAGCTCCAGCCCAAAAGGCAGCCAAAATCCAACCCTCATGGAGGAGAATGTGAAGAGCAGGGGGTGGAGAAAGCCAGGCCTCAAACCACGAGAAGCTAAAGCCTGAAATGCAGCCAAAATCCAGCCCACATCAAGGAGAACCTCAAGAGCAGGGGGTGGAGAAAGCCAGGCCTCAAACCACGAGAAGCTCCAGCCCAAAAAACAGCCAAAATCCAGCCCACATCCAGGAGAATATCAAGAGCAGGGGGTGGAGAAAGAAAGGCCTCAAACCACAAGATGCTCCAACCCGAAATGCAGCCAAACTCCAGGCCACATCCTGGAGTATATCAAGAGCAGGGGGTGGAGAAAGCCAGGCTCCAATCCACGAGAATATCCAGCCCGAAATGCAGCCAATATCCAGCCGACATCCAGCAGAATATCAAGAGCAGGGGGTGGAGAAAGCCAGGCCTCAATCCAGGAGAAGCTAAAGCCCGAAATGCAGCCAAACTCCAGCCCACATCCAGGAGAATATCAAGAGCAGGGGGTGGAGAAAGCCAGGCCTCAAACCACGAGAAGCTAAAGCCCGAAATGCAGCCAAAATCGAGCCCACATCCGAGAGAATATCAAGAGCAGGGGGTGAAGAAAGCCAGGCCTCAAACCACGAGAAGCTAAAGCCCGAAATGCAGCCAAAATCGAGCCCACATCCGAGAGAATATCAAGAGCAGGGGTTGAAGAAAGCCAGGCCTCAAACCACGAGAAGCTCCAGCCCAAAAGTCAGCCAAACTCCAGCCCATATCCAGGAGAATATCAAGAGCAGGGGGTGGAGAAAGCCAGGCCTCAAAACACGAGAAGCTCCAACCCGAAATGCAGCCAAAATACAGCCCAAATCCAGGAGAATATCAAGAGCGGGGGGTGGATAAAGCCAGGCCCAAAACCACGAGAAGCTACAGCTCAAAATTCAGCCAAACTCCAGAGCACATGGAGGAGAATATGAAGAGCAGGGGGTGGAGAAAGCCAGGCCTCAAACCACAAGAAGCTCCAGCTCAAATTGTAGCGAATCTCCAGCCGACATGCAGGAGAATATGAAGAGCAGGGGGTGGAAAAAGACAGGCCTCAAACCACGAGAAGCTCCATCCCAAAAGGCAGCCAAAATCCAGAAGACATGGAGGAAAATATCAAGAGAAGGGGGTGGAGAAATCCAGGCCTCAAACCACGAGAAGCTCCAACGCGAAATGCAGCCAAAATCCAGCCCACATCCAGGAGAATATCAAGAGCAGGGGGTGGAGAAAGCCAGGCCTCAAAGCAAGAGAAGCTCCAGCTCGAAACACAGCCAAAATCAAGCCCGTATCCAGGAGAAAATCAAGAGAAAGGGGGTGGAGAAAGCCAGGCCTCCAACCACAAGAAGCTCCAGCCCAAAACGCAGCCAAACTCCAGCCCACATCCAGGAGAATCTCAGGAGCAGAGCGTGGAGCAAGCCTGGCCTCAACCCACGAGAAGCTCAGGCGCGAAATGCAGCCAAAATGCAGCCCACATCCAGGAGAATATCAAGAGCAGGGGGTGGAGAAAGCCTGGCCTCAAACCACGAGAAACTCCAACCTTAAATGCAGCCAAAACCCAGTAAATATCCAGAAGAATATCGAGAGCAAGAGGTGGAGAAAGCCAGGCCTCAAACCACGAGAAGCTCCAGCCCGAAATGCAGCCAAACTCTAGCCCACATGGAGTAGAATAAGAAGAGCAGGGGGTGGAGAAAGCAAGGCCTCAAATCACGAGAAGCTCCAGACCAAAAGGCAGCCAAAATGCAGCCCACATCCGGGAGAATCTCAAGAGCAGGGGGTGGAGCACGCCAGGCCTCAAACCACGAGAAGCTCCAGCCCGAAATGCAGCCAAGCTCCAGCCCACATCCAGGAGTAAAGGAAGAGAGGGGGTGGAAAAAGCCATCCCTCAAACCACGACCAACTCCAGCTCAAAATGCAGCCAAAATGCAGCCAACATTGAGGAGAAAATCAAGAGAAAGAGGGTGGAGAAAGCCAGGCCTCAAACAAAGAGAAGCTCCAGCCTGAGATGCCACCAAACTCCAGCTCAAATTGTGGAGAAAATGAAGAGAAAGAGGGTGGAGAAAGCCCGGCCTCAAACCACGAGAAGCTCCAGCCTGAAATGCAGCCAAAACCCAGTAAATATCCAGAAGAATATCGAGAGCAGGGGGTGGAGAAAGCCAGGCCTCAAACCACGACAAACTCCAGCTCAAAATGCAGCCGACATACAGGAGAATATGAAGAGCAGGGGGTGGAGAAAGCCAGGCCTCAAACCACGAGAAGCTCCAGCTCAAAATTCAGCCAAACTCCAGCCCACATCCAGGAGAATATGAAGAGCAGGGGGTGGAAAAAGACAGGCCTCAAACCACGAGAAGCTCCATCCCAAAAGGCAGCCAAAATCCAGACGACATGGAGGAAAATATCAAGAGAAGGGGGTGGAGAAATCCAGGCCTCAAACCACGAGAAGCTCCAGCCCAAAAGGCAGCCAAACTCCAGCCCACATCCAGGAGAATATCAAGAGCAGGGGGTGGAGAAAGCCAGGCCTCAACGCAAGAGAAGCTCCAGCTCGAAACACAGCCAAAATCAAGCCCGTATCCAGGAGAAAATCAAGAGAAAAGGGGTGGAGAAAGCCAGGCCTCCAACCACAAGAAGCTCCAGCCCAAACGCAGCCAATCTCCAGCCCACATCCAGGAGAATCTCAGGAGAAGAGGTTGGAGCAAGCCAGGCCTCAAACCACGAGAAGCTCCAGCCCGAAATGCAGCCAAAATGCAGCCCACATCCAGGAGAATATCAAGACGAGGGCGTGGAGCAAGCCAGGCTTCAAACCAGGAGAAGCTCCAGCTCGAAATGCGGCCAAACTCGAGCCCACATCCTGGGGAATATGAACAGCAGGGCGTGGAGCAAGCCAGGCCTCAAACCACGAGAAGCTCCAGCTCAAAAAGCAGCCAAAATCCAGCCCACATCCAGGAGAATCTCAAGAGCAGGGGGTGGAGAAAGCCAGGCCTCAAACCACAGGAAGCTACAGCCCAAAAAGCAGCCAAAATCCAGCAAACATCCAGGAGAATATCAAGAGCATGGTGTGGAGAAAGCCAGGCCTCAAACCACGAGAAGCTCCATCCTGAAATGCCGCCAAAATCCAGACGACATCCAGGAGAATATCAAGAACAAGGGGAGGAGAAAGCCAGGCCTCAAACCACGAGAAGCTCCAGCCAAAAAGGCAGCCAAACTCCAGCCCAAATCCAGGAGAATCTCAAGAGCAGGGGGTGGAGAAAGCCAGGCCTCAATCCACGAGAATATCCAACCCGAAATGCAGCCAAACTCTAGGCCACATCCAGGAGAATCTCAAGGGAGGGTGGTGGAGAAAGCCAGGCCTCAAACCACGAGAAGCTAAAGCCCGAAATGCAGCCAAAATCCAGCTGACATGCAGGAGAATATGAAGAGCAGGGGGTGGAGCAAGCCAGGCCTCAAACCACGATAAGCTCCAACCCGAAATGCAGCCAAAATCCAGCCCAAATCCAGGAGAATATCAAGAGCAGGGGGTGGAGAAAGCCAGGCCTCAAACCACGACAAGCTCCATCCCGAAATGCAGCCAAAATCCAGCCCACATCCAGGAGTATATCAAGAGCAGGGGGTGGAGAATGCCAGGCCTCAAACCACGAGAAGCAAAAGCCCGAAATGCAGCCAAACTCCAGCCCACATCCAGGAGAATATCAAGAGCAGGGGGTGGAGAATGCCAGGCCTCAAACCACGAGAAGCTAAAGCCCGAAATGCAGCCAAAATCGAGCCCACATCCAGGAGAATATCAAGAGCAGGGGGTGGAGAAAGCCAGGCCTCAAACCACGAGAAGCTCCAGCCCAAAAGGCAGCCAAACTCCAGCCCATATCCAGGAGAATATCAAGAGCAGGGGGTGGAGAAAGCCAGGCCTCAAAACACGAGAAGCTCCAACCCGAAATGCAGCCAAAATACAGCCCAAATCCAGGAGAATATCAAGAGCAGGGGGTGGAGAAAGCCAGGCCTCAAACCACGAGAAGATAAAGCCCGAAATGCAGGCAAAATCCAGCCGACATCCGGGAGAATCTCAAGAGCAGGAGGTGGAGAAAGCTAGGCCTCAAACAACGAGAAGCTCCAACCCGAAATACAGCCAAAATCCAGCCCAAATCCAGGAGAATATCAAGAGCAGGGGGTGGAGAAAGCCAGGCCTCAAACCACGAGAAGCTCCAGCACGAAAGACAGCCAAAATCCAGGCCACATCCAGGAGAATATCAAGATTAAGTGGTGGAGAAAGCCAGTCCTCATACCACGAGAAGCTCCAGCCGAAAAGGCAGCCAAACTCCAGCCCATATCCAGGATAATATCAAGAGCAAGGGTTGGAGAAAGCCAGGCCCCAATCCACGAGAAGATCCAGCCCGAAATGCAGCCAATATCCAGCTGACATGCATGAGAATATCAAGAGTAAGGAGTGGAGAAAGCCAGGCCTCAAACCACGAGAAGCTCCAACCCGAAATACAGCCAAAATCCAGACCATATTCAGGAGAATATCAAGAGCAGGGGGTTGGAGAAAGCCAGGCCTCAAACCATCAGAAGCAAAAGCCCGAAATCCAGCCGAAATCCAGCCAAAATCCAGCCCACATCCAGGATAATATAAAGAGCAGGGGGTTGGAGAAAGCCAGGACTCAAACCACGAGAAGCTAAAGCCCGAAATGCAGCCACACTCTAGGCCACATCCAGGAGTATATCAAGAGCAGGGGGTGGAGAAAGCCAGGCCTCAAACCACGAGAAGCTCCAGCGTGAAAGACAGCCAAAATCCAGCCGACATCCAGGAGAATCTCAAGAGAGGTTGGTGGAGAAAGCCAGGCCTCAAACCACGAGAAGCTCCAGCCCAAAAGGCAGCCAAAATCCAGCCCACATTCGGGAGAATCTCAAGAGCAGGGGGTGGAGCAAGCCAGGCCTCAAGCCACGAGAAGCTCCAGCCCAAAAAACAGCCAAAATCCAGCCCACATCCAGGAGAATCTCAAGAGCAGGGGGTTGGAGAAAGCCAGGCCTCAAACCACGAGAAGCTCCATCCTGAAATGCCGCCAAAATCCAGACGACATCCAGGAGAATATCAAGAACAAGGGGAGGAGAAAGCCAGGCCTCAAACCACGAGAAGCTCCAGCCAAAAGGGAGCCAAACTCCAGCCCATATCCAGGAGAACCTCAAGAGCAGGGGTTGGAGAAAGCCAGGCCTCAATCCACGAGAATATCCAACCCGAAATGCAGCCAAACTCTAGGCCACATCCAGGAGTATATCAAGAGCAGGGGGTGGAGAAAGCCAGGCCTCAAACCACGAGAAGCTGCAGCCCAAAAGGCAGCCAAAATGCAGCCCACATCCGGGAGAAACTCAAGAGCAGGGGGTGGAGCAAGCCAGGCCTCAAACCACGAGAAACTCCAGCCCAAAAAACAGCCAAAATCCAGCCCACATCCAGGAGAATATCAAGAGCAGGGGGTGGAGAAAGCCAGGCCTCAAACCACGAGAAACTAAAGCCCGAAATACAGCCAAAATCCAGCTGACATGCAGGAGAATCTCAAGAGCAGGGGGTGGAGAAAGCCAGGCCTCAAACCACGACAAGCTCCATCCCGAAATGCAGCCAAAATCCAGCCCATATCCAGGAGTATATCAAGAGCAAGTGTTGGAGAAAGCCGGGACTCAAACCACAAGATGCTCCAACCCGAAATGCAGCCAAACTCCAGCCCACATCCAGGAGTATATCAAGAGCAGGGGGTGGAGAAAGACAGGCTCCAATCCACGAGAATATCCAGCCCGAAATGCAGCCAATATCCAGCCGACATCCAGCAGAATATCAAGAGCAGGGGGTGGAGAAAGCCAGGCCTCAAACCACGAGAAGCTAAAGCCCGAAATGCAGCCAAACTCCAGCCCACATCCAGGAGAATATCAAGAGCAGGGGGTGGAGCAAGGCAGGCCTCAAACCACGAGAAGCTAAAGCCCGAAATGCAGCCAAACTCCAGCCGACATCCAGGAGAACCTCAAGAGCAGGTGGTGGAGAAAGCCAGGCCTCAAACAACGAGAAGCTCCAACCCGAAATACAGCCAAAATCCAGCCCAAATCCAGGAGAATATCAAGAGCAGGGGGTGGAGAAAGCCAGTCCTCAAACCACGAGAAGCTCCAGCCCAAAAGGCAGCCAAACTCCAGCCCATATCCAGGAGAATATCAAGAGCAAGGGTTGGAGAAAGCCAGGCCTCAAACCACGAGAATATCCAGCCTGAAATGCAGCCAAAATGCAGCTCACATCCATGAGAAAAGGAAGAGCAGGGGGTGGAGCAAGCCAGGCCTCAAACCACGTGAAGCTCCAGCCCAAAATTCAGCCAAAATCCAGCAAACATCCAGCAGAATATCGAGAGCAGGGGGTGGAGAAAGCAAGGCCTCAAACCACGAGAAACTCCAACCTTAAATGCAGCCAAAGCCCAGTAAATATCCAGAAGAATATCGAGAGCAGCAGGTCGAGAAAGACAGGCCTCAAACCACAAGTAGCTCCAGCCCAAAAGGCAGCCAAACTCCAGCGCATATCCAGGAGAGTATCAAGAGCAAGTGTTGGAGAAAGCCAGGCCCCAATCCACGAGAATATCCAGCCTGAAATGCAGCCAATATCCAGCCAACATCCAGGAGAATATCAAGAGCAGGGGGTGGAGAAAGCCAGGCCTCAAACCACGACAAGCTCCAGCCCGAAATGCAGCCAAAATCCAGCCGACATCCAGGAAAATATAAAGAGCAGGGGGTTGGAGAAAGCCAGGCCTCAAACCACCAGAAGCAAAAGCCCGAAATCCAGCCGAAATTTCCAGCCCACATCCAGGAAAATATAAAGAGCAGGGGGTGGAGAATGCCAGGCCTCAAACCACCAGAAGCAAAAGCCCGAAATTCAGCCAAACTCCAGCTCACATGGAGGAGAATATGAAGAGCAGGGGGTGGAGAAAGCCCGGCCTCAACCACGAGAAGCTCCAACCCGAAATGCAGCCAAACTCCAGGCCACATCCAGGAGTATATCAAGAGCAGGGGGTGGAGAAAGCCAGGCCTCAAACCACGAGAAGCTCCAGACAGAAATGCAGCCAAAATCCAGCCAACATCCAGAAGAATATCAAGAGCAAGGGGAGGAGAAAGCCAGGCCTCAAACCACGAGAAGCTCCAGCCCAAAATGCAGCCAAACTCCAGCCCATATCCAGGAGAATATCAAAAGCAGGAGGTGGAGAATGCCAGGCCCAAAACCACGAGAAGCTCCAGCTCAAAATTCAGCCAAACTCCAGCCCACATCCAGGATATTATCCAGAGCAGGGGGTGGAGAAAGCCAGGCCTCAAAGCAAGAGAAGCTCCAGCTCGAAGCACAGCCAAAATCAAGCCCGTATTCAGGAGAAAATCAAGAGAAAGGGGGTGGAGAATGCCAGGCATCTAAGCATGAGAAGCTCCAGCCTGAAATGTAGCCAAACTCCAGCCCACATCCATGAGAAAAGGAAGAGCAGGGGGTGGAGAAAGCCAGGCCTCAAACCACGAGAAGCTCCAGCTCAAATTGTAGAAAAAAACTCAAGCCCACATCCAGGAGAATATCAAGAGCAGGGGGTGGAGAAAGCCAGGCCTCAAACCACGAGAAGCTCCAGCTCAAAAGGCAGCCAAAATCCAGCCAACATTGAGGAGAAAATCGACAGAAAGAGGGTGGAGAAAGCCAGGCCTCAAAGCACAAGAAGCTCCAGCCCAAAAGGCAGCCAAAATCCAGCCCACATCCAGGAGAATCTCAGG
Organism: Rhynochetos jubatus; assembly: GCA_027574665.1. Lineage (NCBI taxonomy): Eukaryota > Metazoa > Chordata > Aves > Eurypygiformes > Rhynochetidae > Rhynochetos > Rhynochetos jubatus. The sequence continues at coordinate 150,206 of JAQBHY010000093.1, forward strand.
AGCAGAGGGTGGAGCAAGCCAGGCCTCAAAGCACAAGAAGCTCCAGCCTGAAATGCAGCCAAAATGCAGCCCACATCCAGGAGAATATCAAGAGGAGGGGGTGGAGCAAGCCAGGCCTCAAAGCATGAGAAGCTCCAGCCCGAAATGCAGCCAAAATCCAGCCCGCATCCAGGAGAATATGAAGAGCATGGGGTGGAGAAAGCCAGGCCTCAAAACACGAGAAACTCCAACCTTAAATGCGGGCAAAACCCAGTAAATATCAAGAAGAATATCGAGAGCAGGAGGTGGAGAAAGGCAGGCCTCAAACCACGAGAAGCTCCAGCGTGAAATGCAGCCAAACTCTAGCCCACATGGACCAGAATAAGAAAAGCAGGGGGTGTAGAAAGCCAGGCCTCAAACCACGAGAAGCTCTAGCCTGAAATGCAGGGAAACTCCAGCTCACATGTCGGAGAAAATCAAGAGAAAGTGGGTGGAGCAATCCAGGCCTCAAACCACGAGAATCTCCAGCTCAAAATGCAGCCAAACTCCAGCAAACATCCAGCAGAAAACCAAGAGAAAGAGGGTGGAGAAAGCCAGGCCTCAAACCACGAGAAGCTCCAGCCTGAGATGCCGCCAAAATCCAGCTCAAATTGTGGAGAAAATGAAGAGAAAGAGGGTGGAGAAAGCCCGGCCTCAAACCACGAGAAGCTCCAGCCTGAAATGCAGCCAAAACCCAGTAAATATCCAGAAGAATATCGAGAGCAGGGGGTGGAGAAAGCCAGGCCTCAAACCACGACAAATTCCAGCTCAAAATGCAGCCGACATACAGGAGAATATGAAGAGCAGGGGGTGGAGAAAGCCAGGCCTCAAACCACGAGAAGCTCCAGCCCGAAATGCAGCCAAGCTCCAGCCCACATCCAGGAGTAAAGGAAGAGCAGGGGTTGGAGAAAGACATCATTCAAACCACGACCAACTCCAGCTCAAAATGCAGACAAAATGCAGCCGACATTGAGGAGAAAAATCAAGAGAAAGAGGGTGGAGAAAGCCAGGCCTCAAACCACGAGAAGCTCCAGCCCAAAATGCAGCCAAGCTCCAGCCCACATCCAGGAGAATATCAAGAGCAGTGCGTGGAGCAATCCAGGCCTCAAACCATGAGAATCTCCAGCTCAAAAAGCAGCCAAAGTCCAGGAAATATCCAGCAGAATATCAAGAGCAGGGCGTGGAGCAATCCAGGCCTCAAAACACGAGAATCTCCAGCTCAAAATGCAGCCAAACTCCAGCAAACATCCAGCAGAATATCAAGAGCAGGGCGTGGAGCAAGCCAGGCTTCAAACCAGGAGAAGCTCCAGCTCGAAATGCGGCCAAACTCGAGCCCACATCCTGGGGAATATGAACAGCAGGGCGTGGAGCAAGCCAGGCCTCAAACCACGAGAAGCTCCAGCTCAAAAAGCAGCCAAAATCCACCCCACATCCAGGAGAATATGAACAGCAGGGGGTGGAGCAAGCCAGGCCTCAAACCACGAGAAGCTCCAGCCTGAAATGCAGCCAAAATGCAGCTCACATCCATGAGAAAAGGAAGAGCAAGGGGTGGAGCAAGCCAGGCCTCAAACCATGTGAAGCTCCAGCCCAAAATTCAGCCAAAATCCAGCAAACATCCAGCAGAATATCGAGAGCAGGGGATGGAGAAAGCCAGGCCTCAAACCAGGAGAAGCTCCAACCCGAAATACAGCCAAAATCGAGCCCACATCCAGGAGAATATCAAGAGCAAGAGGTGAAGAAAGCCAGGCCTCAAACCACGAGAAGCTCCAGACCAAAAGGCAGCCAAACTCCAGCCCATATCCAGGAGAATATCAAGAGCAGGGGATGGAGAAAGCCATCCCTCAAACCACGACCAACTCCAGCTCAAAATGCAGCCAAAATGCAGCCAACATTGAAGAGAAAATCAAGAGAAAGAGGGTGGAGCAATCCAGGCCTCAAACCACGAGAATCTCCAGCTCAAAATGCAGCCAAACTCCAGCAAACATCCAGCAGAATATCAAGAGCAAGGGGAGGAGAAAGCCAGGCCTCAAACCACAAGAAGCTCCAGCCCAAAATGCAGCCAAACTCCAGCCCATATCCAGGAGAATATCAAAAGCAGGGGGTGGAGAATGCCAGGCCCAAAACCACGAGAAGCTCCAGCTCAAATTGTAGCCAAACTCCAGCCCACATCCAGGAGAATACGAAGAGCAGGGGGTGGAGAAAGCCAGGCCTCAAAGCAAGAGAAGCTCCAGCTCGAAGCACAGCCAAAATCAAGCCCGTATCCAGGAGAAAATCAAGAGAAAGGGGGTGGAGAAAGCCAGGCATCTAAGCATGAGAAGCTCCAGCCCAAAAGGCAGCCAAACTCCAGCCCATATAAAGGAGAATATCAAGAGCAAGGGTTGGAGAAAGCCAGGCCCCAATCCACGAGAATATCCAGATCAAAATGCAACCAATATCCAGCCGACATCCAGGAGAATATGAAGAGCAGGGGGTGGAGAAAGCCAGGCCTCAAACCACGACAAGCTCCAGCCCGAAATGCAGCCAAAATCCAGCCGACATCCAGGAAAATATAAAGAGCAGGGGGTTGGAGAAAGCCAGGCCTCAAACCACCAGAAGCAAAAGCCCGAAATCCAGCCGAAATCCAGCCCACATCCAGGAAAATATAAAGAGCAGGGGGTTGGAGAAAGCCAGGCCTCAAACCACCAGAAGCAAAAGCCCGAAATCTAGCCAAAATCCAGCCCACATGCAGTAGAATATCTTGAGCAAGGGTTGGAGAAAGCCAGGCCTCAAACCACGAGAAGATCCAGCCGAAAATTCACCAAAATGCAGCTCATATCCAGGAGAATATCAAGAGCAGGGTTTGGAGAATGCCAGGCCCAAAACCAAGAGAAGCTCCAGCCCAAAATTGCAGCCAAACTCCAGCCCACCTTCGGGAGAATATCAAGAGCAGGGGGTGGAGAAAGCCAGGCCCCAATCCACGAGAAGCTCCAACCCGAAATGCAGCCAAAATCCAGCCCATAACCAGGAGAATATCAAGAGCAGCGGGTGGAGGAAGCCAGGCCTCAAACCACGAGAAGCTCCAGACCGAAATACAGCCAAAATCCAGCCAACATCCAGAAGAATATCAAGAGCAAGGGGAGGAGAAAGCCACGCCTCAAACCACGAGAAGCTCCAGCCCAAAATGCAGCCAAACTCCAGCCCATATCCAGGAAAATATCAAAAGCAGGGGGTGGAGAATGCCAGGTACAAAACCACGAGAAGCTCCAGCTCAAATTGTAGCCAAACTCCAGACCACATCCAGAAGAATATCAAGAGCAAGGGGAGGAGAAAGCCAGGCCTCAAACCACAAGAAGCTCCAGCCCAAAATGCAGCCAAACTCCAGCCCATATCCAGGAGAATATCAAAAGCAGGGGGTGGAGAATGCCAGGCCCAAAACCACGAGAAGCTCCAGCTCAAAATTCAGCCAAACTCCAGAGCACATCCGGGAGAATATCAAGAGCAGGGTTTGGAGAAAGCCAGGCCTCAAAGCAAGAGAAGCTCCAGCTCGAAGCACAGCCAAAATCAAGCCCGTATCCAGGAGAAAATCAAGAGAAAGGGGGTGGAGAAAGCCAGGCATCTAATCATGAGAAGCTCCAGCCCAAAAGGCAGCCAAACTCCAGCCCATATCCAGGAGAATATCAAGAGCAAGGGTTGGAGAAAGCCAGGCCCCAATCCACGAGAATATCCATATCAAAATGCAGCCAATATCCAGCCGACATCCAGGAGAATATCAAGAGCAGGGGGTGGAGAAAGCCAGGCCTCAAACCACGAGAAGATCCAGCCGAAAATTCACCAAAATGCAGCCCATATCCAGGAGAATATCAAGAGCAGATTTTGGAGAATGCCAGGCCCAAAACCATGAGAAGCTCCAGCTCAAAATTCAGCCAAACTCCAGCTCACATGGAGGAGAATATGAAGAGCAGGGGGTGGAGAAAGCCAGGCCCCAATCCACGAGAAGCTCCAACCCGAAATGCAGCCAAAATCCAGCCCACAACCAGGAGAATATCAAGAGCAAGGGGAGGAGAAAGCCAGGCCTCAAACCACGAGAAGCTCCAGCCCAAAATGCAGCCAAACTCCAGCCCATATCCAGGAAAATATCAAAAGCAGGGGGTGGAGAATGCCAGGCCCAAAACCACGAGAAGCTCCAGCTCAAAATTCAGCCAAACTCCAGAGCACATGGAGGAGAATATGAAGAGCAGGGTTTGGAGAAAGCCAGGCCTCAAACCACAAGAAGCTCCAGCTCAAATTGTAGCCAAACTCTGGCCCACATCCAGGAGAATATGAAGAGCAGGGGGTGGAGAAAGCCAGGCCTCAAATCAAGAGAAGCTCCAGCGCGAAAGGCAGCCAAAATCCAGCCCACATCCAGGAGAATATGAAGAGCAGGGGGTGGAGAAAACCAGGCCTCAAATCATGAGAAGCTCCAGCCCGAACTGCAGCCAAAATCCAGCCCACATCCAGGAGAATATCAAGAGCAGGGCATGGGGAATGCCAGGCCTCAAACCATGAGAAGCTCCAGCCCAAAAGGCAGCCAAAATGCAGCCAATATCACGGAGAATATGAAGAGCAGGGGGAGGAGAAACCCAGGCCCCAAAACACGAGAAGCTCCAGCCCAAAATTCAGCCAAAACCCAGCCCACATCCGGGAGAATATCAAGACCAGGGGGTGGAGCAAGCCAGGCCTCAAACCACGAGAAGCTCCAGCGCGAAAGGCAGGCAAAATCCAGACCACATCCAGGAGAATATCAAGAGCAGGGGGTCCAGCAAGCCAGGCCTCAAACAACGAGAAACTCCAGCCCAAAAGGCAACCAAAATCCAGCCCACATCTGGGAGAATATCAAGAGCAGGGAGTGGAGCAAGCCAGGCCTCAAAATACGAGAAGCTCCAGCCCAAAAGACAGCCAAAATCCAGCCCTCATCCAGGAGAATATGAAGAGCAGGTGGAGGAGAATCCCAGTCCCCAAAACAAGAGAATCTCCAGCCCAAAAGGCAGCCAAAACCCAGCCCACCTCCGGGAGAATCTCAAGAGCAGGGGGTGGAGCAAGCCAGGCCTCAAACCACGAGAAGCTCCAGCCCAAAAGGCAGCCAAAATGCAGCCAATATCTCAGAGAATATCAAGAGCAGGGGGTGGAGCAAGCCAGGCCTCAGACTATGAGAAGCTCCAGCCCAAAAATGCAACCAAACTGCAGGCCACATCTGGGAGAATCTCAAGAGCAGGGGGTGGAGCAAGCCAGGCCTCAAACCACGAGAAGCTCCAGCCCAAAAGGCGGCCAAAATCCAGCCCACATCCGGGAGAATCTCAAGAGCAGTGGCTGGAGCAAGCCAGGCCTCTAACCATGAGAAGCTCCAGACCAATATGCAGCTAAAATGCAGCCCACATCCGGGAGAATCTCAAGAGCAGGGGGTGGAGCAAGCCAGGCCTCAAACTATGAGACGCTCCATCCCAAAGTCAGCCAATATACAGCCCATATAGGGGAGAATTTCAAGAGCAGGGGGTGGAACAAGGCAGGCCTCAAACCACGAGAATCTCCGGCCCAAAATGCAACCAAACTGCAGGCCACATCTGGGAGAATCTCAAGAGCAGGGTTTGGAGAAACCCAAGCCCCAAAACACGAGAAGCTCCAGCTCAAAATTCAGCCAAAATCCAGCAAATATCCGAGAGAATCGCAAGAGCAGGGGCTGGAGCAAGCCTGGCCCCAAACCACGAGAAGCTCCAGCCCAAAAGGCAGCCAAAATCCAGCTCACATTCAGGAGAATATCAATGGCAGGGGGTGGAGAAAGCCTGGCCTCAAACCGCGACAAGCTCCAGCCCAAACTGCAGCCAAAATCCAGCTCACATTCAGGAGAATATCAATGGCAGGGGGTGGAGAAAGCCTGGCCTCAAACCGCGACAAGCTCCAGCCCAAACTGCAGCCAAAATCCAGCCCACATCCAGGAGAATATCAATGGCAGGGGGTGGAGCAAGCCAGGCCTCAAACCATGAGAAGCTCCAGCCCAAAATGCAGCCAAAATCCAGCCCACGTCCGGGAGAATATCAAGAGCAGGGCGAGGAGCAAGCCAGGCCTCAAACCACGAGAAGCTCCAGCCCAAAAGGCAGCCAAAATCCAGCCCACATCCAGGAGAATATCAAGAGCAGGGGGTGGAGCAAGCCAGGCCCCAAACCATGAGAAGCTCCAGCGCAAAATGCAGCTACAATCCAGACCATATCCGGGAGAATCTCAAGAGCAGGGGGTGGAGCAAGCCAGGCCTCAAACCACGAGAAGCTCCAGCCCAAAATGCAGCCAAAATCCAGCACACCTCCGGGAGAATCTCAAGAGCAGGGGCTGGAGCAAGCCAGGCCTCAAACCACGAGAAGCTGCAGCCCAAAATGCAGCTAAAATCCAGACCACATCCAGGAGAATATCAAGACCAGGGGGTGGAGCAAGCCAGGCCTCAAACCACGAGAAGCTCCAGCGCGAAAGGCAGGCAAAATCCAGACCACATCCAGGAGAATATCAAGAGCAGGGGGTCCAGAAAGGCAGGCAAAATCCAGACCACATCCAGGAGAATATCAAGAGCAGGGGGTCCAGCAAGCCAGGCCTCAAACAACGAGAAGCTCCAGCCCAAAAGGCAACCAAAATCCAGCCCACATCTGGGAGAATATCAAGAGCAGGGAGTGGAGCAAGCCAGGCCTCAAAATACGAGAAGCTCCAGCCCAAAAGACAGCCAAAATCCAGCCCACCTCCGGGAGAATATCAAGACCAGGGGGTGGAGCAAGCCAGGCCTCAAACCACGAGAAGCTGCAGCCCAAAAGGCAGCTAAAATGCAGCCAATATCTCAGAGAATATCAAGAGCAGGGGGTCCAGCAAGCCAGGCCTCAAACAACGAGAAGCTCCAGCCCAAAAGGCAACCAAAATCCAGCCCACATCTGGGAGAATATCAAGAGCAGGGAGTGGAGCAAGCCAGGCCTCAAAATACGAGAAGCTCCAGCCCAAAAGAGAGCCAAAATCCAGCCCACCTCCGGGAGAATCTCAAGAGCAGGGGGTGGAGCAAGCCAGGCCTCAAACCACGAGAAGCTGCAGCCCAAAAGGCAGCTAAAATGCAGCCAATATCTCAGAGAATATCAAGAGCAGGGGGTGGAGCAAGCCAGGCCTCAGACTATGAGAAGCTCCAGCCCAAAGTCCGCCAATATACAGCCTATATCCGGGAGAATTTCAAGAGCAGGGGGTGGAGCAAGCCAGGCCTCAAACCACAAGAAGCTCCAGCCCAAAAATGCAACCAAACTGCAGGCCACATCTGGGAGAATCTCAAGAGCAGGGGGTGGAGCAAGCCAGGCCTCAAACCACGAGAAGCTCCAGCCCAAAAGGCAGCCAAAATCCAGCCCACATCCGGGAGAATCTCAAGAGCAGTGGCTGGAGCAAGCCAGGCCTGAAAATACGAGAAGCTCCAGCTCAAAATTTAGCCAAAATCCAGCAAACATCCAGGAGAATATCAAGAGCAGGGTGTGGAGAATGCCAGGTCTGAAAATACGAGAAGCTCCAGCCTAAAATGCAGCCAAAAGCCAGCCCACATGGAGGAGAATGTCAAGAGCAGAGCATGGAGCAAGCCAGGCCTCTAACCATGAGAAGCTCCAGACCAATATGCAGCTAAAATGCAGCCCACATCCGGGAGAATCTCAAGAGCAGGGGGTGGAGCAAGCCAGGCCTCAACCTATGAGACGCTCCATCCCAAAGTCAGCCAATATACAGCCCATATACGGGAGAATTTCAAGAGCAGGGGGTGGAACAAGGCGGGCCTCAAACCACGAGAAGCTCCGGCCCAAAATGCAACCAAACTGCAGGCCACATCTGCGAGAATCTCAAGAGCAGGGTTTGGAGAAACCCAAGCCCCAAAACACGAGAAGCTCCAGCTCAAAATTCAGCCAAAATCCAGCAAATATCCGAGAGAATCGCAAGAGCAGAGGCTGGAGCAAGCCTGGCCTCAAACCACGAGAAGCTCCAGCCCAAACGGCAGCCAAAATCCAGCCCACATTCAGGAGAATATCAATGGCAGGGGGTGGAGAAAGCCAGGCCTCAAACCGCGACAAGCTCCAGCCCAAACTGCAGCCAAAATCCAGCCCACATCCAGGAGAATATCAATGGCAGGGGGTGGAGCAAGCCAGGCCTCAAACCATGAGAAGCTCCAGCCCAAAATGCAGCCAAAATCCAGCCCACGTCCGGGAGAATCTCAAGAGCAGGGCGAGGAGCAAGCCAGGCCTCAAACCACGAGAAGCTCAAGCCCAAAAGGCAGCCAAAATGCAGCCCACCTTGAGTAGAATATCAAGAGCAGGGCGTGGAGCAATCCAGGCCTCAAACCACGAGAAGCTCCAGCCCAAAAGGCAGCCAAAATCCAGCCCACATCCGGGAGAATCTCAAGAGCAGGGGGTGGAGAAAGCCAGGCCTCAAACCGCGACAAGCTCCAGGTCAAAATGCAGCCAAAATGCAGCCCACATCCAGGAGAATATCAAGAGCAGGGGGTGGAGCAAGCCAGGCCTCAAACCACGATAAGCTCCAGCCCAAAATGCAACCAAACTGCAGGCCACATCTGGGAGAATCTCAAGAGCAGGGTTTGGAGAAACCCAAGCCCCAAAACACGAGAAGCTCCAGCTCAAAATTTAGCCAAAATCCAGCAAATATCCGAGAGAATCGCAAGAGCAGGGGCTGGAGCAATCCTGGCCCCACACCACGAGAAGCTCCAGCCTAAAAGGCAGCCAAAATCCAGCCCACATCCAGAAGAATATAAATGGCAGGGGGAGGAGCAAGCCAGGCCTCAAACCACAAGAAGCTCCAGCCCAAAAGCCAGCCAAAATCCAGCCCACATCCGGGAGAATCTCAAGAGCAGGGGGTGGAGAAAGCCAGGCCTCAAACCGCGACAAGATCCAGGTCAAAATGCAGCCAAAATGCAGCCCACATCCAGGAGAATATCAAGAGCAGGGGGTGGAGCAAGCCAGGCCTCAAACCACGAGAAGCTCCAGCCCAAAAATGCAACCAAAATGCAGCCCACATCCAGGAGAATATCAAGAGCAGGGGGTGGAGAAAGCCAGGCCTCAAACCACGAGAAGCTCCAGCCCAAAATGCAGCCAAAATCCAGCCCACATTCGGTAGAATCTCAAGAGCAGGGGGTGGAGCAAGCCAGGCCTCAAACCACGAGAAGCTCCAGCCCAAAAGGCAGCCAAAATGCAGCCAGTATCTCGGAGAATATCAAGAGCAGGGGGTGGAGCAAGCCAGGCCTCAAACCACAAGAAGCTCCAGCCAGAAATGCAGCCAAAATGCAGCCCACCTCCAGGAGAATATCAAGACCAGGGTGTGGAGCAAGCCTGGCCTCAAACCACAAGAAGCTCCAGCCCAAAAGGCAGCCAAAATGCAGCCCACATCTGGAAAAATCTCAAGAGCAGGGGCTGGAGCAAGCCAGGCCTCAAACCACGAGAAGCTGCAGCCCAAAATGCAGCTAAAATCCAGACCACATCCAGGAGAATATCAAGACCAGGGGGTGGAGCAAGCCAGGCCTCAAACCACGAGAAGCTCCAGCGCGAAAGGCAGGCAAAATCCAGACCACATCCAGGAGAATATCAAGAGCAGGGGGTGGAGAAAGCCAGGCCTCAAAACACAAGAAGCTCCATCCCAAACTGAAGCCATAATCCGGCCCAAATCCAGGAGAATATCAAGAGGAGGGGGTGGAGAAAGCCAGGCCTCAAAACACGAGAAGCTCCATCCCGAACTGCACCCATAATCCAGCCCAAATCCAGGAGAATATCAAGAGCAGGGGGTGGAGAAAGACAGGCCTCAAACCAGGAGAAGCTCCAGCGCGAAAAGCAGCCAAAATCCAGCCCACATCCAGGAGAATATCAAGAGCAGGAGTTGGAGCAAACCAGGTCTCAAACCACGAGAATCTCCAGCCCGAAATGCAGCCAAAATCCAGCTGATATCCAGGAGAATATCAAGAGCAGGGGGTGGAGAAAGCCAGGCCTCAATCCACAAGACACTCCAGCCCAAAAGGCAGCCAAAATCCAGCCCACATCCAGGAGAATATCAAGAGCAGGGTGTGGAGCAAGCCATGCCTCAAACCACGAGAATCTGCAGCATAAAAGTCATCCAAAATGCAGCCAACATGGAGGAGAATATCAAGAGCAGGGGGTGGAGAAAGCCAGGCCTCAAACCATGAGAATCGCCAGGCCTCAAACCACAAGAAGCTCCAGCCAGAAATGCAGCCAAAATCCAGCCCAGATCCAGGAGAATCTCAATAGCAGGGGTTGGAGAAAGCCAGGCCTCAAACCACGAGAAGCTCCAGCCCAAAAGGCAGCCAAAATCCAGCCCACATCCGGGAGAATATCAAGAGCAGGGGTTGGAGCAAGCCAGGCCTCAAACCACTAGATGCTCCAGCCAAAAATGCAGCCAAAATCCAGCCCACATCCAAGAGAATATCAAGAGTAGGGGGTGGAGAAAGCCAGGCCTCCAACCACGAGATGCTCCAGCTCAAAATGCAGCCAGAATCCAGCCCACATAGAGGAGAATCTCAAGAGGAGGGGGTGGAGAAAGACAGGCCTCCAACCACGAGAAGCTCCAGCTCAAAATGCAGCCAAAATCCAGCCCACATGCAGGAGAATATCAAGAGCAGGGCGTGGAGAAAGCTAGGCCTCAAACCACGAAAAGCTCCAGCGCTAACCGCTGCCAAAATCCAGCCCATATCCAGGAGAATATCAAGAGAAAGTGGGTGGAGAAAGCCAGGCCTCAAACCAGGAGAAGCTCCAGCGCGAAAAGCAGCCAAAATCCAGCCCACACCCAGGAGAATATCAAGAGCAGCGGGTGGAGAAAGCCAGGCCTCAAATCACGAGACGCTCCAGCCCTAAATGTAGCCAAAATCCAGCCCACATCCAGGATAATATCAAGAGCAGGGGGTGGAGAAATCCAGGCCTCAAACCACGAGAAGCGCCAGGCCTCAAACCACAAGAACCTCCAGCCCGAAATGCAGCCAAAATCCAGCCCACATCCAGGAGAATATCAATAGCAGTGGGTGGAGAAAGCCAGGCCTCAAACCACGAGAAGCTCCAACCCAAAAGGCAGCCAAAGTCCAGCCCACATGGAGGAGAACATCAAGAGCAGGGGGCGGACTAAACCAGGCCTCAAACCACGAGAAGCTCCAGCCCAAAATGCAGCCAAAACAGAGCCCACATCCAGCAGAATATGAAGAGCAGTGTTTGGAGAAAGCTAGGCCTCAAACCACGAGAAGCTCCAGCCTGAAATGCAGCCAAACTCCAGCCCACATCCAGGAGAATATCAAGAGCAGGGCGTGGAGAAAGCCAAGCCTCAAACCACGAGAAGCTCCAGCGCGAAATGCAGCCAAAATCCAGCCCACATCCAGGAGAATATCAAGAGCAGGGGGTGGAGCAAGCCAGGCCTAAAACTATGAGAAAATCCATTCCGAAAGGAAGCCAAAACCCAGCCCACATCTAGGAGAATATCAAGAGCAGGGGGTGGAGCAAGCCAGGCCTAAAACTATGAGAAGATCCATTCCGAAAGGAAGCCAAAACCCAGCCCACATCCAGGAGAATATCAAGAGCAGGGTGTGGAGAAAGCCAGGCCTCAAACCACGAGAATCTCCAGCCCAAAAGGCTGCCAAACTCCAGCTGACATCCAGGAGAATATCAAGAGCAGGGGGTGGAGAAAGCCAGGCCCAAAACCACGGGAAGCTCCACCCCAAAAGGCAGCCAAAATCCAGCCCACATCCAGGAGAATATGAAGAGAAGGGGGTGGAGAAAGAAAGCCCTCAAACCAGGAGAAGCTCCAGCCCGAAATGCAGCCAAACTCCAGCTGACATCCAGGAGAATATCCAGGGCAGTGTTTGGAGAAAGCCAGTCCCCAAACCACGAGAAGCTCCAGCTCAAAATGCAGCCAAAATCCAGCCAACATGGGTAGAATATAAAGAGCAGGGGGTGGAGAAAGCCAGGCTTCAAACCACAAGAAGCTCCAGCCCGTAATGTATCCAAAATCCAGACCACATCCAGGAGAATATCAAGAGCAGGGGGTGGAGAAAGCCAGGCCTCAAACCACGAGAAGGTGCAGCATAGAAGTCATCCAAAATGCAGCCATCATGGAGGACAATATCAAAAGCAGGGGATGGAGAAGGCCAGGCCTCAAACCACGGGAAGCGCCAGGCCTCAAACCACTAGATGCTCCAGCCCAAAAGGCAGCCAGAATCCAGCCCAGATCCGGGAGAATCTCAAGAGTAGGGTGTGGAGAAAGCCAGGCCTCAAACCACGAGAAGCTCCATCCCGAACTGCAGCCATAATCCAGCCCAAATAGAGGAGAATATCAAGAGCAAGGGGTGGAGAAATCTAGGCCTCAAACCACGAATAGCTCCAGCGGTAAACGCTGCCAAAATCCAGCCCATATCCAGGAGAATATCAAGAGAAAGTGGGTGGAGAAAGCCAGGCCTCAGAACACGAGAACCTCCATCCCGAAATGCAGCCAAAATGCAACCCACATCCAGGAGAATATCAAGAGCAGGGGGTGGAGAAAGCCAGGCCTAAAAACACGAGAAGCTCCAGCTCAAAATGCAGCCAAAATGTAGCCCACATGCAGGAGAATATCAAGAGCAGGGGGTGGAGGAAACCAGGCCTCAAATCACGAGAAGCTCCAGCCCAAAAGGCAGCCAAAATGTAGCCCACATCCGGGAGAATCTCAAGAGCAGGGGGTGGAGCAAGCCAGGCCTCAAACCACGAGAAGCTCCAGCCCGAAATGCAGCCAAAATCCAGACCACATGGAAGAGAATATAAAGAGCAGGGTGTGGAGAAAGCCAGGCCTCAAACCACCAGAAGATCCAGTCCAAAATGCAGCCAAAATCCAGCCCACATCCAGAAGAATATGAAGAGCAGGGGGTGGAGAAAGCCAGGCCTCAAACCACGAGAAGCTCCAGCCCGAAATGCAGCCAAAATCCAGCCCAAATCCAGAAGAATATCAAGAGCAGGGGGTTGAGCAAGCCAGGCCTCAAACCACGAGAAGCTCCATCCCGAAAGGCAGCCAAAATCCATCCCACATGGAGAAGAATATGAAGAGCAGGGGGTGGAGCAAACAAGGCCTCAAACCACGAGAAGCTCCAGCCCAAAATGCAGCCAAAATGCAGCCCACATCCGGGAGAATATCAAGAGCAGGGGGTGGAGAAAGCCAGGCCTCAAACCATGGGAAGCTCCAGCCCGAAATGCAGACAAAATCCAGACCACATGGAAGAGAATATAAGGAGCAGGGGGTGGAGAAAGCCAGGCCTCAAAACACGAGAAGTTCCAGCCCAAAAGGCAGCCAAAACGCAGCCCACATCCGGGAGAATATCAAGAGCAGTGGGTGGAGAAAGCCAGGCCCCAAAACACGAGAAGCTCCAGCCCAAAAGGCAGCCAAAACCCAGCCCACCTCCAGGAGAATATCAAGAGCAGGGTGTGGAGCAAGCCAGGCCTCAAACCACGAGAAGCTGCAGCCCAAAAGGCAGCAAAAATGCAGCCAATATCTCGGAGAATATCAAGAGCAGTGGGTGGAGCAAGCCAGGCCTCAAACCGCGACAAGCTCCAGCCCAAAAGGCAGCCAAAATGCAGCCAATATCTCGGAGAATATCAAGAGCAGTGGGTGGAGCAAGCCAGGCCTCAAACCGCGACAAGCTCCAGCCCAAAAGGCAGCCAAAATGCAGCCCACATCCGGGAGAATATCAAGAGCAGGGGGTGGAGAATGCCAGGCCTCAAACCGCGATAAGCTCCAGCCTAAAAGACAGCGAAAACGCAGCCCACATCCAGGAGAATATGAAGAGCAGGGGGTGGAGAAAGCCAGGCCTCAAACCACGACAATCTCCAGCCCAAAATGCAGCCAAAATCCAGCCCTCATCCAGGAGAATATGAAGAGCAGGGGGTGGAGAAACCCAGGCCTCAAACCACGAGAAGCTCCAGCTCAAAATGCAGCCAAAATCCAGCAAACATCCTGGAGACTATCAAGAGCAGGAGGTGGAGCAAACCAGGCCTGAAACCACTAGAAGCTCCAAACCAAAATGCAGCCAAAATCCAGCCCACATCCCGGAGAATATCAATGGCAGGGGGTTTAGCAAGCCTGGCCCCAAACCACGAGAAGCTCCAGCCCAAAAGACAGCCAAAATCCAGCCCACATCCCAGAGAATATCAATGGCAGGGGGTGGAGAAATCCAGGCCTCAAACCACAAGAAGCTCTAGCGCAAAAGGCAGCTAAAATCCAGCCCACATCCGGGAGAATATCAAGAGCAGGGGGTGGAGCAAGCCAGGCCCCAAAATACGAGAAGCTCCAGCTCAAAATTTATCCAAAATGCAGCCCACATCCGGGAGAATGTAAAGAGTAGGGGGTGGAGCAAGGCAGGTCTCAAACCACGAGAAGCTCCAGCCCAAAAATGCAGCCAAAATGCAGCCCATATCCGGGAGAATCTAAAGAGTAGGGGGTGGAGCAAGGCAGGCCTCAAACCACGAGAAGCTCCAGCCCAAAAATGCAGCCAAAATGCAGCCCACATCCGGGAGAATCTCAAGAGCAGGGAGTGGAGAATGCCAGGCCTCAAACCACGAGAAGCTCCACCCCAAAAGACAGACAAAATCCAGCCCTCATCCAGGAGAATATCACGAGCAGGGGGTCGAGCAAGCCAGGCCTCAAACCACGAGTAGCTCCACCCAAAATGCATCCAAAATCCAGCCAATATCTCGGAGAATATCAAGAGCAGGGGGTGTAGCAAGCTAGGCCTCAAACCACTAGAATCTCCAGCCGAAAATGCAGCCAAAATCCAGCCCACATTCAGGAGAATATCAAGAGCAGGGCGTGGAGCAAGCCAGGCCTCAAACCACAAGAAGCTCCACCCCAAAAGGCAGCTAAAATCCAGCCCACATCCGGGAGAATATCAAGAGCAGGGGGTGGAGAAAGCCAGGCCTCAAACCACGAGAAGCTCCAGCCCAAAAATGCAACCAAAATCCAGCCCACATCCGGGAGAATCTCAAGAGCAGGGGGTGGAGCAAGCCAGGCCTCAAACTATGAGACGCTCCATCTCAAAGTCAGCCATTATACAGCCCATATCCGGGAGAATTTCAAGAGCAGGGGGTGGAACAAGGCAGGCCTCAAACCACGAGAATCTCCGGCCCAAAATGCAACCAAACTGCAGGCCACATCTGGGAGAATCTCAAGAGCAGGGTTTGGAGAAAACCAAGCCACAAACCACGAGAAGCTCCAGCTCAAAATTTAGCCAAAATCCAGCAAATATCCGAGAGAATCGCAAGAGCAGGGGCTGGAGCAAGCCTGGCCCCAAACCACGAGAACCTCCAGCCCAAAAGGCAGTAAAAATCCAGCCCACATCCAGGAGAATATCAATGGCAGGGGGTGGAGAAAGCCAGGCCTCAAACCGCGACAAGCTCCAGCCCAAAATGCAGCCAAAATCCAGCCCACATCCAGGAGAATATCAATGGCAGGGGGTGGAGCAAGCCAGGCCTCAAACCATGAGAAGCTCCAGCCCAAAATGCAGCCAAAATCCAGCCCACATCAGGAAGAATATAAATGGCAGGGGGTGGAGAAAGCCAGGCCTCAAACCATGAGAAGCTCCAGCCCAAAATGCAGCCAAAATCCAGACCACGTCCGGGAGAATATCAAGAGCAGGGCGAGGAGCAAGCCAGGCCTCAAACCACGAGAAGCTCCAGCCCAAAAGGCAGCCAAAATGCAGCCCACGTTGAGTAGAATATCAATAGCAGGGCGTGGAGCAAGCCAGGCCTCAAACCACGAGAAGCTCCAGCCCAAAAGACAGACAAAATCCAGCCCTCATCCAGGAGAATATCAAGAGCAGGGGGTGGAGCAAGCCAGGCCCCAAAATACGAGAAACTCCTGCTCAAAATTTATCCAAAATGCAGCCCACATCCGGGAGAATCTCAAGAGCAGGGGGTGGAGAAAGCCAGGCCTCAAATCACGAGAAGCTCCAGCACTAAATGCAGCTAAAATCCAGCCCAACTCGAGGAGAATCTCAAGAGCAGGGAGTGGAGAATGCCAGGCCTCAAACCACGAGAATCTCCAGCCCAAAAGACAGACAAAATCCAGCCCTCATCCAGGAGAATATCAAGAGCAGGGCCTGGAGCATGCCAGGCCTCAAACCACGAGAAGCTCCAACCCAAAATGCAGCCAAAATCCAGCCCACATTCAGGAGAATATCAATGGCAGGGTTGGAGCAAGCCTGGCCAAAAACCACGAGAAGCTCCAGCCCAAAAGGCAGCCAAAATCCAGCCCACATTCAGGAGAATATCAATGGCATTGGGTGGAGCAAGCCAGGCCTCAAACCACGAGAAGCTCCAGCCCAAAAGGCAGCCAAAATGCAGCCAATATCACGGAGAATATGAAGAGCAGGGGGAGGAGAAACCCAGGCCCCAAAACACGAGAAGCTCCAGCCCAAAATTCAGCCAAAACCCAGCCCACATCCGGGAGAATATCAAGACCAGGGGGTGGAGCAAGCCAGGCCTCAAACCACGAGAAGCTCCAGCGCGAAAGGCAGGCAAAATCCAGACCACATCCAGGAGAATATCAAGAGCAGGGGGTCCAGCAAGCCAGGCCTCAAACAACGAGAAGCTCCAGCCCAAAAGGCAACCAAAATCCAGCCCACATCTGGGAGAATATCAAGAGCAGGGAGTGGAGCAAGCCAGGCCTCAAAATACGAGAAGCTCCAGCCCAAAAGACAGCCAAAATCCAGCCCTCATCCAGGAGAATATGAAGAGCAGGTGGAGGAGAATCCCAGTCCCCAAAACAAGAGAATCTCCAGCCCAAAAGGCAGCCAAAACCCAGCCCACCTCCGGGAGAATATCAAGACCAGGGGGTGGAGCAAGCCAGGCCTCAAACCACGAGAAGCTCCAGCCCAAAAGGCAGCCAAAATGCAGCCAATATCTCAGAGAATATCAAGAGCAGGGGGTGGAGCAAGCCAGGCCTCAGACTATGAGAAGCTCCAGCCCAAAAATGCAACCAAACTGCAGGCCACATCTGGGAGAATCTCAAGAGCAGTGGGTGGAGCAAGCCAGGCCTCAAACCGCGAGAAGCTGCAGCCCAAAAGGCGGCCAAAATCCAGCCCACATCAGGGAGAATCTCAAGAGCAGGGGATGGAGCAAGCCAGGCCTCTAACCATGAGAAGCTCCAGACCAATATGCAGCTAAAATGCAGCCCACATCCGGGAGAATCTCAAGAGCAGGGGGTGGAGCAAGCCAGGCCTCAAACTATGAGACGCTCCATCCCAAAGTCAGCCAATATACAGCCCATATACGGGAGAATTTCAAGAGCAGGGGGTGGAAAAAGGCAGGCCTCAAACCACGAGAATCTCCGGCCCAAAATGCAACCAAACTGCAGGCCACATCTGGGAGAATCTCAAGAGCAGGGTTTGGAGAAACCCAAGCCCCAAAACACGAGAAGCTCCAGCTCAAAATTCAGCCAAAATCCAGCAAATATCCGAGAGAATCGCAAGAGCAGGGGCTGGAGCAAGCCTGGCCCCAAACCACGAGAAGCTCCAGCCCAAAAGGCAGCCAAAATCCAGCTCACATCCAGGAGAATATCAATGGCAGGGGGTGGAGAAAGCCAGGCCTCAAACCGCGACAAGCTCCAGCCCAAACTGCAGCCAAAATCCAGCCCACATCCAGGAGAATATCAATGGCAGGGGGTGGAGCAAGCCAGGCCTCAAACCATGAGAAGCTCCAGCCCAAAATGCAGCCAAAATCCAGCCCACGTCCGGGAGAATCTCAAGAGCAGGGCGAGGAGCAAGCCAGGCCTCAAACCACGAGAAGCTCCAGCCCAAAAGGCAGCCAAAATGCAGCCCACATCCGGGAGAATCTCAAGAGCAGGGTGTGGAGCAAGCCAGGCCTCAAACCACGAGAAGCCGCAGCCCAAAAGGCAGCCAAAATGCAGCCAATATCTCGGAGAATATCAAGATCAGTGGGTGGAGCAAGCCAGGCCTCACACCATGAGAAGCCGCAGCCCAAAAGGCAGACAAAATGCAGCCAATATCTCGGAGAATATCAAGAGCAGTGGGTGGAGCAAGCCAGGCCTCAAACCACGAGAAGCTCCAGCCCAAAATGCAGCCAAAATCCAGCACACCTCCGGGAGAATCTCAAGAGCAGGGGCTGGAGCAAGCCAGGCCTCAAACCACGAGAAGCTCCATCCCAAAATGCAGCCAAAATCCAGCCCTCATCCAGGAGAATATGAAGAGCAGGGGGTGGAGAAACCCAGGCCCCAAAACACGAGAAGCTCCAGCCCAAAAGTCAGCCAAAACCCAGCCCACATCCGGGAGAATATCAAGACCAGGGGGTGGAGCAAGCCAGGCCTCAAACCACGAGAAGCTGCAGCCCAAAATGCAGCTAAAATCCAGACCACATCCAGGAGAATATCAAGACCAGGGGGTGGAGCAAGCCAGGCCTCAAACCACGAGAAGCTCCAGCGCGAAAGGCAGGCAAAATCCAGACCACATCCAGGAGAATATCAAGAGCAGGGGGTCCAGAAAGGCAGGCAAAATCCAGACCACATCCAGGAGAATATCAAGAGCAGGGGGTCCAGCAAGCCAGGCCTCAAACAACGAGAAGCTCCAGCCCAAAAGGCAACCAAAATCCAGCCCACATCTGGGAGAATATCAAGAGCAGGGAGTGGAGCAAGCCAGGCCTCAAAATACGAGAAGCTCCAGCCCAAAAGAGAGCCAAAATCCAGCCCACCTCCGGGAGAATCTCAAGAGCAGGGGGTGGAGCAAGCCAGGCCTCAAACCACGAGAAGCTGCAGCCCAAAAGGCAGCTAAAATGCAGCCAATATCTCAGAGAATATCAAGAGCAGGGGGTGGAGCAAGCCAGGCCTCAGACTATGAGAAGCTCCAGCCCAAAGTCCGCCAATATACAGCCTATATCCGGGAGAAATTCAAGAGCAGGGGGTGGAACAAGGCAGGCCTCAAACCACAAGAAGCTCCAGCCCAAAAATGCAACCAAACTGCAGGCCACATCTGGGAGAATCTCAAGAGCAGGGGGTGGAGCAAGCCAGGCCTCAAACCACGAGAAGCTCCAGCCCAAAAATGCAACCAAACTGCAGGCCACATCTGGGAGAATCTCAAGAGCAGGGGGTGGAGCAAGCCAGGCCTGAAAATACGAGAAGCTCCAGCTCAAAATTTAGCCAAAATCCAGCAAACATCCAGGAGAATATCAAGAGCAGGGTGTGGAGAATGCCAGGCCTGAAAATACGAGAAGCTCCAGCCTAAAATGCAGCCAAAAGCCAGCCCACATGGAGGAGAATGTCAAGAGCAGAGCATGGAGCAAGCCAGGCCTCTAACCATGAGAAGCTCCAGACCAATATGCAGCTAAAATGCAGCCCACATCCGGGAGAATCTCAAGAGCAGGGGGTGGAGCAAGCCAGGCCTCAACCTATGAGACGCTCCATCCCAAAGTCAGCCAATATACAGCCCATATAGGGGAGAATTTCAAGAGCAGGGGGTGGAACAAGGCAGGCCTCAAACCACGAGAATCTCCGGCCCAAAATGCAACCAAACTGCAGGCCACATCTGGGAGAATCTCAAGAGCAGGGTTTGGAGAAACCCAAGCCCCAAAACACGAGAAGCTCCAGCTCAAAATTCAGCCAAAATCCAGCAAATATCCGAGAGAATCGCAAGAGCAGAGGCTGGAGCAAGCCTGGCCTCAAACCACGAGAAGCTCCAGCCCAAACGGCAGCCAAAATCCAGCCCACATTCAGGAGAATATCAATGGCAGGGGGTGGAGAAAGCCAGGCCTCAAACCGCGACAAGCTCCAGCCCAAACTGCAGCCAAAATCCAGCCCACATCCAGGAGAATATCAATGGCAGGGGGTGGAGCAAGCCAGGCCTCAAACCATGAGAAGCTCCAGCCCAAAATGCAGCCAAAATCCAGCCCACGTCCGGGAGAATCTCAAGAGCAGGGCGAGGAGCAAGCCAGGCCTCAAACCACGAGAAGCTCAAGCCCAAAAGGCAGCCAAAATGCAGCCCACCTTGAGTAGAATATCAAGAGCAGGGCGTGGAGCAATCCAGGCCTCAAACCACGAGAAGCTCCAGCCCAAAAGGCAGCCAAAATCCAGCCCACATCCGGGAGAATCTCAAGAGCAGGGGGTGGAGAAAGCCAGGCCTCAAACCGCGACAAGCTCCAGGTCAAAATGCAGCCAAAATGCAGCCCACATCCAGGAGAATATCAAGAGCAGGGGGTGGAGCAAGCCAGGCCTCAAACCACGAGAAGCTCCAGCCCAAAATGCAACCAAACTGCAGGCCACATCTGGGAGAATCTCAAGAGCAGGGTTTGGAGAAACCCAAGCCCCAAAACACGAGAAGCTCCAGCTCAAAATTTAGCCAAAATCCAGCAAATATCCGAGAGAATCGCAAGAGCAGGGGCTGGAGCAAGCCTGGCCCCAAACCACGAGAAGCTCCAGCCTAAAAGGCAGCCAAAATCCAGCCCACATCCAGAAGAATATAAATGGCAGGGGGTGGAGAAAGCCAGGCCTCAAACCGCGACAAGATCCAGGTCAAAATGCAGCCAAAATGCAGCCCACATCCAGGAGAATATCAAGAGCAGGGGGTGGAGCAAGCCAGGCCTCAAACCACGAGAAGCTCCAGCCCAAAAATGCAACCAAAATGCAGCCCACATCCAGGAGAATATCAAGAGCAGGGGGTGGAGAAAGCCAGGCCTCAAACCACGAGAAGCTCCAGCCCAAAATGCAGCCAAAATCCAGCCCACATTCGGGAGAATCTCAAGAGCAGGGGGTGGAGCAAGCCAGGCCTCAAACCACGAGAAGCTCCAGCCCAAAAGGCAGCCAAAATGCAGCCAGTATCTCGGAGAATATCAAGAGCAGGGGGTGGAGCAAGCCAGGCCTCAAACCACAAGAAGCTCCAGCCAGAAATGCAGCCAAAATGCAGCCCACCTCCAGGAGAATATCAAGACCAGGGTGTGGAGCAAGCCTGGCCTCAAACCACAAGAAGCTCCAGCCCAAAAGGCAGCCAAAATGCAGCCCACATCTGGAAAAATCTCAAGAGCAGGGGCTGGAGCAAGCCAGGCCTCAAACCACGAGAAGCTCCAGCACTAAATGCAGCTAAAATCCAGCCCAACTCGAGGAGAATTTGAAGAGCAGGGGGTGAGGCAAGGCAGGCCTCAAACCACGAGAAGCTCCAGCTCGAAAGACAGCCAAAATCCAGCCCACATTCGGGAGAATCTCAAGAGCAGGGGTTGGAGCAAGCCAGCCCTCAAACCACGAGAAGCTCCAGCACAAAAGGCAGCCAAAATCCAGCCCACATTCGGGAGAATCTCAAGAGCAGGGGGTGGAGCAAGCCAGGCCTCAAACCACGAGAAGCTCCAGCCCAAAAGGCAGCCAAAATCCAACCCACGTCCGCAAGAATCTCAAGAGCAGGGGGTGGAGCAAGCCAGGCCTCAAACCACGAGAAGCTGCAGCCCAAAAGGCAGCCAAAATGCAGCCCACATCCAGGAGAATCTCAAGAGCAGGGGGTGGAGCAAGCCAGGCCTCAAACCACGAGAAGCTCCAGCCCAGAAATTCAACCAAACTGCAGTCCACATCCAGGATAATCTCAAGAGCAGGGGGTGGAGCAAGCCAGGCCTCAAACCACGAGAATCTCCAGCTCGAAAGACAGCCAAAATCCAGCCCACATCTGGGAGAATATCAAGAGCAGTGTGTGGAGCAAGCCAGGCCTAGAAATACGAGAAGCTCCAGCCCAAAAGGCAGCCAAAAGCCAGCCAAAATCCAGCCCACCTCCGGGAGAATATCAAGAGCAGGGGGTGGAGCAAGTCAGGCCTCAAATCACGAGATGCTCCAGCCCAAAAGACAGCCAAAATCCAGCCCTCATCCAGGAGAATATGAAGAGCAGGGGTTGGAGCAAGCCAGGCCTCAAACCACGAGAATCTAAAGCACCAAATGCAGCCAAAATGCAGCCATCATTGAGGAGAAAATCAAGAGAAAGGGGGTGGAGAAAGACAGTCCTCAGACCACGAGAAGCTCCAGCCTGAAAGGCAGCCAAACTCCAGCCCACATCCGAGAGAATTTCAAGAACATGGCCTAGAGAAATTCAGGCCTCAATCCAGGAGTAAATCCAGCCTGAAATGCAATCCATATCCAGGAGAAACTCAAGAAGAGGGCCAAGATCTCTCCCTCAGATCTCTCCTGCACTGGGGCCTCAGATTCCCACGCCTTTCTAGGCTCTGCGGAAGAGAAATCCACCTGCGGCTGGGTCCACCGCAGGCCCCACACCGGACCAACGCTTTATGCCTAAGGAATTGGGGACAGGAGCACAACCTGTGGAGTTTGGGCTTTGAACTGGTGCTGCCCCCAAGTTTTGCACAAAGTCCCTTCACACTATTCCCATCTGGCCCACAGTCAGATCACACCATTCCCCAGCAGGACCCGACTCCATCCATCAGCACAGCAACTCCAGCAAAGGGTTAACACAGTTCCCGGCACACAGCTGCACGCACACGCTCCCCCTGCCAGAGACAGAAATGGCTGTGGAGATATGCATCTTGCTAGGAAGGTACCTGTTCAAATGCCCCCGGAGCCCGGTGCAAGCCTTCCCGTCGCATGTCAGCATGTCTCAACGGGAGCAGACCTGAGCCTCCAGGAGGGTTTTCAGCCCAGGCCGTGTCGACCGCTCTCTCCTTTCCCAAACTGGGGGGTGTGGAGCTCTGAGTGCCATCCCACTCCAAGGGACATGCTGGGTGCAGCCCCTGCAGACCAGGAGAAAGCAAGGGTCAGCCATGGAGCCTCCCTCTATTTAGAGAGTCATGAGATAATTGACTTCAGGCCTAAGCAATCTCCCAGCCTGGCCTTAATTGGGGCAGGCTCTTGTTGGCATTCCCAGCTGGTGCTGATCTCCCCAGACTGCCAGAAGGGTCAGGGCTGGCAGGGCATGTCTTAGTTCCCTCTCATCCCTAACTGTAATGAGGAAATGTCATGAGGCCCACTGAATTGGGCCTGAATTTCATAGGGACTTGGGCCTGAATTTCACCAGGATTTGGGCGAGAATTTCTCGTGCACTTGGGTCTGAATTTCCCCTGGATTCTGGCCCGAATTTCCCCTGTAGTAGAGCCTGAATTTCTCCTCAACATGCCCTCCAATTTCTCCTGGACTCTGGCCAAAATTTCTCCTGTACACCAGCTCCAATTTCTCCTGCGCCGAGTCCCATATTTGACCTGCACTGAAGCCCTGGTTTCCCCTGGAAGTGAGCTCGAATTTGGCCTGCATTGTGGCCTGGATCTCTCCTGCTTTAAGGCACTCACCCTCGCCCCTGAAGGCACACTCCCTTGCCCCTGAAGGCAGGAGAAATTGCAGCCCAAGTGCAGCAGAAATTCCAGGCCAAGTCCCAGAGATAGTCCACCCGAACTCTAGGAGAAATTTAAGGCCAAGTCAAGGAGAAATTACAGCCTAAATCCAGTCCAAGTGGAGGAGAAATTTGGGCCCATCTCCAGGAGAAATTCCAGCCTAAAATGCAGCCCAAGTCCAGTAGAAATTCATGGCAAAGGGCAGACAAAATCCAGCCCACATCCAGGAGAAATTCAAGAACAGGGCTAAGAGAAATTCAGGCCACAAACCAGGAGTAATTCCAGCCAAAATGAGGCCCAAGTCCCGGAGAAATTCCAGCCGAAAGCCAAGAGAAATTCAGGCTTAAATCCAGAAGTAATTGCAGCATAAATCCAGCCCCTGTCCAGGAGAAATTCAGCCCAAAGCCCAACAGAAATTCCAACCCACTTGCAGGAGAAATTCAGGCCCAAGTCCAGGAGAAATTCCAGCCTAAAATGCAGCCCAAGTGCAGCCCAATTTCAGGAGATAGTCCACCCGAAATCCAGGAGATAATTAGGCCTAAGTCTAGGAGAAATTCCAGGCCAAGAGCAGCCAAAATCCAGCCCACATCCAGGAGAATTTCAAGAACAGGGCTAAGAGAAATTCGGGCCTCGAACCAGGAGTAATTCCAGCATCAATCCAACCTATGTCCAGGAGAAATTCAGCCCCAAGCCCTATAGAAATTCCAGCCCAATTGCAGCCAAAATCCAGCCCACATCCAGGAGAAATTCAGGCCCAAGTCCAGGAGAAATTCCAGCCTAAATTGCAGCCCAAGTCCAGCCCACATCAAGTAGAATTTCAAGAACAGGGCCTAGAGAAATTCAGGCCTCAAACCAGGAGTAATTCCAACATAAATCCAGCCACTGTCCAGGAGAAATTCAGCCACAAGCCCAACAGAAATTCCAGCCCAAGTGCAGGAGAAATTCAGGCCCAAGTTCAGGAGAAATTCCAGCCCAAGAGCAACCAAAATCCAGTCCAATTTCAGGAGATATTTCAACCAAACTCCAGGAGAAAATTAGGCCTAGAGTCCTGGAGAAAATCCAGCCTAAAATGCAGGCGAGGTCCAGGAGAAATTCCAGCCCAAGAGCAGCCAATATCCAGCCCACATCCAGGAGAATTTCAACAACAGGGCTAAGATAAATTCAGGCCTAAAACCAGGAGAAATTCCATCATAAATCCAGCCCCTGTCCAGGAGAAATTCAGCCCCAAGCCCAACAGAAATCCCAACCCACGTACAGGAGAAATTCAGGCCTCAATCCAGGAGTAAATTCAGCCTGAAATGCAATCCATATCCAGGAGAAACTCAAGAAGAGGGCCAAGATCTCTCCCTCAGATCTCTCCTGCACTGGGGCCTCGGATTCCCACGCCTTTCTACACTCCGCCCAAGAGAAATCCACCTGCGGCTGGGTCCACCGCAGGCCCCACACCGGACCAACGCTTTATGCCTAAGGAATTGGGGACAGGAGCACAACCTGTGGAGTTTGGGCTTTGAACTGGTGCTGCCCCCAAGTTTTGCACAAAGTCCCTTCACACTATTCCCATCTGGCCCACAGTCAGATCACACCATTCCCCAGCAGGACCCGACTCCATCCATCAGCACAGCAACTCCAGCAAAGGGTTAACACAGTTCCCGGCACACAGCTGCACGCACACGCTCCCCCTGCCAGAGACAGAAATGGCTGTGGAGATATGCATCTTGCTAGGAAGGTACCTGTTCAAATGCCCCCGGAGCCCGGTGCAAGCCTTCCCGTCGCATGTCAGCATGTCTCAACGGGAGCAGACCTGAGCCTCCAGGAGGGTTTTCAGCCCAGGCCGTGTCGACCGCTCTCTCCTTTCCCAAACTGGGGGGTGTGGAGCTCTGAGTGCCATCCCACTCCAAGGGACATGCTGGGTGCAGCCTCTGCAGACCAGGAGAAAGCAAGGGTCAGCCATGGAGCCTCCCTCTATTTAGAGAGTCATGAGATAATTGACTTCAGGCCTAAGCAATCTCCCAGCCTGGCCTTAATTGGGGCAGGCTCTTGTTGGCATTCCCAGCTGGTGCTGATCTCCCCAGACTGCCAGAAGGGTCAGAGCTGGCAGGGCATGTCTTAGTTCCCTCTCATCCCTAACTGTAATGAGGGAATGTCATGAGGCCCACTGAATTGGGCCTGAATTTCATAGGGACTTGGGCCTGAATTTCACCAGGATTTGGGCGAGAATTTCTCGTGCACTTGGGTCTGAATTTCCCCTGGATTCTGGCCCGAATTTCCCCTGTAGTAGAGCCTGAATTTCTCCTCAACATGCCCTCCAATTTCTCTTGAACTCTGGCCAAAATTTCTCCTGCACTGTGACCTTCAATTTCTCCTGGACTCTCTGAAATTTCTCCTGCACACCAGCTCCAATTTCTCCTGCGCCAAGTCCCATATTTGACCTGCACTGAAGCCCTGGTTTCCCCTGGAAGTGAGCTCAAATTTGGCCTGCATTGTGGCCTGGATCTCTCCTGCTTTAAGACACTCACCCTCGCCCCTGAAGGCACACTCCCTTGCCCCTGAAGGCAGGAGAAATTGCAGCCCAAGTGCAGCAGAAATTCCAGGCCAAGTCCCAGAGATAGTCCACCCGAACTCTAGGAGAAATTCAGGCCCAAGTCCAGGAGAAATTCCAGCCTAAATTGCAGCCCAAGTCCAGCCCACATCAAGTAGAATTTCAAGAACAGGGCCTAGAGAAATTCAGGCCTCGAACCAGGAGTAATTCCAGCATCAATCCAACCCATGTCCAGGAGAAATTCAGCCACAAGCCCAACAGAAATTCCAGCCCAAGAGCAGGAGAAATTCAGGCCCAAGTTCAGGAGAAATTCCAGCCCAAGAGCAACCAAAATCCAGTCCAATTTCAGGAGATATTTCAACCAAACTCCAGGAGAAATTTGGGTCCAAGTCCAGGAGAAATTCCAGCCTAAAATGAAGCACAAGTTCAGGAGAAAATCCAACCTAAAATGCAGCCCAAGTCCAGCAGAAATTTCAGCTCAAGAGCAGCCAAAATCCTGTCCAATTTCAGGAGATAGTCCACCCGAACTCCAGGAGAAATTTGGGCCCACCTCCAGGAGAAATTCAAGTCCAAATCTAGGAAAAATTTGAGCCAAAGTGCAGGTGATATTGTGGCCAAGTCTAGGAGCAATTACAGCCCAAGTGCTGCAGAAATTCCAGTCCGAGTCCTGGAGATAGTCGACCTGAACTCCTGAAGAAATTGCAAATCAAGTCCAGGATATATTCCACCTGAAATGTAGGAGAAATTTAGGCCCAGCTCCAGGAGAAATTCCAGCCTAAATCCTGTCCAAGTAGAGGAGAAATTTGGGGCCAGCTCCACTAGAAATTCAGGCAGAAATCCAGAAGGAATTCCAGTATAAATCCAGCCCAATTCCAGGAGAAAATAAGCCCCAAGCCAAATACAAATTCCAGCCAGCGTGCAGGAGAAATTCAGGCCCAAGTCCAGGTGAAATTCCAGCCTAAAATGCAGCCAAAATCCAGCAAACATCGAGGAGAATTTCAAGAAGAGAGCCTAGAGAAATTGAGGCCTCAAACCAGGAGAAATTCCTGCATAAAATGCAGCCAAACTCCAGCCCATATCCAAGAGAATCTCAAGAGCAGGGGGTGGAGCAAGCCAGACCTCAAACCACGAGAAGATCCAGCCCGAAATGCAGCCAAAATCCAGCTGACATCCAGGAGAATATCAAGAGCAGGGGGTGGAGAAAGCCAGGCTTCAAACCACGAGAAGATCCAGCCCAAAAGGCAGCCAAACTCCGGCCCATATCCAGGAGAATATCAACAGCAGGGGGTGGAGAAAGGCAGGCTTCAAACCACGAGAAGATCCAGGCCGAAACACAGCCAAAATCCAGCCCACATCCAGGAGAATATCAAGAGCAGGGGGTGGAGAAAGCCAGGCCTCAAACTACGAGAAGCTCCAGTCCAAAAGGCAGCCAAACTCCAGCTGACATCCAGGAGAATATCAAGAGCACGGGGTGGAGAAAGACAGTCCTCAGACCACGAGAAGCTCCAGCCTGAAAGGCAGCCAAACTCCAGCCCACATCCGAGAGAATTTCAAGAACATGGCCTAGAGAAATTCAGGCCTCAATCCAGGAGTAAATCCAGCCTGAAATGCAATCCATATCCAGGAGAAACTCAAGAAGAGGGCCAAGATCTCTCCCTCAGATCTCTCCTGCACTGGGGCCTCAGATTCCCACGCCTTTCTAGGCTCTGCGGAAGAGAAATCCACCTGCGGCTGGGTCCACCGCAGGCCCCACACCGGACCAACGCTTTATGCCTAAGGAATTGGGGACAGGAGCACAACCTGTGGAGTTTGGGCTTTGAACTGGTGCTGCCCCCAAGTTTTGCACAAAGTCCCTTCACACTATTCCCATCTGGCCCACAGTCAGATCACACCATTCCCCAGCAGGACCCGACTCCATCCATCAGCACAGCAACTCCAGCAAAGGGTTAACACAGTTCCCGGCACACAGCTGCACGCACACGCTCCCCCTGCCAGAGACAGAAATGGCTGTGGAGATATGCATCTTGCTAGGAAGGTACCTGTTCAAATGCCCCCGGAGCCCGGTGCAAGCCTTCCCGTCGCATGTCAGCATGTCTCAACGGGAGCAGACCTGAGCCTCCAGGAGGGTTTTCAGCCCAGGCCGTGTCGACCGCTCTCTCCTTTCCCAAACTGGGGGGTGTGGAGCTCTGAGTGCCATCCCACTCCAAGGGACATGCTGGGTGCAGCCCCTGCAGACCAGGAGAAAGCAAGGGTCAGCCATGGAGCCTCCCTCTATTTAGAGAGTCATGAGATAATTGACTTCAGGCCTAAGCAATCTCCCAGCCTGGCCTTAATTGGGGCAGGCTCTTGTTGGCATTCCCAGCTGGTGCTGATCTCCCCAGACTGCCAGAAGGGTCAGGGCTGGCAGGGCATGTCTTAGTTCCCTCTCATCCCTAACTGTAATGAGGAAATGTCATGAGGCCCACTGAATTGGGCCTGAATTTCATAGGGACTTGGGCCTGAATTTCACCAGGATTTGGGCGAGAATTTCTCGTGCACTTGGGTCTGAATTTCCCCTGGATTCTGGCCCGAATTTCCCCTGTAGTAGAGCCTGAATTTCTCCTCAACATGCCCTCCAATTTCTCCTGGACTCTGGCCAAAATTTCTCCTGTACACCAGCTCCAATTTCTCCTGCGCCGAGTCCCATATTTGACCTGCACTGAAGCCCTGGTTTCCCCTGGAAGTGAGCTCGAATTTGGCCTGCATTGTGGCCTGGATCTCTCCTGCTTTAAGGCACTCACCCTCGCCCCTGAAGGCACACTCCCTTGCCCCTGAAGGCAGGAGAAATTGCAGCCCAAGTGCAGCAGAAATTCCAGGCCAAGTCCCAGAGATAGTCCACCCGAACTCTAGGAGAAATTTAAGGCCAAGTCAAGGAGAAATTACAGCCTAAATCCAGTCCAAGTGGAGGAGAAATTTGGGCCCATCTCCAGGAGAAATTCCAGCCTAAAATGCAGCCCAAGTCCAGTAGAAATTCAGGGCAAAGGGCAGACAAAATCCAGCCCACATCCAGGAGAAATTCAAGAACAGGGCTAAGAGAAATTCAGGCCACAAACCAGGAGTAATTCCAGCCAAAATGAGGCCCAAGTCCCGGAGAAATTCCAGCCGAAAGCCAAGAGAAATTCAGGCTTAAATCCAGAAGTAATTGCAGCATAAATCCAGCCCCTGTCCAGGAGAAATTCAGCCCAAAGCCCAACAGAAATTCCAACCCACTTGCAGGAGAAATTCAGGCCCAAGTCCAGGAGAAATTCCAGCCTAAAATGCAGCCCAAGTGCAGCCCAATTTCAGGAGATAGTCCACCCGAAATCCAGGAGATAATTAGGCCTAAGTCTAGGAGAAATTCCAGGCCAAGAGCAGCCAACATCCAGCCCACATCCAGGAGAATTTCAAGAACAGGGCTAAGAGAAATTCGGGCCTCGAACCAGGAGTAATTCCAGCATCAATCCAACCTATGTCCAGGAGAAATTCAGCCCCAAGCCCTATAGAAATTCCAGCCCAATTGCAGCCAAAATCCAGCCCACATCCAGGAGAAATTCAGGCCCAAGTCCAGGAGAAATTCCAGCCTAAATTGCAGCCCAAGTCCAGCCCACATCAAGTAGAATTTCAAGAACAGGGCCTAGAGAAATTCAGGCCTCAAACCAGGAGTAATTCCAACATAAATCCAGCCACTGTCCAGGAGAAATTCAGCCACAAGCCCAACAGAAATTCCAGCCCAAGTGCAGGAGAAATTCAGGCCCAAGTTCAGGAGAAATTCCAGCCCAAGAGCAACCAAAATCCAGTCCAATTTCAGGAGATATTTCAACCAAACTCCAGGAGAAAATTAGGCCTAGAGTCCTGGAGAAAATCCAGCCTAAAATGCAGGCGAGGTCCAGGAGAAATTCCAGCCCAAGAGCAGCCAATATCCAGCCCACATCCAGGAGAATTTCAACAACAGGGCTAAGATAAATTCAGGCCTAAAACCAGGAGAAATTCCATCATAAATCCAGCCCCTGTCCAGGAGAAATTCAGCCCCAAGCCCAACAGAAATCCCAACCCACGTACAGGAGAAATTCAGGCCTCAATCCAGGAGTAAATTCAGCCTGAAATGCAATCCATATCCAGGAGAAACTCAAGAAGAGGGCCAAGATCTCTCCCTCAGATCTCTCCTGCACTGGGGCCTCGGATTCCCACGCCTTTCTACACTCCGCCCAAGAGAAATCCACCTGCGGCTGGGTCCACCGCAGGCCCCACACCGGACCAACGCTTTATGCCTAAGGAATTGGGGACAGGAGCACAACCTGTGGAGTTTGGGCTTTGAACTGGTGCTGCCCCCAAGTTTTGCACAAAGTCCCTTCACACTATTCCCATCTGGCCCACAGTCAGATCACACCATTCCCCAGCAGGACCCGACTCCATCCATCAGCACAGCAACTCCAGCAAAGGGTTAACACAGTTCCCGGCACACAGCTGCACGCACACGCTCCCCCTGCCAGAGACAGAAATGGCTGTGGAGATATGCATCTTGCTAGGAAGGTACCTGTTCAAATGCCCCCGGAGCCCGGTGCAAGCCTTCCCGTCGCATGTCAGCATGTCTCAACGGGAGCAGACCTGAGCCTCCAGGAGGGTTTTCAGCCCAGGCCGTGTCGACCGCTCTCTCCTTTCCCAAACTGGGGGGTGTGGAGCTCTGAGTGCCATCCCACTCCAAGGGACATGCTGGGCGCAGCCTCTGCAGACCAGGAGAAAGCAAGGGTCAGCCATGGAGCCTCCCTCTATTTAGAGAGTCATGAGATAATTGACTTCAGGCCTAAGCAATCTCCCAGCCTGGCCTTAATTGGGGCAGGCTCTTGTTGGCATTCCCAGCTGGTGCTGATCTCCCCAGACTGCCAGAAGGGTCAGAGCTGGCAGGGCATGTCTTAGTTCCCTCTCATCCCTAACTGTAATGAGGGAATGTCATGAGGCCCACTGAATTGGGCCTGAATTTCATAGGGACTTGGGCCTGAATTTCACCAGGATTTGGGCGAGAATTTCTCGTGCACTTGGGTCTGAATTTCCCCTGGATTCTGGCCCGAATTTCCCCTGTAGTAGAGCCTGAATTTCTCCTCAACATGCCCTCCAATTTCTCTTGAACTCTGGCCAAAATTTCTCCTGCACTGTGACCTTCAATTTCTCCTGGACTCTCTGAAATTTCTCCTGCACACCAGCTCCAATTTCTCCTGCGCCAAGTCCCATATTTGACCTGCACTGAAGCCCTGGTTTCCCCTGGAAGTGAGCTCAAATTTGGCCTGCATTGTGGCCTGGATCTCTCCTGCTTTAAGACACTCACCCTCGCCCCTGAAGGCACACTCCCTTGCCCCTGAAGGCAGGAGAAATTGCAGCCCAAGTGCAGCAGAAATTCCAGGCCAAGTCCCAGAGATAGTCCACCCGAACTCTAGGAGAAATTCAGGCCTAAGTCCAGGAGAAATTCCAGCCTAAATTGCAGCCCAAGTCCAGCCCACATCAAGTAGAATTTCAAGAACAGGGCCTAGAGAAATTCAGGCCTCGAACCAGGAGTAATTCCAGCATCAATCCAACCCATGTCCAGGAGAAATTCAGCCACAAGCCCAACAGAAATTCCAGCCCAAGAGCAGGAGAAATTCAGGCCCAAGTTCAGGAGAAATTCCAGCCCAAGAGCAACCAAAATCCAGTCCAATTTCAGGAGATATTTCAACCAAACTCCAGGAGAAAATTAGGCCTAGAGTCCTGGAGAAAATCCAGCCTAAAATGCAGGCGAGGTCCAGGAGAAATTCCAGCCCAAGAGCAGCCAATATCCAGCCCACATCCAGGAGAATTTCAACAACAGGGCTAAGATAAATTCAGGCCTAAAACCAGGAGAAATTCCATCATAAATCCAGCCCCTGTCCAGGAGAAATTCAGCCCCAAGCCCAACAGAAATCCCAACCCACGTACAGGAGAAATTCAGGCCTCAATCCAGGAGTAAATTCAGCCTGAAATGCAATCCATATCCAGGAGAAACTCAAGAAGAGGGCCAAGATCTCTCCCTCAGATCTCTCCTGCACTGGGGCCTCGGATTCCCACGCCTTTCTACACTCCGCCCAAGAGAAATCCACCTGCGGCTGGGTCCACCGCAGGCCCCACACCGGACCAACGCTTTATGCCTAAGGAATTGGGGACAGGAGCACAACCTGTGGAGTTTGGGCTTTGAACTGGTGCTGCCCCCAAGTTTTGCACAAAGTCCCTTCACACTATTCCCATCTGGCCCACAGTCAGATCACACCATTCCCCAGCAGGACCCGACTCCATCCATCAGCACAGCAACTCCAGCAAAGGGTTAACACAGTTCCCGGCACACAGCTGCACGCACACGCTCCCCCTGCCAGAGACAGAAATGGCTGTGGAGATATGCATCTTGCTAGGAAGGTACCTGTTCAAATGCCCCCGGAGCCCGGTGCAAGCCTTCCCGTCGCATGTCAGCATGTCTCAACGGGAGCAGACCTGAGCCTCCAGGAGGGTTTTCAGCCCAGGCCGTGTCGACCGCTCTCTCCTTTCCCAAACTGGGGGGTGTGGAGCTCTGAGTGCCATCCCACTCCAAGGGACATGCTGGGTGCAGCCTCTGCAGACCAGGAGAAAGCAAGGGTCAGCCATGGAGCCTCCCTCTATTTAGAGAGTCATGAGATAATTGACTTCAGGCCTAAGCAATCTCCCAGCCTGGCCTTAATTGGGGCAGGCTCTTGTTGGCATTCCCAGCTGGTGCTGATCTCCCCAGACTGCCAGAAGGGTCAGAGCTGGCAGGGCATGTCTTAGTTCCCTCTCATCCCTAACTGTAATGAGGGAATGTCATGAGGCCCACTGAATTGGGCCTGAATTTCATAGGGACTTGGGCCTGAATTTCACCAGGATTTGGGCGAGAATTTCTCGTGCACTTGGGTCTGAATTTCCCCTGGATTCTGGCCCGAATTTCCCCTGTAGTAGAGCCTGAATTTCTCCTCAACATGCCCTCCAATTTCTCTTGAACTCTGGCCAAAATTTCTCCTGCACTGTGACCTTCAATTTCTCCTGGACTCTCTGAAATTTCTCCTGCACACCAGCTCCAATTTCTCCTGCGCCAAGTCCCATATTTGACCTGCACTGAAGCCCTGGTTTCCCCTGGAAGTGAGCTCAAATTTGGCCTGCATTGTGGCCTGGATCTCTCCTGCTTTAAGACACTCACCCTCGCCCCTGAAGGCACACTCCCTTGCCCCTGAAGGCAGGAGAAATTGCAGCCCAAGTGCAGCAGAAATTCCAGGCCAAGTCCCAGAGATAGTCCACCCGAACTCTAGGAGAAATTCAGGCCTAAGTCCAGGAGAAATTCCAGCCTAAATTGCAGCCCAAGTCCAGCCCACATCAAGTAGAATTTCAAGAACAGGGCCTAGAGAAATTCAGGCCTCGAACCAGGAGTAATTCCAGCATCAATCCAACCCATGTCCAGGAGAAATTCAGCCACAAGCCCAACAGAAATTCCAGCCCAAGAGCAGGAGAAATTCAGGCCCAAGTTCAGGAGAAATTCCAGCCCAAGAGCAACCAAAATCCAGTCCAATTTCAGGAGATATTTCAACCAAACTCCAGGAGAAATTTGGGTCCAAGTCCAGGAGAAATTCCAGCCTAAAATGAAGCACAAGTTCAGGAGAAAATCCAACCTAAAATGCAGCCCAAGTCCAGCAGAAATTTCAGCTCAAGAGCAGCCAAAATCCTGTCCAATTTCAGGAGATAGTCCACCCGAACTCCAGGAGAAATTTGGGCCCACCTCCAGGAGAAATTCAAGTCCAAATCTAGGAAAAATTTGAGCCAAAGTGCAGGTGATATTGTGGCCAAGTCTAGGAGCAATTACAGCCCAAGTGCTGCAGAAATTCCAGTCCGAGTCCTGGAGATAGTCGACCTGAACTCCTGAAGAAATTGCAAATCAAGTCCAGGATATATTCCACCTGAAATGTAGGAGAAATTTAGGCCCAGCTCCAGGAGAAATTCCAGCCTAAATCCTGTCCAAGTAGAGGAGAAATTTGGGGCCAGCTCCACTAGAAATTCAGGCAGAAATCCAGAAGGAATTCCAGTATAAATCCAGCCCAATTCCAGGAGAAAATAAGCCCCAAGCCAAATACAAATTCCAGCCAGCGTGCAGGAGAAATTCAGGCCCAAGTCCAGGTGAAATTCCAGCCTAAAATGCAGCCAAAATCCAGCAAACATCGAGGAGAATTTCAAAAAGAGGGCCTAGAGAAATTGAGGCCTCAAACCAGGAGAAATTCCTGCATAAAATGCAGCCAAACTCCAGCCCATATCCAAGAGAATCTCAAGAGCAGGGGGTGGAGCAAGCCAGACCTCAAACCACGAGAAGATCCAGCAAGAAATGCAGCCAAAATCCAGCCCACATCCAGGAGAATATCAAGAGCAGGGGGTGGAGAAAGCCAGGCTTCAAACCACGAGAAGATCCAGCCCAAAAGGCAGCCAAACTCCGGCCCATATCCAGGAGAATATCAACAGCAGGGGGTGGAGAAAGGCAGGCTTCAAACCACGAGAAGATCCAGGCCGAAACACAGCCAAAATCCAGCCCACATCCAGGAGAATATCAAGAGCAGGGGGTGGAGAAAGCCAGGCCTCAAACTACGAGAAGCTCCAGTCCAAAAGGCAGCCAAACTCCAGCTGACATCCAGGAGAATATCAAGAGCACGGGGTGGAGAAAGCCAGGCCTCAAACCATGAGAAGCTACAGCCCAAAATGCAGCCAAAATCCAGCCCACAAGGAGGAGAATATTCGGAGGAGGGGGTGGAGTTAGACAGGCCTCATACCACGAGAAGCTCCAGCCCGAAATGCAGCCAAAACACAGCCCACATCCAGCAGAAGATGAAGAGCAGGGTTTGGAGCAAGCCAGGCCTCAAACCATGAGAAGCTCCCGCTTGAAATGCAGCCAAACTCCAGCCCAAATCCAGGAGAATATCAAGAGCAGGGGTTGGAGAAAGCCTGTCCCCAAACCACGAGAAGCTCCAGCTCAAAATGCAGCCAAAATGTAACCGACATCCAGGAGAATATCAAGAGCAGGGGGTGGAGAAAGCCAGGCTTCAAACCACGAGAAGCTCCAGCCCGTAATGTATCCAAAATCCAGCCCACATCCAGGAGAATATCAAGAGCAGGGGGTGGAGAAAGCCAGGCCTCAAACCACGAGAAGCGCCAGGCCTCAAACCACGAGAAGCGCCAGGCCTCAAACCACGAGAAGCGCCAGTTCTCAAACCACGAGAAGCGCCAGTTCTCAAACCACGAGAAGCGCCAGCCCGAAATGCAGCCAAAATCCAGCCCACATCCAGGAGAATATCAATAACAGGGGGTGGAGAAAGCCAGGCCTCAAACCACGAGAAGCTCCAGTCCAAAAGGCAGCCAAACTCCAGCTGACATCCAGGAGAATATCAAGAGCAGGGGGTGGAGAAAGCCAGGCCTCAGACCACCAGAAGCTCAGGCGCGAAAGGCAGCCAAAATCCAGCCCACATGGAGAAGAATATCAAGAGCAGGGGGTGGAGCAAACCAGGCCTCAAACCACGAGAAGCTCCAGCCCGAAACGCAGCCAAAATCCAGTCCACATTGAGGAGAATATCAAGAGCAGGGTGTGGAGAAAGCCAGGCCTCAAACCACGAGAAGCTCCAGCCCAAAATGCAGATAAAATCCAGCAAATATCCAACAGAATATCAAGAGCAGGGGGTGGAGAAAGCCAGGCCTCAAACCACGAGATGCTCCAGCTCGAACTGCAGCCAAAATCCAGCCCACATCCGGGAGAATATCAAAAGCAGGGGGTGGAGCAAGCCAGGCCTCAAACCACGAGAAGCTCCAGCCCAAAATGCAGCCAAAATCCAGCCCACATTCGGGAGAATCCCAAGAGCAGGGGGTGGAGCAAGCCAGGCCTCAAACCACGAGAAGCTCCATCAAAAAGACAGCCAAAATGCAGCCCACATCTGGGAGAATCTCAAGAGCAGGGGATGGAGAAAGCCAGGCCTCAAACCACGAGAAGCTCCAGCCCAAAAGGAAGCTAAAATGAAGCACACATCCACGAGAATATCAAGAGCAGGGGGTGGAGAAAGCTAGGCCTCAAACCACAAGAAGCTCCAGCTCAAAATGCAGCCAAAATCCAGCCGACATCCAGGAGACTATCAAGAGCAGGGTTTGGTGAAACCCAGGCCCAAAAACAAGAGAAGCTCCAGCTCAAAATTCAGCCAAACTCCAGCAGACATGGTGGAGAATATGAAGAGCAGGGGGTGAAGAAAGCCAGGCCTCAAACCAGGAGAAGCTCCAGCCCAAAAGACAGCCAAAATCCAGCCCACGTCCGCGACAATCTCAAAAGTAGGGGGTGGAGCAAGCCAGGCCTCAGCCTCGAGAAGCTGCAGCCCAAAACGCAGCCAAAATGCAGCCCACCTCCAGGAGAATATCAAGAGTATGGGGTGGAGCAAGGCAGGCCTCAAACCACGAGAAGCTCCAGCCCAAAAGGCAGCCAAAATCCAGTACACCACCAGGAGAATCTCAAGAGCAGGGGCTGGAGCAAGCCAGGCCTTAAACCACGAGAAGCTGCAGCCCAAAAGAGAGCCAAAATCCAGCCCTCATCCAGGAGAATATGAAGAGCAGGGGGTGGAGAAACCCAGGCCTCAAACCACGAGAAGCTCCAGCTCAAAATGCAGCCAAAATCCAGCCCACATCCAGGAGAATATCAATGCAAGGGGGTGGAGCAAGCCTGGCCAAAAACCACGAGAAGCTCCAGCCCAAAAGGCAGCCAAAATCCAGCCCACATCTCGGAGAATATCAATGGCACGGGGTGGAGCAAGGCAGGCCTCAAACCACGAGAAGCTCCAGCCCAAAAGGCAGCCATAATCCAGCCCACATCTGGCAGAATATCAATGGCAGGGGGTGGAGCAAGCCAGGCATCACACCATGAGAAGCTCCAGTCCAAAAGGCAGCCAAAAGGCAGCCAAAAGGCAGCCAAAAGGCAGCCAAAAGGCAGCCCACGTTGAGGAGAATATCAAGAGCAGGGGGTGGAGCAAACCAGGCCTCAAACACGAGAAGCTCCAGCACTAAATGCAGCTAAAATCCAGCCCAACTCGAGGAGAATTTGAAGAGCAGGGAGTGAGGCAAGGCAGGCCTCAAACCACGAGAAGCTCCTGCCCAAAAGGCAGCCAAAATCCAGCCCACATCCAGGAGAATATCAAGAGCAGGGCGTGGAGCAAGCCAGGCCTCAAACCACAAGAAGCTACAGCCCAAAATGCAGCCAAACTCCAGCCCACATCCAGGAGAATATAAATGGCAGGGGGTGGAGAAAGCCAGGCCTCAAACCATGAGAAGCTCCAGCCCAAAATGCAGCCAAAATCCAGCCCACATTCGGGAGAATCTCAAGAGCAGGGGGTGGAGCAAGCCAGGCCTCAAACCACGAGAAGCTCCAGCCCAAAATGCAGCCAAAATCCAGCCCACGTCCGCAAGAATTTCAAGAGCAGGGGGTGGAGCAAGCCAGGCCTCAAACCACGAGAAGCTCCAGCTCGAAAGACAGCCAAAATCCAGCCCACATTCGGGAGAATCTCAAGAGCAGGGGGTGGAGCAAGGCAGGCCTCAAACCACGAGAAGCTCCAGCCCAAAAGGCAGCCAAAATCCAGCCCACATCCAGGAGAATCTCAAGAGCAGGGGGTGGAGCAAGCCAGGCCTCAAACCACGAGAAGCTCCAGCCCAAAAGGCAGCCAAAATGCAGCCCACGTTGAGGAGAATCTCAAGAGCAGGGGTTGGAGCAAGCCAGGCCTCAAACCACGAGAAGCTCCAGCCCAAAAATGCAACCAAACTGCAGTCCACATCCAGGAGAATATCAAGAGCAGGGGGTGGAGCAAGCCAGGCCTCAAATCACGAGATGCTCCAGCCCAAAAGACAGCCAAAATCCAGCCCTCATCCAGGAGAATATGAAGAGCAGGGGGTGGAGCAAGCCAGGCCTCAGACCACGAGAAGCTCCAGCCTGAAAGGCAGCCAAACTCCAGCCCACATCCGAGAGAATTTCAAGAACAGGGCCTAGAGAAATTCAGGCCTCAATCCAGGAGTAAATCCAGCCTGAAATGCAATCCATGTCCGGTAGAAACTCAAGAAGAGGGCCAAGATCTCTCCCTCAGATCTCTCCTGCACTGGGGCCTCAGATTCCCACGCCTTTCTAGGCTCTGCGGAAGAGAAATCCACCTGCGGCTGGGTCCACCGCAGGCCCCACAACGGACCAACGCTTTATGCCTAAGGAATTGGGGACAGGAGCACAACCTGTGGAGTTTGGGCTTTGAACTGGTGCTGCCCCCAAGTTTTGCACAAAGTCCCTTCACACTATTCCCATCTGGCCCACAGTCAGATCACACCATTCCCCAGCAGGACCCGACTCCATCCATCAGCACAGCAACTCCAGCAAAGGGTTAACACAGTTCCCAGCACACAGCTGCACGCACACGCTCCCCCCGCCAGAGACAGAAATGGCTGTGGAGATATGCATCTTGCTAGGAAGGTACCTGTTCAAATGCCCCCGGAGCCCGGTGCAAGCCTTCCCGTCGCATGTCAGCATGTCTCAACGGGAGCAGACCTGAGCCTCCAGGAGGGTTTTCAGCCCAGGCCGTGTCGACCGCTCTCTCCTTTCCCAAACTGGGGGGTGTGGAGCTCTGAGTGCCATCCCACTCCAAGGGACATGCTGGGTGCAGCCCCTGCAGACCAGGAGAAAGCAAGGGTCAGCCATGGAGCCTCCCTCTATTTAGAGAGTCATGAGATAATTGACTTCAGGCCTAAGCAATCTCCCAGCCTGGCCTTAATTGGGGCAGGCTCTTGTTGGCATTCCCAGCTGGTGCTGATCTCCCCAGACTGCCAGAAGGGTCAGGGCTGGCAGGGCATGTCTTAGTTCCCTCTCATCCCTAACTGTAATGAGGGAATGTCATGAGGCCCACTGAATTGGGCCTGAATTTCATAGGGACTTGGGCCTGAATTTCACCAGGATTTGGGCGAGAATTTCTCGTGCACTTGGGTCTGAATTTCCCCTGGATTCTGGCCCGAATTTCCCCTGTAGTAGAGCCTGAATTTCTCCTCAACATGCCCTCCAATTTCTCTTGAACTCTGGCCAAAATTTCTCCTGCACTGTGACCTTCAATTTCTCCTGGACTCTCTGAAATTTCTCCTGCACACCAGCTCCAATTTCTCCTGCGCCGAGTCCCATATTTGACCTGCACTGAAGCCCTGGTTTCCCCTGGAAGTGAGCTCGAATTTGGCCTGCATTGTGGCCTGGATCTCTCCTGCTTTAAGACACTCACCCTCGCCCCTGAAGGCACACTCCCTTGCCCCTGAAGGCAGGAGAAATTGCAGCCCAAGTGCAGCAGAAATTCCAGGCCAAGTCCCAGAGATAGTCCACCCGAACTCTAGGAGAAATTCAGGCCCAAGTCCAGGAGAAATTCCAGCCTAAATTGCAGCCCAAGTCCAGCCCACATCAAGTAGAATTTCAAGAACAGGGCCTAGAGAAATTCAGGCCTCGAACCAGGAGTAATTCCAGCATCAATCCAACCCATGTCCAGGAGAAATTCAGCCACAAGCCCAACAGAAATTCCAGCCCAAGTGCAGGAGAAATTCAGGCCCAAGTTCAGGAGAAATTCCAGCCCAAGAGCAACCAAAATCCAGTCCAATTTCAGGAGATATTTCAACCAAACTCCAGGAGAAATTTGGGTCCAAGTCCAGGAGAAATTCCAGCCTAAAATGAAGCCCAAGTTCAGGAGAAAATCCAACCTAAAATCCAGCCCAAGTCCAGCAGAAATTTCAGCTCAAGAGCAGCCAAAATCCTGTCCAATTTCAGGAGATAGTCCACCCGAACTCCAGGAGAAATTTGGGCCCACCTCCAGGAGAAATTCAAGTCCAAATCTAGGAAAAATTTGAGCCAAAGTGCAGGTGATATTGTGGCCAAGTCTAGGAGCAATTACAGCCCAAGTGCTGCAGAAATTCCAGTCCGAGTCCTGGAGATAGTCGACCTGAACTCCTGAAGAAATTGCAAATCAAGTCCAGGATATATTCCACCTGAAATGTAGGAGAAATTTAGGCCCAGCTCCAGGAGAAATTCCAGCCTAAATCCTGTCCAAGTAGAGGAGAAATTTGGGCCCAGCTCCAGTAGAAATTCAGGCAGAAATCCAGAAGGAATTCCAGTATAAATCCAGCCCAATTCCAGGAGAAAATAAGCCCCAAGCCAAATACAAATTCCAGCCAGCGTGCAGGAGAAATTCAGGCCCAAGTCCAGGTGAAATTCCAGCCTAAAATGCAGCCAAAATCCAGC
Source organism: Rhynochetos jubatus (assembly GCA_027574665.1). Taxonomy (NCBI): domain Eukaryota; kingdom Metazoa; phylum Chordata; class Aves; order Eurypygiformes; family Rhynochetidae; genus Rhynochetos; species Rhynochetos jubatus. Next base: position 190,434 of record JAQBHY010000093.1, read on the forward strand.
AAACATCGAGGAGAATTTCAAGAAGAGGGCCTAGAGAAATTGAGGCCTCAAACCAGGAGAAATTCCTGCATAAAATGCAGCCAAACTCCAGCCCATATCCGGGAGAATCTCAAGAGCAGGGGGTGGAGCAAGCCAGGCCTCAAACCACGAGAAGCTCCAACCAGAAATGCAGCCAAACTCCAGCCCATATCCAGGAGTATATCAAGAGCAGGGGGTGGAGAAAGCCAGGCCCCAAACCACGAGAAGATCCAGCCCGAAATGCAGCCAAAATCCAGCCGACATCCAGGAGAATATCAAGAGCAGGGGGTGGAGAAAGCCAGGCCTCAAACCACGAGAAGCTCCAGCCCAAAAGGCAGCCAAACTCCAGCCCACATCCAGGAGAATATCAAGAGCAGGGGGTGGAGAAAGCCAGGCCCAAAACCACGAGAAGCTCCAGCCCAAAATGCAGCCAAAATCCAGCCCACAGGGAGGAGAATATTCGGAGGAGGGGGTGGAGTAAGACAGGCCTCATACCACGAGAAGCTCCAGCCCGAAATGCAACCAAAACACAGCCCACATCCAGCAGAAAATGAAGAGCAGGGGGTGGAGAAAGCCAAGCCTCAAACCATGAGAAGCTCCAGCGTGAAATGCAGTCAAAATGTAGCCGACATCCAGGAGAATATCAAGAGCAGGGGGTGGAGAAAGCCAGGCCTCAAACCACGAGAAGCGCCAGGCCTCAAACCACGAGAAGCTCCAGCCCGAAATGTAGCCAAAATCCAGCCAACATCCAGGAGAATATCAAGAGCAGGGGGTGGAGCAAACCAGGCCTCAAACCACGAGAAGCTCCAGCCCGAAATGCAGCCAAAACAGAGCCCACATCCAGCAGAATATGAAGATCAGGGTTTGGAGAAAGGCAGGCCTCAAACCACGAGAAGCACAGGCGCGAAATACAGAAAAAATCCAGCCCACATTTAGGAGAATATCAAGAGCAGGTGGTGGAGCAAACCAGGCCTGAAACCACGAGAAGCTCCAGCCCGAAATGCAGCCAAACTCCAGCCCAAATCCAGAAGAATATCAAGAGCAGGGGGTGGAGAAAGCCAGGCCTCAAACCACCAGAAGCTCAGGCGCGAAAGGCAGCCAAAATCCAGCCCACATGGAGAAGAATATCAAGAGCAGGGGGTGGAGCAAACCAGGCCTCACACCACGAGAAGCTCCAGCCCGAAATGCAACCAAAATCCAGCCCACATTGAGGAGAATATCAAGAGCAGGGTGTGGAGAAAGCCAGGCCTCAAACCACGAGAAGATCCAGCCCAAAAGGCAGCCAAAATCCAGCAAATATCCAACAGAATATAAAGAGCAGGGGGTGGAGAAAGAAAGGCCTCAAATCACGAGAAGATCCAGTTCAAAACATAGCCAAAATGCAGCACAATCCAGGAGAATCTCAAGAGCAGGTGGTGGAGAAAGCCAGGCCTCAAACCACGAGAAGCTCCAGCCCAAAAGTCAGCCAAAATGCAACCCACATCCGGGAGAATCTCAAGAGCAGGGGGTGGAGCAAGCCAGGCCTCAAATCACGAGAAGCTCCAGCACTAAATGCAGCTAAAATAAAGCCCAACTCGAGGAGAATATCAAGAGCAGGGGGTGGAGAATGCCAGGCCTCAAACCACGAGAAGATCCAGCCCAAAAGGCAGCCAAAATCCAGCCGACATCCAGGAGAATATCAAGAGCAGGGGGTGGAGAAAGCCAGGCCTCAAACCACGAGAAGCTCCAGCCCAAAAGGCAGCCAAAATCCAGCCCACATCCAGGAGAATATCAAGAGCAGGGGGTGGAGAAAGCCAGGCCTCAAACCACAAGAAGCTCCAGTCCAAAAGGCAGCCAAACTCCAGCTGACATCCAGGAGAATATCAAGAGCAGGGGGTGGAGGAAGCCAGGCCCAAAACCACGAGAAGCTCCAGCCCAAAATGCAGCCAAAATTCAGCCCACAGGGAGGAGAATATACGGAGGAGGGGGTGGAGTAAGACAGGCCTCAAACCACGAGAAGCTCCAGTCCAAAAACGCAGACAAATTCCAGCCCACATCCGGGAGAATATCAATTGCAGGGGGTGGAGAAAGCCGGGCCTCAAACCACGAGAAGCTCCAGCCCATAATACAGGCAAAACCCAGCCTACGTCCAAGAGAATATCAAGAGCAGGGGGTGGAGAAAGCCAGGCCTCAAACCATGAGAAGCTCCAGCACGATATGCAGCCAAAGTCCAGCAAACATCTGGGAGAACATAAAGAGCAGGGGGTGGAGAAAGACAGCCCACAAACCACGAGAAGCTCCAGCTCGAACTGCAGCCAAAATCCAGCCCACATCCAGCAGAATATCAAGAACAGGGGGTGGAGCAAGCCAGGCCTCAAACCACGAGAAGCCCCAGCTCAAAAGGCAGCCAAAATCCAGCAGACATGGTGGAGAATATGAAGAGCAGGGGGTGGAGCAAGCCAGGCCTCAAACCACGAGAAGCTCCAGCCCAAAAGGCAGCCAAAATGCAGCACAATCCAGGAGAATATGAAGAGCAGGGGTTGGAGAAAGCCAGGCCTCAAACCACGAGAAGCTCCAGCCCAAAAGTCAGCCAAAAGCCAGCCCACATGGAGGAGAATGTCAAGAGCAGGGGTGGTGAAAGCCAGGCCTCAAACCACGAGAAGCTCCAGCCCAAATTGCAGCCAAAATGCAACCCACATCCGGGAGAATCTCAAGAGCAGGGGGTGGAGCAAGCCAGGCCTCAAATCACGAGAAGCTCCAGCACTAAATGCAGCTAAAATAAAGCCCACCTCCGGGAGAATATCAAGAGCAGGGGGTGGAGAAAGCCAGGCCTCATACCACGAGAAGCTCCAACCCGAAATGCAGCCAAAACACAGCCCACATCCAGCAGAAAATGAAGAGCAGGGTTTGGAGCAAGCCAGGCCTCAAACCATGAGAAGCTCCCGCTTGAAATGTATCCAAACTCCAGCCCAAATCCAGGAGAATATCAAGAGCAGGGGGTGGAGAAAGCCAAGCCTCAAACCATGACAAGCTCCAGCGTGAAATGCAGCCAAAATCCAGCCGACATCCAGGAGAATATCAAGAGCAGGGGTTGGAGAAAGCCTGTCCCCAAACCATGAGAAGCTCCAGCTCAAAATGCAGCCAAAATGTAGCAGACATCCAGGAGAATATCAAGAGCAGGGGGTGGAGAAAGCCAGGCTTCAAACCACGAGAAGCTCCAGCCCGTAATGTATCCAAAATCCAGCCCACATCCAGGAGAATATCAAGAGCAGCGGGTGGAGAAAGCCAGGCCTCAAACCACGAGAAGCGCCAGGCCTCAAACCACGAGAAGCTCCAGCCCGAAATGTAGCCAAAATCCAGCCAACATCCAGGAGAAAAATGAAGAGAAGGGGTTGGAGAAAGACAGCCCTCAAACTATGAGAACCTCCATCCCGAAATTCAGCCAAAATCCAGCCCACATCCGGGAGAATATCAAGAGCAGGGGGTGGAGCAAACCAGGCCTCAAACCACGAGAAGCTCCAGCCCAAAATGCAGACAAAATCCAGCAAATATCCAACAGAATATAAAGAGCAGGGGGTGGAGAAAGCCAGGCCTCAAACCACGAGAAGCTCCAGCCCAAAAGGCAGCCAAAATCCAGCCCACATCCAGGAGAATCTGAAGAGCAGGGGTTGGAGCAAGCCAGGCCTCAAACCACGAGAAGCTCCAGTCCAAAAACGCAGCCAAAATCCAGCCCACATCCGGGAGAATATCAATTGCAGGGGGTGGAGAAAGCCAGGCCTCAAACCAAGAGAAGCTTCAGCCCATAATACAGGAAAAACCCAGCCTACGTCCAAGAGAATATCAAGAGCAGGGGTTGGAGAAAGCCAGGCCTCAAACCATGAGAAGCTCCAGCTCGAACTGCGGCCAAAATCCAGCCCACATCCCAGAGAATATCAAAAGCAGGGGGTGGAGCAAGCCAGGCCTCAAACCACGAGAAGCTCCAGCCCAAAAGGCAGCCAAAATCCAGCCCAAACCCAGGAGAATATCAAGAGCAGGGGGTGGTGAAAGCCTGGCCCCAAACCACGAGAAGCTCCAGCCCAAAATGCAGCCAAAATCCAGCCCACATCCAGGAGAATATCAAGAGCACGGGCTGGAGCAAGCCAGGACTCAAAGAATGAGAAGCTCCAGCCCAAAAATGCAGCCAAAATCCAGCCCACATGCGGGAGAATCCCAAGAGCAGGGGGTGGAGCAAGGCAGGCCTCAAACCACGAGAAGCTCCATCAAAAAGGCAGCCAAAATGCAGCCCACATCTGGGAGAATCTCAAGAGCAGGGGATGGAGAAAGCCAGGCCTCAAACCACGAGAAGCTCCATCAAAAAGACAGCCAAAATCCAGCCCACATCCTAGAGAATCTCAAGAGCAGGGGATGGAGAAATCCAGGCCTCAAACCACGAGAAGCTCCAGCTCAAAAACCAGATAAACTCCAGCAAAATGTAGGAGAACCTCAAGAGCAGGGGGTGGAGCAAGCCAGGCCTCAAACCACGAGAAGCTCCAGCCCAAAAGGCAGCTAAAATGAAGCCCACATCCAGGAGAATATCAAGAGCAGGGGGTGGAGAAAGCTAGGCCTCAAACCACAAGAAGCTCCAGATCAAAATGCAGCCAAAATCCAGCCGACATCCAGGAGACTATCAAGAGCAGGGTTTGGTGAAACCCAGTCCCAAAAACAAGAGAAGCTCCAGCTCAAAATTCAGCCAAACTCCAGCAGACATGGTGAAGAATATGAAGAGCAGGGGGTGAAGAAAGCCAGGCCTCAAACCACGAGAAGCTCCAGCCCAAAAGACAGCCAAAATGCAGCCCACCTCCGGGAGAATCTCAAGAGCAGGAGGTGGAGCAAGCCAGGCCTCAAACCACTAGAAGCTCCAGCCCAAAAGGCAGCCAAAAGCCAGCCCACATGGAGGAGAATGTCAAGAGCAGAGGGTGGAACAAGCCAGGCCTCAAACCACGAGAAGCTCCAGTCCAAAAAGCAGCCAAAATGCAGCCCACATCCGGGAGAATACCAAGAGCAGGGGGTGGAGAAACCCAGGCCCCAAAACACGAGAACCTCCAGCTAAAAATTCAGCCAAACTCCAGCAGACATGGAGGAGAATCTCAAGAACAGGTGGTGGAGCAAGGCAGGCCTCAAACCACTAGAAGCTCCAGCCCAAAAGGGAGCCAAAATCCAGCCCACATGGAGGAGAATCTCAAGAGCAGGGGGTGGAGCAAGCCAGGCCTCAAACCACGAGAAGCTCCAGCCCAAAAGGCAGCCAAATCCAGCCCTCATCCAGGAGAATATGAAGAGCAGGGGGTGGAGAAAGCCAGGCCTCAAACCTCGAGAAGCTCCAGCCCAAAAGGCAGCCAAAATCCAGCCCATATCTGGGAGACTATCAAGAGCAGGGCTTGGAAAACGCAGGCTCCAAAACACGAGAACCTCCAGCTCAAAATTCAGCCAAACTCCAGCAGACATGGAGGAGAATATGAAGACAGAGTGTGAAGAAAGCCAGGCCTCAAACCACGAGAAGCTCCAGCCCAAAAGGCAGCCAAAATGCAGCCAATATCTCGGATAATATCAAGAGCAGTGGGTGGAGAAAGCCAGGCCTCAAATCACGAGAAGCTACAGCCCAAAAGGCAGCCAAAATGCAGCCCACTTTGAGGAGAAGATCAAGAGCAGGGGCTGGAGCAAGACAGGCCTCAAATCACGAGAAGCTCCAGCCCAAAAGGCAGCCAAAATCCAGCCCACATCCAGGAGACTATCAAGAGCAGGGTTTTGTGAAACCCAGGCCGCAAAACAAGAGAAGCTCCAGCTCAAAATTCAGCCAAACTCCAGCAGACATGGAGGAGAATCTCAAGAGCAGGGGGTGGAGCAATCCAGGCCTCAAACCACGAGAAGCTCCAGTCCAAAAGGCAGCCAAAATCCAGCCCAAACCCAGGAGAATATCAAGAGCAGGGGGTGGTGAAAGCCAGTCCTCAAACCATGAGAAGGTCCAACTCAAAATTCAGCCAAAATCCAGCACACATCCAGGGGAATATCAAGAGCGCATGGTGGAGCAAGCCAGGCCTCAAACGACGAGAAGCTCCAGCCCGAAATGTAGCGAAAATCCAGCACACATCCAGGAGAATCTCAAGAGCAGGGCTTGGAAAACCCAGGTTCAAAAACACGAGAACCTCCAGCTCAAAATTCAGCCAAACTCCAGCAGACATGGAGGAGAATATGAAGACAGAGTGTGAAGAAAGCCAGGCCTCAAACCACGAGAAGCTCCACCCCAAAAGGCAGCCAAAATCCAGCCCACATCCAGGAGAATATCAAGAGCACGGGCTGGAGCAAGCCAGGACTCAAAGAACGAGAAGCTCCAGCCCAAAAATGCAGCCAAATCCAGCCCACATGCGGGAGAATCCCAAGAGCAGGGGGTGGAGCAAGGCAGGCCTCAAACCACGAGAAGCTCCATCAAAAAGTCAGCCAAAATCCAGCCCACATCTGGGAGAATCTCAAGAGCAGGGGATGGAGAAAGCCAGGCCTCAAACCACGAGAAGCTCCATCAAAAAGACAGCCAAAATCCAGCCCACATCCTAGAGAATCTCAAGAGCAGGGGATGGAGAAAGCCAGGCCTCAAACCACGAGAAGCTCCAGCCCAAAAGGCAGCTAAAATGAAGCCCACATCCAGGAGAATATCAAGAGCAGGGGGTGGAGAAAGCTAGGCCTCAAACCACAAGAAGCTCCAGCTCAAAATGCAGCCAAAATCCAGCCGACATCCAGGAGACTATCAAGAGCAGGGTTTGGTGAAACCCAGTCCCAAAAACAAGAGAAGTTCCAGCTCAAAATTCAGCCAAACTCCAGCAGACATGGTGGAGAATATGAAGAGCAGGGGGTGAAGAAAGCCAGGCCTCAAACCACGAGAAGCTCCAGCCCAAAAGACAGCCAAAATGCAGCCCACCTCCGGGAGAATCTCAAGAGCAGGAGGTGGAGCAAGCCAGGCCTCAAACCACTAGAAGCTAGAGCCCAAAATGCAGCCAAAAGCCAGCCCACTTGGAGGAGAATGTCAAGAGAAGAGGGTGGAACAAGCCAGGCCTCAAACCACGAGAAGCTCCAGTCCAAAAGGCAGCCAAAATGCAGCCCACATCCGGGAGAATACCACGAGCAGGGGGTGGAGAAACCCAGGCCCCAAAACACGAAAACCTCCAGCTAAAAATTCAGCCAAACTCCAGCAGACATGGAGGAGAATCTCAAGAACAGGTGGTGGAGCAAGGCAGGCCTCAAACCACTAGAAGCTCCAGCCCAAAAGGCAGCCATAATCCAGCCCACATGGAGGAGAGTCTCAAGAGCAGGGGGTGGAGCAAGCCAGGCCTCAAACCACGAGAAGCTCCAGCCCAAAAGGCAGCCAAAAGGCAGCCCACATCCGGGAGAATCTCAAGAGCAGGGGGTGGAGCAAGCCAGGCCTCAAACCACGAGAAGCTCCAGCCCAAAATGCAGCCAAAAGGCAGCCCACATCCGGGAGAATATCAAGAGCAGGGGGTGGAGAAAGCCAGGCCTCAAACCACGAGAAGCTCCAGCCCAAAAGGCAGCCAAAATCCAGCCCAAACCCACGAGAATATGAAGAGCAGGGGGTGGAGAAAGCCAGGCCTCAAACCTCGAGAAGCTCCAGACCAAAAGGCAGCCAAAATCCAGCCCATATCTGGGAGACTATCAAGAGCAGGGCTTGGAAAACCCAGGCTCCAAAACACGAGAACCTCCAGCTCAAAATTCAGCCAAACTCCAGCAGACATGGAGGAGAATATGAAGACAGAGTGTGAAGAAAGCCAGGCCTCAAACCTCGAGAAGCTCCAGCCCAAAAGGCAGCCAAAATGCAGCCAATATCTCGGATAATATCAAGAGCAGTGGGTGGAGCAAGCCAGGCCTCAAATCACGAGAAGCTACAGCCCAAAAGGCAGCCAAAATGCAGCCCACTTTGAGGAGAAGATCAAGAGCAGGGGCTGGAGCAAGACAGGCCTCAAATCACGAGAAGCTCCAGCCCAAAAGGCAGCCAAAATCCAGCCCACATCCAGGAGACTATCAAGAGCAGGGTTTTGTGAAACCCAGGCCCCAAAACAAGAGAAGATCCAGCTCAAACTTCAGCCAATCTCCAGCAGACATGGAGGAGAATATGAAGAGCAGGGGGTGGAGAAAGCCAGGCCTCAAACCACGAGAAGCTCCAGCCCAAAAGGCAGCCAAAATCCAGCCCAAACCCAGGAGAATATCAAGAGCAGGGGGTGGTGAAAGCCAGTCCTCAAACCATGAGAAGCTCCAACTCAAAATTCAGCCAAAATCCAGCCCACATCCGGTAGAATATGAAGAGCAGGGGGTGGAGAAAGCCAGGCCTCAAACCACGAGAAGCTCCAGCCCAAAAGGCAGCCAAAATCCAGCCCACATGCGGGAGAATCCCAAGAGCAGGGGGTGGAGCAAGGCAGGCCTCAAACCACGAGAAGCTCCATCAAAAAGGCAGCCAAAATGCAGCCCACATCTGGGAGAATCTCAAGAGCAGGGGATGGAGAAAGCCAGGCCTCAAACCACGAGAAGCTCCATCAAAAAGACAGCCAAATTCCAGCCCACATCCTAGAGAATCTCAAGAGCAGGGGATGGAGAAAGCCAGGCCTCAAACCACGAGAAGCTCCAGCTCAAAAACCAGATAAACTCCAGCAAAATGTAGGAGAACCTCAAGAGCAGGGGGTGGAGCAAGCCAGGCCTCAAATCACGAGAAGCTGCAGCCCAAAATGCAGCCAAAATCCAGCCCTAATTCGGGAGAATATCAAGTGAAGGGTGTGGAGCAAGCCAGGCCTCAAACCACGAGAAGCTCCAGCCCAAAAGGCAGCCAAAATGCAGCCCACATCCGGGAGAATATCAATGGCACGGGGTGGAGCAAGCCAGGCCTCAAACCACGAGAATCTGCAGCCCAAAAGGCAGCCAAAATGCAGCAAATATCTCGGAGAATATCAAGAGCAGTGGGTGGAGCAAGGCAGGCCTCAAACCACGAGAAGCTCCAGCCCAAAAGGCATCCAAAATCCAGCCCACAGCCGGGAGAATATCAATGGCACGGGGTGGTGCAAGCCAGGCCTCAAACCATGAGAATCTCCAGCCCAAAAGGCAGCCAAAATCCAGCCCACATCCAGGAGAATATCAATGGCAGGGGGTGGAGAAAGCCAGGCCTCAAACCACGAGAAGCTCCAGCCCAAAAGGCAGCCAAAATGCAGCCCACACCCAGGAGAATCTCAAGAGCAGGGGGTGGAGCAAGCCAGGCCTCAAACCACGAGAAGCTCCAGCCCAAAAAGCAGCCAAAATCCAGCCCACATGCGGGAGAATATCAAGAGCAGGGGGGGGAGCAAGCCAGCCCTCAAACCGTGAGAAGCTCCAGCCCAAAAGGCAGCCAAAATGCAGCCCACATCCGGGAGAATCTCAAGAGCAGGGGGTGGAGCAAGCCAGGCCTCAAACCACGAGAAGCTCCAGCCCAAAGTCAGCCAAAAGCCAGCCCACGTTGAGGACAATATCAAGAGCACGGGGTGGAGCAAGCCAGGCCTCAAACCACGAGAAGCTCCAGCCCAAAAAGCAGCCAAAATCCAGCCCACATGCGGGAGAATATCAATGGCACGGGGTAGAGCAAGCCTGGCCTCAAAACACGAGAAGCTCCAGCCCGAAAGGCAGCCAAATTCCAGCCCTACATCCGGGAGAATATCAATGGCAGGGAGTGGAGCAAGTCAGGCCTCAAACCACGAGAAGCTCCAGCCCAAAAGGCAGCCAAAATGCATCCCACATCCGGGAGAATCTCAAGAGCACGTTAGTGGAGAAAGCCAAGCCTCAAACCATGAGAAGATCCAGCACAAAAGGCAGCCAAAATGCAGCCCATATCCGGGAGAATATCAAGAGCAGGATTTGGAGGAAGCCAGGCCTCAAAACTCGAGAAGCTCCAGCACAAAACGCAGCCAAAATGCAGCCCATATCCCGGAGAATATCAAGAGCAGGGTTTGGAGGAAGCCAGGCCTCAAACCTCGAGAAGCTCCAGCCCAAAAGGCAGCCAAAATCAGCCCACATCCGGGAGAATATCAAGAGCAGGGGGTGGAGCATGCCAGGCCTCAAAACTCGAGAAGCTCCAGCCCAACAGGCAGCCAAAATGTAGCCCACATGGAGGAGAATATCAAGAGCAGGGGGTGGAGCAAGCCAGGCCTCAAACAACGAGAAGCTCCAGCCCAACAGGCAGCCAAAATCCAGCCCACATCCGGGAGAATCTCAAGAGCAGGGGGTGGAGCAAACCAGGCCTCAAACCACGAGAACGTCCATCTCGAAAGACAGGCAAAATCCAGCCCACATCCGGAGAAATCTCAAGAGCAGGGGGTGGAGCAAGACAGGCCTGAAAATACGAGAAGCTCCAGCCCAAAATGCAAGCAAAATGCAGCCCACATCCGGGAGAATATCAAGAGCGGTGGGTAGAGCAAGGCAGGCCTAAAACCACGAGAAGCTCCAGCCCAAAAGGCAGCCAAAATCCAGCCCACATCCGGGAGAATCTCAAGAGCAGGGGGTGGAGCAAGGCAGGCCTCAAACCACGAGAAGCTCCAGCCCAAACTGCAGCCAAAATCCAGCCCATATCCGGGAGAATATCAATGGCATGGGGTGGAGCAAGCCAGGCCTCAAACCACGAGAAACTCCAGCCCAAAAAGCAGCCAAAATCCAGCCCACATCCGGGAGAATATCAATGGCAGCGATTGGAGCAAGACAGGCCTCAAACCATGAGAAGCTTCAGCCCAAAATTCAGCCAAAATGCATCCCTCCATCCGGGAGAATCTCAAGAGCAGGGGTTTGAGCAAGCCAGGCCTCAAACGACGAGAAGCTACAGCCCAAAAGGCAGCCAAAATCCAGCCCACATCCAGGAGAATATCATGAGGAGGGGGTGGAGCAAGGCAGGCCTCAAACCACAAGAAGCTCCAGCCCAAATGGCAGCCAAAATCCAGCCCACATCCGGGAGAATCTGAAGAGCAGGGGGTGGAGCAAGGCAGGCCTCAAACCACGAGAAGCTCCAGCCCAAAAGGCAGCCAAAATCCAGCCCACATCCGGGAGAATCTCCAGAGCACATTAGTGGAGAAAGCCAAGCCGCAAACCATGAGAAGCTCCAGCACAAAAGGCAGCCAAAATGCAGCCCAGATCCGGGAGAATATCAAGAGCAGGGTTTGGAGGAAGCCAGGCCTCAAACCTCGAGAAACTCCAGCCCAAAAGGCACCCAGTATGCAGCCCACATCCGGGAGAATATCAAGAGCAGGGATTGGAGCATGCCAGGCCTCAAACCACGAGAAGCTCCAGCCCAACTGGCAGCCAAAATGTAGACCACATGGAGGAGAATATCAAGAGCAGGGGGTGGAGCATGCCAGTCCTCAAACAACGAGAAGCTCCAGCCCAAAAGGCAGCCAAAATGCAGCCCACATCCGGGAGAATCTCAAGAGCAGGGGGTGGAGCAAGGCAGGCCTCAAACCACGAGAAGCTCCAGCCGAAAAGGCAGCCAAAATCTAGGTCACATCTGGGAGAATCTCAAGAGCAGGGGGTGGAGCAAGCCAGGCCTCAAACCACGAGAAGCTCCAACCCGAAATGCAGCCAAAATGCAGCCCATATCCGGGAGAATATCAAGAGCAGTGTTTGGAGGAAGCCAGGCCTCAAAACTCGAGAAGCTCCAGCCCAAAAGGCAGCCAAAATTCAGCCCACGTTGAGTAGAATATCAAGAGCAGGGAGTGGAGCAAGCCAGGCCTCAAACAATGAGAAGCTCCAGCCAAAAGACAGCCAAAATTCAGCCCACGTTGAGTAGAATATCAAGAGCAGGGAGTGGAGCAAGGCAGGCCTCAAACCACGAGAAGCTCCAGCGCAAAATGCAGCCACAATCCAGCCCACCTCCGGGAGAATCTCAAGAGCAGGGGGTGGAGCAAGCCAGGCCTCAAACAACGAGAAGCTCCAGCCAAAAGGCAGCCAAAATCCAGTCCACATCTACGAGAATCTCAAGAGCAGGGGGTGGAGCAAGCCAAGCCTCAAACCACGAGAAGCTCCAGCCCAAAATGCAGCCAAAATGCAGCCAACATACGGGAGAATATCAAGAGCAGGGGGTGGAGCAAGGCAGGCCTCAAACCACGAGAAGCTCCAGCCCAAAATGCAGCCAAAATCCAGCACACATGGAGGAGAATGTCAAGAGCAGGGTCTGGTGAAAGTCAGGCCTCAAACCACGAGAAGTTCCAGCCCAAAATGCAGGCAAAAGCAAGCCCACATCCGGGAGAATTTTTAGAGCAGGTGGTGGAGCAAGCCAGGCCTGAAATCAAAAGAAGCTCTAGCCGAAATATCAGCCAAAATGCAGCCCTACATCCGGGAGAATATCAATGGCAGGGGGTGGAGCATGGCTGGCCTCAAACAACGAGAAGCTCCAGCCCAAAAGGCAGCCAAAATGCAGCCCACATCCAGGAGAATCTCAAAAGCAGGGGGTGGAGCAAGCCAGGCCTCAAACCTGAAGAAGATCCAAACCAAAATGCAGACAAAATCCAGCCCTCTTCCGGGAGAATCTCAAGAGCAGGGAGTGGAGAAAGCCAGGCCTCAAACCACGAGAAGCTCCAGCTCAAAAGTCAGCCAAAATGCAGCCCACATCCGGGAGAATATCAAGAGCAGGTGGTGGAGCAAGCCAGGCCTCAAACCATGAGAAGCTCCAGCCCAAAAAGCAGCCAAAATCCACCAAACATCCAAGAGAACCTCAAGAGCAGGGGGTGGAGCAAGCCAGGCCTCAAACCACGAGAAGCTCCAGCCCAAAAGGCAGCCCACCTCCAGCCCACATCCAGGATAATATCAAGAGCAGGGAGTGGAGCAAGCCAGGCCTCAAACCACGAGAAGCTCCAGCCCAAAAGGCAGCCCAACTCCAGCCCACATCCAGGAGAATATCAATGGCAGTGGGTGGAGCAAGCCAGGCCTCAAACCACGTGAAGCTCCATCCAAAATGCAGCCAAAATCCAGCCCACATCCGAGAGAATATCAGGAGCAAGGCGTGGAGCAAGGCAGGCCTCAAACCACGAGAAGCTCCAGCCCAAAATTCAGCGAAAATGCAGCCCACATCCAGGAGAATATCAAGAGCAGGGTTTGGAGGAAGCCAGGCCTCAAACCACGTGAAGCTCCAGCCCAAAATGCAGCCAAACTCCAGCCCACATCCGGAAGAATATCAATAGCAGGGGGTGGAGCAAGCCAAGCCTCAAACCACAAGAAGCTCCAGCCCAAAATGCAGCCAAAATGCAGCCCACATCCGGGAGAATCTCAAGAGGAGGGGGTGGAGCAAGCCAGGCCTCAAACCACGAGAAGCTCCAGCCCAAAAGGCAGCCCAAATCTAGGTCACATCTGGGAGAATCTCAAGAGCAGAGGGTGGAGTAATCCAGGCCTCAAACCACGAGAAGCTCCAGCCCAAAAAGCAGCCAAAATCCACCAAACATCCAAGAGAATCTCAAGAGCAGGGGGTGGAGCAAGCCAGGCCTCAAACCACGAGAAGCTCCAGCCCAAAAGGCAGCCCACCTCCAGCCCACATCCAGGATAATATCAAGAGCAGGGGGTGGAGCAAGCCAGGCCTCAAACGACGAGAAGCTCCAGCCCAAAAAGCAGCCAAAATCCAGCAAACATCAGGGAGAATCTCAAGAAGAGGGGGTGGAGCAAGCCAGGCCTCAAACCACGAGAAGCTCCAGCCCAAAAGGCAGCCAAAATGCAGCCCACATCCAGGAGAATATCAATGTCAGGGGGTGGAGTAAGGCAGGCCTCAAACCACGAGAACCTCCAGCCCAAAAGGCAGCCAAACTCCAGCCCACATCCGGGACAATATCAAGAGCCGGGGGTAGAGCAAGCCAGTCCTGAAATCACAGGAAGCTCTAGCCGAAATATCAGCCAAAATGCAGCCCTACATCCGGGAGAATCTCAAGAGCAGGGGGTGGAGCAAGGCAGGACTCAAACCACGAGAAGCTCCAGCCCAAAAGGAAGCCAAAATGCAGCCCACATCCGGGAGAATATCAAGAGCAGGGGGTGGAGAAAGCCAGGCCTCTAACCACGAGAAGCCCTAGCCCAAAATGCAGCCAAAATCCAGCCCAAATCTGGGAGAATATCAAGAGCAGTGGGTGGAGCAAGCCGGGCCTCAAACTACGAGAAGCTCCAAACAAAAGTCAGCCAAAATCCATCCCTAAATCCGGGAGAATCTCAAGAGCAGGGGGTGGAGCAAACCAGGCCTCAAACCACGAGAAGTTCCAGCCCACAAGGCAGCCAAAATGCAGGCACATCCAGGAGAATATCAATGTCAGGGGGTGGAGTAAGGCAGGCCTCAAACCACGAGAAGCTCCAGCCCAGAATGCTTCCAAAATCCAGCCCACATCCGGGAGAATCTCAAGAGCAGGGGGTGGAGCAAGGCAGGACTCAAACCACGAGAAGCTCCAGCCCAAAAGGCAGCCAAAATCCAGCCCACATCCGGGAGAATCTCAAGAGCACGTTAGTGGAGAAAGCCAAGCCTCAAACCATGAGAAGCTCCAGCACAAAAGGCAGCCAAAATGCAGCCCACATCCGGGAGAATCTCAAGAGCAGGGGGTGGAGGAAGCCAGGCCTCAAACCACGTGAAGCTCCATCCAAAATGCAGCCAAAATGCAGCCCACATCCGAGAGAATATCAGGAGCAAGGCGTGGAGCAAGGCAGGCCTCAAACCACGAGAAGCTCCAGCCCAAAATTCAGCGAAAATGCAGCCCACATCCAGGAGGATATCAAGAGCAGGGTTTGGAGGAAGCCAGGCCTCAAACCACGTGAAGCTCCAGCCCAAAATGCAGCCAAACTCCAGCCCACATCCGGGAGAATCTCAAGAGCAGGGGGTGGAGCAAGCCAGGCCTCAAACCACAAGAAGCTCCAGCCCAAAATGCAGCCAAAATGCAGCCCACATCCGGGAGAATCTCAAGAGCAGGGGGTGGAGCAAGGCAGGCCTCAAACCACGAGAAGCTCCAGCCCAAAAGGCAGCCCACCTCCAGCCCACATCCAGGATAATATCAAGAGCAGGGGGTGGAGCAAGCCAGGCCTCAAACCTCGAGAAGCTTCAGCCCAAAAGGCAGCCAAAATGCAGCCCACATCCGGGAGAATCTCAAGAAGAGGGGGTGGAGCAAGCCAGGCCTCAAACCACGAGAAGCTCCAGCCCAAAAGGCAGCCAAAATGCAGCCCACATCCAGGAGAATATCAATGTCAGGGGGTGGAGTAAGGCAGGCCTCAAACCACGAGAACCTCCAGCCCAAAAGGCAGCCAAACTCCAGCCCACATCCGGGACAATATCAAGAGCCGGGGGTAGAGCAAGCCAGTCCTGAAATCACAGGAAGCTCTAGCCGAAATATCAGCCAAAATGCAGCCCTACATCCGGGAGAATCTCAAGAGCAGGGGGTGGAGCAAGGCAGGACTCAAACCACGAGAAGCTCCAGCCCAAAAGGAAGCCAAAATGCAGCCCACATCCGGGAGAATATCAAGAGCAGGGGGTGGAGAAAGCCAGGCCTCTAACCACGAGAAGCCCTAGCCCAAAATGCAGCCAAAATCCAGCCCAAATCTGGGAGAATATCAAGAGCAGTGGGTGGAGCAAGCCAGGCCTCAAACTACGAGAAGCTCCAAACAAAAGTCAGCCAAAATCCATTCCTAAATCCGGGAGAATCTCAAGAGAAGGGGGTGGAGCAAACCAGGCCTCAAACCACGAGAAGCTCCAGCTTAAAAGTCAGTCAAAATCCAGCCCAAATCCGGGAGAATATCAATGGCAGGGAGTGGAGCAAGGCAGGCCTCAAACCACGAGAAGCTCCAGCCCACAAGGCAGCCAAAATGCAGGCACATCCAGGAGAATATCAATGTCAGGGGGTGGAGTAAGGCAGGCCTCAAACCACGGGAAGCTCCAGCCCAGAATGCTTCCAAAATCCAGCCCACATCCGGGAGAATCTCAAGAGCAGGGGGTGGAGCAAGGCAGGACTCAAACCACGAGAAGCTCCAGCCCAAAAGGCAGTCAAAATCCAGCCCACATCCGGGAGAATCTCAAGAGCACGTTAGTGGAGAAAGCCAAGCCTCAAACCATGAGAAGCTCCAGCACAAAAGGCAGCCAAAATGCAGCCCACATCCAGGAGAATCTCAAGAGCAGGGTTTGGAGGAAGCCAGGCCTCAAACCACGTGAAGCTCCATCCAAAATGCAGCCAAAATCCAGCCCACATCCGAGAGAATATCAAGAGCAAGGCGTGGAGCAAGCCAGGCCTCAAACCACGAGAAGCTCCAGCCCAAAATTCAGCGAAAATGCAGCCCACATCCGGGAGAATATCAAGAGCAGGGGGTGGAGCAAGCCAGGCCTCAAACCACGTGAAGCTCCAGCCCAAAATGCAGCCAAACTCCAGCCCACATCCAGGAGAATATCAATAGCAGGGGGTGGAGCAAGCCAAGCCTCAAACCACAAGAAGCTCCAGCCCAAAAGGCAGCCAAAATGCAGCCCACATCCAGGAGAATCTCAAGAGCAGGGGGTGGAGCAAGCCAGGCCTCAAACCACGAGAAGCTCCAGCCCAAAAGGCAGCCCAAATCTAGGTCACATCTGGGAGAATCTCAATAGCAGGGTGTGGAGCAATCCAGGCCTCAAACCACGAGAAGCTCCAGCTCAAAAGGCAGGCAAAATGCCGCCCAGATCCGGGAGAATATCAAGAGCAGGGTTGTATAGCAAGTCAGGCCTCAAACCACGAGAAGCTCCAGCCCAAAACGCAGCCAAAATCCTGCCCACATCTGGAAGAATATCAAGAGCAGGGGGTGGAGCAAGGCAGGCCTCAAACCACAAGAAGCTCCAGCCCAAAATGCTGCCAAAATCCAGCCCACATCCGGGAGAATATCAAGAGCAGGGGGTGGAACATGTCAGGCCTCAAACCACGAGAAGCTCCAGCCCAAAATGCAGCCAAAAGCAAGCCCACATCCGGGAGAATATCAAGAGGACGGGGTGGAACATGCCAGGCCTCAAACCACGAGAAGCTCCAGCCCAAACGGCAGCCAAAATCGAGCCCATATCCGGGAGAATATCAATGGCATGGGGTGGAGCAAGCCAGGCCTCAAACAACGAGAAGATCCAGCCCAAAAGGCAGCCAAAATCCAGCCCACATGGAGGAGAAACTCAAGAGCAGGGGGTGGAGCAAGCCAGGCCTCAAACAACGAGAAGCTCCAGCCCAAAATGCAGCCAAAATCCAGCCCACATCCGGGAGAATATCAAGAGCAGGGGGTGGAACATGCCAGGCCTCAAACCACGAGAAGCTCCGGCCCAAACGGCAGCCAAAATAAAGCCCATATGCGGAAGAATATCAATGGCATGGGGTGGAGCAAGCCAGGCCTCAAACCACGAGAAGCTGCAGCCCAAAAAGCAGCCAAAATCCAGCGCACATCCAGGAGAATCTCAAGAGCAGGGGGTGGAGCAAGGCAGGCCTCAAACCACGAGAAGCTGCAGCCCATAAGGCAGCCAAAATGCAGCCCGCGTTGAGTAGAATATCAAGAGCAGGGAGCGGAGCAAGCCAGGCCTCAAACCACGTGAAGCTCCAGCGCAAAATGCAGCCACAATCCAGCCCACATCCGGGAGAATCTCAAGAGCAGGGGGTGGAGCAAGCCAGGCCTCAAACAACGAGAAGCTCCAGCCCAAAAGGCAGCCAAAATCCAGCCCACATCCGGGAGAATCTCAAGAGCAGGGGGTGGAGAAAGCCAGGCCTCAAACCACGAGAAGTTCCAGCTCGAAAGACAGGCAAAATCCAGCCCACATCTGGAAGAATATCAAGAGCAGGGGTTGGAGCAAGCCAGGCCTGAAAATACGAGAAGCTCCAGCCCAAAATGCAGCCAAAATGCAGCCCACATCCGGGAGAATCTCAAGAGCAGGGGGTGGAGCAAGGCAGGCCTCAAACCACGAGAAGCTCCAGCCCAAAAGGCAGCCAAAATCCAGCTCACATCAGGGAGAATATCAAGAGCAGGTTTTGGAGCAATTCAGGGCTCAAACCTCGAGAAGCTCCAGCCCAAAAGGCAGACAAAATGCAGCCCAGATTCGGGAGAATCTCAAGAGCAGGGGGTGGAGCAAGCCAGGCCTCAAACCACGAGAAGCTCCAGCCCAAAATGCAGCCAAAATCCAGCCCACATGGAGGAGAATGTCAAGAGCAGGTTCTGGTGAAAGTCAGGCCTCAAACCACGAGAAGTTCCAGCCCAAAATGCAGCCAAAATGTAGCCCACATCCGGGAGAATCTCTAGAGCAGGGGGTGGAGCAAGCCAGGCCTCAAACCATGAGAAGCACCAGCCCAAAATTTAGCCAAAATGCAGCCCTACATCTGGGAGAATATCAATGGCAGAGGGTGGAGGAAGCCAGGCCTCAAACCTCGAGAAGCTCCAGCCCAAAAAGCAGCCAAAATCCACCAAACATCCAAGAGAATATCAAGAGCAGGGGGTGGAGCAAGGCAGGCCTCAAACCACGAGAAGCTCCAGCCCAAAATGAAGCCAAAATGCAGCCCACCTCCGGGAGAATCTCAAGAGCAGGGGGTGGAGAAAGCCAGGCCTCTAACCACGAGAAGCCCTAGCCAAAAATGCAGCCAAAATCCAGCCCACATCTGGGAGAATATCAAGAGCAGGGAGTGCAGCAAGCCAGGCCTCAAACTACGAGAAGCTCCAAACAAAAGTCAGCCAAAATCCATTCCTAAATCCGGGAAAATCTCAAGAGCAGGCGGTGGAGCAAGCCAGGCCTCAAACCACGAGAAGCTCCAGCCCAAAAAGCAGCCAAATTCCAGCCCACATCTGGGAGAATCTCAAGAGCAGGGTGTGGAGCAAGCCAGGCCTCAAACCACGAGAAGCTCCAGCCCAAAAAGCAGCCAAAATGCATCCCACATCCGGGAGAATATCAATGTCAGGGGGTGGAGTAAGGCAGGCCTCAAACCACGAGAAGCTCCAGCCCAGAATGCTTCCAAAATCCAGCCCACATCCGGGAGAATCTCAAGAGCAGGGGGTGGAGCAAGCCAGGCCTCAAACCACGAGAAGCTCCAGCACAAAATACAGCCAAAATGCAGCCCACATCCAGGAGAATCTCAAGAGCAGGGGGTGGAGCAAGCCAGGGCTCAAACCACGAGAAGATCCAGCACAAAACGCAACCAAAATGCAGCCCACATCCGGAAGAATCTCAATGTCAGGGGGTGGAGTAAGGCAGGCCTCAAACCACGAGAAGCTCCAGCCCAGAATGCTTCCAAAATCCAGCCCACATCGGGGAGAATCTCAAGAGCAGGGGCTGGAGCAAGGCAGGCCTTAGAACACGAGAATCTCCAGCCCAAAATGCAACCAAAATGCAGCCCACTTCCGGGAGAATATCAAGAGCGGTGGGTAGAGAAAGCCAGGCCACAAACCACGAGAAGCTGCAGCCCAAACCTCAGCCAAAATTCAGCCCATATCTGGGAGAATCTCAAGAGAAGGGGGTGGAGCAAGCCAGGCCTCAAACCACGAGAAGCTCCAGCCCAAAAGGCAGCCAAAATCCAGCCCACATGGAGGAGAATATCAAGAGCAGGGGGTGGAGCAAGCCAGGCCTCAAACCACGAGAAGCTCCAGCCCAAAAGGCAGCCTAAATGCAGCCCACCTCCGGGATAATCTAAAGAGAAGGGGGTGGAGAAAGGCAGGCCTCAAACCACGAGAAGCTCCAGCCCAAAAGGCAGCCAAAATCCAGCCCACATCCAGGAGAATCTCTAGAGCACGTTAGTGGAGAAAGCCAAGCCTGAAACCATGAGAAGCTTCAGCACAAAAGGCAGCCAAAATGCAGCCTACATCCTGGAGAATATCAAGAGCAGGGGGTGGAGGAAGCCAGGCCTCAAACCATGTGAAGCTCCAGCCCAACAAGCAGCCAAAATCCAGCCCACATCCGGAAGAATATCAAGAGCAGGGGGTGGAGCAAGGCAGGCCTCAAACCACAAGAAGCTCCAGGCCAAAAGGCAGCCAAAATGCAGCCCACATCCGGGAGAATCTCAAGAGCAGGGGGTGGAGCAAGCCAGGCCTCAAACCACGAGAAGCTCCAGCCCAACAGGCAGCCAAAATGCAGCCCACATCTGGGAGAATCTCAAGGGCAGGGGGTGGAGAAAGCCAGGCCTCAAACCACGAGAAGCTTCAGCTCAAAATGCAGCCAAATTCCAGCCCACATCTGGGAGAATCTCAAGAGCAGGGGGTGGAGCAAGGCAGACCTCAAACCACGAGAAGCTCCAGCCCAAAATTCAGCCAAAATGCAGCCCACATCCGGGAGAATATCAAGAGCAGGGGGTGGAACATGCCAGGCCTCAAAAAACGAGAAGCTCCAGCCTAAAAGGCAGCCAAAATCCAGCCCACATCTGGGAGAATATCAAGGGCAGGGGGTGGAGCAAGGCAGGCCTCAAACCACGAGAAGCTCCAGCCCAAAAAGCAGCCAAAATCCAGCCCACATCCGGGAGAATATCAAGAGCAGGGGGTGGAGCAAGCCAGTCCTGAAATCAAAAGAAGCTCTAGCCGAAATATCAGCCAAAATGCAGCCCTACATCCGGGAGAATATCAATGGCAGAGGGTGGAGGAATCCAGGCCTCAAACCACGAGAAGCTCCAGCCCAAAAGGCAGCCAAACTCCAGCCCACATCCGGGAGAATATCAATGGCAGTGGGTGGAGGAAGGCAGGACTCAAACCATGAGAAGCACCACCCCAAAATTTAGCCAAATTCCAGCCCTACATCTGGGAGAATCTCAAGAGCACCGGGGGGAGCAAGCCAGGCCTCAAACCACGAGAAGCTCCAGCCCAAAAGGCAGCCAAACTCCAGCCCACATCCGGGACAATATCAAGAGCCGGGGGTAGAGCAAGCCAGTCCTGAAATCACAAGAAGCTCTAGCCGAAATATCAGCCAAAATGCAGCCCTACATCCAGGAGAATATCAATGGCAGAGGGTGGAGGAAGCCAGGCCTCAAACCACGAGAAGCTCCAGCCCAAAAGGAAGCCAAAATGCAGCCCTACATCCAGGAGAATATCAATGGCAGAGGGTGGAGGAAGCCAGGCATCTAACCACGAGAAGCTCCAGCCTAAAACTCAGCCAAAATCCAGCCCACATCTTTGAGAACATCAAGAGCAGGGGGTAGAGCAAGCCAGGCCTCAAACCACGAGAAGCTCCAGCCCAAAAGGCAGCCAAAATGCATTCCACATCCGGGAGAATATCAAGAGTAGGGGGTGGAGGAAACCAGGCCTCAAACCACGAGAAGCTCCAGCCCAAAAGGCAGCCAAAATGCAGCCCACATCCGGGAGAATCTCAAGAGCAGTGGGTGGAGCAAGCCAGGCCTCAAACCACGAGAAGCTCCAGCCCAACAGGCAGCCAAAATGCAGCCCACATCTGGGAGAATCTCAAGGGCAGGGGGTGGAGAAAGCCAGGCCTCAAACCACGAGAAGCTTCAGCCCAAAATGCAGCCAAATTCCAGCCCACATCCGGGAGAATCTCAAGAGCAGGGGGTGGAGCAAGGCAGATCTCAAACCACGAGAAGCTCCAGCCCAAAATTCAGCGAAAATGCAGCCCACATCCGGGAGAATATCAAGAGCAGGGGGTGGAACATGCCAGGCCTCAAAAAACGAGAAGCTCCAGCCTAAAAGGCAGCCAAAATCCAGCCCACATCTGGGAGAATATCAAGAGCAAGGGGTGGAGCAAGGCAGGCCTCAAACCACGAGAAGCTCCAGCCCAAAAGGCAGTCAAAATCCAGCCCATATCCCGGAGAATCTCAAGAGCAGGGGGTTGAGGAAGCCAGGCCTCAAACCTCGAGAAGCTCCAGCCCAAAAAGCAGCAAAAATCCAGCCCATATCCGGGAGAATCTCAAGAGCAGGGGGTGGAGCAAGCCAGTCCTGAAATCAAAAGAAGCTCTAGCCGAAATATCAGCCAAAATGCAGCCCACATCCGGGAGAATATCAATGGCAGAGGGTGGAGGAAGCCAGGCCTCAAACCACGAGAAGCTCCAGCCCAAAAAGCAGCCAAAATCCACCAAACATCCAAGAGAATATGAAGAGCAGGGGGTGGAGCAAGCCAGGCCTCAAACCATGAAAAGCTCCAGCCCAAAAAGCAGCCTAAATGCAGCCCACATCCGGGAGAATCTCAAGAGCAGGGGGTGGAGCAAGCCAGGCCTCAAACCACGAGAAGCTCCAGACCAAAAGGCAGCCAAAATCCAGCCCACATGCGGGAGAATCTCAAGAGCACGTGAGGGGAGAAAGCCAAGCCTCAAACCATGAGAAGCTCCAGCACAAAAGGCAGCCAAAATGCAGCCCACATCCGGGAGAATCTCAAGAGCAGGGTTTGGAGGAAGCCAGGCCTCAAACCACGAGAAGCTCCAGCCCAACAAGCAGCCAAAATCCAGCCCACATCCGGAAGAATATCAAGAGCAGGGGGTGGAGTAAGGCAGGCCTCAAACCACAAGAAGCTCCAGCCCAAAAGGCAGCCAAAATGCAGCCCACATCCGGGAGAATCTCAAGAGCAGGGGTTAGAGCAAGGCAGGCCTCAAACCACGAGAAGCTCCAGCCCAAAAGGCAGCCAAAATCTAGGTCACATCTGGGAGAATCTCAAGAGCAGGGGGTGGAGCAAGCCAGGCCTCAAACCACGAGAAGCTCCAGCCCAAAACGCTGCCAAAATCCAGCCCAGATCTGGAAGAATCTCAAGAGCAGGGGGTGGAGCAAGGCAGGCCGCAAACCACAAGAAGCTCCAGCCCAAATGACAGCCAAAATCCAGTCCACATCCGGGAGAATATCAATAGCAGGGGGTGGAACATGCCAGGCCTCAAACCACGAGAAGCTCCAGCCCAACAGGCAGCCAAAATCCAGCCCACATGGAGGAGAATATCAAGAGCAGGGGGTGGAACATGCCAGGCCCCAAACCAGGAGAAGCTCCAGCCCAAAAGGCAGCCGAAATCCAGCCCACATCCAGGAGAATCTCAAGAGCAGGGGGTGGAGTAAGGCAGGCCTCAAACCACGAGAAGCTCCAGCCCAAAAGGCAGCCAAAATCTAGGTCACATCTGGGAGAATCTCAAGAGCAGGGGGTGGAGAAATCCAGGCCTCAAACCACGGGAAGCTCCAACACAAAGTCAGCCAAAATGCAGCCCACATCCGGGAGAATCTCAAGAGCACGGTTGTGGAGCAAGCCAGGCCTCAAACCACGAGAAGCTCCAGTCCAAAACGCTGCCAAAATCCAGCCCAAATCTGGAAGAATATCAAGAGCAGGGGGTGGAGCAAGGCAGGCCTCAAACCACGAGAAGCTCCAGCCCAAATGACAGCCAAAATTCAGCCCACATCCAGGAGAATATCAATAGCAGGGGGTGGAACATGCCAGGCCCCAAACCACGAGAAGCTCCAGCCCAAAAGGCAGCCAAAATCCAGCCCACATCCAGGAGAATCTCAAGAGCAGGGGGTGGAGCAAGCCAGGCCTCAAACCACGAGAAGCTCCAGACCAAAAGGCAGCCAAAATCCAGCCCACATGCGGGAGAATCTCAAGAGCACGTGAGGGGAGAAAGCCAAGCCTCAAACCATGAGAAGCTCCAGCACAAAAGGCAGCCAAAATGCAGCCCACATCCGGGAGAATCTCAAGAGCAGGGTTTGGAGGAAGCCAGGCCTCAAACCACGAGAAGCTCCAGCCCAACAAGCAGCCAAAATCCAGCCCACATCCGGAAGAATATCAAGAGCAGGGGGTGGAGTAAGGCAGGCCTCAAACCACAAGAAGCTCCAGCCCAAAAGGCAGCCAAAATGCAGCCCACATCCGGGAGAATATCAAGAGCAGGGGGTGGAACATGCCAGGCCTCAAAAAACGAGAAGCTCCAGCCTAAAAGGCAGCCAAAATCCAGCCCACATCTGGGAGAATATCAAGAGCAAGGGGTGGAGCAAGGCAGGCCTCAAACCACGAGAAGCTCCAGCCCAAAATGCAGTCAAAATCCAGCCCATATCCCGGAGAATCTCAAGAGCAGGGGGTTGAGGAAGCCAGGCCTCAAACCTCGAGAAGCTCCAGCCCAAAAAGCAGCAAAAATCCAGCCCATATCCGGGAGAATCTCAAGAGCAGGGGGTGGAGCAAGCCAGTCCTGAAATCAAAAGAAGCTCTAGCCGAAATATCAGCCAAAATGCAGCCCACATCCGGGAGAATATCAATGGCAGAGGGTGGAGGAAGCCAGGCCTCAAACCACGAGAAGCTCCAGCCCAAAAAGCAGCCAAAATCCACCAAATATCCAAGAGAATATGAAGAGCAGGGGGTGGAGCAAGCCAGGCCTCAAACCATGAAAAGCTCCAGCCCAAAAAGCAGCCTAAATGCAGCCCACATCCGGGAGAATCTCAAGAGCAGGGGGTGGAGCAAGCCAGGCCTCAAACCACGAGAAGCTCCAGACCAAAAGGCAGCCAAAATCCAGCCCACATGCGGGAGAATCTCAAGAGCACGTGAGGGGAGAAAGCCAAGCCTCAAACCATGAGAAGCTCCAGCACAAAAGGCAGCCAAAATGCAGCCCACATCCGGGAGAATCTCAAGAGCAGGGTTTGGAGGAAGCCAGGCCTCAAACCACGAGAAGCTCCAGCCCAACAAGCAGCCAAAATCCAGCCCACATCCGGAAGAATATCAAGAGCAGGGGGTGGAGTAAGGCAGGCCTCAAACCACAAGAAGCTCCAGCCCAAAAGGCAGCCAAAATGCAGCCCACATCCGGGAGAATCTCAGGAGCAGGGGTTAGAGCAAGGCAGGCCTCAAACCACGAGAAGCTCCAGCCCAAAAGGCAGCCAAAATCTAGGTCACATCTGGGAGAATCTCAAGAGCAGGGGGTGGAGCAAGCCAGGCCTCAAACCACGAGAAGCTCCAGCCCAAAACGCTGCCAAAATCCAGCCCACATCTGGAAGAATCTCAAGAGCAGGGGGTGGAGCAAGGCAGGCCGCAAACCACAAGAAGCTCCAGCCCAAATGACAGCCAAAATCCAGTCCACATCCGGGAGAATATCAATAGCAGGGGGTGGAACATGCCAGGCCTCAAACCACGAGAAGCTCCAGCCCAACAGGCAGCCAAAATCCAGCCCACATGGAGGAGAATATCAAGAGCAGGGGGTGGAACATGCCAGGCCCCAAACCAGGAGAAGCTCCAGCCCAAAAGGCAGCCGAAATCCAGCCCACATCCAGGAGAATCTCAAGAGCAGGGGGTGGAGTAAGGCAGGCCTCAAACCACGAGAAGCTCCAGCCCAAAAGGCAGCCAAAATCTAGGTCACATCTGGGAGAATCTCAAGAGCAGGGGGTGGAGAAATCCAGGCCTCAAACCACGGGAAGCTCCAACACAAAGTCAGACAAAATGCAGCCCACATCCGGGAGAATCTCAAGAGCACGGTTGTGGAGCAAGCCAGGCCTCAAACCACGAGAAGCTCCAGTCCAAAACGCTGCCAAAATCCAGCCCAAATCTGGAAGAATATCAAGAGCAGGGGGTGGAGCAAGGCAGGCCTCAAACCACGAGAAGCTCCAGCCCAAATGACAGCCAAAATTCAGCCCACATCCAGGAGAATATCAATAGCAGGGGGTGGAACATGCCAGGCCCCAAACCACGAGAAGCTCCAGCCCAAAAGGCAGCCAAAATCCAGCCCACATCCAGGAGAATCTCAAGAGCAGGGGGTGGAGCAAGCCAGGCCTCAAACCACGAGAAGCTCCAGACCAAAAGGCAGCCAAAATCCAGCCCACATGCGGGAGAATCTCAAGAGCACGTGAGGGGAGAAAGCCAAGCCTCAAACCATGAGAAGCTCCAGCACAAAAGGCAGCCAAAATGCAGCCCACATCCGGGAGAATCTCAAGAGCAGGGTTTGGAGGAAGCCAGGACTCAAACCACGAGAAGCTCCAGCCCAACAAGCAGCCAAAATCCAGCCCACATCCGGAAGAATATCAAGAGCAGGGGGTGGAGTAAGGCAGGCCTCAAACCACAAGAAGCTCCAGCCCAAAAGGCAGCCAAAATGCAGCCCACATCCGGGAGAATCTCAAGAGCAGGGGGTAGAGCAAGGCAGGCCTCAAACCACGAGAAGCTCCAGCCCAAAGGCAGCCAAAATCTAGGTCACATCTGGGAGAATCTCAAGAGCAGGGGGTGGAGCAAGGCAGGCCTCAAACCACGAGAAGCTCCAGCCCAAGACGCTGCCAAAATCCAGCCCACATCTGGAAGAATCTCAAGAGCAGGGGGTGGAGCAAGGCAGGCCGCAAAGCACAAGAAGCTCCAGCCCAAATGACAGCCAAAATCCAGCCCACATCTGGGAGAATATCATTAGCAGGGGGTGGAACATGCCAGGCCTCAAACCACGAGAAGCTCCAGCCCAAAAGGCAGCCAAAATGCAGCCCACATCCGGGAGAATATCAAGAGCAGGGGGTGGAGCAAGTCAGGCCTCAAACCACGAGAAGCTCCAGCCCAACAGGCAGCCAAAATCCAGCCCACATGGAGGAGAATATCAAGAGCAGGGGGTGGAGCATGCCAGGCATCAAACAACGAGAAGCTCCAGCCCAAAATGCAGCCAAACTCCAGCCCACATCCAGGAGAATCTCAAGAGCAGGGGGTGGAGCAAGGCAGGCCTCAAACCACGAGAAGCTCCAGCCCAAAATGCAGACAAAATGCAGCCCACATCCGGGAGAATATCAAGAGCAGGGGGTGGAGCAAGCCAGGCCTCAAACAACAAGAAGCTCCAGCCCAAAAGGCAGCCAAAATCCAGCCCACATCCGGGAGAATCTCAAGAGCAGGGGGTGGAGCAAGCCAGGCCTCAAACCACGAGAAGCTCCAGCCCAAAAGGCAGCCAAAATCTAGGTCACATCTGGGAGAATCTCAAGAGCAGGGGGTGGAGCAATCCAGGCCTCAAACCACGGGAAGCTCCAACACAAAGTCAGCCAAAATGCAGCCCACATCCGGGAGAATCTCAAGAGCATGGGTGTGGAGCAAGCCAGGCCTCAAACCACGAGAAGCTCCAGCCCAAAACGCTGCCAAAATCCAGCCCAAATCTGGAAGAATATCAAGAGCAGGGGGTGGAGCAAGGCAGGCCTCAAACCACGAGAAGCTCCAGCCCAAATGACAGCCAAAATCCAGCCCACTTGGAGGAGAATATCAATAGCAGGGGGTGGAATATGCCAGGCCCCAACCACGAGAAGCTCCAGCCCAAAAGGCAGCCAAAATCCAGCCCACATCCAGGAGAATATCAAGAGCAGGGGGTGGAAAATAAGAGGCCTCAAACCACGAGAAGCTTCAGCCCAAAAAGCAGCCAAATTCCAGCCCACATCCAGGAGAATATCAAGAGCAGGGGGTGGAACATTCCAGGCCTCAAACCACGAGAAGCTCCAGCCCAAACGGCAGCCAAAATGCAGCCCACATCCGTTATAATATCAAGAGCAAGGTGTGGAGCACGCCAGGCCTCAAACCACGAGAAGCTATAACCCAAAATGCAACCAAAATGCAGCCCACATCCAGGAGAATTTCAAGAGCAGGGGTTGGAGCAAGGCAGGCCTCAAACCACGAGAAGCTCCAGCCCAACAAGCAGCCAAAATCCAGCCCACATGGAGGAGAATATCAAGAGCAGGGGGTGGAGCAAGCCAGGCCTCAAACCACGAGAAGCTCCAGCCCAAAAGGCAGCCTATATGCAGCCCACCTCCGGGAGAATCTCAAGAGCAGGGGGTGGAGCAAGGCAGGCCTCAAACCACGAGAAGCTCCAGCCCAAAAGGCAGCCAAACTCCAGCCCACATCTGGGAGAATCTCAAGAGCAGGGGGTGGAGCAAGGCAGGCCTCAAACCACGAGAAGCTCCAGCCCAAGATTCAGCCAAAATCCAGCTCATATCTCGGAGAATATCAAGAGCAGGTGGTGGAGCAAGCCAGGCCTCAAACCACGAGAAGCTCCAGCCCAAAAGGCAGCCAAAATCCAGCCCACATCTGGGAGAATCTCAAGAGCAGGTGGTGGAGCAAGCCAGGCCTCAAACCACGAGAAGCTTCAGCCCAAAAGGCAGCCAAATTCCAGCCCACATCCAGGAGAATCTCAAGAGCAGGGGGTGGAGCAAGCCAGGCCTCAAACCATGAGAAGCTCCAGCCCAAAAGGCAGCCGAAATCAAGACCACATCCGGGAGAACATCAAGTGCAGGGGGTGGAGCAACCCAGGCCTCAAACCACGAGAAGCTCCAGCCCAAAATTCAGCCAAAATGCAGCCCACATCAAGGAGAATATCAAGAGCAGGGGGTGGAACATGCCAGCCCTCAAACCACGAGATGCTCCAGCCCAAAATTCAGCCAAATTCCAGCCCACATGGAGGAGAATATCATTAGCAGGGGGTGGAGCAAGGCAGGCCTCAAACCACGAAAAGCTGCAGCCCAAAATGCAACCAAAATGCAGCCCACATCAGGGAGAATATCAAGAGCAGGTGGTGGAGCAAGCCAGGCCTCAAACAACCAGAAGCTCCAGCCCAACAGGCAGCCAAAATGCAGCCCACATCCGGGAGAATCTCAAGAGCAGGGGGTGGAGCAAGGCAGGCCTCAAACCACGAGAAGCTCCAGCCTGAAATGCAGCCAAAATGCAGCCCATATCCCGGAGAATCTCAAGAGCAGGGGGTGGAGCAAGCCAGGCCTCAAACAACGAGAAGCTCCAGCCCAAAATGCTGCCAAAATCCAGCCCACATCCGGGAGAATATCAAGAGCAGGTGGTGGAGAAAGCCAGGCCTCAAACCACGAGAAGCTAAAGGCCGAAATGCAGCCAAAATCCAGCCCAAATCCAGGAGAATCTCAAGAGCAGGGGGTGGAGCAAGCCAGGCCTCAAACCACGAGAAGCTCCAGCCCAAAAGTCAGCCAAAATCCAGCCCACATCCAGGAGAATCTCAAGAGCAGGGGGTGGAGCAAACCAGGCCTCAAACAACGAGAAGATCCAGCCCGAAATGCAGCCAAAATCCAGCCCGCATCCGTGAGAATATCAAGAGCTGGGGGTGGAGCAAACCAGGCCTCAAACAACGAGAAGATCCAGCCCGAAATGCAGCCAAAATCCAGCCCACATCCAGGAGAATATCAGGAGCAGGGTGTGGAGCAAGCCAGGCCTCAAACCACGAGAATCTGCAGCATAAAAGTCATCCAAAATCCAGCCCATATCTGGAAGAATATCAAGAGCAGGGTGTGGAGAAATCCAGGCCTCAAACCACAAGACACTCCAGCCCAAAAGGCAGCCAAAATCCAGCCCACATCCGGGAGAATATCAAGAGTAGGGAGTGGAGAAAGCCAGGCCTCAAACCACGAGAAGCTCCAGCTCAAAATGCAGCTAGAATCCAGCCCACATAGAGGAGAATATCAAGAGCAGGGGGTGGAGAAAGCCAGGCCTGAAACCACAAGAAGTTCCAGCCCAAAAGGCAGCCAAAACAGAGCCCACATCCAGCAGAATATGAAGAGCAGGGTTTGGAGAAAGTTACGCCTCAAACCACGAGAAGCTCCAGCCTGAAATGCAGCCAAACTCCAGCCCAAATCCAGGAGAATATCAAGAGCAGGGGGTGGAGCAAGCCAGGCCTCAAACGTCGAGAAGCTCCAGCTCAAAATGCAGCCAAAATGCAGCCCACATACGGGAGAATCTCAAGAGCAGGGGGTGGAGCAAGCCAGGCCTCAAACCACAAGAAGCTCCAGCCCAAAAGTCAGCCAAAATGCAGCCCACATCCGGGAGAATCTCAAGAGCAGGGGGTGGAGCAAGCCAGGCCTCAAACCACGAGAAGCTCCAGACCAAAAGTCAGCCAAAATCCAGCCCACATCCAAGAGAATCTCAAGAGCAGGGGGTGGAGCAAGCCAGGCCTCCAACCACGAGAAGCTCCAGCCCAAAAGTCAGCCAAAATCCAGCCCACATCCAGGAGAATCTCAAGAGCAGGGGGTGGAGCAAGTCAGGCCTCAAACCACGAGAAGCTCCAGCCCAAAAGGCAGCCAAAATCCAGGCCACATCCGGGAGAATCTCAAGAGCAGGGAGTGGAGCAAGCCAGGCCTCAAAGCACGAGAAGCTCCAGCCCAAAAGGCAGCCAAAATCCAGCCTACATCGAGTAGAATATACAGAGCAGGGGGTGGAGAAAGCCAGGCCTCAAAGCACGAGAATCTGCAGCATAAAAGTCATCCAAAATACAGCCAACATGGAGGAGAATCTCAAGAGCAGGGGGTGGAGCAAGCCAGGCCTCAAACCACGAGAAGCTCCAGCCCAAAAGGCAGCCAAAATCCAGCCCGCATCCGGGAGAATATCAAGAGCATGGGGTGGAGCAAACCAGGCCTCAAACCACGAGAAGCTCCAGCCCAAAATGCAACCAAAATGCAGCCCACATCCGGGAGAATATCAAGAGCAGGTGGTGGAGCAAGCCAGGCCTCAAACAACCAGAAGCTCCAGCCCAACATGCAGAAAATCCAGCCCATATCCGGGAGAATCTCAAGAGCAGGGGGTGGAGCAAGGCAGGCCTCAAACCACGAGAAGCTCCAGCCTGAAATGCAGCCAAAATCCAGCCCATATCCCGGAGAATCTCAAGAGCAGGGGGTGGAGCAAGCCAGGCCTCAAACGTCGAGAAGCTCCAGCCCAAAAGTCAGCCAAAATCCAGCCCACCTCTGGGAGAAACTCAAGAGCAGGGGGTGGAGCAAGGCAGGCCTCAAACCACTAGAAGCTCCAGCTCAAAAGTCAGCCAAAATCCAGCCTACATCGAGTAGAATATACAGAGCAGGGGGTGGAGAAACCCAGGCCTCAAACCACGAGAATCTGCAGCATAAAAGTCATCCAAAATACAGCCAACATGGAGGAGAATCTCAAGAGCAGGGGGTGGAGCAAGGCAGGCCTCAAACTACGAGAAGCTCCAGCCCAAAAGGCAGCCAAAATCCAGCCCGCATCCGGGAGAATATCAAGAGCTGGGGGTGGAGCATACCAGGCCTCAAACCACGAGAAGCTCCAGCCCAAAAGGCAGCCAAAATCCAGCCCGCATCCAGGAGAATATCAGGAGCAGGGTGTGGAGCAAGCCAGGCCTCAAACCACGAGAATCTGCAGCATAAAAGCCATCCAAAATGCAGCCAACATGGAGGAGAATCTCAAGAGCAGGGGGTGGAGAAATCCAGGCCTCAAACCACAAGACACTCCAGCCCAAAAGGCAGCCAAAATCCAGCCCACATCCGGGAGAATATCAAGAGTAGGGAGTGGAGCAAGCCAGGCCTCAAACCACGAGAAGCTCCAGCTCAAAATGCAGCTAGAATCTAGCCCACATAGAGGAGAATATCAAGAGCAGGGGGTGGAGAAATCCAGGCCTCAAACCACAAGACACTCCAGCCCAAAAGGCAGCCAAAATCCAGCCCACATCCGGGAGAATATCAAGAGTAGGGAGTGGAGCAAGCCAGGCCTCAAACCACGAGAAACTCCATCCCGAACTGCAGCCATAATCCAGCCCAAATCCAGGAGAATATCAAGAGCAGGGGGTGGAGCAAACCAAGTCTCAAACCACGAGAATCTCCAGCCTGAAATGCAGCCAAAATCCAGCTGATATCCAGGAGAATATCAAGAGCAGGGGGTGGAGAAAGCCAGGCCTGAAACCACAAGAAGTTCCAGCCCAAAAGGCAGCCAAAACAGAGCCCACATCCAGCAGAATATGAAGAGCAGGGTTTGGAGAAAGTTACGCCTCAAACCACGAGAAGCTCCAGCCTGAAATGCAGCCAAACTCCAGCCCAAATCCAGGAGAATATCAAGAGCAGGGGTTGGAGAAAGCCAGGCCCCAAACCGCGAGATGCTCCAGCCAGATATGTAGCCAAAATCCAGCCCACATCCAGGAGAATCTCAAGAGCAGGGTGTGGAGAAAGCCAGGCCTCAAACCACGAGACGCTCCAGCTCAAAATTCAGCCAAACTCCAGCCCACATCCAGGCGAATATAAACAGCAGGGGGTGGAGAAAGGCAGGCCTCAAACCACGAGAAGATCCAGCCCGAAACACAGCCAAAATCCAGCCCACATCCAGGAGAATATCAAGAGCAAGGGGTGGAGCACGCCAGGCCGCAAACCATGAGAAGCTCCAGCCCAAAATGCAGCCCACATCCGGGAGAATATCAAGAGCGGTGGGTAGAGCAAGCCAGGCCTCAAACCACGAAAAGCTCCAGCCCAAAAGTCAGCCAAAATCCAGCTCATATCTCGGGGAATATCAAGAGCAGGTGGTGGAGCAAGCCAGGCCTCAAACCACGAGAAGCTTCAGCCCGAAAGGCAGCCAAATTCCAGCCCACAACCAGGAGAATCTCAAGAGAAGGGGGTGGAGAAAGCCAGGCCTCAAACCACGAGAAGCTTCAGCCCAAAATGCAGCCAAAATCCAGCCCACATCTTGGAGAATCTCAAGAGCAGGGGGTGGAGTAAGCCAGGCCTCAAACCACGAGAAGCTCCAGCCCAAAATGTAGCGAAAATCCAGCCCACATCTGGGAGAATATCAAGAGCAGGGGGTGGAGCAAACCAGGCCTCAAACCACGAGAAGCTCCAGCCCCAAAGGCAGCCAAATCTAGCCCACATGCGGGAGAATCTCAAGAGCAGCGCGTGGAGCAAGCCAGGCCTCAAAGCATGAGAAGCTCCAGCCCAAAATGCAGCCAAAATGCAGCCCACATCCAGGAGAATATCAAGAGCAGGGTTGTGGAGCAAGCCAGGCCTCAAACCACGAGAAGCTCCAGCCCAACAGGCAGAAAAAATGCAGCCCACATGGAGGAGAATATGAAGAGCAGGGGGTGGAACAAGCCAGGCCTCAAACCACGAGAAGCTTCAGCAAAAAAGGCAGCCAAATTCCAGCCCACATCCGGGAGAATCTCAAGAGCAGGGGGTGGAGCAAGGCAGGCCTCAAACTACGAGAAGCTCCAGCCCAAAAGGCAGCCAAAATCCAGCCCACATCCAGGAGAATATCATGAGCAGGTGGTGGAGCATCCCAGGCCTCAAACCACGAGAAGCTCCAGCCCAAAATGCAGCCCACATCCGGGAGAATATCAAGAGCAGGGGGTGGAGCAAGTCAGGCCTCAAACCACGAGAAGCTCCAGCCCAACAGGCAGCCAAAATCCAGCCCACTTGGAGGAGAATATCAAGAGCAGGGGGTGGAGCAAGCCAGGCCTCAAACAACCAGAAGCTCCAGCCCAACAGGCAGCCAAAATCCAGCCCACTTCCGGGAGAATCTCAAGAGCAGGGGGTAGAGAAAGCCAGGCATCTAACCACGAGAAGCTCCAGCCTAAAACTCAGCCAAAATCCAGCCCACATCTTTGAGAACATCAAGAGCAAGGGGGTAGAGCAAGCCAGGCCTCAAACCACGAAAAGCTCCAGCCCAAAAGTCAGCCAAAATCCAGCTCATATCTCGGGGAATATCAAGAGCAGGGGGTGGAGCAAGCCAGGCCTCAAACCACGAGAAGCTTCAGCCCGAAAGGCAGCCAAATTCCAGCCCACAACCAGGAGAATCTCAAGAGCAGGGGGTGGAGCAAGCCAGGCCTCAAACCACGAGAAGCTCCAGCACAAAAGGAGGCCAAAATCCAGCCCTCATCTAGGAGAATATCAAGAGCAGGGGGTGGAGCAAACCAGGCCTCAAACCACGAGAAGCTCCAGCCCCAAAGGCAGCCAAATCTAGCCCACATGCGGGAGAATCTCAAGAGCAGCGGGTGGAGCAAGCCAGGCCTCAAAGCATGAGAAGCTCCAGCCCAAAATGCAGCCAAAATGCAGCCCACATCCAGGAGAATATCAAGAGCAGGGTTGTGGAGCAAGCCAGGCCTCAAACCACGAGAAGCTCCAGCCCAACAGGCAGAAAAAATGCAGCCCACATGGAGGAGAATATGAAGAGCAGGGGGTGGAGCAAGCCAGGCCTCAAACCATGAGAAGCTTCAGCAAAAAAGGCAGCCAAATTCCAGCCCACAACCAAGAGAATCTCAAGAGCAGGGTGTGGAGCAAGCCAGGCCTCAAACCACGAGAAGCTCCAGCCCAAAAGGCAGCCAAAATGCATTCCACATCCGGGAGAATATCAAGAGTAGGGGGGGGAGGAAACCAGGCCTCAAACCACGAGAAGCTCCAGCCCAAAAAGCAGCCAAAATGCAGCCCACCTCCGGGAGAATCTCAAGAGCAGGGGGTGGAGCAAGCCAGGCCTCAAACCACGAGAAGCTCCAGACCAACAGGCAGCCAAAATCCAGCCCACATCTGGGAGAATCTCAAGGGCAGGTGGTGGAGAAAGCCAGGCCTCAAACCACGAGAAGCTTCAGCCCAAAATGCAGCCAAATTCCAGCCCACATCAGGGAGAATCTCAAGAGCAGGGGTTGGAGCAAGGCAGACCTCAAACCACGAGAAGCTCCAGCCCAAAATTCAGCGAAAATGCAGCCCACATCCGGGAGAATCTCAAGAGCAGGGGGTGGAACATGCCAGGCCTCAAACCACGAGAAGCTCCAGCCTAAAAGGCAGCCAAAATCCAGCCCACATCTGCGAGAATATCAAGAGCAGGGGGTGGAGCAAGCCAGGCCTCAAACCACGAGAAGCTCCAGCCCAAAAGGCCGTCAAAATCCAGCCCATATCCCGGAGAATCTCAAGAGCAGGGGGTTGAAGAAGCCAGGCCTCAAACCTCGAGAAGCTCCAGCCCAAAAAGCAGCCAAAATGCAGCCCACATCCGGGAGAATATCAAGAGCAGGGGGTGGAGCAAGCCAGTCCTGAAATCAAAAGAAGCTCTAGCCGAAATATCAGCCAAAATGCAGCCCTACATCCGGGAGAATATCAATGGCAGAGGGTGGAGGAAGCCAGGCCTCAAACCACGAGAAGCTCCAGCCCAAAATGCAGCCAAACTCCAGCCCACATCCGGGACAATATCAAGAGCCGGGGGTAGAGCAAGCCAGTCCTGAAATCACAAGAACCTCTAGCCGAAATATCAGCCAAAATGCAGCCCACATCCGGGAGAATATCAAGAGCAGGGGGTGGAGGAAGCCAGGCCTCAAACCACGAGAAGCTCCAGCCCAAAAAGCAGCCAAAATCCACCAAACATCCAAGAGAATATCAAGAGCAGGGGGTGGAGCAAGGCAGGCCTCAAACCACGAGAAGCTCCAGCCCAAAAGGAAGCCAAAATGCAGCCCACATCCGGGAGAATCTCAAGAGCAGGGGGTGGAGCAAGCCAGGCCTCAAACCACGAGAAGCTCCAGCCCAAAAAGCAGCCTAAATGCAGCCCACATCCGGGAGAATCTCAAGAGCAGGGGGTGGAGCAAGGCAGGCCTCAAACCTCGAGAAGCTCCAGCCCAAAATGCATCCAAAATCCAGCCCATATCCCGGAGAATCTCAAGAGCAGGGGGTGCAGCAAGCCTGGCCTCAAACCTCGAGAAGCTCCAGCCCAAAATTCAGCCAAAATGCAGCCCACATCCAGGAGAATATCAAGAGCAGGGGGTGGAGCAAGCCAGGCCTCAAACCATGAGAAGCTCCAGCCCAAAAAGCAGCCTAAATGCAGCCCACATCCGGGAGAATCTCAAGAGCAGGGGGTGGAGCAAGCCAGGCCTCAAACCACGAGAAGCTCCAGACCAAAAGGCAGCCAAAATCCAGCCCATATGCGGGAGAATCTCAAGAGCACGTGAGGGGAGAAAGCCAAGCCTCAAACCATGAGAAGCTCCAGCACAAAAGGCAGCCAAAATGCAGCCCACATCCGGGAGAATCTCAAGAGCAGGGTTTGGAGGAAGCCAGGCCTCAAACCACGAGAAGCTCCAGCCCAACAAGCAGCCAAAATCCAGCCCACATCCGGAAGAATATCAAGAGCAGGGGGTGGAGTAAGGCAGGCCTCAAACCACAAGAACCTCCAGCCCAAAAGGCAGCCAAAATGCAGCCCACATCCGGGAGAATCTCAAGAGCAGGGGGTAGAGCAAGGCAGGCCTCAAACCACGAGAAGCTCCAGCCCAAAAGGCAGCCAAAATCTAGGTCACATCTGGGAGAATCTCAAGAGCAGGGGGTGGAGCAAGCCAGGCCTCAAACCACGAGAAGCTCCAGCCCAAAAGGCAGCCAAAATCTAGGTCACATCTGGGAGAATCTCAAGAGCAGGGGGTGGAGCAAGCCAGGCCTCAAACCACGAGAAGCTCCAGCCCAAAACGCTGCCAAAATCCAGCCCACATCTGGAAGAATATCAAGAGCAGGGGGTGGAGCATGCCAGGCCTCAAACAACGAGAAGCTCCAGCCCAAAAGGCAGCCAAAATGCATTCCACATCCGGGAGAATCTCAAGAGTAGGGGGTGGAGGAAACCAGGCCTCAAACCTCGAGAAGCTCCAGCCCAAAATGCAGACAAAATGCATTCCACATCCGGGAGAATATCAAGAGTAGGGGGTGGAGGAAACCAGGCCTCAAACCACGAGAAGCTCCAGCCCAAAAAGCAGCCAAAATGCAGCCCACCTCCGGGAGAATCTCAAGAGCGGGGGGTGGAGCAAGGCAGGCCTCAAACCACGAGAAGCTCCAGCCCAAAAGGAAGCCAAAATGCAGCCCACATCCGGGAGAATCTCAAGAGCAGGGGGTAGAGAAAGCCAGGCATCTAACCACGAGAAGCTCCAGCCTAAAACTCAGCCAAAATCCAGCCCACATCTTTGAGAACATCAAGAGCAAGGGGGTAGAGCAAGCCAGGCCTCAAACCACGAGAAGCTCCAGCCCAAAAGGCAGCCAAAATGCATTCCACATCCGGGAGAATATCAAGAGTAGGGGGTGGAGGAAACCAGGCCTCAAACCACGAGAAGCTCCAGCCCAAAAAGCAGCCAAAATGCAGCCCACCTCCGGGAGAATCTCAAGAGCAGGGGGTGGAGCAAGCCAGGCCTCAAACCACGAGAAGCTCCAGACCAACAGGCAGCCAAAATGCAGCCCACATCTGGGAGAATCTCAAGGGCAGGGGGTGGTGAAAGCCAGGCCTCAAACCACGAGAAGCTTCAGCCCAAAATGCAGCCAAATTCCAGCCCACATCCGGGAGAATCTCAAGAGCAGGGGGTGGAGCAAGGCAGACCTCAAACCACGAGAAGCTCCAGCCCAAAATTCAGCGAAAATGCAGCCCACATCCGGGAGAATCTCAAGAGCAGGGGGTGGAACATGCCAGGCCTCAAACCACGAGAAGCTCCAGCCTAAAAGGCAGCCAAAATCCAGCCCACATCTGGGAGAATATCAAGAGCAGGGGGTGGAGCAAGCCAGGCCTCAAACCACGAGAAGCTCCAGCCCAAAAGGCAGTCAAAATCCAGCCCATATCCCGGAGAATCTCAAGAGCAGGGGGTTGAGGAAGCCAGGCCTCAAACCTCGAGAAGCTCCAGCCCAAAAAGCAGCCAAAATGCAGCCCACATCCGGGAGAATATCAAGAGCAGGGGGTGGAGCAAGCCAGTCCTGAAATCAAAAGAAGCTCTAGCCGAAATATCAGCCAAAATGCAGCCCTACATCCGGGAGAATATCAATGGCAGAGGGTGGAGGAAGCCAGGCCTCAAACCACGAGAAGCTCCAGCCCAAAATGCAGCCAAACTCCAGCCCACATCCGGGACAATATCAAGAGCCGGGGGTAGAGCAAGCCAGTCCTGAAATCACAAGAAGCTCTAGCCGAAATATCAGCCAAAATGCAGCCCACATCCGGGAGAATATCAAGAGCAGGGGGTGGAGGAAGCCAGGCCTCTAACCACGAGAAGCTCCAGCCCAAAATGCAGCCAAAATCCAGCCCATATCCCGGAGAATCTCAAGAGCAGGGGGTGCAGCAAGCCTGGCCTCAAACCTCGAGAATCTCCAGCCCAAAATTCAGCCAAAATGCAGCCCACCTCCAGGAGAATCTCAAGAGCAGGGGGTGGAGCAAGGCAGGCCTCAAACCATGAGAAGCTCCAGCCCAAAAAGCAGCCTAAATGCAGCCCACATCCGGGAGAATCTCAAGAGCAGGGGGTGGAGCAAGCCAGGCCTCAAACCACGAGAAGCTCCAGACCAAAAGGCAGCCAAAATCCAGCCCATATGCGGGAGAATCTCAAGAGCACTTGAGGGGAGAAAGCCAAGCCTCAAACCATGAGAAGCTCCAGCACAAAAGGCAGCCAAAATGCAGCCCACATCCGGGAGAATCTCAAGAGCAGGGTTTGGAGGAAGCCAGGCCTCAAACCACGAGAAGCTCCAGCCCAACAAGCAGCCAAAATCCAGCCCACATCCGGAAGAATATCAAGAGCAGGGGGTGGAGTAAGGCAGGCCTCAAACCACAAGAAGCTCCAGCCCAAAAGGCAGCCAAAATGCAGCCCACATCCGGGAGAATCTCAAGAGCAGGGGGTAGAGCAAGGCAGGCCTCAAACCACGAGAAGCTCCAGCCCAAAAGGCAGCCAAAATCTAGGTCACATCTGGGAGAATCTCAAGAGCAGGGGGTGGAGCAAGCCAGGCCTCAAACCACGAGAAGCTCCAGCCCAAAACGCTGCCAAAATCCAGCCCACATCTGGAAGAATATCAAGAGCAGGGGGTGGAGCATGCCAGGCCTCAAACAACGAGAAGCTCCAGCCCAAAATGCAGACAAAATGCAGCCCACATCCGGGAGAATATCAAGAGCAGGGGGTGGAGCAAGGCAGGCCTCAAACCACGAGAAGCTCCAGCCCAAAAGGCAGCCAAAATCTAGGTCACATCTGGGAGAATCTCAAGAGCAGGGGGTGGAGCAATCCAGGCCTCAAACCACGGGAAGCTCCAACACAAAGTCAGCCAAAATGCAGCCCACATCCGGGAGAATCTCAAGAGCACGCTTGTGGAGCAAGCCAGGCCTCAAACCACGAGAAGCTCCAGCCCAAATGACAGCCAAAATCCAGCCCACATCTGGAAGAATATCAAGAGCAGGGGGTGGAGCAAGGCAGGCCTCAAACCACAAGAAGCTCCAGCCCAAATGACAGCCAAAATCCAGCCCACATCCAGGAGAATATCAATAGCAGGGGGTGGAACATGCCAGGCCCCAAACCACGAGAAGCTCCAGCCCAAATGACAGCCAAAATCCAGCCCACATCCAGGAAAATATTAAGAGCAGGGGGTGGAAAATACCAGGCCTCAAACCACGAGAAGCTCCAGTCCAAACGGCAGCCAAAATCCAGCCCATATCCGGGAGAATATCAAGAGCAGGGGATGGAGGAAGGCAGGCCTCAAACCACGAGAAGACCTAGCCCAAAATGCAGCCAAAATCCAGCCGACATCTGGGAGAATCTCAAGAGCAGGGGGTGGAGCAAGCCAGGCCTCAAACCACGAGAAGCTCCAGCCCAAAAGGCAGCCAAATTCCAGCCCACATCCAGGAGAATATCAACAGCAGGGGGTGGAACATTCCAGGTCTCAAACCACGAGAAGCTCCAGCCCAAATGGCAGCCAAAATCAAGACCACATCCGGGAGAATATCAAGTGCAGGGGGTGGAGCAACCCAGGCCTCAAACCACGAGAAGCTCCAGCCCAAAATTCAGCCAAAATGCAGCCCAAATCTGGGAGAATATCAAGAGCAGGGGGTGGAACATGCCAGGCCTCAAACCACGAGAAGCTCCAGCCCAAACGGCAGCCAAAATGCAGCCCACATCCAGGAGAATATCAAGAGCAGGGGGTGGAGCAAGCCAGGCCTCAAACCACGAGAAGCTATAACCCAAAATGCAACCAAAATGCAGCCCACATCCGGGAGTATATCAAGAGCGGTGGGTAGAGCAAGCCAGGCCTCAAACCACGAGAAGCTCCAGCTCGAAAGACAGGCAAAATCCAGCCAACATCTGGAAGAATATAAAGAGCAGGGGTTGGAGCAAGCCAGGCCTGAAAATACTAGAAGCTCCTGCCCAAAAGGCAGCCAAAATCCAGCCCACATCCAGGAGAATTTCAAGAGCAGGGGGTGGAGCAAGGCAGGCCTCAAACCACGAGAAGCTCCAGCCCAACAGGCAGCCAAAATGCAGCCCACATCTGGGAGAACCTCAAGAGCAGGTGGTGGAGCAAGCCAGGCCTCAAACCACGAGAAGCTTCAGCCCAAAAGGCAGCCAAATTCCAGCCCACATCCAGGAGAATCTCAAGAGCAGGGGGTGGAGCAAGCCAGGCCTCAAACCACGAGAAGCTCCAGCCCAAAAGGCAGCCAAAATCAAGACCATATCCAGGAGAACATCAAGTGCAGGGGGTGGAGCAACCCAGGCCTCAAACCACGAGAAGCTCCAGCCCAAAATTCAGCCAAAATGCAGCCCACATCAAGGAGAATATCAAGAGCAGGGGGTGGAACATGCCAGCCCTCAAACCACGAGATGCTCCAGCCCAAAATTCAGCCAAATTCCAGCCCACATGGAGGAGAATATCATTAGCAGGGGGTGGAGCAAGGCAGGCCTCAAACCACGAAAAGCTGCAGCCCAAAATGCAACCAAAATGCAGCCCACATCAGGGAGAATATCAAGAGCAGGTGGTGGAGCAAGCCAGGCCTCAAACAACCAGAAGCTCCAGCCCAAAATTCAGCCAAAATGCACCCCACATCCGGGAGAATCTCAAGAGCAGGGGTTGGAGCAAGGCAGGCCTCAAACCACGAGAAGCTCCAGCCTGAAATGCAGCCAAAATCCAGCCCATATCCCGGAGAATCTCAAGAGCAGGGGGTGGAGAAAGCCAGGCCTCAAAGCACGAGAATCTGCAGCATAAAAGTCATCCAAAATACAGCCAACATGGAGGAGAATATCAAGAGCAGGGGGTGGAGAAAGCCAGGCCTCAAACCACGAGAAGCTAAAGGCCGAAATGCAGCCAAAATCCAGCCCAAATCCAGGAGAATATCAAGAGCAGTGAGTGGAGAAAGCCAGACCTCAAACCAGGAGAAGCTCCAGCCCAAAAGGCAGCCAAACTCCAGCCCACATCCAGGAGAATATCAACAGCAGGGGGTGGAGAAATGCAGGCCTCAAACCACGAGAAGCTCCAGCCCAAAAGGCAGCCAAAATCCAGCCCGCATCCGGGAGAATATGAAGAGTAGGGGGTGGAGCAAACCACGCCTCAAACAATGAGAAGCTCCAGCCCAAAATGCAGCCAAAATCCAGCCCACATCCAGGAGAATATCAGGAGCAGGGGGTGGAGCAAGCCAGGCCTCAAACCACGAGAATCTGCAGCATAAAAGTCATCCAAAATGCAGCCAACATAGAGGAGAATATCAAGAGCAGGGGGTGGAGAAATCCAGGCCTCAAACCACAAGACACTCCAGCCCAAAAGGCAGCCAAAACCCAGCCCGCATCCGGGAGAATATCAAGAGTAGGGGGTGGAGAAAGCCAGGCCTCAAACCACGAGAAGCTCCAGCTCAAAATGCAGCTAGAATCCAGCCCACATAGAGGAGAATATCAAGAACAGGGGGTGGAGAAAGCCAGGCCTCAAACCAGGAGAATCTCCAGCCCGAAATGCAGCCAAAATCCAGCTGATATCCAGGAGAATATCAAGAGCAGGGGGTGGGGAAAGCCAGGCCTGAAACCTCAAGAAGTTCCAGCCCAAAAGGCAGCCAAAGTGCAGCCAACATGGAGGAGAATCTCAAGAGCAGGGGTTGGAGAAAGCCAGGCCTCAAACCACGAGATGTGTCAGGCCTCAAACCACGAGAAGCTCCAGCCCTAAAGGCAGCCAAAATCCAGCCCAAATGGAGGAGAATATCAAGAGCAGGGGGCGGAGGAAACCAGGCCTCAAACCACGAGAAGCTCCAGCCCGAAATGCAGCCAAAACAGAGCCCACATCCAGCAGAATATGAAGAGCAGGGTTTGGAGAAAGTTACGCCTCAAACCACGAGAAGCTCCAGCCTGAAATGCAGCCAAACTCCAGCCCAAATCCAGGAGAATATCAAGAGCAGGGGTTGGAGAAAGCCAGTCCCCAAACCGCGAGATGCTCTAGCCAGATATGTAGCCAAACTCCAGCCCACATCCAGGCGAATATCAACAGCAGGGGGTGGAGAAAGGCAGGCCTCAAACCACGAGAAGACCCAGCCCGAAACACAGACAAAATCCAGCCCACATCCAGGAGAATATGAAGAGCAGGGGGTGGAGAAAGCCAGGCCTCAAACCACGAGAATCTGCAGCATAAAAGGCAGCCAAAATGCAGCCCACATCCAGGAGAATATCAAGAGCAGGGCATGGAGCAAGCCAGGCCTCAAACCACGAGAAGCTGCAGCCCGAAATGCAGCCAAAATCCAGCCCACATCCAGGAGAATCTCAATAGCAGGGTTTGGAGAAAGCCAGGCCTCAAACCACGAGAAGCTCCAGCCCAAAAGGCAGCCAAAATCAAGCCCACATCCGGGAGAATATCAAGAGCAGGGGGTGGAGCAAGCCAGGCCTCAAACCACTAGATGCTCCAGCCAAAAATGCAGCCAAAATCCAGCCCACATCCAAGAGAATATCAAGAGTAGGGGGTGGACAAAGCCAGGCCTCCAACCACGAGAAGCTACAGCTCAAAATGCAGCCAGAATCCAGCCCACATAGAGGAGAATATCAAGAGCAGGGGGTGGAGAAAGCCAGGCCTCAAAACACGAGAAGCTCCATCCCGCACTGCAGCCATAATCCAGCCCAAATCCGGGAGAATATCAAGAGCAGGGCGTGGAGAAAGCTACGCCTCAAACCACGAAAAGGTCCAGCGCTAACCGCTCCCAAAATCCAGCCCACATCCAGGAGAATGTCAAGAGCAGGGGGTGGAGAAAGCCAGGCCTCAAACCACAAGAAGGTCCAGCCCAAAAGGCAGCCAAAATCCAGCCCACATGGAGGAGAATATCACGAGCAGGGGGTGGAGCATGCCAGGCCTCAAA
The DNA here is from genome assembly GCA_027574665.1 of Rhynochetos jubatus. Classification (NCBI taxonomy): domain Eukaryota; kingdom Metazoa; phylum Chordata; class Aves; order Eurypygiformes; family Rhynochetidae; genus Rhynochetos; species Rhynochetos jubatus. The sequence goes on from JAQBHY010000093.1 coordinate 233,131, forward strand.
CAACGAGAAGCTCCAGCTCTAAATGCAGCCAAAATGCAGCCAATATCTCGGAGAATATCAAGAGCAGTTGGTGGAGCAAGCCAGGCCTCAAACCACGAGAAGCTCCAGCCCAAAAGGCAGCCAAATGCCAGCCCACATCCAGGAGAATATCAATGGCAGGGGTTGGAGCAAGCCAGGCCTCAAACCACAAGAAACTCCAGCCCAAAAGGTAGCCAAAATCCAGCCCACATCCAGGAGAATATCAAGAGCAGGGGGTGGAACAAACCAGGCCTCAAATCACGAGAAGCTCCAGCATTAAATGCAGCTAAAATCCAGCCCAACTCGAGGAGAATATCAAGAGCAGAGGATGGAGAATGCCAGGCCTCAAACCATGAGTATCTCCAGCCCAAAAGGCAGCTAAAATGCAGCCCACCTCCAGGAGAATATCAAGACCAGGGTGTGGAGCAAGCCTGGCCCCAAACCACGAGAAGGTCCTCCCAAAAATGCAACCAAACTGCAGTCCACATCCGGGAGTATATCAAGAGCAGGGGGTGGAGCAAACCAGGCCTCAAACCACGAGAAGCTCCAGCCCAAAAGGCAGCCAAAATGCAGCCAATATCTCGGGGAATCTCAAGAGCAGGGGCTGGAGAAAGCCAGGCCTCAAACCACGAGAAGCTCCAGCTCGAAATACAGCCAAAATCCAGTCCACATCCGGGAGACTCTCAAGAGCAGGGGGTGGAGCAAGGCAGGCCTCAAACCACAAGAAGCTGCAGCCCAAAATGTAGCCAAAATGCAGCCCACGTTGAGGAGAATATCAAGAGCAGGGGCTGGAGCAAGCCAGGCCTCAAATCACGAGAAGCTCCAGCACTAAATGCAGCTAAAATCCAGCCCAACTCGAGGAGAATTTGAAGAGCAGGGAGTGGAGCAAGCCTGGCCTCAAACCACGAGAAGCTCCACCCCAAAATACAGCCAAAATCCAGCCCTCATCCAGGAGAATATGAAGAGCAGAGGGTGGAGAAACCCAGGCCTCAAACCACGAGAAGCTCCAGCCCAAAATTCAGCCAAAATGCAGCCCACATCCGGGAGAATCTCAAGAGCAGGGGGTGGAGCAAGCCAGGCCTCAAACCATGAGAAGCTCCAGGTCAAAAGGCAGCCAAAATGCAGCCCACATCCAAGAGAATCTCAAGAGCAGGGGGTGGAGCAAGCCAGGCCTCAAACCACGCCTCAAACCACGAGATGCTCCAGCTCAATAGGCAGCCAAAATCCACCACACATCCAAGAGAATCTCAAGAGCAGGGGGTGGAGCAAGCCAGGCCTCAAACCACGAGATGCTCCAGCTCGAAATCCAGCCAAAATTCAGCCAACATGGAGGAGAATATCAAGAGCAGGGTGTGGAGAAAGCAAGGCCTCACACCACGAGAAACTCCAGCACGAAATGCAGCCAAAATGCAGCCATCATTGAGGAGAAAATCAAGAGAAAGGGGGTGGAGAAAGACAGTCCTCAAACCACGAGAAGCTCCAGTCCAAAAGTCAGCCAAAATCCAGCCAACATGGAGGAGAATATGAAGAGCAGGGTTTGTAGAAAGCCAGGCCTCAAAGCACGAGAAACTCCAGCTCAAAAGGCAGCCAAACTCCAGCCCACATCCAGGAGAATATCAAGAGCAGGGGGTGGAGAAAGCCAGCCCTCAAACCACGAGAAGCTCCAGCCTGAAATGCAGCCAAACTCCAGCCCACATCCGAGAGAATTTCAAGAACATGGCCTAGAGAAATTCAGGCCTCAATCCAGGAGTAAATCCAGCCTGAAATGCAATCCATATCCAGGAGAAACTCAAGAAGAGGGCCAAGATCTCTCCCTCAGATCTCTCCTGCACTGGGGCCTCGGCTTCCCACGCCTTTCTAGGCTCTGCGGAAGAGAAATCCACCTGCGGCTGGGTCCACCGCAGGCCCCACACCGGACCAACGCTTTATGCCTAAGGAATTGGGGACAGGAGCACAACCTGTGGAGTTTGGGCTTTGAACTGGTGCTGCCCCCAAGTTTTGCACAAAGTCCCTTCACACTATTCCCATCTGGCCCACAGTCAGATCACACCATTCCCCAGCAGGACCCGACTCCATCCATCAGCACAGCAACTCCAGCAAAGGGTTAACACAGTTCCCGGCACACAGCTGCACGCACACGCTCCCCCTGCCAGAGACAGAAATGGCTGTGGAGATATGCATCTTGCTAGGAAGGTACCTGTTCAAATGCCCCCGGAGCCCGGTGCAAGCCTTCCCGTCGCATGTCAGCATGTCTCAACGGGAGCAGACCTGAGCCTCCAGGAGGGTTTTCAGCCCAGGCCGTGTCGACCGCTCTCTCCTTTCCCAAACTGGGGGGTGTGGAGCTCTGAGTGCCATCCCACTCCAAGGGACATGCTGGGTGCAGCCCCTGCAGACCAGGAGAAAGCAAGGGTCAGCCATGGAGCCTCCCTCTATTTAGAGAGTCATGAGATAATTGACTTCAGGCCTAAGCAATCTCCCAGCCTGGCCTTAATTGGGGCAGGCTCTTGTTGGCATTCCCAGCTGGTGCTGATCTCCCCAGACTGCCAGAAGGGTCAGGGCTGGCAGGGCATGTCTTAGTTCCCTCTCATCCCTAACTGTAATGAGGAAATGTCATGAGGCCCACTGAATTGGGCCTGAATTTCATAGGGACTTGGGCCTGAATTTCACCAGGATTTGGGCGAGAATTTCTCGTGCACTTGGGTCTGAATTTCCCCTGGATTCTGGCCCGAATTTCCCCTGTAGTAGAGCCTGAATTTCTCCTCAACATGCCCTCCAATTTCTCCTGGACTCTCTGAAATTTCTCCTGCACACCAGCTCCAATTTCTCCTGCGCCGAGTCCCATATTTGACCTGCACTGAAGCCCTGGTTTCCCCTGGAAGTGAGCTCGAATTTGGCCTGCATTGTGGCCTGGATCTCTCCTGCTTTAAGGCACTCACCCTCGCCCCTGAAGGCACACTCCCTTACCCCTGAAGGCAGGAGAAATTGCAGCCCAAGTGCAGCAGAAATTCCAGGCCAAGTCCCAGAGATAGTCCACCCGAACTCTAGGAGAAATTTAAGGCCAAGTCAAGGAGAAATTACAGCCTAAACCCAGTCCAAGTGGAGGAGAAATTTGGGCCCATCTCCAGGAGAAATTCCAGCCTAAAATGCAGCCCAAGTCCAGGAGAAATTTGGGCTCATCTCCAGAAGAAATTCCAGCCTAAAATGCAGTCCAAGTGGAGGAGAAATTCAGGCCCAAGTTCAGGAGAAATTCCAGCCCAAGAGCAGACAATATCCAGCCCACATCCAGGAGAATTTCAAGAACAGGGCTAAGATAAATTCAGGCCTAAAACCAGGAGAAATTCCATCATAAATCCAGCCCCTGTCCAGGAGAAATTCAGCCCCTAGCCCAACAGAAATCCCAGCCCACGTACAGGAGAAATTCAGGCCCAAGCCCAGGAGAAATTCCAGCCTAAAATGCAGCCCAAGTCCAGGAGACATTCAAGAAGAGACCAAGATCTGTCCCTCAGATCTCTCCTGCACTGGGGCCTCGGCTTTCCACGCCTTTCTACACTCCGCCCAAGAGAAATCCACCTGCGGCTGGGTCCACCGCAGGCCCCACACCGGACCAACGCTTTATGCCTAAGGAATTGGGGACAGGAGCACAACCTGTGGAGTTTGGGCTTTGAACTGGTGCTGCCCCCAAGTTTTGCACAAAGTCCCTTCACACTATTCCCATCTGGCCCACAGTCAGATCACACCATTCCCCAGCAGGACCCGACTCCATCCATCAGCACAGCAACTCCAGCAAAGGGTTAACACAGTTCCCGGCACACAGCTGCACGCACACGCTCCCCCCGCCAGAGACAGAAATGGCTGTGGAGATATGCATCTTGCTAGGAAGGTACCTGTTCAAATGCCCCCGGAGCCCGGTGCAAGCCTTCCCGTCGCATGTCAGCATGTCTCAACGGGAGCAGACCTGAGCCTCCAGGAGGGTTTTCAGCCCAGGCCGTGTCGACCGCTCTCTCCTTTCCCAAACTGGGGGGTGTGGAGCTCTGAGTGCCATCCCACTCCAAGGGACATGCTGGGTGCAGCCCCTGCAGACCAGGAGAAAGCAAGGGTCAGCCATGGAGCCTCCCTCTATTTAGAGAGTCATGAGATAATTGACTTCAGGCCTAAGCAATCTCCCAGCCTGGCCTTAATTGGGGCAGGCTCTTGTTGGCATTCCCAGCTGGTGCTGATCTCCCCAGACTGCCAGAAGGGTCAGGGCTGGCAGGGCATGTCTTAGTTCCCTCTCATCCCTAACTGTAATGAGGAAATGTCATGAGGCCCACTGAATTGGGCCTGAATTTCATAGGGACTTGGGCCTGAATTTCACCAGGATTTGGGCGAGAATTTCTCGTGCACTTGGGTCTGAATTTCCCCTGGATTCTGGCCCGAATTTCCCCTGTAGTAGAGCCTGAATTTCTCCTCAACATGCCCTCCAATTTCTCCTGGACTCTCTGAAATTTCTCCTGCACACCAGCTCCAATTTCTCCTGCGCCGAGTCCCATATTTGACCTGCACTGAAGCCCTGGTTTCCCCTGGAAGTGAGCTCGAATTTGGCCTGCATTGTGGCCTGGATCTCTCCTGCTTTAAGGCACTCACCCTCGCCCCTGAAGGCACACTCCCTTACCCCTGAAGGCAGGAGAAATTGCAGCCCAAGTGCAGAAGAAATTCCAGGCCAAGTCCCAGAGATAGTCCACCCGAACTCTAGGAGAAATTTAAGGCCAAGTCAAGGAGAAATTACAGCCTAAACCCAGTCCAAGTGGAGGAGAAATTTGGGCCCATCTCCAGGAGAAATTCCAGCCTAAAATGCAGCCCAAGTCCAGGAGAAATTTGGGCTCATCTCCAGAAGAAATTCCAGCCTAAAATGCAGTCCAAGTGGAGGAGAAATTTAGGCCCAACTCCAGGAGAAATTCCAGCCCAAGAGCAGCCAAAATCCAGCCCACATCCAGGAGAATTTCAAGAACAGGGCCTAGAGAAATTCAGGCCTCGAACCAGGAGTAATTCCAGCATCAATCCAACCCATGTCCAGGAGAAATTCAGCCACAAGCCCAACAGAAATCCCAGCCCACGTACAGGAGAAATTCAGGCCCAAGCCCAGGAGAAATTCCAGCCTAAAATGCAGCCCAAGTCCAGGAGACATTCAAGAAGAGACCAAGATCTCTCCCTCAGATCTCTCCTGCACTGGGGCCTCGGCTTCCCACGCCTTTCTACACTCCGCCCAAGAGAAATCCACCTGCGGCTGGGTCCACCGCAGGCCCCACACCGGACCAACGCTTTATGCCTAAGGAATTGGGGACAGGAGCACAACCTGTGGAGTTTGGGCTTTGAACTGGTGCTGCCCCCAAGTTTTGCACAAAGTCCCTTCACACTATTCCCATCTGGCCCACAGTCAGATCACACCATTCCCCAGCAGGACCCGACTCCATCCATCAGCACAGCAACTCCAGCAAAGGGTTAACACAGTTCCCGGCACACAGCTGCACGCACACGCTCCCCCTGCCAGAGACAGAAATGGCTGTGGAGATATGCATCTTGCTAGGAAGGTACCTGTTCAAATGCCCCCGGAGCCCGGTGCAAGCCTTCCCGTCGCATGTCAGCATGTCTCAACGGGAGCAGACCTGAGCCTCCAGGAGGGTTTTCAGCCCAGGCCGTGTCGACCGCTCTCTCCTTTCCCAAACTGGGGGGTGTGGAGCTCTGAGTGCCATCCCACTCCAAGGGACATGCTGGGTGCAGCCCCTGCAGACCAGGAGAAAGCAAGGGTCAGCCATGGAGCCTCCCTCTATTTAGAGAGTCATGAGATAATTGACTTCAGGCCTAAGCAATCTCCCAGCCTGGCCTTAATTGGGGCAGGCTCTTGTTGGCATTCCCAGCTGGTGCTGATCTCCCCAGACTGCCAGAAGGGTCAGGGCTGGCAGGGCATGTCTTAGTTCCCTCTCATCCCTAACTGTAATGAGGAAATGTCATGAGGCCCACTGAATTGGGCCTGAATTTCATAGGGACTTGGGCCTGAAATTCACCAGGATTTGGGCGAGAATTTCTTGTGCACTTGGGTCTGAATTTCCCCTGGATTCTGGCCCGAATTTCCCCTGTAGTAGAGCCTGAATTTCTCCTCAACATGCCCTCCAATTTCTCCTGGACTCTCTGAAATTTCTCCTGCACACCAGCTCCAATTTCTCCTGCGCCGAGTCCCATATTTGACCTGCACTGAAGCCCTGGTTTCCCCTGGAAGTGAGCTCGAATTTGGCCTGCATTGTGGCCTGGATCTCTCCTGCTTTAAGGCACTCACCCTCGCCCCTGAAGGCACACTCCCTTACCCCTGAAGGCAGGAGAAATTGCAGCCCAAGTGCAGCAGAAATTCCAGGCCAAGTCCCAGAGATAGTCCACCCGAACTCTAGGAGAAATTTAAGGCCAAGTCAAGGAGAAATTACAGCCTAAACCCAGTCCAAGTGGAGGAGAAATTTGGGCCCATCTCCAGGAGAAATTCCAGCCTAAAATGCAGCCCAAGTCCAGGAGAAATTTGGGCTCATCTCCAGGAGAAATTCCAGCCTAAAATGCAGTCCAAGTGGAAGAGAAATTCAGGCCCAAGTTCAGGAGAAATTCCAGCCCAAGAGCAGACAATATCCAGCCCACATCCAGGAGAATTTCAAGAACAGGGCTAAGATAAATTCAGGCCTCGAACCAGGAGAAATTCCATCATAAATCCAGCCCCTGTCCAGGAGAAATTCAGCCCCTAGCCCAACAGAAATCCCAGCCCACGTACAGGAGAAATTCAGGCCCAAGCCCAGGAGAAATTCCAGCCTAAAATGCAGCCCAAGTCCAGGAGACATTCAAGAAGAGACCAAGATCTGTCCCTCAGATCTCTCCTGCGCTGGGGCCTCGGCTTCCCACGCCTTTCTACACTCCGCCCAAGAGAAATCCACCTGCGGCTGGGTCCACCGCAGGCCCCACACCGGACCAACGCTTTATGCCTAAGGAATTGGGGACAGGAGCACAACCTGTGGAGTTTGGGCTTTGAACTGGTGCTGCCCCCAAGTTTTGCACAAAGTCCCTTCACACTATTCCCATCTGGCCCACAGTCAGATCACACCATTCCCCAGCAGGACCCGACTCCATCCATCAGCACAGCAACTCCAGCAAAGGGTTAACACAGTTCCCGGCACACAGCTGCACGCACACGCTCCCCCTGCCAGAGACAGAAATGGCTGTGGAGATATGCATCTTGCTAGGAAGGTACCTGTTCAAATGCCCCCGGAGCCCGGTGCAAGCCTTCCCGTCGCATGTCAGCATGTCTCAACGGGAGCAGACCTGAGCCTCCAGGAGGGTTTTCAGCCCAGGCCGTGTCGACCGCTCTCTCCTTTCCCAAACTGGGGGGTGTGGAGCTCTGAGTGCCATCCCACTCCAAGGGACATGCTGGGTGCAGCCCCTGCAGACCAGGAGAAAGCAAGGGTCAGCCATGGAGCCTCCCTCTATTTAGAGAGTCATGAGATAATTGACTTCAGGCCTAAGCAATCTCCCAGCCTGGCCTTAATTGGGGCAGGCTCTTGTTGGCATTCCCAGCTGGTGCTGATCTCCCCAGACTGCCAGAAGGGTCAGGGCTGGCAGGGCATGTCTTAGTTCCCTCTCATCCCTAACTGTAATGAGGAAATGTCATGAGGCCCACTGAATTGGGCCTGAATTTCATAGGGACTTGGGCCTGAATTTCACCAGGATTTGGGCGAGAATTTCTCGTGCACTTGGGTCTGAATTTCCCCTGGATTCTGGCCCGAATTTCCCCTGTAGTAGAGCCTGAATTTCTCCTCAACATGCCCTCCAATTTCTCCTGGACTCTCTGAAATTTCTCCTGCACACCAGCTCCAATTTCTCCTGCGCCGAGTCCCATATTTGACCTGCACTGAAGCCCTGGTTTCCCCTGGAAGTGAGCTCGAATTTGGCCTGCATTGTGGCCTGGATCTCTCCTGCTTTAAGGCACTCACCCTCGCCCCTGAAGGCACACTCCCTTACCCCTGAAGGCAGGAGAAATTGCAGCCCAAGTGCAGAAGAAATTCCAGGCCAAGTCCCAGAGATAGTCCACCCGAACTCTAGGAGAAATTTAAGGCCAAGTCAAGGAGAAATTACAGCCTAAACCCAGTCCAAGTGGAGGAGAAATTTGGGCCCATCTCCAGGAGAAATTCCAGCCTAAAATGCAGCCCAAGTCCAGGAGAAATTTGGGCTCATCTCCAGAAGAAATTCCAGCCTAAAATGCAGTCCAAGTGGAGGAGAAATTTAGGCCCAACTCCAGGAGAAATTCCAGCCCAAGAGCAGCCAAAATCCAGCCCACATCCAGGAGAATTTCAAGAACAGGGCCTAGAGAAATTCAGGCCTCGAACCAGGAGTAATTCCAGCATCAATCCAACCCATGTCCAGGAGAAATTCAGCCACAAGCCCAACAGAAATCCCAGCCCACGTACAGGAGAAATTCAGGCCCAAGCCCAGGAGAAATTCCAGCCTAAAATGCAGCCCAAGTCCAGGAGACATTCAAGAAGAGACCAAGATCTCTCCCTCAGATCTCTCCTGCACTGGGGCCTCGGCTTCCCACGCCTTTCTACACTCCGCCCAAGAGAAATCCACCTGCGGCTGGGTCCACCGCAGGCCCCACACCGGACCAACGCTTTATGCCTAAGGAATTGGGGACAGGAGCACAACCTGTGGAGTTTGGGCTTTGAACTGGTGCTGCCCCCAAGTTTTGCACAAAGTCCCTTCACACTATTCCCATCTGGCCCACAGTCAGATCACACCATTCCCCAGCAGGACCCGACTCCATCCATCAGCACAGCAACTCCAGCAAAGGGTTAACACAGTTCCCGGCACACAGCTGCACGCACACGCTCCCCCTGCCAGAGACAGAAATGGCTGTGGAGATATGCATCTTGCTAGGAAGGTACCTGTTCAAATGCCCCCGGAGCCCGGTGCAAGCCTTCCCGTCGCATGTCAGCATGTCTCAACGGGAGCAGACCTGAGCCTCCAGGAGGGTTTTCAGCCCAGGCCGTGTCGACCGCTCTCTCCTTTCCCAAACTGGGGGGTGTGGAGCTCTGAGTGCCATCCCACTCCAAGGGACATGCTGGGTGCAGCCCCTGCAGACCAGGAGAAAGCAAGGGTCAGCCATGGAGCCTCCCTCTATTTAGAGAGTCATGAGATAATTGACTTCAGGCCTAAGCAATCTCCCAGCCTGGCCTTAATTGGGGCAGGCTCTTGTTGGCATTCCCAGCTGGTGCTGATCTCCCCAGACTGCCAGAAGGGTCAGGGCTGGCAGGGCATGTCTTAGTTCCCTCTCATCCCTAACTGTAATGAGGAAATGTCATGAGGCCCACTGAATTGGGCCTGAATTTCATAGGGACTTGGGCCTGAAATTCACCAGGATTTGGGCGAGAATTTCTTGTGCACTTGGGTCTGAATTTCCCCTGGATTCTGGCCCGAATTTCCCCTGTAGTAGAGCCTGAATTTCTCCTCAACATGCCCTCCAATTTCTCCTGGACTCTCTGAAATTTCTCCTGCACACCAGCTCCAATTTCTCCTGCGCCGAGTCCCATATTTGACCTGCACTGAAGCCCTGGTTTCCCCTGGAAGTGAGCTCGAATTTGGCCTGCATTGTGGCCTGGATCTCTCCTGCTTTAAGGCACTCACCCTCGCCCCTGAAGGCACACTCCCTTACCCCTGAAGGCAGGAGAAATTGCAGCCCAAGTGCAGCAGAAATTCCAGGCCAAGTCCCAGAGATAGTCCACCCGAACTCTAGGAGAAATTTAAGGCCAAGTCAAGGAGAAATTACAGCCTAAACCCAGTCCAAGTGGAGGAGAAATTTGGGCCCATCTCCAGGAGAAATTCCAGCCTAAAATGCAGCCCAAGTCCAGGAGAAATTTGGGCTCATCTCCAGGAGAAATTCCAGCCTAAAATGCAGTCCAAGTGGAAGAGAAATTCAGGCCCAAGTTCAGGAGAAATTCCAGCCCAAGAGCAGACAATATCCAGCCCACATCCAGGAGAATTTCAAGAACAGGGCTAAGATAAATTCAGGCCTCGAACCAGGAGAAATTCCATCATAAATCCAGCCCCTGTCCAGGAGAAATTCAGCCCCTAGCCCAACAGAAATCCCAGCCCACGTACAGGAGAAATTCAGGCCCAAGCCCAGGAGAAATTCCAGCCTAAAATGCAGCCCAAGTCCAGGAGACATTCAAGAAGAGACCAAGATCTGTCCCTCAGATCTCTCCTGCGCTGGGGCCTCGGCTTCCCACGCCTTTCTACACTCCGCCCAAGAGAAATCCACCTGCGGCTGGGTCCACCGCAGGCCCCACACCGGACCAACGCTTTATGCCTAAGGAATTGGGGACAGGAGCACAACCTGTGGAGTTTGGGCTTTGAACTGGTGCTGCCCCCAAGTTTTGCACAAAGTCCCTTCACACTATTCCCATCTGGCCCACAGTCAGATCACACCATTCCCCAGCAGGACCCGACTCCATCCATCAGCACAGCAACTCCAGCAAAGGGTTAACACAGTTCCCGGCACACAGCTGCACGCACACGCTCCCCCTGCCAGAGACAGAAATGGCTGTGGAGATATGCATCTTGCTAGGAAGGTACCTGTTCAAATGCCCCCGGAGCCCGGTGCAAGCCTTCCCGTCGCATGTCAGCATGTCTCAACGGGAGCAGACCTGAGCCTCCAGGAGGGTTTTCAGCCCAGGCCGTGTCGACCGCTCTCTCCTTTCCCAAACTGGGGGGTGTGGAGCTCTGAGTGCCATCCCACTCCAAGGGACATGCTGGGTGCAGCCCCTGCAGACCAGGAGAAAGCAAGGGTCAGCCATGGAGCCTCCCTCTATTTAGAGAGTCATGAGATAATTGACTTCAGGCCTAAGCAATCTCCCAGCCTGGCCTTAATTGGGGCAGGCTCTTGTTGGCATTCCCAGCTGGTGCTGATCTCCCCAGACTGCCAGAAGGGTCAGGGCTGGCAGGGCATGTCTTAGTTCCCTCTCATCCCTAACTGTAATGAGGAAATGTCATGAGGCCCACTGAATTGGGCCTGAATTTCATAGGGACTTGGGCCTGAATTTCATAGGGACTTGGGCCTGAATTTCACCAGGATTTGGGAGAGAATTTCTCGTGCACTTGGGTCTGAATTTCCCCTGGATTCTGGCCCGAATTTCCCCTGTAGTAGAGCCTGAATTTCTCCTCAACATGCCCTCCAATTTCTCCTGGACTCTCTGAAATTTCTCCTGCACACCAGCTCCAATTTCTCCTGCGCCGAGTCCCATATTTGACCTGCACTGAAGCCCTGGTTTCCCCTGGAAGTGAGCTCGAATTTGGCCTGCATTGTGGCCTGGATCTCTCCTGCTTTAAGGCACTCACCCTCGCCCCTGAAGGCACACTCCCTTACCCCTGAAGGCAGGAGAAATTGCAGCCCAAGTGCAGAAGAAATTCCAGGCCAAGTCCCAGAGATAGTCCACCCGAACTCTAGGAGAAATTTAAGGCCAAGTCAAGGAGAAATTACAGCCTAAACCCAGTCTAAGTGGAGGAGAAATTTGGGCCCATCTCCAGGAGAAATTCCAGCCTAAAATGCAGCCCAAGTCCAGGAGAAATTTGGGCTCATCTCCAGGAGAAATTCCAGCCTAAAATGCAGTCCAAGTGGAGGAGAAATTTAGGCCCAACTCCAGGAGAAATTCCAGCCCAAGAGCAGCCAAAATCCAGCCCACATCCAGGAGAATTTCAAGAACAGGGCCTAGAGAAATTCAGGCCTCGAACCAGGAGTAATTCCAGCATCAATCCAACCCATGTCCAGGAGAAATTCAGCCACAAGCCCAACAGAAATCCCAGCCCACGTACAGGAGAAATTCAGGCCCAAGCCCAGGAGAAATTCCAGCCTAAAATGCAGCCCAAGTCCAGGAGACATTCAAGAAGAGACCAAGATCTCTCCCTCAGATCTCTCCTGCACTGGGGCCTCGGCTTCCCACGCCTTTCTACACTCCGCCCAAGAGAAATCCACCTGCGGCTGGGTCCACCGCAGGCCCCACACCGGACCAACGCTTTATGCCTAAGGAATTGGGGACAGGAGCACAACCTGTGGAGTTTGGGCTTTGAACTGGTGCTGCCCCCAAGTTTTGCACAAAGTCCCTTCACACTATTCCCATCTGGCCCACAGTCAGATCACACCATTCCCCAGCAGGACCCGACTCCATCCATCAGCACAGCAACTCCAGCAAAGGGTTAACACAGTTCCCGGCACACAGCTGCACGCACACGCTCCCCCTGCCAGAGACAGAAATGGCTGTGGAGATATGCATCTTGCTAGGAAGGTACCTGTTCAAATGCCCCCGGAGCCCGGTGCAAGCCTTCCCGTCGCATGTCAGCATGTCTCAACGGGAGCAGACCTGAGCCTCCAGGAGGGTTTTCAGCCCAGGCCGTGTCGACCGCTCTCTCCTTTCCCAAACTGGGGGGTGTGGAGCTCTGAGTGCCATCCCACTCCAAGGGACATGCTGGGTGCAGCCCCTGCAGACCAGGAGAAAGCAAGGGTCAGCCATGGAGCCTCCCTCTATTTAGAGAGTCATGAGATAATTGACTTCAGGCCTAAGCAATCTCCCAGCCTGGCCTTAATTGGGGCAGGCTCTTGTTGGCATTCCCAGCTGGTGCTGATCTCCCCAGACTGCCAGAAGGGTCAGGGCTGGCAGGGCATGTCTTAGTTCCCTCTCATCCCTAACTGTAATGAGGAAATGTCATGAGGCCCACTGAATTGGGCCTGAATTTCATAGGGACTTGGGCCTGAATTTCACCAGGATTTGGGCGAGAATTTCTCGTGCACTTGGGTCTGAATTTCCCCTGGATTCTGGCCCGAATTTCCCCTGTAGTAGAGCCTGAATTTCTCCTCAACATGCCCTCCAATTTCTCTTGAACTCTGGCCAAAATTTCTCCTGCACTGTGACCTTCAATTTCTCCTGGACTCTCTGAAATTTCTCCTGCACACCAGCTCCAATTTCTCCTGCGCCAAGTCCCATATTTGACCTGCACTGAAGCCCTGGTTTCCCCTGGAAGTGAGCTCAAATTTGGCCTGCATTGTGGCCTGGATCTCTCCTGCTTTAAGGCACTCATCCTCGCCCCTGAAGGCACACTCCCTTGCCCCTGAAGGCAGGAGAAATTGCAGCCCAAGTGCAGCAGAAATTCCAGGCCAAGTCCCAGAGATAGTCCACCCGAACTCTAGGAGAAATTTAAGGCCAAGTCAAGGAGAAATTACAGCCTAAACCCAGTCCAAGTGGAGGAGAAATTTGGGCCCATCTCCAGGAGAAATTCCAGCCTAAAATGCAGCCCAAGTCCAGTAGAAATTCATGGCAAAGGGCAGACAAAATCCAGCCCACATCCAGGAGAATTTCAAGAACAGGGCCGAGAGAAATTCAGGCCTCAAACCAGGAGTAATTCCAACATAAATCCAGCCACTGTCCAGGAGAAATTCAGCCACAAGCCCAACAGAAATTCCAGCCCAAGAGCAGGAGAAATTCAGGCCCAAGTTCAGGAGAAATTCAGGCCCAAGAGCAACCAAAATCCAGTCCAATTTCAGGAGATATTTCAACCAAACTCCAGGAGAAATTTGGGTCCAAGTCCAGGAGAAATTCCAGCCTAAAATGAAGCCCAAGTCCAGGAGAAATTCCAGCCTAAAATGCAGTCCAAGTGGAGGAGAAATTTAGGCCCAACTCCAGGAGAAATTCCAGCCCAAGAGCAGCCAAAATCCAGCCCACATCCAGGAGAATTTCAAGAACAGGGCCTAGAGAAATTCAGGCCTCGAACCAGGAGTAATTCCAGCATCAATGCAACCCATGTCCAGGAGAAATTCAGCCACAAGCCCAACAGAAATTCCAGCCCAAGTGCAGGAGAAATTCAGGCCCAAATTCAGGAGAAATTCCAGCCCAAGAGCAACCAAAATCCAGTCCAATTTCAGGAGATATTTCAACCAACTCCAGGAGAAATTTGGGTCCAAGTCCAGGAGAAATTCCAGCCTAAAATGAAGCCCAAGTTCAGGAGAAAATCCTACCTAAAATGCAGCCCAAGTCCAGCAGAAATTTCAGCTCAAGAGCAGCCAAAATCCTGTCCAATTTCAGGAGATAGTCCACCCGAACTCCAGGAGAAATTTGGGCCCACCTCCAGGAGAAATTCAAGTCCAAATCTAGGAAAAATTTGAGCCAAAGTGCAGGTGATATTGTGGCCAAGTCTAGGAGCAATTACAGCCCAAGTGCTGCAGAAATTCCAGTCCGAGTCCTGGAGATAGTCGACCTGAACTCCTGAAGAAATTGCAAATCAAGTCCAGGATATATTCCACCTGAAATGTAGGAGAAATTTAGGCCCAGCTCCAAGAGAAATTCCAGCCTAAATCCTGTCCAAGTAGAGGAGAAATTTGGGCCCAGCTCCAGTAGAAATTCAGGCAGAAATCCAGAAGTAATTCCAATATAAATCCAGCCCAATTCCAGGAGAAAATAAGCCCCAAGCCAAATACAAATTCCAGCCAGCGTGCAGGAGAAATTCAGGCCCAAGTCCAGGTGAAATTCCAGCCTAAAATGCAGCCAAAATCCAACAAACATCCAGGAGAATTTCAAGAAGAGGGCCTAGAGAAATTGAGGCCTCAAACCAGGAGAAATTCCTGCATAAAATGCAGCCAAACTCCAGCCCATATCCAGGAGAATCTCAAGAGCAGGGGGTGGAGAAAGCCAGGCCTCAAACCACGAGAAGCTCCAACCAGAAATGCAGCCAAACTCCAGCCCATATCCAGGAGTATATCAAGAGCAGGGGGTGGAGAAAGCCAGGCCCCAAACCACGAGAAGATCCAGCCCAAAAGGCAGCCAAAATGCAGCCGACATCCAGGAGAATATCAACAGCAGGGGGTGGAGAAAGGCAGGCTTCAAACCACGAGAAGATCCAGCCCAAAAGGCAGCCAAAATCCAGCCCACATCCAGGAGAATATCAAGAGCAGGGGGTGGAGAAAGCCAGGCCTCAAACCACGAGAAGCTCCAGTCCAAAAGGCAGCCAAACTCCAGCTGACATCCAGGAGAATATAAAGAGCAGGGGGTGGAGAAAGCCAGGCCCAAAACCACGAGAAGCTCCAGCCCAAAACGCAGCCAAAATCCAGCCCACAGGGAGGAGAATATTCGGAGGAGGGGTTGGAGTAAGACAGGCCTCAAACCACGAGAAGCTCCAGCCCAAACGGCAGCCGAAATCCAGCCCATATCCGGGAGAATATCAATGGCATGGGGTGGAGCAAGGCAGGCCTCAAACCACGAGAAGCTCCAGCCCAAAAGGAAGCCAAAATGCAGCCCACATCCAGGAGAATCTCAAGAGCAGGGGGTGGAGAAAGCCAGGCCTCTAACCACGAGAAGTCCTAGCCCAAAATGCAGCCAAAATCCATTCCTAAATCCGGTTGAATCTCAAGAGCAGGGGGTGGAGCAAGCCAGGCCTCAAACCACGAGAAGCTCCAACCAGAAATGCAGCCAAACTCCAGCCCACATCCAGGAGAATATCAACAGCAGGGGGTGGAGAAAGGCAGGCTTCAAACCACGAGAAGATCCAGCCCAAAAGGCAGCCAAAATCCAGCCCACATCCAGGAGAATATCAAGAGCAGGGGGTGGAGAAAGCCAGGCCTCAAACCACGAGAAGCTCCAGTCCAAAATGCAGCCAAACTCCAGCTGACATCCAGGAGAATATAAAGAGCAGGGGGTGGAGAAAGCCAGGCCCAAAACCACGAGAAGCTCCAGCCCAAAACGCAGCCAAAATCCAGCCCACATCCAGGAGAATATCAACAGCAGGGGGTGGAGAAAGGCAGGCTTCAAACCACGAGAAGATCCAGCCCAAAAGGCAGCCAAAATCCAGCCCACATCTGTGAGAATATCAAGAGCAGGGGGTGGAGAAAGCCAGGCCTCAAACCACGAGAAGCTCCAGTCCAAAAGGCAGCCAAACTCCAGCTGACATCCAGGAGAATATAAAGAGCAGGGGGTGGAGAAAGCCAGGCCCAAAACCACGAGAAGCTCCAGCCCAAAACGCAGCCAAAATCCAGCCCACAGGGAGGAGAATATTCGGAGGAGGGGTTGGAGTAAGACAGGCCTGAAACCACGAGAAGCTCCAGCCCAAACGGCAGCCGAAATCCAGCCCATATCCGGGAGAATATCAATGGCATGGGGTGGAGCAAGCCAGGCCTCAAAGCACCAGAAGCTCCAGCCCAAAAAGCAGCCAAAATCCAGCCCACATCCAGGAGAATCTCAAGAGCAGGGGGTGGAGAAAGCCAGGCCTCAAACCATGAGAAGCTCCAGCCCAAAAGGCAGCCAAAATGCAGCCCACATGCGGGAGAATCTCAAGAGCAGGGAGTGGAGCAAGCCAGGCCTCAAACCACGAGAAGTTCCAGCTCGAAAGACAGGCAAAATCCAGCCCACATCCGGGAGAATATCAAGAGCAGGGGGTGGAGCAAGGCAGGCCTCAAACCACAAGAAGCTCCAGCCCAAAATGCAGCCAAAATCCAGCCCACATCCGGGAGAATCTCTAGAGCAGGGGGTGAAGCAAGCCAGGCCTCAAACCATGAGAAGCACCAGCCCAAAATTTAGCCAAAATGCAGCCCTACATCTGGGAGAATCTCAAGAGCAGCGGGTGGAGCATGCCAGGCCTCAAACCACGAGAAGCTCCAGCCCAAAATGCAGCGAAACTCCAGCCCACATCCGGGAGAATCTCAAGAGCCGGGGGTAGAGCAAGCCAGTCGTGAAACCACAAGAAGCTCTAGCCGAAATATCAGCCAAAATGCAGCCCTACATCCGGGAGAATATCAATGGCAGGGGGTGGAGCAAGCCAGGCCTCAAACCACCAGAAGCTCCAGCCCAAAAAGCAGCCAAAATCCAGCCCACATCCAGGAGAATCTCAAGAGCAGGGGGGGGAGCAAGCCAGGCCTCAAACCATGAGAAGCTCCAGCCCAAAAGGCAGACAAAATCCAGCCCACATCCGGGAGAATCTCAAGAGCAGGGAGTGGAGCAAGCCAGGCCTCAAACCACGAGAAGTTCCAGCTCGAAAGACAGGCAAAATCCAGCCCACATCCGGGAGAATCTCAAGAGCCGGGGGTAGAGCAAGCCAGTCGTGAAACCACAAGAAGCTCTAGCCGAAATATCAGCCAAAATGGAGCCCTACATCCGGGAGAATATCAATGGCAGAGGGTGGAGGAAGCCAGGCCTCAAACCATGAGAAACTCAAGCCCAAAAAGCAGTCAAAATCCACCAAACATCCAAGAGAATATCAAGAGCAGGGGGTGGAGCAAGGCAGGCCTCAAACCACGAGAAGCTCCAGCCCAAAAGGAAGCCAAAATGCAGCCCACATCCAGGAGAATCTCAAGAGCAGGGGGTGGAGAAAGCCAGGCCTCTAACCACGAGAAGCCCTAGCCCAAAAGGCAGCCAAAATCCATTCCTAAATCCGGTTGAATCTCAAGAGCAGGGGGTGGAGAAAGCCAGGCCTCAAACCACGAGAAGCTCCAACCAGAAATGCAGCCAAACTCCAGCCCATATCCAGGAGTATATCAAGAGCAGGGGGTGGAGAAAGCCAGGCCCCAAACCACGAGAAGATCCAGCCCAAAAGGCAGCCAAACTCCAGCCCACATCCAGGAGAATATCAACAGCAGGGGGTGGAGAAAGGCAGGCTTCAAACCACGAGAAGATCCAGCCCAAAAGGCAGCCAAAATCCAGCCCACATCTGTGAGAATATCAAGAGCAGGGGGTGGAGAAAGCCAGGCCTCAAACCACGAGAAGCTCCAGTCCAAAAGGCAGCCAAACTCCAGCTGACATCCAGGAGAATATAAAGAGCAAGGGGTGGAGAAAGCCAGGCCCAAAACCACGAGAAGCTCCAGCCCAAAACGCAGCCAAAATCCAGCCCACAGGGAGGAGAATATTCGGAGGAGGGTTTGGAGTAAGACAGGCCTCAAACCACGAGAAGCTCCAGCCCAAACGGCAGCCGAAATCCAGCCCATATCCGGGAGAATATCAATGGCATGGGGTGGAGCAAGCCAGGCCTCAAAGCACCAGAAGCTCCAGCCCAAAAAGCAGCCAAAATCCAGCCCACATCCAGGAGAATCTCAAGAGCAGGGGGGGGAGCAAGCCAGGCCTCAAACCACGAGAAGTTCCAGCTCGAAAGACAGGCAAAATCCAGCCCACATCCGGGAGAATATCAAGAGCAGGGGGTGGAGCAAGGCAGGCCTCAAACCACAAGAAGCTCCAGCCCAAAATGCAGCCAAAATCCAGCCCACATCCGGGAGAATCTCTAGAGCAGGGGGTGAAGCAAGCCAGGCCTCAAACCATGAGAAGTACCAGCCCAAAATTTAGCCAAAATGCAGCCCTACATCTGGGAGAATCTCAAGAGTAGGGGGTGGAGCAAGCCAGGACTCAAACCACGAGAAGCTCCAGCCCAAAAAGCAGCCAAAATCCAGCCCACATCCGGGAGAATCTCAAGAGCAGGGGGTGGAGAAAGCCAGGCCTCAAACCACGAGAAGCTCCAGCACAAAAGGCAGCCAAAATGCAGCCCAGATCCGGGAGAATATCAAGAGCAGGGGGTGGAGCAAGCCAGGACTCAAACCACGAGAAGCTCCAGCCCAAAATGCAGCCAAATTCCAGCCCACATCCAGGAGAATCTCAAGAGCAGGGGGTGGAGCAAGCCAGGCCTCAAACCACGAGAAGCTCCAGCCCAAAAGGCAGCCAAAATCCAGCCCACATCCGGGAGAATATCATGAGCAGGGGGTGGAGCAACCCAGGCCTCAAACCACGAGAAGCTCCAGCCCAAAATTCAGCGAAAATGCCGCCCACATCCGGGAGAATATCAAGAGTAGGGGGTGGAGAAAGCCAGGCCTCGAACCAGGAGAAGCTCCAGCCCAAAAGGCAGCCAAAATCCAGCCCACATCTGGGAGAATATCAAGAGCAGGGGGTGGAGAAATCCAGGCCTAAAACCACGAGAAGCTCCAGCCCAAAAGGCATCCAAAATCCAGCCCATATCCCGGAGAAACTCAAGAGCAGGGGGTAGAGCAAGCCAGTCCTGAAAACACAAGAAGCTCTAGCCGAAATGTCAGCCAAAATGCAGCCCTACATCCGGGAGAATATCAAGAGCAGGGGGTGGAGCAAGCCAGGTCTCAAACCACGAGAATCTCCAGCCCAAAAATGCAGCCAAAATGCAGCCCACATCCGGGAGAATATCAAGAGCAGGGGGTGGAGCAAGTCAGGCCTCAAACCACGAGGAGCTCCAGCCCAACAGGCAGCCAAAATCCAGGCCACATGGAGGAGAATATCAAGAGCAGGGGGTGGAGCATGCCAGGCCTCAAACAACGAGAAGCTCCAGCCCAAAATGCTGCCAAAATGCAGCCCACATCCGGGAGAATATCAAGAGCAGGGGGTGGAGCAAGCCAGGCCTCAAACAACGAGAAGCTCCAGCCCAAAAGGCAGCCAAATTCCAGCCCACATCCGGGAGAATCTCAAGAGCAGGGGGTAGAGCAAGCCAGTCGTGAAACCACAAGAAGCTCTAGCCGAAATATCAGCCAAAATGCAGCCCTACATCCGGGAGAATATCAAGAGCAGGGGGTGAAGCAAGCCAGGCCTCAAACCATGAGAAGCACCAGCCCAAAATTTAGCCAAAATGCAGCCCTACATCTGGGAGAATCTCAAGAGCAGCGGGTGGAGCATGCCAGGCCTCAAACCACGAGAAGCTCCAGCCCAAAAGGCAGCGAAACTCCAGCCCACATCCGGGAGAATCTCAAGAGCAGGGGGTAGAGCAAGCCAGTCGTGAAACCACAAGAAGCTCTAGCCGAAATATCAGCCAAAATGCAGCCCTACATCCGGGAGAATATCAATAGCAGGGGGTGGAGCATGGCTGGCCTCAAACAACGAGAAGCTCCAGCCCAAAAGGCAGCCAAAATGCAGCCCACATCCAGGAGAATCTCAAAAGCAGGGGGTGGAGCAAGCCAGGCCTCAAACCAGAAGAAGATCCAAACCAAAATGCAGACAAAATCCAGCCCACATCCGGGAGAATCTCAAGAGCAGGGAGTGGAGAAAGCCAGGCCTCAAACCACGAGAAGCTCCAGCCCAAAATTCAGCCAAACTCCAGCCCATATGAGGGAGAATATCAAGAGCAGGGGGTGGAGTAATCCAGGCCTCAAACCACGAGAAGCTCCAGCCCAAAAGGCAGCCAAAATGCATCCCACATCCGGGAGAATCTCAAGAGCAGGGGGTAGAGCAAGCCACTCCTGAAATCACAAGAAGCTCTAGCCGAAATATCAGCCAAAATGCAGCCCTACATCCGGGAGAATATCAATGGCAGAGGGTGGAGGAAGCCAGGCCTCAAACCATGAGAAACTCAGGCCCAAAAAGCAGTCAAAATCCACCAAACATCCAAGAGAATATCAAGAGCAGGGGGTGGAGCAAGGCAGGCCTCAAACCACGAGAAGCTCCAGCCCAAAAGGAAGCCAAAATGCAGCCCACATCCAGGAGAATCTCAAGAGCAGGGGGTGGAGAAAGCCAGGCCTCTAACCACGAGAAGCCCTAGCCCAAAATGCAGCCAAAATCCATTCCTAAATCCGGTTGAATCTCAAGAGCAGGGGGTGGAGCAAGCCAGGCCTCAAACCACGAGAAGCTCCAGCCTAAAAGTCAGTCAAAATCCAGCCCAAATCCGGGAGAATATCAATGGCAGGGAGTGGAGCAAGGCAGGCCTCAAACCATGAGAAGCTCCAGCCCAAAAGGCAGCCAAAATGCAGCCCACATCTGGGAGAATATCAAGAGCAGGGGGTGGAGCAAGCCAGGACTCAAACCACGAGAAGCTCCAGCCCAAAAAGCAGCCAAAATCCAGCCCTCATCCGGGAGAATCTCAAGAGCAGGGGGTGGAGAAAGCCAGGCCTCAAACCACGAGAAGCTCCAGCACAAAAGGCAGCCAAAATGCCGCCCAGATCCGGGAGAATATCAAGAGCAGGGGGTGGAGCAAGCCAGGACTCAAACCACGAGAAGCTCCAGCCCAAAAGGCAGCCAAACTCCAGCCCACATCCGGGAGAATATCAAGAGCAGGGGGTAGAGCAAGCCAGTCCTGAAAACACAAGAAGCTCTAGCCGAAATGTCAGCCAAAATGCAGCCCTACATCCGGGAGAATATCAATGGCAGAGGGTGGAGGAAGCCAGGTCTCAAACCACGAGAAGCTCCAGCCCAAAAGGAAGCCAAAATGCAGCCCACATCCGGGAGAATATCAAGAGCAGGGGGTGGAGCAAGTCAGGCCTCAAACAACGAGAAGCTCCAGCCCAAAATGCTGCCAAAATGCAGCCCACCTCCGGGAGAATATCAAGAGCAGGGGGTGGAGCAAGCCAGGCCTCAAACAACGAGAAGCTCCAGCCCAAAAGGCAGCGAAACTCCAGCCCACATCCGGGAGAATCTCAAGAGCAGGGGGTAGAGCAAGCCAGTCGTGAAACCACAAGAAGCTCTAGCCGAAATATCAGCCAAAATGCAGCCCTACATCCGGGAGAATATCAATGGCAGGGGGTGGAGCATGGCTGGCCTCAAACAACGAGAAGCTCCAGCCCAAAAGGCAGCCAAAATGCAGCCCACATCCAGGAGAATCTCAAAAGCAGGGGGTGGAGCAAGCCAGGCCTCAAACCAGAAGAAGATCCAAACCAAAATGCAGACAAAATCCAGCCCACATCCGGGAGAATCTCAAGAGCAGGGAGTGGAGAAAGCCAGGCCTCAAACCACGAGAAGCTCCAGCCCAAAAGGCAGCCAAAATGCATCCCACATCCGGGAGAATCTCAAGAGCAGGGGGTAGAGCAAGCCACTCCTGAAATCACAAGAAGCTCTAGCCGAAATATCAGCCAAAATGCAGCCCTACATCCGGGAGAATATCAATGGCAGAGGGTGGAGGAAGCCAGGCCTCAAACCATGAGAAACTCAGGCCCAAAAAGCAGTCAAAATCCACCAAATATCCAAGAGAATATCAAGAGCAGGGGGTGGAGCAAGGCAGGCCTCAAACCACGAGAAGCTCCAGCCCAAAAGGAAGCCAAAATGCAGCCCACATCCAGGAGAATCTCAAGAGCAGGGGGTGGAGAAAGCCAGGCCTCTAACCACGAGAAGCCCTAGCCCAAAATGCAGCCAAAATCCATTCCTAAATCCGGTTGAATCTCAAGAGCAGGGGGTGGAGCAAGCCAGGCCTCAAACCACGAGAAGCTCCAGCCTAAAAGTCAGTCAAAATCCAGCCCAAATCCGGGAGAATATCAATGGCAGGGAGTGGAGCAAGGCAGGCCTCAAACCATGAGAAGCTCCAGCCCAAAAGGCAGCCAAAATGCAGCCCACATCCGGGAGAATATCAAGAGCAGGGGGTGGAGCAAGCCAGGACTCAAACCACGAGAAGCTCCAGCCCAAAAAGCAGCCAAAATCCAGCCCTCATCCGGGAGAATCTCAAGAGCAGGGGGTGGAGAAAGCCAGGCCTCAAACCACGAGAAGCTCCAGCACAAAAGGCAGCCAAAATGCAGCCCACATCTGGGAGAATATCAAGAGCAGGGAGTGGAGCAAGCCAGGACTCAAACCACGAGAAGCTCCAGCCCAAAAAGCAGCCAAAATCCAGCCCACATCCGGGAGAATCTCAAGAGCAGGGGGTGGAGAAAGCCAGGCCTCAAACCACGAGAAGCTCCAGCACAAAATGCAGCCAAATTCCAGCCCACATCCAGGAGAATATCATGAGCAGGGGGTGGAGCAACCCAGGCCTCAAACCACGAGAAGCTCCAGCCCAAAATTCAGCGAAAATGCCGCCCACATGCGGGAGAATATCAAGAGTAGGGGGTGGAGAAAGCCAGGCCTCGAACCAGGAGAAGCTCCAGCCCAAAAGGCATCCAAAATCCAGCCCATATCCCGGAGAATCTCAAGAGCAGGGGGTTTAGGAAGCCAGGCCTCGAACCAGGAGAAGCTCCAGCCCAAAAGGCAGCCAAACTCCAGCCCACATCCGGGACAATATCAAGGGCAGGGGGTAGAGCAAACCAGTCCTGAAAACACAAGAAGCTCTAGCCGAAATGTCAGCCAAAATGCAGCCCTACATCCGGGAGAATATCAATGGCAGAGGGTGGAGGAAGCCAGGTCTCAAACCACGAGAAGCTCCAGCCCAAAAGGCAGCCAAAATCCAGCCCACATCCGGGAGAATATCAAGAGCAGGGGGTGGAGCAAGTCAGGCCTCAAACCACGAGGAGCTCCAGCCCAACAGGCAGCCAAAATCCAGGCCACATGGAGGAGAATATCAAGAGCAGGGGGTGGAGCATGCCAGGCCTCAAACAACGAGAAGCTCCAGCCCAAAATGCTGCCAAAATGCAGCCCACATCCGGGAGAATATCAAGAGCAGGGGGTGGAGCAAGCCAGTCGTGAAACCAGAAGAAGCTCTAGCCGAAATGTCAGCCAAAATGCAGCCCTACATCCGGGAGAATATCAATGGCAGGGGGTGGAGCATGGCTGGCCTCAAACAACGAGAAGCTCTAGCCCAAAAGGCAGCCAAAATGCAGCCCACATCAAGGAGAATCTCAAAAGCAGGGGGTGGAGCAAGCCAGGCCTCAAACCAGAAGAAGATCCAAACCAAAATGCAGACAAAATCCAGCCCACATCCGGGAGAATCTCAAGAGCAGGGATTGGACCAAGCCAGGCCTCAAACCACGAGAAGCTCCAGCCCAAAATTCAGCCAAACTCCAGCCCATATGAGGGAGAATATCAAGAGCAGGGGGTGGAGTAATCCAGGCCTCAAACCACGAGAAGCTCCAGCCCAAAAGGCAGACAAAATGCATCCCACATCCGGGAGAATCTCAAGAGCAGGGGGTAAAGCAAGCCACTCCTGAAATCACAAGAAGCTCTAGCCGAAATATCAGCCAAAATGCAGCCTGACATCCGGGAGAATATCAATGGCAGAGGGTGGAGGAAGCCAGGCCTCAAACCATGAGAAACTCAAGCCCAAAAAGCAGTCAAAATCCACCAAACATCCAAGAGAATATCAAGAGCAGGGGGTGGAGCAAGGCAGGCCTCAAACCACGAGAAGCTCCAGCCCAAAAGGAAGCCAAAATGCAGCCCACATCCAGGAGAATCTCAAGAGCAGGGGGTGGAGAAAGCCAGGCCTCTAACCACGAGAAGCCCTAGCCCAAAATGCAGCCAAAATCCATTCCTAAATCCGGTTGAATCTCAAGAGCAGGGGGTGGAGCAAGCCAGGCCTCAAACCACGAGAAGCTCCAGCCTGAAAGTCAGTCAAAATCCAGCCCCAATCCGGGAGAATATCAATGGCAGGGAGTGGAGCAATGCAGGCCTCAAACCATGAGAAGCTCCAGCCCAAAAGGCAGCCAAAATGCAGCCCACATCCGGGAGAATATCAAGAGCAGGGGGTGGAGCAAGCCAGGACTCAAACCATGAGAAGCTCCAGCCCAAAAAGCAGCAAAAATCCAGCCCACATCCGGGAGAATCTCAAGAGCAGGGGGTGGAGAAAGCCAGGCCTCAAACCACGAGAAGCTCCAGCACAAAAGGCAGCCAAAATGCCGCCCAGATCCGGGAGAATATCAAGAGCAGGGGGTGGAGCAAGCCAGGACTCAAACCACGAGAAGCTCCAGCCCAAAAGGCAGCCAAAATCCAGCCCACATCCGGGAGAATATCATGAGCAGGGGGTGGAGCAACCCAGGCCTCAAACCACGAGAAGCTCCAGCCCAAAATTCAGCGAAAATGCAGCCCACATCCGGGAGAATATCAAGAGTAGGGGGTGGAGAAAGCCAGGCCTCGAACCAGGAGAAGCTCCAGCCCAAAAGGCAGCCAAAATCCAGCCCACATCTGGGAGAATATCAAGAGCAGGGGGTGGAGCAATCCAGGCCTAAAACCACGAGAAGCTCCAGCCCAAAAGGCAGCCAAAATCCAGCCCATATCCCGGAGAATCTCAAGGGCAGGGGGTTTAGGAAGCCAGGCCTCAAACCTCGAGAAGCTCCAACCCAAAAGGCAGCCAAAATGCAGCCCACATCCTGGAGAATATGAAGAGCAGGAGGTGGAGCAAGTCAGGCCTCAAACCACGAGAAGCTACAGCCCAACAGGCAGCCAAAATCCAGTCCACATGGAGGAGAAAATCAAGAGCAGGGGGTGGAGCAAGCCAGGCCTCAAACAACGAGAAGCTCCAGCCCAAAAGGCAGTGAAAATGCAGCCCACATCCGGGAGAATATCAAGAGTAGGGGGTGGAGAAAGCCAGGCCTCGAACCAGGAGAAGCTCCAGCCCAAAAGGCAGCCAAACTCCAGCCCACATCCGGGACAATATCAAGTGCAGGGGGTGGAGCAAGCCAGTCCTGAAAACACAAGAAGCTCTAGCCAAAATGTCAGCCAAAATGCAGCCCTACATCCGGGAGAATATCAATGGCAGAGGGTGGAGGAAGCCAGGTCTCAAACCACGAGAAGCTCCAGCCCAAAAGGCAGCCAAAATGCAGCCCACATCCGGGAGAATATCAAGAGCAGGGGGTGGAGCAAGCCAGGCCTCAAACCACGAGAAGCTCTAGCCGAAATGTCAGCCAAAATCCAGCTCATATCTCGGAGCATATCAAGAGAAGGTGGTGAAGAAATCCAGACCTCAAACCACAAGAAGCTCCAGCCCAAAAGGCAGCCAAAATCCAGCCCACATCCGGGAGAATATCATGAGCAGGGGGAGAAGCAACCCAGGCCTCAAACCACGTGAAGCTCCATCCCAAAATTCAGCGAAAATGCAGCCCACATCCGGGAGAATATCAAGAGTAGGGGGTGGAGAAAGCCAGGCCTCGAACCAGGAGAAGCTCCAGCCCAAAAGGCAGCCAAAATCCAGCCCACATCTGGGAAAATCTCAAGAGCAGGGGGTGGAGCAATCCAGGCCTAAAACCACGAGAAGCTCCAGCCCAAAAGGCAGCCAAAATCCAGCCCATATCCCGGAGAATCTCAAGAGCAGGGGGTTTAGGAAGCCAGGCCTCAAACCTTGAGAAGCTCCAACCCAAAAGGCAGCCAAAATGCAGCCCACATCCTGGAGAATATGAAGAGCAGGAGGTGGAGCAAGTCAGGCCTCAAACCACGAGAAGCTCCAGCCCAACAGGCAGCCAAAATCCAGTCCACATGGAGGAGAAAATCAAGAGCAGGGGGTGGAGCAAGCCAGGCCTCAAACAACGAGAAGCTCCAGCCCAAAATGCAGCGAAAATGCAGCCCACATCCGGGAGAATATCAAGAGTAGGGGGTGGAGAAAGCCAGGCCTCGAACCAGGAGAAGCTCCAGCCCAAAAGGCAGCCAAACTCCAGCCCACATCCGGGACAATATCAAGAGCAGGGGTGTAGAGCAAGCCAGTCCTGAAAACACAAGAAGCTCTAGCCAAAATGTCAGCCAAAATGCATCCCTACATCCGGGAGATTATCAATGGCAGAGGGTGGAGGAAGCCAGGTCTCAAACCACGAGAAGCTCCAGCCCAAAAGGCAGCCAAAATGCAGCCCACAACCGGGAGAATATCAAGAGCAGGGGGTGGAGCAAGCCAGGCCTCAAACCACGAGAAGCTCTAGCCGAAATGTCAGCCAAAATCCAGCTCATATCTCGGAGCATATCAAGAGCAGGTGGTGAAGAAATCCAGGCCTCAAACCACGAGAAGCTCCAGCCCAAAAGGCAGCCAAAATGCAGCCCACATCTGGGAGAATCTCAAGAGCAGGGGGTGGAGCAAGCCAGGCCTCAAACCACGAGAAGCTCCAGCCCAACAGGCAGCCAAAATTCAGCCCACATGGAGGAGAATATCAAGAGCAGGGGGTGGAGCAAGCCAGGCCTCAAACAATGAGAAGCTCCAGCCCAAAAGGCAGCCAAAATGCAGCCCACCTCCGGGAGAATATCAACAGCAGGGTTTGGAGGAAGCCAGGCCTCAAACCACGAGAAGCTCCAGCCCAAAAGGCAGCCAAAATCCAGCCCACATTCAGGAGAATGTCAAGAGCAGGGTCTGGTTTAAGTCAGGCCTCAAACCATGAGAAGCACCAGCCCAAAATTTAGCCAAAATGCAGCCCTACATCTGGGAGAATCTCAAGAGCACCGGGGGGAGCAAGCCAGGCCTCAAACCACGAGGAGCTCCAGCCCAACAGGCAGCCAAAATCCAGCTCACATGGAGGAGAATATCAAGAGCAGGAGGTGGAGCATGCCAGGCCTCAAACAACGAGAAGCTCCAGCCCAAAATGCTGCCAAAATGCAGCCCACATCCGGGAGAATATCAAGAGCAGGGGGTGGAGCAAGCCAGGCCTCAAACAACGAGAAGCTCCAGCCCAAAAGGCAGCCTAAATGCAGCCCACATTTAGGAGAATCTCAAGAGCAGGGGGTGGAGCAAGGCAGGCCTCAAACCACGAGAAGCTCCAGCCCAAAATTCAGCCAAAATCCAGCCCACATCTGGGAGAATCTCAAGAGCACGTTAGTGGAGAAAGCCAAGCCTCAAACCATGAGAAGCTCCAGCCCAAAAGGCAGCCAAAATGCAGCCCACATTCGGGAGAATATCAAGAGCAGGGTTTGGAGGAAGCCAGGCCTCAAACCACGAGGAGCTCCAGCCCAAAATTCAGCCAAAATCCAGCTCATATCTCGGAGCATATCAAGAGCAGGTGGTGAAGAAAGCCAGGCCTCAAACCACGAGAAGCTCCAGCCCAAAAGGCAGCCAAAATGCAGCCCACATACGGGAGAATCTCAAGAGCAGGGGGTGGAGCAAGCCAGGCCTCAAACCACGAGAAGCTCCAGCCCAAAATGCAGCCAAAATGCAGCCCACATGGAGGAGAATATCAAGAGCAGGGGGTGGAGCAAGCCAGGCCTCAAACAATGAGAAGCTCCAGCCCTAAAGGCAGCCTAAATGCAGCCCACATCCGGGAGAATCTCAAGAGCAGGGGGTGGAGCAAGGCAGGTCTCAAACCACGAGAAGCTCCAGCCCAAAAGGCAGCCAAAATGCAGCCCACATCCGGGAGAATATCAAGAGCAGGGTTTGGAGGAAGCCAGGCCTCAAACCACGTGAAGCTCCAGCCCAAAATGCAGCCAAACTCCAGCCCACATCCAGCAGAATATCACGAGCAGGGGGTGGAGCAAGGCAGGCCTCAAACCACAAGAAGCTCCAGCCCAAAAGGCAGCCAAAATGCAGCCCACCTCCGGGAGAATCTCAAGAGCAGGGGGTGGAGCAAGGCAGGCCTCAAACCACGAGAAGCTCCAGCCCAAAATGCAGCCAAAATCTAGGTCACATCCGGGAGAATCTCAAGAGCAGGGGGTGGAGCAATCCAGGCCTCAAACCACGAGAAGGTCCAGCCCAAAAGGCAGCCAAACTCCAGCCCACATCCGGGACAATATCAAGAGCCGGGGGTAGAGCAAGCCAGTCCTGAAACCACAAAAAGCTCTAGCCGAAATGTCAGCCAAAATGCAGCCCGACATCCGGGAGAATATCAATGGCAGAGTGTGGAGGAAGCCAGGCCTCAAACCACGAGAAGCTCCAGCCCAAAAGGCAGCCAAAATCCAGCCCATATCAGGGAGAATATCAAGAGCAGGGGGTGGAGCAAA
The DNA here is from genome assembly GCA_027574665.1 of Rhynochetos jubatus. Taxonomy (NCBI): domain Eukaryota; kingdom Metazoa; phylum Chordata; class Aves; order Eurypygiformes; family Rhynochetidae; genus Rhynochetos; species Rhynochetos jubatus. Next base: position 261,708 of record JAQBHY010000093.1, read on the forward strand.
CCAGGCCTCAAACCACGAGATGCTCCAGCCCAAAAGGCAGCCAAAATGCAGCCCACATGCGGGAGAATATCAAGAGCAGGGGGTGGAGCAAGGCAGGCCTCAAACCACGAGAAGCTCCAGCCCAAAAGGCAGCCAAAATGCAGCCCACCTCCGGGAGAATATCAAGAGCAGGGTTTGGAGGAAGCCAGGCCTCAAACCACGAGAAGCTCCAGCCCAAAAGGTAGCGAAACTCCAGCCCACATCCGGGACAATATCAAGAGCAGGGGGTGGAGAAAGCCATGCCTCAAACAACGAGAAGCTCCAGCCCCAAAGGCAGCCAAAATGCAGCCCACATTCAGGAGAATGTCAAGAGCAGGGTCTGGTGAAAGTCAGGCCTCAAACCACGAGAAGCTCCAGCCCAAAACGCAGCCAAATTCCAGCCCACATCCAGGAGAATATCAAGGGCAGGGGGTAGAGCAAGCCAGTCCTGAAACCACAAGAAGCTCTAGCCGAAATGTCAGCCAAAATGCAGCCCTACATCCGGGAGAATATCAAGAGCAGTGAGTGGAGCAAGGCAGGCCTCAAACCATGAGAAGCACCAGCCCAAAATTTAGCCAAAATGCAGCCCTACATCTGGGAGAATATCAAGAGCACCGGGGGAAGCAAGCCAGGCCTCAAACCACGAGAAGCTCCAGCCCAAAAGGCAGCCAAACTCCAGCCCACATCCGGGAGAATCTCAAGAGCAGGGTTTGGAGGAAGCCAGGCCTCAAACCACGAGAAGCTCCAGCCCAAAATTCAGCCAAAATCCAGCTCATATCTCGGAGCATATCAAGAGCAGGTGGTGAAGAAGGCCAGGCCTCAAACCACGAGAAGCTCCAGCCCAAAAGGCAGCCAAAATGCAGCCCACATCCAGGAGAATCTCAAGAGCAGGGGGTGGAGCAAGCCAGGCCTCAAACCACGAGAAGCTCCAGCCCAAAATTCAGCAAAAATCCAGCCCACATCTGGGAGAATCTCAAGAGCACGTTAGTGGAGAAAGCCAAGCCTCAAACCATGAGAAGCTCCAGCACAAAAGGCAGCCAAAATGCAGCCCACATTCGGGAGAATATCAAGAGCAGGGTTTGGAGGAAGCCAGGCCTCAAACCACGAGAAGCTCCAGCCCAAAAGTCAGCCAAAATCCAGCTCATATCTCGGAGCATATCAAGAGCAGGTGGTGAAGAAAGCCAGGCCTCAAACCACGAGAAGCTCCAGCCCAAAAGGCAGCCAAAATGCAGCCCACATGGAGGAGAATATCAAGAGCAGGGGGTGGAGCAAGGCAGGCCTCAAACCACGAGAAGCTCCAGCCCAAAAGGCAGCCTAAATGCAGCCCACATCCGGGAGAATCTCAAGAGCAGGGGGTGGAGCAAGGCAGGTCTCAAACCATGAGAAGCTCCAGCCCAAAAGGCAGCCAAAATGCAGCCCACATCCGGTTGAATCTCAAGAGCAGGGTTTGGAGGAAGCCAGGCCTCAAACCACAAGAAGCTCCAGCCCAAAAGGCAGCCAAAATGCAGCCCACCTCCGGGAGAATCTCAAGAGCAGGGGGTGGAGCAAGGCAGGCCTCAAACCACGAGAAGCTCCAGCCCAAAAGGCAGCCAAAATCTAGGTCACATCTGGGAGAAACTCAAGAGCAGGGGGTGGAGCAATCCAGGACTCAAACCATGAGAAGCTCCAACACAAGGTCAGCCACAATCCAGCCCACATCCGGGAGAATCTCAAGAGCACGTTAGTGGAGAAAGCCAGGCCTCAAACCACGAGAAGCTCCAGCCCAAAAGGCAGCCAAAATCCAGCCCACATCCGGGAGAATCTCAAGAGCAGGGGGTGGAGCAAGGCAGGCCTCAAACCATGAGAAGCACCAGCCCAAAATTTAGCCAAAATGCAGCCCTACATCTGGGAGAATCTCAAGAGCACCGGGGGGAGAAAGCCAGGCCTCAAACCATGAGAAGCTCCAGCCCAAAAGGCAGCCAAACTCCAGCCCACATCCGGGACAATATCAAGAGCAGGGGGTAGAGCAAGCCAGTCCTGAAAACACAAGAAGCTCTAGCCGAAATGTCAGCCAAAATGCAGCCCTACATCCGGGAGAATATCAATGGCAGAGGGTGGAGGAACCCAGGTCTCAAACCACGAGAAGCTCCAGCCCAAAAGGCAGCCAAAATGCAGCCCACATCCGGGAGAATCTCAAGAGCAGGGGGTGGAGCAAGCCAGGCCTCAAACAACGAGAAGCTCCAGCCCAAAAGGCAGCCTAAATGCAGCCCACATCCGGGAGAATCTCAAGAGCAGGGGGTGGAGCAAGTCAGGCCTCAAACCACGAGAAGCTCCAGCCCAAAATTCAGCCAAAATCCAGCCCACATCTGGGAGAATCTCAAGAGCACGTTAGTGGAGAAAGCCAAGCCTCAAACCATGAGAAGCTCCAGCACAAAAGGCAGCCAAAATGCAGCCCACATTCGGGAGAATATCAAGAGCAGGGTTTGGAGGAAGACAGGCCTCAAACCACGAGAAGCTCCAGCCCAAAATTCAGCCAAAATCCAGCTCATATCTCGGAGCATATCAAGAACAGGTGGTGAAGAAAGCCAGGCCTCAAACCACGAGAAGCTCCAGCCCAAAATGCAGCCAAAATGCAGCCCACGTCCGGGAGAATCTCAAGAGCAGGGGGTGGAGCAAGGCAGGCCTCAAACCACGAGAAGCTCCAGCCCAACAGGCAGCCAAAATTCAGCCCACATGGAGGAGAATATCAAGAGCAGGGGGTGGAGCAAGCCAGGCCTCAAACAACGAGAAGCTCCAGCCCAAAAGGCAGCCAAAATGCAGCCCACATTCAGGAGAATGTCAAGAGCAGGGTCTGGTGAAAGTCAGGCCTCAAACCATGAGAAGTACCAGCCCAAAATTTAGCCAAAATGCAGCCCTACATCTGGGAGAATCTCAAGAGCACCGGGGGGAGCAAGCCAGGCCTCAAACCACGAGAAGCTCCAGCCCAAAAGGCAGCCAAACTCCAGCCCACATCCGGGACAATATCAAGAGCAGGGGGTAGAGCAAGCCAGTCCTGAAAACACAAGAAGCTCTAGCCGAAATGTCAGCCAAAATGCAGCCCTACATCCGGGAGAATATCAATGGCAGAGGGTGGAGGAAGCCAGGTCTCAAACCACGAGAAGCTCCAGCCCAAAAGGCAGCCAAAATGCAGCCCACATCCGGGAGAATATCAAGAGCAGGGGGTGGAGCAAGCCAGGCCTCAAACCACGAGGAGCTCCAGCCCAACAGGCAGCCAAAATCCAGCCCACATGGAGGAGAATATCAAGAGCAGGAGGTGGAGCATGCCAGGCCTCAAACCATGAGAAGCTCCAGCCCAAAAGGCAGCCAAAATGCAGCCCACCTCCGGGAGAATCTCAAGAGCAGGGGGTGGAGCAAGGCAGGCCTCAAACCACGAGAAGCTCCAGCCCAAAAGGCAGCCAAAATCTAGGTCACATCTGGGAGAATCTCAAGGGCAGGGGGTGGAGCAATCCAGGCCTCAAACCACGAGAAGCTCCAGCCCAAAAGGCAGCCAAAATGCAGCCCACATTCGGGAGAATATCAAGAGCAGGGTTTGGAGGAAGCCAGGCCTCAAACCACGTGAAGCTCCAGCCCAAAATGCAGCCAAAATGCAGCCCACATCCGGAAGAATCTCAAGAGCAGGGGGTGGAGCAAGCCAGGCCTCAAACCACATAAGCTCCAGCCCAAAAGGCAGCCAAAATGCAGCCCACCTCCGGGAGAATCTCAAGAGCAGGGGGTGGAGCAATCCAGGCCTCAAACCACGAGAAGCTCCAGCCCAAAAGGCAGCCAAAATCCAGCCCACATCTGGGAGAATCTCAAGAGCACGTTAGTGGAGAAAGCCAATCCTCAAACCATGAGAAGCTCCAGCACAAAAGGCAGCCAAAATGCAGCCCACATTCGGGAGAATATCAAGAGCAGGGTTTGGAGGAAGCCAGGCCTCAAAGCACGAGAAGCTCCAGCCCAAAAGTCAGCCAAAATCCAGCTCATATCTCGGAGCATATCAAGAGCAGGTGGTGAAGAAAGCCAGGCCTCAAACCACGAGAAGCTCCAGCCCAAAAGGCAGCCAAAATGCAGCCCACATCTGGGAGAATCTCAAGAGCAGGGGGTGGAGCAAGCCAGGCCTCAAACCACGAGAAGCTCCAGCCCAAAAGGCAGCCTAAATCCAGCCCACATCCGGGAGAATATCAAGAGCAGGGTTTGGAGGAAGCCAGGCCTCAAACCACAAGAAGCTCCAGCCCAAAAGGCAGCCAAAATGCAGCCCACCTCCGGGAGAATCTCAAGAGCAGGGGGTGGAGCAAGGCAGGCCTCAAACCACGAGAAGCTCCAGCCCAAAAGGCAGCCAAAATCTAGGTCACATCTGGGAGAATCTCAAGAGCAGGGGGTGGAGCAAGGCAGGCCTCAAACCACGAGAAGCTCCAGCCCAAAAGGCAGCCACAATCCAGCCCACATCCAGGAGAATCTCAAGAGCACGTTAGTGGAGAAAGCCAGGCCTCAAACCACGAGAAGCTCCAGCCCAAAAGGCAGCCAAAATCCAGCCCACATCTGGAAGAATATCAAGAGCAGGGGATGGAGGAAGGCAGGCCTCAAACCACGAAAAGCTGCAGCCCAAAATGCAGCCAAAATGCAGTCCACATCCGGGAGAATCTCAAGAGCAGGGGGTGGAGGAAGGCAGGCCTCAAACCACGAGAAACTCCAGCCCAAAAAGCAGCCAAAATCCAGCCCATATCAGGGAGAATATCAAGAGCAGGGGGTGGAGCAAGCCAGTCCTGAAACCACAAGAAGCTCTAGCCGAAATATCAGCCAAAATGCAGCCCTACATCCGGGAGAATATCAAGAGCAGTGAGTGGAGCAAGGCAGGCCTCAAACCATGAGAAGCACCAGCCCAAAATTTAGCCAAAATGCAGCCCTACATCCGGGAGAATATCAATGGCAGAGGGTGGAGGAAGCCAGGTCTCAAACCACGAGAAGCTCCAGCCCAAAAGGCAGCCAAAATGCAGCCCACATCCGGGAGAATATCAAGAGCAAGGGGTGGAGCAAGCCAGGCCTCAAACAACGAGAAGCTCCAGCCCAACAGGTAGCCAAAATCCAGCCCACATGGAGGAGAATGTCAAGAGCAGGGTCTGGTGAAAGTCAGGCCTCAAACCATGAGAAGCACCAGCCCAAAATTTAGCCAAAATGCAGCCCTACATCTGGGAGAATCTCAAGAGCACCGGGGGGAGCAAGCCAGGCCTCAAACCACGAAAAGCTCCAGCCCAAAAGGCAGCCAAACTCCAGCCCACATCCGGGACAATATCAAGAGCAGGGGGTAGAGCAAGCCAGTCCTGAAAACACAAGAAGCTCTAGCCGAAATGTCAGCCAAAATGCAGCCCTACATCCGGGAGAATATCAATGGCAGAGGGTGGAGGAAGCCAGGTCTCAAACCACGAGAAGCTCCAGCCCAAAAGGCAGCCAAAATGCAGCCCACATCCGGGAGAATATCAAGAGCAGGGGGTGGAGCAAGTCAGGCCTCAAACCACGAGGAGCTCCAGCCCAACAGGCAGCCAAAATCCAGCCCACATGGAGGAGAATATCAAGAGCAGGAGGTGGAGCATGCCAGGCCTCAAACCATGAGAAGCTCCAGCCCAAAAGGCAGCCAAAATGCAGCCCACCTCCGGGAGAATCTCAAGAGCAGGGGGTGGAGCAAGGCAGGCCTCAAACCACGAGAAGCTCCAGCCCAAAAGGCAGCCAAAATCTAGGTCACATCTGGGAGAATCTCAAGAGCAGGGGGTGGAGCAATCCAGGCCTCAAACCACGAGAAGCTCCAGCCCAAAAGGCAGCCAAAATGCAGCCCACATTCGGGAGAATATCAAGAGCAGGGTTTGGAGGAAGCCAGGCCTCAAACCACGAGAAGCTCCAGCCCAAAAGTCAGCCAAAATCAAGCTCATATCTCGGAGCATATCAAGAGCAGGGGGTGGAGCAAGCCAGGCCTCAAACAATGAGAAGCTCCAGCCCTAAAGGCAGCCTAAATGCAGCCCACATCCGGGAGAATCTCAAGAGCAGGGGGTGGAGCAAGGCAGGTCTCAAACCATGAGAAGCTCCAGCCCAAAATGCAGCCAAAATGCAGCCCACATCCGGAAGAATCTCAAGAGCAGGGGGTGGAGCAAGGCAGGCCTCAAACCACAAGAAGCTCCAGCCCAAAAGGCAGCCAAAATCTAGGTCACATCTGGGAGAATCTCAAGAGCAGGGGTTGGAGCAATCCAGGCCTCAAACCACGAGAAGCTCCAGCCCAAAAGGCAGCCAAAATCCAGCCCACATCTGGAAGAATATCAAGAGCAGGGGATGGAGGAAGGCAGGCCTCAAACCACGAGAAGGTCCAGCCCAAAAGGCAGCCAAACTCCAGCCCACATCCGGGACAATATCAAGAGCCGGGGGTAGAGCAAGCCAGTCCTGAAACCACAAAAAGCTCTAGCCGAAATGTCAGCCAAAATGCAGCCTGACATCCGGGAGAATATCAATGGCAGAGTGTGGAGGAAGCCAGGCCTCAAACCACGAGAAGCTCCAGCCCAAAAGGCAGCCAAAATCCAGCCCATATCAGGGAGAATATCAAGAGCAGGGGGTGGAGCAAACCAGGCCTCAAACCACGAGATGCTCCAGCCCAAAAGGCAGCCAAAATGCAGCCCACATGCGGGAGAATATCAAGAGAAGGGGGTGGAGCAATCCAGGCCTCAAACCACGAAAAGCTCCAGCCCAAAAGGTAGCGAAACTCCAGCCCACATCCGGGACAATATCAAGAGCAGGGGGTGGAGCAAGCCAGGCCTCAAACAACGAGAAGCTCCAGCCCCAAAGGCAGCCAAAATGCAGCCCACATTCAGGAGAATGTCAAGAGCAGGGTCTGGTGAAAGTCAAGCCTCAAACCACGAGAAGCTCCAGCCCAAAACGCAGCCAAATTCCAGCCCACATCCAGGAGAATATCAAGGGCGGGGGGTAGAGCAAGCCAGTCCTGAAACCACAAGAAGCTCTAGCCGAAATGTCAGCCAAAATGCAGCCCTACATCCGGGAGAATATCAAGAGCAGTGAGTGGAGCAAGCCAGGCCTCAAACCACGAGAAGCTCCAGCCCAAAATGCAGCCAAAATGCAGCCCACATCCAGGAGAATCTCAAGAGCAGGGGGTGGAGCAAGCCAGGCCTCAAACCACGAGAAGCTCCAGCCCAACAGGCAGCCAAAATTCAGCCCACATGGAGGAGAATATCAAGAGCAGGTGGTGGAGCAAGCCAGGCCTCAAACCACGAGAAGCTCCAGCCCAAAAGGCAGCCAAAATGCAGCCCACATCCGGGAGAATCTCAAGAGCAGGGGGTGGAGCAAGCCAGGCCTCAAACCACGAGAAGCTCCAGCCCAAAAGGCAGCCAAAATGCAGCCCACATCCGGGAGAATATCAAGAGCAGGGGGTGGAGCAAGCCAGGCCTCAAACCACGAGAAGCTCCAGCCCAAAAGGCAGCCAAAATCTAGGTCACATCTGGGAGAAACTCAAGAGCAGGGGGTGGAGCAATCCAGGACTCAAACCACGAGAAGCTCCAACACAAAGTCAGCCACAATCCAGCCCACATCCGGGAGAATCTCAAGAGCACGTTAGTGGAGAAAGCCAGGCCTCAAACCACGAGAAGATCCAGCCCAAAAGGCAGCCAAAATCCAGCCCACATCTGGAAGAATATCAAGAGCAGGGGATGGAGGAAGGCAGGCCTCAAACCACGAAAAGCTGCAGCCCAAAATGCAGCCAAAATGCAGTCCACATCCGGGAGAATCTCAAGAGCACGGGGTGGAGCAAGGCAGGCCTCAAACCATGAGAAGCACCAGCCCAAAATTTAGCCAAAATGCAGCCCTACATCTGGGAGAATCTCAAGAGCACCGGGGGGAGCAAGCCAGGCCTCAAACCACGAGAAGCTCCAGCCCAAAAGGCAGCCAAACTCCAGCCCACATCCGGGACAATATCAAGAGCAGGGGGTAGAGCAAGCCAGTCCTGAAAACACAAGAAGCTCTAGCAGAAATGTCAGCCAAAATGCAGCCCTACATCCTGGCGAATATCAATGGCAGAGGGTGGAGGAAGCCAGGCCTCAAACCACGAGAAGCTCCAGCCCAAAAGTCAGCCAAAATCCAGCTCATATCTCGGAGCATATCAAGAGCAGGTGGTGAAGAAATCCAGGCCTCAAACCACGAGAAGCTCCAGCCCAAAAGGCAGCCAAAATGCAGCCCACGTCCAGGAGAATCTCAAGAGCAGGGGGTGGAGCAAGCCAGGCCTCAAACCACGAGAAGCTCCAGCCCAACAGGCAGCCAAAATTCAGCCCACATGGAGGAGAATATCAAGAGCAGGGGGTGGAGCAAGGCAGGCCTCAAACCACGAGAAGCTCCAGCCCAAGAATCAGCCTAAATGCAGCCCACATCCGGGAGAATCTCAAGAGCAGGGGGTGGAGCAAGGCAGGTCTCAAACCATGAGAAGCTCCAGCCCAACAGGCAGCCAAAATGCAGCCCACATCCGGGAGAATATCAAGAGCAGGGTTTGGAGGAAGCCAGGCCTCAAACCACAAGAAGCTCCAGCCCAAAAGGCAGCCAAAATGCAGCCCACCTCCGGGAGAATCTCAAGAGCAGGGGGTGGAGCAAGCCAGGCCTCAAACCACGAGAAGCTCCAGCCCAAAAGACAGCCAAAATCTAGGTCACATCTGGGAGAAACTCAAGAGCAGGGGGTGGAGCAATCCAGGACTCAAACCACGAGAAGCTCCAACACAAAGTCAGCCACAATCCAGCCCACATCCGGGAGAATCTCAAGAGCACGTTAGTGGAGAAAGCCAGGCCTCAAACCACGAGAAGCTCCAGCCCAAAAGGCAGCCAAAATCCAGCCCACATCCGGGAGAATCTCAAGAGCAGGGGGTGGAGCAAGGCAGGCCTCAAACCATGAGAAGCACCAGCCCAAAATTTAGCCAAAATGCAGCCCTACATCTGGGAGAATCTCAAGAGCACCGGGGGGAGAAAGCCAGGCCTCAAACCACGAGAAGCTCCAGCCCAAAAGGCAGCCAAACTCCAGCCCACATCCGGGACAATATCAAGAGCCGGGGGTAGAGCAAGCCAGTCCTGAAAACACAAGAAGCTCTAGCCGAAATGTCAGCCAAAATGCAGCCCTACATCCGGGAGAATATCAATGGCAGAGGGTGGAGGAAGCCAGGTCTCAAACCACGAGAAGCTCCAGCCCAAAAAGCAGCCAAAATGCAGCCCACATCCGGGAGAATATCAAGAGCAGGGGGTGGAGCAAGCCAGGCCTCAAACAACGAGAAGCTCCAGCCCAAAAGGCAGCCTAAATGCAGCCCACATCCGGGAGAATCTCAAGAGCAGGGGATGGAGGAAGGCAGGCCTCAAACCACGAGAAGGTCCAGCCCAAAAGGCAGCCAAACTCCAGCCCACATCCGGGACAATATCAAGAGCCGGGGGTAGAGCAAGCCAGTCCTGAAAACACAAGAAGCTCTAGCCGAAATGTCAGCCAAAATGCAGCCCTACATCCGGGAGAATATCAATGGCAGAGGGTGGAGGAAGCCAGGTCTCAAACCACGAGAAGCTCCAGCCCAAAAAGCAGCCAAAATGCAGCCCACATCCGGGAGAATATCAAGAGCAGGGGGTGGAGCAAGCCAGGCCTCAAACCACGAGAAGCTCCAGCCCAAAAGGCAGCCAAAATCCAGCCCACATCTGGAAGAATATCAAGAGCAGGGGATGGAGGAAGGCAGGCCTCAAACCACGAGAAGGTCCAGCCCAAAAGGCAGCCAAACTCCAGCCCACATCCGGGACAATATCAAGAGCCGGGGGTAGAGCAAGCCAGTCCTGAAAACACAAGAAGCTCTAGCCGAAATGTCAGCCAAAATGCAGCCCTACATCCGGGAGAATATCAATGGCAGAGGGTGGAGGAAGCCAGGTCTCAAACCACGAGAAGCTCCAGCCCAAAAAGCAGCCAAAATGCAGCCCACATCCGGGAGAATATCAAGAGCAGGGGGTGGAGCAAGCCAGGCCTCAAACAACGAGAAGCTCCAGCCCAAAAGGCAGCCTAAATGCAGCCCACATCCGGGAGAATCTCAAGAGCAGGGGGTGGAGCAAGGCAGGCCTCAAACCACGAGAAGCTCCAGCCCAAAATTCAGCCAAAATCCAGCCCACATCTGGGAGAATCTCAAGAGCAAGTTAGTGGAGAAAGCCAAGCCTCAAACCATGAGAAGCTCCAGCACAAAAGGCAGCCAAAATGCAGCCCATATTCGGGAGAATATCAAGAGCAGGGTTTGGAGGAAGCCAGGCCTCAAACCACGAGAAGCTCCAGCCCAAAATTCAGCCAAAATCCAGCTCATATCTCGGAGCATATCAAGAGCAGGTGGTGAAGAAAGCCAGGCCTCAAACCACGAGAAGCTCCAGCCCAAAAGGCAGCCAAAATGCAGCCCACGTCCGGGAGAATCTCAAGAGCAGGGGGTGGAGCAAGGCAGGCCTCAAACCAGGAGAAGCTCCAGCCCAACAGGCAGCCAAAATTCAGCCCACATGGAGGAGAATATCAAGAGCAGGGGGTGGAGCAAGCCAGGCCTCAAACTATGAGAAGCTCCAGCCCTAAAGGCAGCCTAAATGCAGCCCACATCCGGGAGAATCTCAAGAGCAGGGGGTGGAGCAAGGCAGGTCTCAAACCATGAGAATCTCCAGCCCAAAGTGCAGCCAAAATGCAGCCCACATCCGGGAGAATATCAAGAGCAGGGTTTGGAGGAAGCCAGGCCTCAAACCACGTGAAGCTCCAGCCCAAAATGCAGCCAAAATGCAGCCCACATCCGGAAGAATCTCAAGAGCAGGGGGTGGAGCAAGCCAGGCCTCAAACCACAAGAAGCTCCAGCCCAAAAGGCAGCCAAAATGCAGCCCACCTCCGGGAGAATCTCAAGAGCAGGGGGTGGAGCAAGGCAAGCCTCAAACCACGAGAAGCTCCAGCCCAAAAGCAGCCAAAATCTAGGTCACATCTGGGAGAATCTCAAGAGCAGGGGGTGGAGCAATCCAGGACTCAAACCACGAGAAGCTAGAACACAAAGTCAGCCACAATCCAGCCCACATCCGGGAGAATCTCAAGAGCACGTTAGTGGAGAAAGCCAGGCCTCAAACCACGAGAAGCTCCAGCCCAAAAGGCAGCCAAAATCCAGCCCACATCTGGAAGAATATCAAGAGCAGGGGATGGAGGAAGGCAGGCCTCAAACCACGAAAAGCTGCAGCCCAAAATGCAGCCAAAATGCAGTCCACATCCGGGAGAATCTCAAGAGCAGGGGGTGGAGGAAGGCAGGCCTCAAACCACGAGAAGCTCCAGCCCAAAAGGCAGCCAAACTCCAGCCCACATCCGGGACAATATCAAGAGCCGGGGGTAGAGCAAGCCAGTCCTGAAAACACAAGGAGCTCTAGCCGAAATGTCAGCCAAAATGCAGCCCTACATCCGGGAGAATATCAATGGCAGAGTGTGGAGGAAGCCAGGCCTCAAACCACGAGAAGCTCCAGCCCAAAAAGCAGCCAAAATCCAGCCCATATCAGGGAGAATATCAAGAGCAGGGGGTGGAGCAAACCAGGCCTCAAACCACGAGAAGCTCCAGCCCCAAAGGCAGCCAAAATGCAGAACACATCCAGGAGAATATCAAGAGCAGGTGGTGGAGAAAGCCAGGCCTCAAACCACGAGAAGCTCCAGCCCAACAGGCAGCCAAAATCCAGCCCATATCCCGGAGAATCTCAAGAGCAGGTGGTGGAGCAAGCCAGGCCTCAAACCTCGAGAAGCTTCAGCCCAAAATGCTGCCAAAATGCAGCCCACATCCGGGAGAATATCAAGAGCAGGGGGTGGAGCAAGCCAGGCCTCAAACAACGAGAAGCTCCAGCCCAAAAGGCAGCCTAAATGCAGCCCACATCCAGGAGAATCTCAAGACCAGGGTTGGAGCAAGGCAGGACTCAAACCACGAGAAGCTCCAGCCCAAAATGCAGCCAAAATCCAGCCCATATCCCAGAGAATCTCAAGAGCAGGTGGTGGAGCAAGCCAGGCCTCAAACCATGAGAAGCTTCAGCCCAAAATGCTGCCAAAATGCAGCCCACATCCGGGAGAATATCAAGAGCACGTTAGTGGAGAAAGCCAAGCCTGAAACCATGAGAAGCTTCAGCACAAAAGGCAGCCAAAATCCAGCCCACATGGAGGAGAATGTCAAGAGCAGGGTCTGGTGAAAGTCAGGCCTCAAACCACGAGAAGCTCCAGCCCAAAACGCAGCCAAATTCCAGCCCACATCCAGGAGAATATCAAGGGCAGGGGGTAGAGCAAGCCAGTCCTGAAACCACAAGAAGCTCTAGCCGAAATGTCAGCCAAAATGCAGTCCTACATCCGGGAGAATATCAAGAGCAGTGAGTGGAGCAAGGCAGGCCTCAAACCATGAGAAGCACCAGCCCAAAATTTAGCCAAAATGCAGCCCTACATCTGGGAGAATCTCAAGAGCACCGGGGGGAGCAAGCCAGGCCTCAAACCACGAGAAGCTCCAGCCCAAAAGGCAGCCAAACTCCAGCCCACATCCGGGACAATATCAAGAGCAGGGGGTAGAGCAAGCCAGTCCTGAAAACACAAGAAGCTCTAGCCGAAATGTCAGCCAAAATGCATCCCTACATCCGGGAGAATATCAATGGCAGAGGGTGGAGGAAGCCAGGTCTCAAACCACGAGAAGCTCCAGCCCAAAAGGCAGCCAAAATGCAGCCCACATCCATGAGAATATCAAGAGCAGGGGGTGGAGCAAGTCAGGCCTCAAACCACGAGGAGCTCCAGCCCAACAGGCAGCCAAAATCCAGCCCATATGGAGGAGAATATCAAGAGCAGGGGGTGGAGCATGCCAGGCCTCAAACAACGAGAAGCTCCAGCCCAAAAGGCAGCCTAAATGCAGCCCACATCCGGGAGAATCTCCAGAGCACGTTAGTGGAGAAAGCCAAGCCTCAAACCATGAGAAGCTCCAGTACAAAAGGCAGCCAAAATTCAGCCCACATGGAGGAGAATATCAAGAGCAGGGGGTGGAGAAAGCCAGGCCTCAAACAATGAGAAGCTCCAGCCCAACAGGCAGCCAAAATTCAGCCCACATGGAGGAGAATCTCAAGAGCAGGGGGTGGAGCAAGCCAGGCCTCAAACCACAAGAAGCTCCAGCCCAAAAAGCAGCCAAAATCCACCAAACATCCAAGAGAATATCAAGAGCAGGGGGTGGAGCAAGGCAGGCCTCAAACCTCGAGAAGCTCCAGCCCAAATGGCAGCCAAAATGCAGCCAACATCCGGGAGAATATCAAGAGCAGGGGGTGGAGCAAGGCAGGCCTCAAACCACGAGAAGCTCCAGCCCAAAATGCAGCCAAATTCCAGCCCACATCCAGGAGAATATCAAGAGCAGGGGGAAGAGCAAGCCAGTCCTGAAACCACAAGAAGCTCTAGCCGAAATGTCAGCCAAAATGCAGCCCTACATCCGGGAGAATATCAAGAGCAATGGGTGGAGCAACAAGGCCTCAAACCACGAGAAGGTCCAGCCCAAAAGGCAGCCCAACTCCAGCCCACATCCAGGATAATATCAAGAGCAGGGGGTAGAGCAAGCCAGGCCTCAAACCACGAGAAGCTCCAGCCCAAGATGTAGCCAAATTCCAGCCCACATCCGGGAGAATATCAATGGCAGTGGGTGGAGCAAGGCAGGACTCAAACCATGAGAAGCACCAGCCCAAAATTTAGCCAAATTCCAGCCCTACATCTGGGAGAATCTCATGAGCACCGGGGGGAGCAAGCCAGGCCTCAAACCACGAGAAGCTCCAGCCCAAAAGGCAGCCAAAATGCAGCCCACATGGAGGAGAATCTCAAGAGCAGGAGGTGGAGCAAGCCAGTCCTGAAAACACAAGAAGCTCTAGCCGAAATGTCAGCCAAAATGCAGCCCTACATCCGGGAGAATATCAATGGCAGAGTGTGGAGGAAGCCAGGCCTCAAACCACGAGAAGCTCCAGCCCAAAAGGCAGCCAAAATCCAGCCCATATCAGGGAGAATATCAAGAGCAGGGGGTGGAGCAAGCCAGGCCTCAAACCACGAGATGCTCCAGCCCAAAAGGCAGCCAAAATGCAGCCCACATGCGGGAGAATATCAAGAGAAGGGGTTGGAGCAAGCCAGGCCTCAAACCACGAAAAGCTCCAGCCCAAAAGGTAGCGAAACTCCAGCCCACATCGGGGACAATATCAAGAGCAGGGGGTAGAGCAAGCCAGTCCTGAAACCACAAAAAGCTCTAGCCGAAATGTCAGCCAAAATGCAGCCATATATCCGGGAGAATATCAAGAGGAATGGGTGGAGCAACAAGGCCTCAAACCACGAGAAGCTCCAGCCCAAAAGGCAGCCCAACTCCAGCCCACATCCAGGATAATATCAAGAGCAGGGGGTGGAGCAAGGCAGGCCTCAAACCACGAGAAGCTCCAGCCCAAAAAGCAGCCAAAATCCACCAAACATCCAAGAGAATATCAAGAGCAGGGGGTGGAGCAAGGCAGGCCTCAAACCTCGAGAAGCTCCAGCCGAAATGGCAGCCAAAATGCAGCCAACATCCGGGAGAATATCAATGGCAGAGGGTGGAGGAAGCCAGGTCTCAAACCACGAGAAGCTCCAGCCCAAAAGGCAGCCAAAATGCAGCCCACATCCATGAGAATATCAAGAGCAGGGGGTGGAGCAAGTCAGGCCTCAAACCACGAGGAGCTCCAGCCCAACAGGCAGCCAAAATCCAGCCCATATGGAGGAGAATATCAAGAGCAGGGGGTGGAGCATGCCAGGCCTCAAACAACGAGAAGCTCCAGCCCAAAAGGCAGCCTAAATGCAGCCCACATCCGGGAGAATCTCCAGAGCACGTTAGTGGAGAAAGCCAAGCCTCAAACCATGAGAAGCTCCAGTACAAAAGGCAGCCAAAATTCAGCCCACATGGAGGAGAATATCAAGAGCAGGGGGTGGAGAAAGCCAGGCCTCAAACAATGAGAAGCTCCAGCCCAACAGGCAGCCAAAATTCAGCCCACATGGAGGAGAATCTCAAGAGCAGGGGGTGGAGCAAGCCAGGCCTCAAACCACAAGAAGCTCCAGCCCAAAAAGCAGCCAAAATCCACCAAACATCCAAGAGAATATCAAGAGCAGGGGGTGGAGCAAGGCAGGCCTCAAACCTCGAGAAGCTCCAGCCCAAATGGCAGCCAAAATGCAGCCAACATCCGGGAGAATATCAAGAGCAGGGGGTGGAGCAAGGCAGGCCTCAAACCACGAGAAGCTCCAGCCCAAAATGCAGCCAAATTCCAGCCCACATCCAGGAGAATATCAAGAGCAGGGGGAAGAGCAAGCCAGTCCTGAAACCACAAGAAGCTCTAGCCGAAATTTCAGCCAAAATGCAGCCCTACATCCGGGAGAATATCAAGAGCAATGGGTGGAGCAACAAGGCCTCAAACCACGAGAAGGTCCAGCCCAAAAGGCAGCCCAACTCCAGCCCACATCCAGGATAATATCAAGAGCAGGGGGTAGAGCAAGCCAGGCCTCAAACCACGAGAAGCTCCAGCCCAAGATGTAGCCAAATTCCAGCCCACATCCGGGAGAATATCAATGGCAGTGGGTGGAGCAAGGCAGGACTCAAACCATGAGAAGCACCAGCCCAAAATTTAGCCAAATTCCAGCCCTACATCTGGGAGAATCTCATGAGCACTGGGGGGAGCAAGCCAGGCCTCAAACCACGAGAAGCTCCAGCCCAAAAGGCAGCCAAAATTCAGCCCACATGGAGGAGAATCTCAAGAGCAGGAGGTGGAGCAAGCCAGTCCTGAAAACACAAGAAGCTCTAGCCGAAATGTCAGCCAAAATGCAGCCCTACATCCGGGAGAATATCAATGGCAGAGTGTGGAGGAAGCCAGGCCTCAAACCACGAGAAGCTCCAGCCCAAAAGGCAGCCAAAATCCAGCCCATATCAGGGAGAATATCAAGAGCAGGGGGTGGAGCAAGCCAGGCCTCAAACCACGAGATGCTCCAGCCCAAAAGGCAGCCAAAATCCAGCCCATATCCCGGAGAATCTCAAGAGAAGGGGTTGGAGCAAGCCAGGCCTCAAACCACGAAAAGCTCCAGCCCAAAAGGTAGCGAAACTCCAGCCCACATCGGGGACAATATCAAGAGCAGGGGGTAGAGCAAGCCAGTCCTGAAACCACAAAAAGCTCTAGCCGAAATGTCAGCCAAAATGCAGCCATATATCCGGGAGAATATCAAGAGGAATGGGTGGAGCAACAAGGCCTCAAACCACGAGAAGCTCCAGCCCAAAAGGCAGCCCAACTCCAGCCCACATCCAGGATAATATCAAGAGCAGGGGGTGGAGCAAGGCAGGCCTCAAACCACGAGAAGCTCCAGCCCAAAAAGCAGCCAAAATCCACCAAACATCCAAGAGAATATCAAGAGCAGGGGGTGGAGCAAGGCAGGCCTCAAACCACGAGAAGCTCCAGCCCAAATGGCAGCCAAAATGCAGCCAACATCCGGGAGAATATCAAGAGCAGGGGGTGGAGCAAGGCAGGCCTCAAACCACGAGAAGTCCTAGCCCAAAATGCAGCCAAATTCCAGCCCACATCCAGGAGAATATCAAGAGCAGGGGGTAGAGCAAGCCAGTCCTGAAACCACAAGAAGCTCTAGCCGAAATGTCAGCCAAAATGCAGCCCTACATCCGGGAGAATATCAAGAGCAATGGGTGGAGCAACAAGGCCTCAAACCACGAGAAGCTCCAGCCCAAAAGTCAGCCCAACTCCAGCCCACATCCAGGATAATATCAAGAGCAGGGGGTGGAGCAAGGCAGGCCTCAAACCACGAGAAGCTCCAGCCCAAGATGTAGCCAAATTCCAGCCCACATCCAGGAGAATATCAATGGCAGTGGGTGGAGCAAGGCAGGACTCAAACCACGAGAAGCACCAGCCCAAAATTTAGCCAAATTCCAGCCCTACATGTGGGAGAATCTCATGAGCACCGGGGGGAGCAAGCCAGGCCTCAAACCACGAGAAGCTCCAGCCCAAAAGGCAGCCAAACTCCAGCCCACATCCGGGACAATATCAAGAGCCGGGGGTAGAGCAAGCCAGTACTGAAATCACAAGAAGCTCTAGCCGAAATATCAGCCAAAATGCAGCCCTACATCCGGGAGAGTATCAATGGCAGAGGGTGGAGGAAGCCAGGCCTCAAACCACGAGAAGCTCCAGCCCAAAAGGCAGCCAAAATGCAGCCCACATCCGGGAGAATATCAAGAGCAGGGGGTGGAGAAAGCCAGGCCTCTAACCACGAGAAGCTCCAGCCTAAAAGTCAGCCAAAATCCAGCCCACATCTGGGAGAATCTCAAGAGAAGGGGGTGGAGCAAGCCAGGCCTCAAACCACGAGAAGCTCCAGCCCAAAAGGCAGCCAAAATGCATTCCACATCGGGGAGAATATCAAGAGTAGGGTCTGGAGCAATCCAGGCCTCAAACCACGAGAAGCTCCAGCCCAAAAGCAGCCAAAATCCAGCCCACATCCGGGAGAATCTCAAGAGCAGGGGGTAGAGCAATCCAGGCCTCAAACCACGAGAAGCTCCAGCCCAAAAAGCAGCCAAAATGCAGCCCACATCCAGGAGAATCTCAAGAGCAGGGGGTGGAGCAAGCCAGGCCTCAAACCACGAGAAGCTCCAGCCCAACAGGCAGCCAAAATGCAGCCCACATCTGGGAGAATCTCAAGGGCAGGGGGTGGAGAAAGCCAGGCCTCAAACCACGAGAAGCTCCAGCCCAAAAGGCAGCCAAACTCCAGCCCACATCCGGGACAATATCAAGAGCCGGGGGTAGAGCAAGCCAGTCCTGAAAACACAAGGAGCTCTAGCCGAAATATCAGCCAAAATGCAGCCCTACATCCGGGAGAATATCAATGGCAGAGTGTGGAGGAAGCCAGGCCTCAAACCACGAGAAGCTCCAGCCCAAAAAGCAGCCAAAATCCAGCCCATATCAGGGAGAATATCAAGAGCAGGGGGTGGAGCAAACCAGGCCTCAAACCACGAGAAGCTCCAGCCCCAAAGGCAGCCAAAATGCAGAACACATCCAGGAGAATATCAAGAGCAGGTGGTGGAGAAAGCCAGGCCTCAAACCACGAGAAGCTCCAGCCCAACAGGCAGCCAAAATCCAGCCCATATCCCGGAGAATCTCAAGAGCAGGTGGTGGAGCAAGCCAGGCCTCAAACCTCGAGAAGCTTCAGCCCAACAGGCAGCCAAAATCCAGCCGACATCCGGGAGAATATCAAGAGCAGGGGGTGGAGCAAGCCAGGCCTCAAACAACGAGAAGCTCCAGCCCAAAAGGCAGCCTAAATGCAGCCCACATCCAGGAGAATCTCAAGAGCAGGGGGTGGAGCAAGGCAGGCCTCAAACCACGAGAATCTCCAGCCCAAAATGCAGCCAAAATCCAGCCCATATCCCAGAGAATCTCAAGAGCAGGTGGTGGAGCAAGCCAGGCCTCAAACCATGAGAAGCTTCAGCCCAAAATGCTGCCAAAATGCAGCCCACATCCGGGAGAATATCAAGAGCACGTTAGTGGAGAAAGCCAAGCCTGAAACCATGAGAAGCTTCAGCACAAAAGGCAGCCAAAATCCAGCCCACATGGAGGAGAATGTCAAGAGCAGGGTCTGGTGAAAGTCAGGCCTCAAACCACGAGAAGCTCCAGCCCAAAACGCAGCCAAATTCCAGCCCACATCCAGGAGAATATCAAGGGCAGGGGGTAGAGCAAGCCAGTCCTGAAACCACAAGAAGCTCTAGCCGAAATGTCAGCCAAAATGCAGCCCTACATCCGGGAGAATATCAATGGCAGAGGGTGGAGGAAGCCAGGTCTCAAAAAACGAGAAGCTCCAGCCCAAAAGGCAGCCCAACTCCAGCCCACATCCAGGATAATATCAAGAACAGGGGGTGGAGCAAGGCAGGCCTCAAACCACGAGAAGCTCCAGCCCAAAAGGCAGCCAAAATGCATTCCACATCCGGGAGAATATCAAGAGTAGGGGGTGGAGCAATCCAGGCCTCAAACCACGAGAAGCTCCAGCCCAAAAGCAGCCAAAATGCAGCCCACATCCAGGAGAATCTCAAGAGCAGGGGGTGGAGCAAGCCAGGCCTCAAACCACGAGAAGCTCCAGCCCAACAGGCAGCCAAAATGCAGCCCACATCTGGGAGAATCTCAAGGGCAGGGGGTGGAGAAAGCCAGGCCTCAAACCACGAGAAGCTCCAGCCCAACAAGCAGCCAAAATCCAGCCCACATCCAGGAGAATCTCAAGAGCAGGGGGTGGAGCAAGCCAGGCCTCAAACCACGAGAAGCTCCAGCCCAAAAGGCAGCCAAAATCCAGCCCATATCCGGGAGAATATCAAGAGCAGGGGATGGAGGAAGGCAGGCCTCAAACCACGAAAAGCTCCAGCCCAGAACGCAGCCAAAATCCAGCCCACATCCAGGAGAATCTCAAGAGCACGTTAGTGGAGAAAGCCAAGCCTCAAACCATGAGAAGCTCCAGCCCAAAAGGCAGCCAAAATGCAGATCACATCCGGGAAAATCTCAAGAGCAAGGGTTGGAGAAAACTAGGCCTCAAAACACGAGAAGATCCAGCCCAAAAGGCAGCCAAAATCTAGGTCACATCTGGGAGAATCTCAAGAGCAGGGGGTGGAGCAATCCAGGCCTCAAACCACGAGAAGCTCCAGCTCAAAAGTCAGCCAAAATCCAGCCCACATCAGGGAGAATATCAAGAGCAGGGGGTGGAGCAAGCCAGGACTCAAACCAAGAGAAACTCCAGCCCAAAAGGCAGCCAATCTCCAGGACACATCTTGGAGAATATCAAGAGCAGGGGGTCGAACATGCCAGGCCTCAAACCACGAGAACCTCCAGCCTAAAATGCAGCCAAACTCCAGCCCAAATCCAGGAGAATATCAAGAGCAGGGGGTGGAGCAAACCAGGTCTCAAACCACGAGAATCTCCAGCCCGAAATGCAGCCAAAATCCAGCTGATATCCAGGAGAATATCAAGAGCAGGGGGTGGAGAAAGCCAGGCCTCAAACCACGAGTTGCGTCAGGCCTCAAACCACGAGAAGCTCCAGCCCTAAATGTAGCCAAAATCCATCCCACATCCAGGAGAATATCAAGAGGAGGGGGTGGAGAAATCCAGGCCTCAAACCACGAGAAGCTCCAGCCCAAAAGGCAGCCAAAATGCAGCCAACATGGAGGAGAATATCAAGAGCAGGGGGCGGAGGAAACCAGGCCTCAAACCACGAGAAGCTCCAGCCCAAAATGCAGCCAAAACAGAGCCCACATCCTGCAGAATATGAAGAGCAGGGTTTGGAGAAAGTTACGCCTCAAACCACGAGAAGCTCCAGCCCGAAATGCAGCCAATATCCAGCTGATATCCAGGAGAATATCAAGAGCAGGGGGTGGAGCAAGCCAGGCCTCAAACTATGAGAAGATCCATTCCGAAAGGAAGCCAAATCCAGCCCACATCCAGGAGAATATCAAGAGCAGGGGTTGGAGAAAGCCAGGCCTCAAACCACGTGAAGCGTCAGGCCTCAAACCACGAGAAGCTCCAGCCCTAAATGTAGCCAAAATCCAGCCCACATCCAGGAGAATATCAAGAGCAGGGGGCGGAGCAAACCAGGCCTCAAACCACGAGAAATACCAGGCCTCAAACCACGAGAATCTCCAGCCCGAAATGCAGCCAAAACACAGCCCACATCCAGCAGAATATGAAGAGCAGGGTTTGGAGAAAGCCAGGTCTCAAAGCACGACAAGCTCCCGCCTGAAATGCAGCCAAAATCCAGCCCAAATCCAGGAGAATATCAAGAGCAGGGGGGTGAGAAAGCCAAGCCTTAAACCACGAGAACCTCCAGCGCGAAAGGCAGCCAAAATCCAGCCCACATCCAGGAGAATATCAAGAGCAGTGGGTGGAGCAAGCCAGGCCTCAAACTATGAGAAGATCCATTCCGAAAGGAAGCCAAAACCCAGCCCACATCCAGGAGAATATCAAGAGCAGGGGGTGGAGCAAGCCAGGCCTCAAACCACAAGACACTCCAGCCAAAAGTCAGCCAAAATCCAGCCCACATCCAGGAGAATATCAAGAGCAGGATGTGGAGCAAGCCAGGCCTCAAACCACGAGAATCTGCAGCATAAAGTCATCCAAAATGCAGCCAACATGGAGGAGAATATCAAGAGCAGGGGGTGGAGAAAGCCAGGCCTCAAACCACGAGAAGCGCCAGGCCTCAAACCACGAGAAGCTCCAGCCCGAAATGCAGCCAAAATCCAGCCCACATCCAGGAGAATATCAATAGCAGGGGGTGGAGAAAGCCAGGCCTCAAACCACAAGAAGCTCCAGCCCGAAATGCAGCCAAAATCCAGCCCACATCCAGGAGAATATCAATAGCAGGGGGTGGAGAAAGCCAGGCCTCAAACCACGAGAAGCTCCAGCCCAAAGGCAGCCAAAATACCGCCCACATCCGGAAGAATATCAAGAGCAGGGGGCGGAGGAAACCAGGCCTCAAACCACGAGAAGCTCCAGCCCAAAATGCAGCAAAAACACAGCCCACATCCAGGAGAATATCAAGAGCAGGGGGTGGAGAAAGCCACGCCTCAAACCACGAGAAGATCCAGCCTGAAATGCAGCCAAACTCCAGCCCACATCCGGGAGAATATCAAGAGCAGGGGTTGGAGCAAGCCAGGCCTCAAACTATGAGAAGATCCATTCCGAAAGGAAGCCAAAACACAACCCACATCCAGCAGAATATGAAGAGCAGGGGGTGGACAAAGCCAGGCCTCAAACCACGAGAAGCTCCAGCCCGAAATGCAGCCAAAATCAAGCTGATATCCAGGAGAATATAAAGAGCAGGTGGTGGAGAAAGCCAGGCCTCAAAACACGAGAGGCTCCAGCGAAAAATTCAGACAAACTCCAGCTGATATCCAGGAGAATATGAAGAGCAAGGGGTGGAGAAAGCCAGGCCTCAAACCACAAGACACTCCAGCCCAAAAGGTAGCCAAAATCCAGCCAACATGGAGGAGAATATCAAGAGCAGGGGGTGGAGAAATCCAGGCCTCAAATCACGAGAAGCTCCAGCCCAAAATGCAGCCAAAACACAGCCCACATCCAGCAGAATATGAAGAGCAGGGTTTGGAGAAAGCCAGGCCTCAAACCACAAGAAGCTCAGGCGCGAAATACAGCCAAAATCCAGCCCACATTTAGGAGAATATGAAGAGCAGGGTGTGGAGCAAGCCAGGCCTCAAACCACGAGAATATGCAGCATAAAAGTCATCCAAAATGCAGCCAACATGGAGGAGAATATCAAGAGCAGGGGGTGGAGAAATCCAGGCCTCAAACCACAAGACACTCCAGCATAAAAGGCAGCCAAAATCCAGCCCACATCCGGGAGAATATCAAGAGCAGGGGGTGGAGAAAGCCAGGCCTCAAACCACGAGAAGCTCTAGCTCAAAATGCAGCCAAAATGCAGCCCACATAGAGGAGAATATCAAGAGCAGGGGGTGGAGAAAGCCAGGCCTCAAACCAGGAGAAACTCCATCCCGAACTGCAGCCATAATCCAGCCCAAATCCACGAGAATATCAAGAGCAGGGGGTGGAGCAAACCAGGTCTCAAACCACGAGAATCTCCAGCCCGAAATGCAGCCAAAATCCAGCTGATATCCAGGAGAATATCAAGAGCAGGGGGTGGAGAAAGTCAGGCCTGAAACCACAAGATGGTCCAGCCCAAAAGGCAGCCAAAGTGCAGCCAGCATGGAGGAGAATCTCAAGAGCAGGGGTTGGAGAAAGCCAGGCCTCAAACCACGAGATGCGTCAGGCCTCAAACCACGAGAAGCTCCAGCCCAAAATGCAGCCAAAACAGAGCCCACATCCAGCAGAATATGAAGAGCAGAGTTTGGAGAAAGTTACGCCTCAAACCACAAGAAGCTCCAGCCCGAAATGCAGCCAATATCCACCCCAAATCCAGGAGAATATCAAGAGCAGGGGGTGGAGCAAGCCAGGCCTCAAACTATGAGAAGATCCATTCCGAAAGGAAGCCAAAACACAACCCACATCCAGGAGAATATGAAGAGCAGGGGATGGAGAAAGCCAGGCCTCAAACCACGAGAAGCTCCAGCCAGAAATGCAGCCAAAATCAAGCTGATATCCAGGAGAATATAAAGAGCAGGTGGTGGAGAAAGCCAGTCCTCAAACCACAAGACACTCCAGCCCAAAAGGTAGCCAAAATGCAGCCAACATGGAGGAGAATATCAAGAGCAGGTGGTGGAGAAAGCCAGGCCTCAAACCACGAGAAACGCCAGGCCTCAAAGCACGAGAAGCTCCCGCCTGAAATGCAGCCAAAATCCAGCCCAAATCCAGGAGAATATCAAGAGTAGGGGGGTGAGAAAGCCAAGCCTTAAACCACGAGAACCTCCAGCGCGAAAGGCAGCCAAAATCCAGCCCACATCCAGGAGAATATCAAGAGCAGGGGGTGGAGAAAGCCAGGCCTCAAAACACGAGAGGCTCCAGCGAAAAATTCAGCCAAACTCGAGCCCACATCCAGGAGAATATCAAGAGCAGGGGGTGGAGAAAGCCAGGCCTCAAACCACAAGACACTCCAGCCTAAAGTCAGCCAAAATCCAGCCCACATCCAGGAGAATATCAAGAGCAGGATGTGGAGCAATCCAGGCCTCAAACCACGAGAATCTGCAGCATAAAGTCATCCAAAATGCAGCCAACATGGAGGAGAATATCAAGAGCAGGGGGTGGAGAAAGCCAGGCCTCAAACCACGAGAAGCGGCAGGCCTCAAACCACGAGAAGCTCCAGCCCGAAATGCAGCCAAAATCCAGCCCACATCCAGGAGAATATCAAGAGCAGGATGTGGAGAAAGCCAGGTCTCAAACCACGAGAAGCTCCAGCCCAAAAGGCAGCCAAAATACAGCCCACATCCGGAAGAATATCAAGAGCAGAGGGCGGAGGAAACCAGGCCTCAAACCACGAGAAGCTCCAGCCCAAAATGCAGCCAAAACAGAGCCCATATCCAGCAGAATATGAAGAGCAGGGTTTGGAGAAAGCCAGTCCCCAAACCGCGAGATGTTTCAGCCCAAAAGGCAGCCAAAGTGCAGCCAACATGCGGGAGAATCTCAAGAGCAGGGGTTGGAGAAAGCCAGGCCTCAAACCACGTGAAGCGTCAGGCCTCAAACCACGAGAAGCTCCAGCCCTAAATGTAGCCAAAATCCAGCCCACATCCAGGAGAATATCAAGAGCATGGGGCGGAGGAAACCAGGCCTCAAACCACGAGAAGCTCCAGCCCAAAATGCAGCCAAAACACAGCCCACATCCAGCAGAATATGAAGAGCAGAGTTTGGAGAAAGCTAGGCCTCAAACCACGAGAAGATCCAGCCTGAAATGCAGCCAAACTCCAGCCCACATCCACGAGAATATCAAGAGCAGGGGGTGGAGCAAGCCAAACCTCAAACCACGAGAAGCTCCAGCGCAAAAGGCAGCCAAAATCTAGCCCACATCCAGGAGAATCTCAAGAGCAGGGGGTGGAGAAAGCCAGGCCTCAAACCACGAGAAGCTCCAGCCCAAAAGGCAGCCAAAATCAAGCTGATAACCAGGAGAATATCAAGAGCAGGGGGTGCAGAAAGCGAAGCCTCAAACCACGAGAAGCTCCAGCGCGAAAGGCAGCCAAAACAGAGCCCACATCCAGCAGAATATGAAGAGCACGGTTTGGAGAAAGCTAGGCCTCAAACCACGAGAAGCTCCAGCCTGAAATGCAGCCAAACTCCAGCCCAAATCCAGGAGAATATCAAGAGCAGGTGTTGAAGAAAGCCAGTCCCCAAACCGCGAGATGCTCCAGCCCAAAATGCAGCTAAAATCCAGCCCACATCCAAGAGAATATCAAGAGTAGGGGGTGGAGAAAGCCAGGCCTCAAACCACGAGAAGCTCCAGCTCAAAATGCAGCCAGAATCCAGCCCACATAGAGGAGAATATCAAGAGGAGAGTGTGGAGAAAGCCAGGCCTCAAAACACAAGAAGCTCCATCCCGAACTGAAGCCATAATCCAGCCCAAATCCACGAGAATATCAAGAGCAGGGGGTGGAGAAAGCCAAGCCTCAAACCACGAGAAGCTCCAGCGCGAAAGGCAGCCAAAATCCAGCCCACATCCAGGAGAATATCAAGAGCAGGGGGTGGAGAAAACCAGGCCTCAAACCACGAGAAGCTCCAGCCCGAACTGCAGCCAAAATCCAGCCCACATCCAGTAGAATATCAATTGCAGGGGGTGCAGCAAGCCAGGCCTCAAACTATGAGAAGATCCACTCCGAAAGGAAGCCAAAACCCAGCCCACATCCAGGAGAATATCAAGAGCAGGGTTTGGAGAAAGCCAGGCCCAAAACCACGAGAAGCTCCAGCCCAAAAGGCAGACAAAATCCAGCCCACATCCGGGAGAATATCAAGAGAAGGGGTTGGAGAAAGCCAGTCCCCAAACCACGAGAAGGTCCAGCTTAAAATGCAGCCAAACTCCAGCCAACATGGAGGAGAATATAAAGGGCAGGGGGTGGAGAAAGCCAGGCTTCAAACCACGAGAAGCTCCAGCCCGTACTTTATCCAAAATCCAGCCCACATCCAGGAGAATATCAAGAGCAGCGGGTGGAGAAAGCCAGGCCTCAAATCACAAGAAGCTCCAGGCCAAAATGCAGACAAAACAGAGCCCACATCCAGCAGAATATGGAGAGCAGGTTTTGGAGAAAGCCAGGCCTCAAACCACGAGAAGCTCCAGCCCGGAAGTCAGCCAAAATCCAGCCCACATCCAGGAGAATATGAAAAGAAAGGGGTGGGGAAAGCCAGGCCTCAAACCACCAGAAGCTCCAGCCCAAAAGGCAGCCAAAATACAGCCCACATCCGGAAGAATATCAAGACCAGGGGGCGGAGGAAACCAGGCCTCAAACCACGAGAAGCTCCAGCCCAAAATGCAGCCAAAACACAGCCCACATCCAGCAGAATATGAAGAGCAGGGTTTGGAGAAAGCTAGACCTCAAACCACGAGAAGCTCCAGCCTGAAATGCAGCCAAACTCCAGCCCACATCCAGGAGAATATCAAGAGCAGGGGTTGGAGAAAGCCAGTCCCCAAACCGCGAGATGCTCCAGCCCAAAAGGCAGCCAAAATGCAGCCAACATGGAGGAGAAACTCAAGAGCAGGGGTTGGAGAAAGCCAGGCCTCAAACCACGTGAAGCGTCAGGCCTCAAAACACGAGAAGCTCCAGCCCTAAATGTAGCCAAAATCCATCCCACATCCAGGAGAATATCAAGAGCAAGGGGTGGAGAAATCCAGGCCTCAAACCACGGGAAGCTCCAGCCCAAAAGGCTGCCAAAATCCAGCCC
This sequence comes from Rhynochetos jubatus, assembly GCA_027574665.1. Taxonomy (NCBI): domain Eukaryota; kingdom Metazoa; phylum Chordata; class Aves; order Eurypygiformes; family Rhynochetidae; genus Rhynochetos; species Rhynochetos jubatus. The sequence continues at coordinate 288,135 of JAQBHY010000093.1, forward strand.
ACATGGAGGAGAATATCAAGAGCAGGGAGTGGAGCAAGGCAGGCCTCAAACCACGAGAAGCTCCAGCCCAAAATGCAGCCAAAACACAGCCCACATCCAGCAGAATATGAAGAGCAGAGTTTGGAGAAAGCTTGGCCTCAAACCACGAGAATATCCAGCCTGAAATGCAGCCAAACTCCAGCCAACATCCAGGAGAATATCAAGAGCAGGGGGTGCAGAAAGCCAAGGTTCAAACCACGAGAAGCTCCAGCGCAAAAGGCAGCCAAAATCTAGCCCACATCCAGGAGAATCTCAAGAGCAGGGGGTGGAGAAAGCCAGGCCTCAAACCACGAGAAGCTCCAGCCCAAAATGCAGCCAAAATCAAGCTGATAACCAGGAGAATATAAAGAGTAGGGGGTGGAGAAAGCTAGGCCTCAAACCACGAGAAGCTCCAGCCCAAAATGCAGCCAGAATCCAGCCCACATAGAGGAGAATATCAATTGCAGGGGGTGCAGCAAGCCAGGCCTCAAACTATGAGAAGATCCACTCCGAAAGGAAGCCAAAACCCAGCCCACATACAGGAGAATATCAAGAGCAGGGTTTGGAGAAAGCCAGGCCCAAAACCACGAGAAGCTCCAGCCCAAAAGGCAGACAAAATCCAGCCCACATCCGGGAGAATATCAAGAGAAGGGGTTGGAGAAAGCCAGTCCCCAAACCACGAGAAGCTCCAGTTCAAAATGCAGCCAAACTCCAGCCAACATGGAGGAGAATATAAAGGGCAGGGGGTGGAGAAAGCCAGGCTTCAAACCACGAGAAGCTCCAGCCCGTACTTTATCCAAAATCCAGCCCACATCCAGGAGAATATCAATAGCAGCGGGTGGAGAAAGCCAGGCCTCAAACCACGAGAAGCTCCAGCTCAAAATGCAGCCAGAATCCAGCCCATATAGAGGAGAATATCAAGAGCAGAGGGTGGAGAAAGCCAGGCCTCAAAACACAAGAAACTCCATCCCGAACTGAAGCCATAATCCAGCCCAAATGCAGGAGAATCTCAAGAGCAGGGGGTGGAGAAAGCCAAGACTCAAACCACGACAAGCTCCAGCGCGAAAGGCAGCCAAAATCCAGCCCACATCCAGGAGAATATCAAGAGCAGGGGGTGGAGAAAACTAGGCCTCAAACCACGAGAAGCTCCAGCCCGAACTGCAGCCAAAATCCAGACCACATCCAGGAGAATATCAATTGCAGGGGGTGCAGCAAGCCAGGCCTCAAACTATGAGAAGATCCACTCCGAAAGGAAGCCAAAACCCAGCCCACATACAGGAGAATATCAAGAGCAGGGGGTGGGGAAAGGCAGGCCTCAAACCACAAGAAGCTCCAGTCCAAAAGGCAGCCAAACTCCAGCTGACATCCAGGAGAATATCAAGAGCAGGGTTTGGAGAAAGCCAGGCCTCAAACCACGAGAAGCTCCAGCCCAAAATGCAGCCAAAACCCAGCCCACATCCAGGAGAATATCAAGAGCAGGGTTTGGAGCAAGCCAGGCCCAAAACCACGAGAAGCTCCAGCCCAAAAGGCAGACAAAATCCAGCCCACATCCGGGAGAATATCAAGAGAAGGGGTTGGAGAAAGCCAGTCCCCAAACCACAAGAAGCTCCAGCTCAAAATGCAGCCAAACTCCAGCCAACATGGAGGAGAATATAAAGGGCAGGGGGTGGAGAAAGCCAGGCTTCAAACCACGAGAAGCTCCAGCCCGTACTTTATCCAAAAACCAGCCCACATCCAGGAGAATATCAAGAGCAGCGGGTGGAGAAAGCCAGGCCTCAAATCACAAGAAGCTCCAGCCCAAAAAGCAGCCAAAATCCAGCCCACATCCAGGAGAATATCAATAGCAGGGGGTGGAGAAAGCCAGGCCTCAAACCACGAGATGCTCCAGCCCAAAAGGAAGCCAAAGTGCAGCCAACATGGAGGAAAATCTCAAGAGCAGGGGTTGGAGAAAGCCAGGCCTCAAACCACAAGACATTCCAGCCCAAAAGGCAGCCAAAATCCAGCCCACATCGAGGAGAATATCAAGAGCAGGGGGTGGAGGAAGGCAGGCCTCAAACCACGAGAAGCTCCAGCCCAAAATTCAGCCAAAAACACAGCCCACATCCAGGAGAATATCAAGAGCAGGGTTTGGAGAAAGCTAGGCCTCAAACCACGAGAAGCTCCAGCCTGAAATGCAGCCAAACTCCAGCCCACATCCAGGATAGTATCAAGAGCAGGGGGTGCAGAAAGCGAAGCCTCAAACCACGAGAAGCTCCAGCCCAAAAGGCAGCCAAAATCCAGCGCACATCCAGGAGAATATCAAGAGCAGGGGTTGGAGAAAGCCAGGCCTCAAACCACGAGAAGCTCCAGCCCAAAATGCAGCCAGAATCCAGCCCACATAGAGGAGAATATCAAGAGCAGAGGATGGAGAAAGCCAGGCCTCAAAACACAAGAAGCTCCATCCCGAACTGAAGCCATAATCCAGCCCAAATGCAGGAGAATATCAAGAGCAGGGGGTGGAGAAAGCCAAGCCTCAAACCACGAGAAACTCCAGCGCGAAAGGCAGCCAAAATCCAGCCCACATCCAGGAGAATATGAAGAGCAGGGGGTAGAGAAAACCAGGCCTCAAACCACGAGAAGCTCCAGCCCGAACTGCAGCCAAAATAAAGCCTACATCCAGGAGAATATCAATTGCAGGGGGTGCAGCAAGCCAGGCCTCAAACTATGAGAAGATCCACTCCGAAAGGAAGCCAAAACCCAGCCCACATACAGGAGAATATCAAGAGCAGGAGGTGGAGAAAGCCAGGCTTCAAACCACGAGAAGCTCCAGCCCGTACTTTATCCAAAATCCAGACCACATCCAGGAGAATATCAAGAGCAGCGGGTGGAGAAAGCCAGGCCTCAAATCACAAGAAGCTCCAGGCCAAAATGCAGACAACACAGAGCCCACATCCAGCAGAACATGAAGAGCAGGTTTTGGAGAAAGCCAGGCCTCAAACCACGAGAAGCTCCAGCCCGAAATGCAGCCAAAATCCAGCTGATATCCAGGAGAGTATCAAGAGCAGGGGGTGGAGAAAGCCAGGTCTCAAAGCACGAGAAGCTCCCGCCTGAAATGCAGCCAAACTCCAGCCCAAATCCAGGAGAATATCAAGAGCAGGGGGTGGAGCAAGCCAGGCCTCAAACTATGAGAAGATCCATTCCGAAAGGAAGCCAAAACACAACCCACATCCAGCAGAATATGAAGAACAGGGGGTGGACAAAGCCAGGCCTCAAAACATGAGAAGCTCCAGCCCGAAATGCAGCCAAAATCCAGCTGATATCCAGGAGAATATAAAGATCAGGTGGTGGAGAAAGCCAGGCCTCAAAACACGAGAGGCTCCAGCGAAAAATTCAGCCAAACTCCAGCTGATATCCAGGAGAATATCAAGACCAGGGTGTGGAGCAAGCCATGCCTCAAAACACGAGAATCTGCAGCATAAAATTCATCCAAAATGCAGCCAACATGGAGGAGAATATCAAGAGCAGGGGGTGGAGAAAGCCAGGACTCAAACCACGAGAAGCGCCAGGCCTCAAACCACAAGAAGCTCCAGCCAAAAATGCAGCCAAAATCCAGCCCACATCCAAGAGAATATCAAGAGTAGGGGGTGGAAAAAGCCAGGCCTCCAACCACGAGAAGCTCCAGCTCAAAATTCAGCCAGAATCGAGCCCACATTGAGGAGAATATCAAGAGCAGGTGGTGGAGCAAGCCAGGCCTCAAAACACGAGAAGCTCCATCCCGAACTGCAGCCATAATCCAGCCCAAATCCAGGAGAATATCAAGAGCAGGGCGTGGTGAAAGCCAGGCCTCCAACCACGAGAAACTCCAGCTCAAAATGCAGCCAGAATCGAGCCCACATAGAGGAGAATATCAAGAGCAGGGGTTGGAGCAAACCAGGTCTCAAACCACGAGAATCTCCAGCCCGAAATGCAGCCAAAATCCAGCCCACATCCAGGAGAATATCAAGAGCAGGGGGTGGAGAAAGCCAGGCCTCAAACCACGAGAAGCTTCAGGCCTCAAACCACGAGAAGCTCCAGCCCAAAATGTAGCCAAAATCCAGCCCACATTCAGGAGAATATCAAGAGCAGGGGGTGGAGAAACCCAGGCCTCAAACCACGAGACGTTCCAGCCCGAAATGCAGCCAAAATCAAGCTGATATCCAGGAGAATATCAAGAGCAGGTGGTGGAGAAAGCCAGGCCTCAAAACACGAGAAGCGCCAGGCCTCAAACCACGAGAATCTCCAGCCCGAAATGCAGCCAAAACACAGCCCACATCCAGCAGAATATGAAGAGCAGGGTTTGGAGAAAGCCAGGTCTCAAAGCACGAGAATCTCCCGCCTGAAATGCAGCCAAACTCCAGACCAAATCCAGGAGAATATCAAGAGCATGGGGTGGAGAAAACCAAGCCTTAAACCACGAGAAGCTCCAGCGCGAAAGGCAGCCAAAATCCAGCCCACATCCAGGAGAATATCAAGAGCAGGGGGTGGAGCAAGCCAGGCCTCAAACTATGAGAAGATCCATTCCGAAAGGAAGCCAAAACCCAGCCCACATCCAGGAGAATATCAAGAGCAGGGGGTGGAGAAACCCAGGCCTCAAACCACGAGAAGTTCCAGCCCGAAATGCAGCCAAAATCAAGCTGATATCCAGGAGAATATCAAGAGCAGGTGGTGGAGAAAGCCAGGCCTGAAAACACGAGAGGCTCCAGCGAAAAATTCAGCCAAACTCGATGCCACATCCAGGAGAATATCAAGAGCAGGGGGTGGAGCAAGCCAGGCCTCAAACCACGAGAATCTGCAGCATAAAAGTCATCCAAAATGCAGCCAACATGGAGGAGAATATCAAGAGCAGGGGGTGGAGAAAGCCAGGCCTCAAACCACGAGAAGCGCCAGGCCTCAAACCACGAGAAGCTCCAGCCCGAAATGCAGCCAAAATCCAGCCCACATCCAGGAGAATATCAATAGCAGGGGGTGGAGAAAGCCAGGCCTCAAACCACAAGAAGCTCCATCCCGAAATGCAGCCAAAATCAAGCTGATATCCAGGAGAATATCAAGAGCAGGTGGTGGAGAAAGCCAGGCCTCAAAACACGAGAGGCTCCAACGAAAAATTCAGCCAAACTCGATGCCACATCCGGAAGAATATCAAGAGCAGGGGGCGGAGGAAACCAGGCCTCAAACCACGAGAAGCTCCAGCCCGAAATGCAGACAAAACAGAGCCCACATCCAGCAGAATATGAAGAGCAGGGTTTGGAGAAAGCTAGGCCTCAAACCACGAGAAGCTCCAGCCTGAAATGCAGCCAAACTCCAGCCCACATCCAAGAGAATATCAAGAGCAGGGGTTGGAGAAAGCCAGTCCCCAAACCGCGAGATGATCCAGCCCAAAAGGCAGCCAAAGTGCAGCCAACATGGAGGAGAATCTCAAGAGCAGGGGTTGGAGAAAGCCAGGCCTCAAACCACGAGAAACTCCAGCCCTAAATGTAGCCAAAATCCAGCCCACATGGAGGAGAATATGAAGAGCAGGGGGCGGAGCAAACCAGGCCTCAAACCACGAGAAGCTCCAGCCCAAAATGCAGCCAAAACACAGCCCACATCCAGCAGAATATGAAGAGCAGGGTTTGGAGAAAGCTAGGCCTCAAACCACGAGAGCCTCCAGCGAAAAATTCAGCCAAACTCCAGCTGATATCCAGGAGAATATCAAGAGCAGGGGGTGGAGAATGCCAGGCCTCAAAACACGAGAAGCTCCAGCTCAAAATGCAGCCAGAATCCAGCCCAAATAGAGGAGAATATCAAGAGCAGCTGGTGGAGAAAGCCAGGCCTCAAATCACGAGAAGCTCCAGCCCGAAATGCAGCCAAAATTCAGCCCACATCCAAGAGAATATCAAGAGCAGGGGGTGGAGCAAACCAGGTCTCAAACCACGAGAATCTCCAGACCGAAATGTAGCCAAAAACCAGCTGATATCCAGTAGAATATCAAGAGCAGAGGGTGGAGAAAGCCAGGCCTCAAACCACGAGAAGCGTCAGGCCTCAAACCACGAAAAGGTCCATCCCGAACTGAAGCCATAATCCAGCCCAAATAGAGGAGAACATCAAGAGCAAGGGGTGGAGAAAGCTAGGCCTCAAACCACGAAAAGCTCCAGCGCTAAACGCTGCCAAAATCCAGCCCATATCCAGTAGAATATCAAGAGAAATTGGGTGGAGAAAGCCAGGCCTCAAACCAGGAGAGACTCCAGCGCGAAAAGCAGCCAAACTCGAGCCTACATCCAGGAGAATATCAAGAGCAGCGGGTGGAGAAAGCCAGGCCTCAAATCACGAGAAGCTCCAGCCCGTAATGTAGCCAAAATCCAGCCCACATCCAGGAGAATTTCAAGAACAGGGCCTAGAGAAATTCAGGCCTCGAACCGTGAGTAATTCCAGCATCAATCCAACCCATGTCCAGGAGAAATTCAGCCACAAGCCCAACAGAAATTCCAGCCCATGTGCAGGAGAAATTCAGGCCCAAGTTCAGGAGAAATTCCAGCCCAAGAGCAACCAAAATCCAGTCCAATTTCAGGAGATATTTCTCCTGGAGTTTGGTTGAAAATTAGGCCTAGAGTCCTGGAGAAAATCCAGCCTAAAATGCAGGCGAGGTCCAGGAGAAATTCCAGCCCAAGAGCAGACAATATCCATCCCACATCCAGGAGAATTTCAAGAACAGGGCTAAGATAAATTCAGGCCTAAAACCAGAAGAAATTCCATCATAAATCCAGCCCCTGTCCAGGAGAAATTCAGCCCCAAGCCCAACAGAAATCCCAGCCCACGTACAGGAGAAATTCAGGCCCAAGCCCAGGAGAAATTCCAGCCTAAAATGCAGCCCAAGTCCAGGAGACATTCAAGAAGAGACCAAGATCTGTCCCTCAGATCTCTCCTGCACTGGGGCCTCGGCTTCCCACGCCTTTCTACACTCCGCCCAAGAGAAATCCACCTGCGGCTGGGTCCACCGCAGGCCCCACACCGGACCAACGCTTTATGCCTAAGGAATTGGGGACAGGAGCACAACCTGTGGAGTTTGGGCTTTGAACTGGTGCTGCCCCCAAGTTTTGCACAAAGTCCCTTCACACTATTCCCATCTGGCCCACAGTCAGATCACACCATTCCCCAGCAGGACCCGACTCCATCCATCAGCACAGCAACTCCAGCAAAGGGTTAACACAGTTCCCGGCACACAGCTGCACGCACACGCTCCCCCTGCCAGAGACAGAAATGGCTGTGGAGATATGCATCTTGCTAGGAAGGTACCTGTTCAAATGCCCCCGGAGCCCGGTGCAAGCCTTCCCGTCGCATGTCAGCATGTCTCAACGGGAGCAGACCTGAGCCTCCAGGAGGGTTTTCAGCCCAGGCCGTGTCGACCGCTCTCTCCTTTCCCAAACTGGGGGGTGTGGAGCTCTGAGTGCCATCCCACTCCAAGGGACATGCTGGGTGCAGCCCCTGCACCCAGGCCTCAAACCACGAGAAGCTCCAGCCCAAAATGCAGCCAAAACAGAGCCCACATCCATGAGAATATGAAGAGCAGTGTTTGGAGAAAGCCAGGCATCAAACCACGAGAAGCTCCAGCCCGAAATGCAGGCAAAATCCAGCTAATATCCAGGAGAATATCAAGAGCAGGGGGTGGAGAAAGCCAGGCCTCAAACCACGAGAAGCGCCAGGCCTCAAACCACGAGAAGCGCCAGGCCTCAAACCACGAGAAGCGCCAGGCCTCAAACCACGAGAAGCTCCAGCCCGAAATGCAGCCAAAACACAGCCCACATCCAGCAGAATATGAACAGCAGGGTTTGGAGAAAGCCAGGTCTCAAAGCACGAGAAGCTCCCGCGTGAAATGCAGCCAAACTCCAGCCCAAATCCAGGAGAATATCAAGAGCAGGGGGTGGAGAAAGCCAAGCCTCAAACCACGAGAAGCTCCAGCGCGAAAGGCAGCCAAAATACAGCCCACATCCAGGAGAATATGAAGAGCAGGGGGTGGAGGAAACCAGGCCTCAAACCACGAGAAGCTCCAGCCCGAAATGCAGCCAAAATCAAGCTGATATCCAGGAGAATATCAAGAGCAGGGGGTGGAGCAATCCAGGCCTCAAACCACGAGAAGCTCCATCCCGAACTGCAGCCATAATCCAGCCCAAATTGAGGAGAATATCAAGAGCAACGGGTGGAGAAAGCCAGGCTTCAAACCACGAGAAGCTCCAGCCCGTAATGTAGCCAAAATCCAGACCACATCCAGGAGAATATCAAGAGCAGCGGGTGGAGAAAGCCAGGCCTCAAACCACGAGACGCTCCAGCTCAAAATTCAGCCAAACTCCAGCTGACATCCAGGAGAATATGAAGAGCAGGGTTTGGAGAAAGCCAGGCCTGAAACCACGAGCAGCTCCAGCCCGAAATGTAGACAAAATCCAGCCCACATCCAGGAAAATATCAAGAGCAGGCGGTGGAGAATTCCAGGCCTCAAACCACGAGAAGCTCCAGCCCAAAAGGCAGCCAAAATCCAGCCCATATCCAGGAGAATATCAAGAGCAGGGGGTGGAACAAGCCATGCCTCAAAGCACGAGAATCTCCAGCATGAGAGGCAGCCAAAATCCAGCCCACAGGGAGGAGAATATCAAGAGCAGGGGGTGGAGAAATCCAGGCCTCAAACCACGAGAATCTCCAGCATGAGATGCAGCCAAAATCCAGCCCACATCCAAGAGAATATCAAGAGCAGGGGGTGGAGAAAGCCAGGCCTCAAACCACGAGAAGCTGCAGCTCAAAACGCAGCCAAAATCCAGCCCACATCCAAGAGAATATGAAGAGAAGGGGTTGGAGAAAGACAGCCCTCAAACTATGAGAACCTCCATCCCGAAATTCAGCAAAAATGCAGCCCACATCCAGGAGAATATGAAGAGCAGGGGGTGGAGCAAGCCAGGCCTCAATCCACGAGAAGCTCCAGCCTAAAATGCAGCCAAAATCCAGCAAACATCCAGGAGAATCTCAAGAGCAGGGGGTGGAGCAAGCCAGGCCTCAAACCACGAGAAGCTCCAGCCCAAAATGCAGCCAAAATCTAGCCCACATCCCGGAGAATATCAATGGCAGGGGGTGGAGCAAGCCAGGCCTCAAACCACGAGAAGCTCCAGCCCAAAATGCAGCCAAAATGCAGCCAATATCTCGGAGAATATCAATGGCAGGGGGTGGAGCAAGGCAGGCCTCAAACCACGAGAAGCTCCAGCCCAAAATGCAGCCAAAATGCAGCCCACATCCGGGAGAATATCAATGGCAGGGGGTGGAGCAAGCCAGGCCTCAAACCATGAGAAGCTCCAGCCCAAAAGGCAGCCAAAATCAAGCCCACATTCGGGAGAATCTCAAGAGCAGGGGCTGGAGAAAGCCAGGCCTCAAACCACGAGAAGCTCCAGCCCGAAACGCAGCCAAACTCCAGCCCAAATCCAGGAGAATATCAAGAGCAGGGGGTGGAGAAAGCCAGGCCCCAAAACACGAGAACCTCCAGCCCAAAAGACAGCCAAAACCCAGCCCACCTCCGGGAGAATATCAAGAGTAGGGGGTGGAGAAAGCCTGGCCCCAAACCACGAAAAGCTCCAGCTCAAAAGGCAGCCAAAATCGAGCCCACATCCGTGAGAATATCAATGGCAGGGGGTGGACCAAGCCAGGCCTCAAACCACGAGAAGTTCCAGCCCAAAATTCACCGAAATGCAGCCAATATCTCGGAGAATATCAAGTGCAGTGGGTGGAGAAAGCCAGGCCTCAAACCACGAGAAGCTCCAGCTCGAAATACAGACAAAATCCAGCCCACATGCGGGAGAATACCAATGGTAGGGGTTGGAACAAGCCAGGCCTCACACCATGAGAAGCTCCAGCCCAAAAGGCAACCAAAATCCAGCAGACATCCAGGAGACTGTCAAGACCAGGGGTTGGAGCAAGCCAGGCCTCAAACTATGAGAAGCTCCAGCCCAAAGTCAGCCAATATACAGCCCACATCTGGGAGAATTTCAAGAGCAGGGGGTGGAGCAAGCCAGGCCTCAAACCACGAGAAGCTCCAGCCCAAAAGGCAGCCAAAATGCAGCCCACATTCGGGAGAATCTCAATGGCAGGGGGTGGAGCAAGCCAGGCCTCAAACCTCGAGAAGCTGCAGCCCAAAAGGCAGCCAAAATGCAGCCCACATCCAGGAGAATATCAAGATAAGGGGGTGGAGCAAGCCTGGCACCAAACCACGAGAAGGTCCTCCCAAAAATGCAACCAAACTGCAGTCCACATCCGGGAGTATATCAAGAGCAGGGGGTGGAGCAAGCCAGGCCTCAAACCACGAGAAGCTCCAGCCCAAAATGCAGCCAAAATCCAGCCCACATCCAGGAGAATATAAATGGCAGGGGGTGGAGAAAGCCAGGCCTGAAACCACGAGAAGCTCCAGCCCAAAAATGCAACCAAACTGCAGTCCACATCCGGGAGAATATCAAGAGCAGGGGGTGGAGCAAGCCAGGCCTCAAACCACGAGAAGCTCCAGCCCAAAATGCAGCCAAAATCCAGCCCACATCCAGGAAAATCTCAAGAGCAGGGGGTGGAGCAAGCCAGGCCTCAAACCACGAGAAGCTCCAGCCCAAAAATGCAGCCACAATGCAGCCCACATCCGGGAGAATATCAAGAGCAGTGGGTGGAGCAAGCCAGGCCTCAAACCACGAGAAGCTCCAGCCCAAAATGCAGCCAAAATCCAGCCCACCTCGGGGAGAAAATCTCAAGAGCAGGGGGTGGAGCAAGCCAGGCCTCAAACCACGAGAAGCTCCAGAACAAAAGGCAGCCAAAATGCAGCCCACATCTGGGAGAATCTCAAGAGGAGGGGCTGGAGCAAGCCAGGCCTCAAACCAGGAGAAGCTCCAGCTCGAAATACAGCCAAAATCCAGTCCACATCCGGGAGAATCTCAAGAGTAGGGGGTGGAGCAAGGCAGGCCTCAAACCACGAGAAGCTCCAGCACTAAATGCAGCTAAAACCCAGCGCAACTCGAGGAGAATTTGAAGAGCAGGGGGTGGAGTAGAGCAGGCCTCAAACCACGAGAAGCTCCAGCCCAAAAGACAGCCAAAATCCAGACCTCATCCAGGAGAATAGGAAGAGCATCGGGTTGAGAAACCCAGGCCTCAAACCACGAGAAGCTCCAGCTCTAAATGCAGCCAAAATCCAGCAAACATCCAGGAGACTATCAAGAGCAGGGGGTGGAGCAAGCCAGGCCTCAAACCACTGGAAGCTCCAACGCAAAATGCAGCCAAAATCCAGCCCGCATCCCGGAGAATATCAATGGCAGGGGGTGGAGCAAGCCAGGCCAAAAACCACGAGAAGCTCCAGCCCAAAAGGCAGCCAAAATCTAGCCCACATCCGGGAGAATATCAAGAGCAGGGGGTGGAGCAAGCCAGGCCTCAAAACACCATGAGAAGCCGCAGCCCAAAAGGCAGCCAAAATGCAGCCAATATCTCGGAGAATATCAAGAGCAGTGGGTGGAGCAAGCCAGGCCTCAAACCACGAGAAGCTCCAGCCCAAAAGGCAGCCAAAATCCAGCCCACATCCAGGAGAATATCAAGAGCAGGGGGTGGAGCAAGCCAGGCCTCAAATCACGAGAAGCTCCAGCACTAAATGCAGCTAAAATCCAGCCCAACTCGACTAGAATATCAAGAGCAGAGGATGGAGAATGCCAGGCCTCAAACCATGAGAATCTCCAGCCCAAAAGGCAGCTAAAATGCAACCCACATCCAGGAGAATATCAGTGGCAGGGGGTGGAGAAAGCCAGGCCTCAAACTATGAGAAGCTCCAGCCCAAAGTCAGCCAATATACAGCCCACATCTGGGAGAATATCAAGAGCAGGGGGTGGAGCAAGCCAGGCCTCAAACCACAAGAAGCTCCAGCCCAAAAGGCAGCCAAAATCCAGCCCACATCCAGGAGAATATAAATGGCAGGGGGTGGAGAAAGCCAGGCCTCAAACCACGAGGAGCTCCAGCCCAAAAGGCAGCCAAAATCCAGCCCACCACCAGGAGAATATCAAGAGCAGGGGGTGGAGCAAGCCTGGCCCCAAACCACGAGAAGGTCCTCCCAAAAATGCAACCAAACTGCAGTCCACATCCGGGAGAATATCAAGAGCAGGGGGTGGAGCAAGCCAAGCCTCAAACCACGAGAAGCTCCAGCCCAAAAATGCAACCAAACTGCAGTCCACATCCGGGAGAATCTCAAGAGCAGGGGGTGGAGCAAGCCAGGCCTCAAACCACAAGAAGCTCCAGCCCAAAATGCAGCCAAAATCCAGCCCACCTCGGGGAGAAAATCTCAAGAGCAGGGGGTGGAGCAAGCCAGGCCTCAAACCACGAGAAGCTCCAGAACAAAAGGCAGCCAAAATGCAGCCCACATCTGGGAGAATCTCAAGAGGAGGGGCTGGAGCAAGCCAGGCCTCAAACCAGGAGAAGCTCCAGCTCGAAATACAGCCAAAATCCAGTCCACATCCGGGAGAATCTCAAGAGTAGGGGGTGGAGCAAGGCAGGCCTCAAACCTCGAGAAGCTCCAGCACTAAATGCAGCTAAAACCCAGCGCAACTCGAGGAGAATTTGAAGAGCAGGGGGTGGAGCAAGGCAGGCCTCAAACCACGAGAAGCTCCAGCCCAAAATGCAGCCAAAATCCAGACCTCATCCAGGAGAATAGGAAGAGCATCGGGTTGAGAAACCCAGGCCTCAAACCACGAGAAGCTCCAGCTCTAAATGCAGCCAAAATCCAGCAAACATCCAGGAGATTATCAAGAGCAGGGGGTGGAGCAAGCCAGGCCTCAAACCACTGGAAGCTCCAACCCAAAATGCAGCCAAAATCCAGCCCGCATCCCGGAGAATATCACGAGCAGGGGGTGGAGCAATCCAGGCCAAAAACCACGAGAAGCTCCAGCCCAAAATGCAGCCAAAATCTAGCCCACATCCGGGAGAATATCAAGAGCAGGGGGTGGAGCAAGCCAGGCCTCAAAACACCATGAGAAGCCGCAGCCCAAAAGGCAGCCAAAATGCAGCCAATATCTCGGAGAATATCAAGAGCAGTGGGTGGAGCAAGCCAGGCCTCAAACCACAAGAAGCTCCAGCCCAAAAGGCAGCCAAAATCGAGCACACATGGAGGAGAATATCAATAGCAGAGGGTGGAGCAAGCCAGGCCTCAAACCACAAGAAGCTCCAGCTCAATACGCAGCTAAAATCCAGCCCAACTCGACTAGAATATCAAGAGCAGAGGATGGAGAATGCCAGGCCTCAAACCACGAGAAGCACCAGCCCAAAAGGCAGCTAAAATGCAGCCAAAATACAGCCCACGTCTGGGAGAATATCAATGGCAGGGTGTGGAGAAAGCCAGGCCTCAAACCACGAGAAGCTCCAGCCCAAAAGGCAGCCAAAATCGAGCACACATGGAGGAGAATATCAATAGCAGAGGGTGGAGCAAGCCAGGCCTCAAACCACAAGAAGCTCCAGCTCAATACGCAGCCAAAATCCAGCCAACATGGAGGAGAATATCAAGAGCAGGGTGTGGAGAAAGCAAGGCCTCACACCACGAGAAACTCCAGCACGAAATGCAGCCACAATGCAGCCATCATTGAGGAGAAAATCAAGAGAAAGGGGGTGGAGAAAGACAGTCCTCAAACCACGAGAAGCTCCAGCCCAAAAGGCAGCCAAAATCCAGCCAACATTGAGGAGAACAAGAAGAGCAGGTTTTGTAGAAAGCCAGGCCTCAAAGCACGAGAAACTCCAGCTCAAAACGCAGCCAAACTCCAGCCCACATCCAGGAGAATATCAAGAATAGGGGGTGGAGAAAGCCAGCCCTCAAACCACGAGAAGCTCCAGCCTGAAATGCAGCCAAACTCCAGCCCACATCCGAGAGAATTTCAAGAACATGGCCTAGAGAACTTCAGGCCTCAATCCAGGAGTAAATCCAGCCTGAAATGCAATCCATATCCAGGAGAAACTCAAGAAGAGGGTCAAGATCTCTCCCTCAGATCTCTCCTGCACTGGGTCCTCAGATTCCCACGCCTTTCTAGGCTCTGCGGAAGAGAAATCCACCTGCGGCTGGGTCCACCGCAGGCCCCACACCGGACCAACGCTTTATGCCTAAGGAATTGGGGACAGGAGCACAACCTGTGGAGTTTGGGCTTTGAACTGGTGCTGCCCCCAAGTTTTGCACAAAGTCCCTTCACACTATTCCCATCTGGCCCACAGTCAGATCACACCATTCCCCAGCAGGACCCGACTCCATCCATCAGCACAGCAACTCCAGCAAAGGGTTAACACAGTTCCCGGCACACAGCTGCACGCACACGCTCCCCCCGCCAGAGACAGAAATGGCTGTGGAGATATGCATCTTGCTAGGAAGGTACCTGTTCAAATGCCCCCGGAGCCCGGTGCAAGCCTTCCCGTCACATGTCAGCATGTCTCAACGGGAGCAGACCTGAGCCTCCAGGAGGGTTTTCAGCCCAGGCCGTGTCGACCGCTCTCTCCTTTCCCAAACTGGGGGGTGTGGAGCTCTGAGTGCCATCCCACTCCAAGGGACATGCTGGGTGCAGCCCCTGCAGACCAGGAGAAAGCAAGGGTCAGCCATGGAGCCTCCTTCTATTTAGAGAGTCATGAGATAATTGACTTCAGGCCTAAGCAATCTCCCAGCCTGGCCTTAATTGGGGCAGGCTCTTGTTGGCATTCCCAGCTGGTGCTGATCTCCCCAGACTGCCAGAAGGGTCAGGGCTGGCAGGGCATGTCTTAGTTCCCTCTCATCCCTAACTGTAATGAGGAAATGTCATGAGGCCCACTGAATTGGGCCTGAATTTCATAGGGACTTGGGCCTGAATTTCACCAGGATTTGGGCGAGAATTTCTCGTGCACTTGGGTCTGAATTTCCCCTGGATTCTGGCCCGAATTTCCCCTGTAGTAGAGCCTGAATTTCTCCTCAACATGCCCTCCAATTTCTCTTGAACTCTGGCCAAAATTTCTCCTGCACTGTGACCTTCAATTTCTCCTGGACTCTCTGAAATTTCTCCTGCACACCAGCTCCAATTTCTCCTGCGCCGAGTCCCATATTTGACCTGCACTGAAGCCCTGGTTTCCCCTGGAAGTGAGCTCGAATTTGGCCTGCATTGTGGCCTGGATCTCTCCTGCTTTAAGGCACTCACCCTCGCCCCTGAAGGCACACTCCCTTGCCCCTGAAGGCAGGAGAAATTGCAGCCCAAGTGCAGCAGAAATTCCAGGCCAAGTCCCAGAGATAGTCCACCCGAACTCTAGGAGAAATTCAGGCCCAAGTCCAGGAGAAATTCCAGCCTAAATTGCAGCCCAAGTCCAGCCCACATCCAGGAGAATTTCAAGAACAGGGCCTAGAGAAATTCAGGCCTCAAACCAGGAGTAATTCCAACATAAATCCAGCCACTGTCCAGGAGAAATTCAGCCACAAGCCCAACAGAAATTCCAGCCCAAGTGCAGGAGAAATTCAGGCCCAAGTTCAGGAGAAATTCCAGCCCAAGAGCAACCAAAATCCAGTCCAATTTCAGGAGATATTTCAACCAAACTCCAGGAGAAATTTGGGTCCAAGTCCAGGAGAAATTCCAGCCTAAAATGAAGCCCAAGTCCAGGAGAAATTCCAGCCTAAAATGCAGTCCAAGTGGAGGAGAAATTTAGGCCCAACTCCAGGAGAAATTCCAGCCCAAGAGCAGCCAAAATCCAGCCCACATCCAGGAGAATTTCAAGAACAGGGCCTAGAGAAATTCAGGCCTCGAACCAGGAGTAATTCCAGCATCAATCCAACCCATGTCCAGGAGAAATTCAGCCACAAGCCCAACAGAAATTCCAGCCCAAGTGCAGGAGAAATTCAGGCCCAAGTTCAGGAGAAATTCCAGCCCAAGAGCAACCAAAATCCAGTCCAATTTCAGGAGATATTTCAACCAAACTCCAGGAGAAATTTGGGTCCAAGTCCAGGAGAAATTCCAGCCTAAAATGAAGCCCAAGTTCAGGAGAAAATCCAACCTAAAATGCAGCCCAAGTCCAGCAGAAATTTCAGCTCAAGAGCAGCCAAAATCCTGTCCAATTTCAGGAGATAGTCCACCCGAACTCCAGGAGAAATTTGGGCCCACCTCCACGAGAAATTCAAGTCCAAATCTAGGAAAAATTTGAGCCAAAGTGCAGGTGATATTGTGGCCAAGCCTAGGAGCAATTACAGCCCAAGTGCTGCAGAAATTCCAGTCCGAGTCCTGGAGACAGTCGACCTGAACTCCTGAAGAAATTGCAAATCAAGTCCAGGATATATTCCACCTGAAATGTAGGAGAAATTTAGGCCCAGCTCCAGGAGAAATTCCAGCCTAAATCCTGTCCAAGTAGAGGAGAAATTTGGGCCCAGCTCCAGTAGAAATTCAGGCAGAAATCCAGAAGAAATTCCAGTATAAATCCAGCCCAATTCCAGGAGAAAATAAGCCCCAAGCCAAATACAAATTCCAGCCAGCGTGCAGGAGAAATTCAGGCCCAAGTCCAGGTGAAATTCCAGCCTAAAATGCAGCCAAAATCCAACAAACATCCAGGAGAATTTCAAGAAGAGGGCCTAGAGAAATTGAGGCCTCAAACCAGGAGAAATGCCCGCATAAAATGCAGCCAAACTCCAGCCCATATCCAGGAGTATATCAAGAGCAGGGGGTGGAGAAAGCCAGGCCCCAAACCACGAGAAGCTCCAGCCCGAAATGCAGCCAAAACACAGCCCACATCCAGCAGTAAATGAAGAGCAGGGGGTGGAGAAAGCCAAGCCTCAAACCATGAGAAGCTCCAGAGTGAAATGCAGCCAAAATCCAGCCGACACCCAGGAGAATATCAAGAGCAGGGGGTGGAGAAAGCCAGGCCTCAAATCACGAGAATCTCCAGCCCGAAATGCAGCCAAAATCCAGCCCACATCCAGGAGAACATCAAGAGCAGGGGTTGGAGAAAGCCAGGCCTCAAACCACGAGAGGCTCCAGCTCAAATTCAGCCAAATTCCAGCCCACATCTGGGAGAATATCAAGAGCAGCGGGTGGAGAAAGCCAGGCCTCAAACCACGAGAAGCGCCAGGCCTCAAACCACAAGAACATCCAGCCCGAAATTTAGCCAAAATCCAGCCCACATCCAGGAGAATATCAAGAGCAGGGGGTGGAGAAAGCCAAGCCTCAAACCACGAGAAGCTCCAGCGCGAAAGGCAGCCAAAATCCAGCCCACATCCAGGAGAATATCAAGAGAAATAGGTGGGGAAAGACAGCCCTCAAACGAGGAGAAGCTCCAGCCCGAAATGCAGCCAAAATCCAGCTGATATCCAGGAGAATATCAAGAGCAGGGGGTGGAGAAAGCCAGGCCTCAAACCGCGAGACGCTCCAGCTCAAAATTCAGCCAAACTCCAGCTGATATCCAAGAGTATATGAAGAGCAGGGGGTGGAGAAAGCCAGGCCTCAAACCAGGAGAAGCGCCAGGCCTCAAACCACGAGAAGCTCCATCCCGAAATGCAGCCAAAACACAGCCCACATCCAGCAGAATATGAAGAAAAGGGTTTGGAGAAAGCCAGGTCTCAAAGCACGAGAAGCTCCCGCCTAGAAATGCAGCCAAACTCCAGCCCAAATCCAGGAGAATATCAAGAGCAGGGGGTGGAGAAAGCCAAGCCTCAAACCACGAGAAGCTCCAGCGCGAAAGGCAGCCAAAATCCAGCCCACATCCAGGAGAATATGAAGAGCAGGGGGTGGAGAAAACCAGGCCTCAAAACACGAGAGGCTCCAGCGAAAAATTCAGCCAAACTCCAGCTGATATCCAGGAGAATATCAAGAGCAGGGGGTGGAGAAAGCCAGGCCTCAAACCACAAGAAGCTCCAGCCCGAAATGCAGACAAAATCCAGCCCACATCCAGGAGAATATCAAGACCAGGGTGTGGAGCAACCCAGGCCTCAAACCACAAGAACCTGCAGCTTAAATTCATCCAAAATGCAGCCAACATGGAGGAGAATATCAAGAGCAGGGGGTGGAGAAAGCCAGGCCTCAAACCATGAGAAGCGCCAGGCCTCAAACCACTAGAAGCTCCAGCCAGAAATGCAGCCATAATCCAGCCCACATCCAGGAGAATATCAATAGCAGGGGGTGGAGAAAGCCAGGCCTCAAACCACGAGAAGCTCCAGCCCAAACGCAGCCAGAATCCAGCCCACATAGAGGAGAATATGAAGAGTAGGTGGTGGAGAATGCCAGGCCTCAAACCACGAGAAGCTCCATCCCGAACTGCAGCCATAATCCAGCCAAATCCAGGAGAATATCAGGAGCAGGGGGTGGAGAAAGCTAGACCTCAAACCCCGAAAAGCTCCAGCGCTAAACGCTGCCAAAATCCAGCCCATATCCAGGACAATATCAAGAGTAGGTGGTGGAGAAAGCCAGGCCTCAAACCACGAGAAGCTCCAGCGCGAAAAGCAGCCAAATTCCAGCCGAAATCCAGGAGAATATCAAGACCAGGCGGTGGAGCAAGCCAGGCCTCAAACCACGAGAAGCTCCAGTCCAAAAGGCAGCCAAATCCAGGCCACATCCAGGAGAATATCAAGAGCAGGGTTTGGAGAAAGCCAGGCCTCAAACCACGAGAAGCTCCAGTCCAAAAGGCAGCCAAATCCAGGCCACATCCAGGAGAATATCAAGAGCAGGGTTTGGAGAAAGCCAGGCCTCAAACCACGAGAATCTCCAGCCGGAAATGCAGCCAAAATCCAGCCCACATCCAGGAGAATATCAAGAGCAGGGGGTGGAGCAAGGCAGGCCTCAAACCACGAGAAGATCCAGCCCAAAAGGCAGCCAAAATGAGGCCCACTTCCGGGATTATCTCAAGAGCAGGGGGTGGTCAAAGCCAGGCCTCAAACCACGAGAAGCTCCAGCCCAAAATTCAGCCAAAATCCAGCCCACATCCAGGAGAATATCAAGAGCAGGGTGTGGAGAAAGCCAGGCCTAAAAACACGAGAAGCGCCAGGCCTCAAACCACGAGAAGCTCCCGCCTGAAATGCAGGCAAACTCCAGACCACATCCAGGAGAATATCAAGAGCAGGGTTTGGAGAAAGCCAAGCCTCAAACCACGAGAAGCTCCAACCCGAAATGCAGCCAAAATCCAGCTGATATCCAGGAGAATATCAAGAGCAGGTGGTGGAGAAAGCCAGGCCTCAAAACACGACAGGCTACAGCGAAAAATTCAGCCAAACTCCAGCTGATATCCAGGAGAATCTCAAGAGCAGGGGGTCGAGCACGGCAGGCCTCAAAGCACAAGAAGCTCCAGCCCAAAAGGCAGTCAATCTCCAGCCCACATCTGGGAGAATCTCAAGAGCAGGGGGTGGAGCAAGTGAGGCCTCAAAGCATGAGAAGCTCCAGGCCAAAATGCAGCCAAACTCCAGCCGACATCCAGGAGAATATCAAGACCAGAGGGTGGAGCAAGCCAGGCCTCAAACCACGAGAAGCTCCAGTCCAAAAGGCAGCCAAATCCAGGCCACATCCAGGGCAATATCAAGAGCAGGGTTTGGAGAAAGCCAGGCCTCAAACCACGAGAAGATCCAGCCCGAAATGCAGCCAAATTCCAGCCCATATCCAAGAGAATCTCAAGAGCAGGGGGTGGAGCAAGCCAGGCCTCAAACCACGAGAAGATCCAGCATGAGATGCAGCCAAAATCCAGCCCACAGGGAGGAGAAAATCAAGAGCAGGGGGTGGAGCAAACCAGGCCTCAAACCACGAGAAGCTAAAGCCCAAAAGGCAGCCAAAATCCAGCCCACATCCAGGAGAATATCAAGAGCAGGGGGTGGAGAAAGACAGCCCACAAACCACGAGAAGGTCCAGCTCAAAAGGCAGCCAAAATTCAGCCCACATCCAAGAGAATATCAAGAGCAGGGGGTGGAGCAAGGCAGGCCTCAAACCACGAGAAGATCCAGCCCAAAAGGCAGCCAAAATGAGGCCCACTTCCGGGATTATCTCAAGAGCAGGGGGTGGTCAAAACCAGGCCTCAAACCACGAGAAGCTCCAGCCCAAAATTCAGCCAAAATCCAGCCCACATCCAGGAGAATATCAAGAGCAGGGGGTGGAGAAAGCCAGGCCTCAAACCACGAGAAGCTCCCGCCTGAAATGCAGGCAAACTCCAGCCCACATCCAGGAGAATATCAAGAGCAGGGGGGGGAGAAAGCCAAGCCTCAAACCACGAGAAGCTCCAGCCCGAAATGCAGCCAAAATCCAGCTGATATCCAGGAGAATATCAAGAGCAGGTGGTGGAGAAAGCCAGGCCTCAAAACACGACAGGCTACAGCGAAAAATTCAGCCAAACTCCAGCTGATATCCAGGAGAATATCAACAGCAGGGGGTGGAGAAAGCCAGGCCTCAAACCACGAGAAGCTCCAGCCCAAAAGGCAGCCAAAATGCAGCCAACATGGAGGAGAATATAAAGAGCAGGGGGTGGAGAAAGCCAGTCCTCAAACTACGAGAAGCGCCAGGCCTCAAACCACAAGAAGATCCAGCCAGAAATGCAGCCAAACTCGAGCACACATCCAGGAGAATATCAAGAGAAAGTGGGTGGAGAAAGCCAGGCCTCAAACCACGAGAAGCTCCCGCCCGAAATGCAGCCAAAATCCAGCCAACATGGAGGAGAATATAAAGAGCAGGGGGTGGAGAAAGCCAGTCCTCAAACTACGAGAAGCGCCAGGCCTCAAATCACGAAAAGCTCCAGCCCAAAAGGCAGCCAAACTCCAGCCCACATCTGGGAGAATCTCAAGAGCAGGGGGTGGAGCAAGCAAGGCCTCAAACCACGAGAAGCTCCAACCCAAAATGAAGCCAAAATGCAGCCCACATCCGGGAGAATCTCAAGAGCAGGGGGTGGAGAAAGCCAGGCCTCAAACCACGAGAAGCTCCAGCCCAAAAGGCAGCCAAAATGCAGCCCACATCTGGGAGAATCTCAAGAGCACGGGGTTGGAGGTAGCCAGGCCTCAAACCACGAGAATCTCCAGCCCAAAAATGCAGCCAAAATGCAGCCAAAATCCAGCCCACCTCCGGGAGAATATCAAGAGCAGGGGGTGGAGCAAGCAAGGCCTCAAACCACGAGAAGCTCCAGCTCAAAACGCGGTTAATCTCCAGCCCACATAAGAAAGAATATCAAGAGCGGGGGGTGGAGCAAGCCAGGCCTCAAACCACGAGAATCTCCAGCTCGAAAGGCAGCCAAAATGCAGCCCACATCCAGGAGAATATCAAGAGCAGAGGGTGGAGCAAGCCAGGCCTCAAACCACGAGAAGCTCCAGCCCAAAAATGCAGCCAAAATGCAGCCCACCTCCGGGAGAATCTCAAGAGCAGGGGCTGGAGCAAGCCAGGCCTCAAACCACGAGAAGCTCCAGCCCAAAATGCAGCCAACTCCAGCCCACATCTGGGAGAATATCAAGAGCAAGTGTTGGAGCAAGCCAGGCCTCAAACCATGAGAAGCTCCAGCCCAAAAGGCAGCCAAAATGCAGCCCACATCCGGGAGAATCTCAAGAGCAGGGAGTGGAGCAAGACAGGCCTCAATCCACCAGAATCTGCAGCCCAAAAACAGACAAAATCCAGCTGACATTCAGGAGAATATCAAGAGCAGGGGGTGGAGCAAGCCAGGCCTCAAAGCATGAGAAGCTCCATCCCAAAAGGCAGCCAAACTCCAGCCCATATCTGGGAGAATCTCAAGAGCAGGGGATGGAGCAAGCCAGGCCTCAAAGCATGAGAAGTTGAAGCCCAAAATGTAGCCAAAACTCAGCCCACATCCAGGAGAATCTCAAGAGCAGGGGGTGGAGCAAGCCAGGCCTCAAACCATGAGAAGCTCCAGCCCAAAAGGCAGCCAAAATCCAGCCCACATCCGAGAGAATCTCAAGAGCAGGGGGTGGAGCAATTCAGGCCTCAAAACATGAGAAGCTCCAGCCCAAAAGGCAGCCAAAATGCAGCCCACATCCGGGAGAATCTCAAGAGCAGGGGTTGGAGCAAGCCAGGCCTCAAACCACGAGAAGCTCCAGCCCAAAATGCGGTCAAAATGCAGCCCACATCCGGGAGAATATCAAGTGCAGGGGGTGGAGCAAGCCAGGCTACAAAGCACGAGAAGCTCCAGCCCAAAAGGCAGCCAAAATGCAGCCCACATCCAGGAGAATATCCAGAGCATTGTTTGGAGGAAGCCAGGCCTCAAACAACGTGAAGCTCCAGCCCAAAATGCAGCCAAAATCCAGCCCACATCCAGGAGAATCTCAAGAGAAGGGGGTGGAGCAAGCCAGGCCTCAAACCACGAGAAGCTCCAGCCCAAAATGCAGCCAAAATCCAGCGAACATCCGGGAGAATCTCAAGAGCAGGGGCTGGAGCAAGCCAGGCCTCAAACCACGAGAAGCTCCGGCCCAAAATGCAGCCAAAATCCAGCCCACATCCAGGAGAATCTCAAGAGCAGGGGGTGGAGCAAGCCAGGCCTCAAACCACGAGAAGCTCCAGCTCAAAATGCAGCCAATCTCAAGCCCACATCCGGGAGAGTATCAAGAGCAGGGGGTGGAGCAAGCCAGGCCTCAAACCACGAGAAGCCCCAGCCCAAAAGGCAGCCAAAATCCAGCCCACCTCGGGGAGAATATCAAGAGCAGGGGTTGGAGCAAGGCAGGCCTGAAACCACGAGAAGCTTCAGCCCAAAATGCAGCCAAACTCCAGCCCACATCCGGGAGAATCTCGAGAGCAGGGGGTGGAGCAAGCCAGGCCTCAAACCACGAGAAGCTCCAGCCCAAAAGGCAGCCAAAATCCAGCCCACCTCCAGGAGAATCTCAAGAGGAGGGGGTGGAGCAATCCAGGCCTCAAACCTCGAGAAGCTCCAGCCCAAAAGGCAGCCAAAATCCAGCCCACATCCGGGAGAATCTCAAGAGCAGGGGGTGGAGCAAGCCAGGCCTCAAACCACGAGAAGCTCCAGCTCAAAGGGCAGCCAAAATCCAGAACACATCTTGGAGAATATCAAGAGCAGGGGTTGGAGCAAGGCAGGCCTGAAACCACGAGAAGCTCCAGCCCAAAAAGCAGCCAAACTCCAGCCCACATCCGGGAGAATTTCAAGAGCAGGGGGTGGAGCAAGCCAGGCCTCAAAGCATGAGAAGCTCCAGCACAAAATGCAGCCAACTCCAGCCCACCTCTAGGAGAATATCAAGAGCAGGGGGTGGAGCAAGCCAGGCCTCAAACCACAAGAAGCTCCAGCCCAAAAGGCAGCCAAATTCCAGCCCACGTAGAGGAGAATCTAAAGAGCAGGGGGTGGAGTAAGCCAGGCCTCAAACCACGAGAAGCTCAAGCGCAAATGCAGCCAAAATCCAGAACACATCTTGGAGAATATCAAGAGCAGGTGGTAGAGCAAGCCAGGCCTCAAACCACGAGAAGCTCCAGCTCAAAAGGAAGCCAAACTCCAGCCCACATCCGGGAGAATATCAAGAGCAGGGGCTGGAGCAAGCCAGGCCTCAAACCACGAGAAGCTCCAGCCCGAAATGCAGCCAACTCCAGCCCACATCTGGGAGAATATCAAGAGCAGGGGTTGGAGCAAGCCAGGCCTCAAACCATGAGAAGCTCCAGCCCAAAAGGCAGCCAAAATTATCCCACATCCGGGAGAATCTCAAGAGCAGGGAGTGGAGCAAGACAGGCCTCAATCCACCAGAATCTGCAGCCCAAAAAGCAGCCAAAATCCAGCGCACATCCAGGAGAATACCAAGACCACGTTAGTGGAGCAAGCCAGGCCTCAAACCACAAGAAGCTGCAGCCCAAAAGGCAGCCAAAATGCAGCCCACATCTGGGAGAATCTCAAGAGCAGGGGGTGGAGCAAGCCAGGCCTCAAAGCATGAGAACTTGAAGCCCAAAATGCAGCCAAAACGCAGCCCACATCCAGGAGAATCTCAAGAGCAGGAGGTGGAGCAAGCCAGGCCTCAAACCACGAGAAGCTCCAGCCCAAAAGGCAGCCAAAATCCAGCCCACATCCGAGAGAATCTCAAGAGCAGGGGGTGGAGCAATCCAGGCCTCAAAACATGAGAAGCTCCAGCCCAAAATGCAGCCAAAATCCAGCCCACGTCCGGGAGAATCTCAAGAGCAGGGGGTGGAGCAAGGCAGGCCTCAAACCACGAGAAGCTCCAGCCCAAAAGGCAGCCAAAATGCAGCCCACCTCCGGGAGAATCTCAAGAGCAGGGTGTGGAGCAAGCCAGGCCTCAAACCACGAGAAGTTCCAGACGAAAAGACAGTCAAACCCCAGCCCAAATCCGGGAGAATCTCGAGAGCAGGGGGTGGAGCAAGCCAGGCCTCAAAGCATGAGAAGCTCCAGCACAAAATGCAGCCAACTCCAGCCCACCTCCAGGAGAATCTCAAGAGCAGGGGGTGGAGCAAGGCAGGCCTCAAACCACGAGAAGCTCCAGCCCAAAAGGCAGCCAAACTCCAGCCCACATCCGGGAGAATCTCAAGAGCAGGGGGTGGAGCAAGCCAGGCCTCAAACCACGAGACACTCCAGCCCAAAAGGCAGTCAAAATCCAGCCCACATCCAGGAGAATCTCAAGAGCAGGGGTTGGAGCAATCCAGGCCTCAAACCACGAGAAGCTCCAGCCCAAAAGGCAGCCAAAATGCAGCCAACATGGAGGAGAATATAAAGAGCAGGGGGTGGAGCAAGCCAGGCCTCAAACCACAAGAAGCTCCAGCCCAAAAGGCAGCCAAAATCCAGAACACATCTTGGAGAATATCAAGAGCAGGTGGTGGAGCAAACCAGGCCTCAAACCACGAGAAGCTCCAGCTGAAAATGAAGCCAAACTCCAGCCCACATCCGGGAGAATATCAAGAGCAGGGGTTGGAGCAAACCAGGCCTCAAACCACGAGAAGCTCCAGCTGAAAAGGAAGCCAAACTCCAGCCCACATCCGGGAGAATTTCAAGAGCAGGGGGTGGAGCAAGCCAGGCTTCAAACCATGAGAATCTCCAGCCCAAAATGCAGCCAAAATCCAGCCCACATCTGGGAGAATCTCCAGAGCAGGGGGTGGAGCAAGCCAGGCCTCAGACCACGAGAAGCTCCAGCCCAAAAGGCAGCCAAAATCCAGCGCATATCCTGGAGAATCTCAAGAGCACGTTAGTGGAGCAAGCCAAGCCTCAATCCACGAGAATCTGCAGCCCAAAATGCAGCCAAAATCCAGCCCACATCCAGTAGAATATCCAGAGCAGGGTTTGGAGGAAGCCAGGCCTCAAACCACAAGAAGCTGCAACCCAAAAGGCAGCCAAAATCCAGCCCACATCCGGGAGAATCTCAAGAGCAGGGGTTGGAGCAAGCCAGGCCTCAAAGCATGAGAAGCTCCAGCCCAAAAGGCAGCCAAACTCCAGCCCACATCCGGAAGAATCTCAAGAGCAGGGGGTGGAGCAAGGCAGGCCTCAAACCACGAGAACCTCCAGCCCAAAAGGCAGCCAAAATGCAGCCCACATCCGGGAGAATCTCAAGAGCAGGGTGTGGAGCAAGCCAGGCCTCAAACCACGAGAAGTTCCAGCCCAAAATGCAGCAAAAATCCAGCCCACATCCGGGAGAATCTCAAGAGCAGGGGGGTGGAGCAAGACAGGCCTCAAACCACGAGAAGCTCCAGCCCAAAAGGCAGCCAAAATCCAGCCCACATCCGGGAGAATCTCAAGAGCACGTTAGTGGAGAAAGCCAGGCCTCAAACCATGAGAAGCTCCAGCACAACAGGCAGCCAAAATGCAGCCCACATTTAGGAGAATCTCAAGAGCAGGGGGAGGAGAAAGCCAGGCCTCAAACCACGAGAAGCTCCAGCCCAAAATGCGGTCAAAATCCAGCGCATATCCGGGAGAATATCAAGAGCAGGGGGTGGAGGAATCCAGGCCTCAAACAACGTGAAGCTGCAGCCCAAAATGCAGCCAAAATCCAGCCCACATCCAGGAGAATCTCAAGAGAAGGGGGTGGAGCAAGCCAGACCTCAAACCACGAGAAGCTCCAGCCCAAAATGCAGCCAAAATCCAGCGAACATCCGGGAGAATATCAAGAGCAGGGGCTGGAGCAAGCCAGGCCTCAAACCACGAGAAGCTCCAGCCCAAAATGCAGCCAAAATCCAGCGAACATCCGGGAGAATCTCAAGAGCAGGGGCTGGAGCAAGCCAGGCCTCAAACCACGAGAAGCTCCAGCCCAAAAGGCAGCCAAAATCCAGCCCACATCCGAGAGAATCTCAAGAGCAGGGGGTGGAGCAATCCAGGCCTCAAAACATGAGAAGCTCCAGCCCAAAAGGCAGCCAAAATCCAGCCCACATCCGGGAGAATCTCAAGAGCAGGGGGTGGAGCAATCCAGGCTTCAAACCACGACAAGCTCCAGCCCAAAACGCAGCCAAAATCCAGCCCACATCCAGGAGAATATCCAGAGCATGGTTTGGAGGAAGCCAGGCCTCAAACAACGTGAAGCTGCAGCCCAAAATGCAGCCAAAATCCAGCCCACATCCAGGAGAATCTCAAGAGAAGGGGGTGGAGCAAGCCAGACCTCAAACCACGAGAAGCTCCAGCCCAAAATGCAGCCAAAATCCAGCGAACATCCGGGAGAATCTCAAGAGCAGGGGCTGGAGCAAGCCAGGCCTCAAACCACGAGAAGCTCCAGCCCAAAATGCAGCCAAAACGCAGCCCACATCCAGGAGAATCTCAAGAGCAGGGGGTGGAGCAAGCCAGGCCTCGAACCACGAGAAGCTCCAGCTCAAAATGCAGCCAATCTCAAGCCCACATCCGGGAGAGTATCAAGAGCAGGGGGTGGAGCAAGCCAGGCCTCAAACCACGAGAAGCTCCAGCCCAAAATGCAGCCAAACTCCAGCCCACATCCGGGAGAATCTCGAGAGCAGGGGGTGGAGCAAGCCAGGCCTCAAACCACGAGAAGCTCCAGCCCAAAACGCAGCCAAAATCCTGCCCACATCCGGGAGAATATCAAGAGCACTGGGTGGAGCAAGCCAAGCCTCACACCATGAGAAGTTCCAGCCCAAAATGCAGCAAAAATCCAGCCCACCTCCAGGAGAATCTCAAGAGCAGGGGGGTGGAGCAAGCCAGGCCTCAAACCACGAGAAGCTCCAGCCCAAAAGGCAGCCAAAATCCAGCCCACATCCGGGAGAATCTCAAGAGCACGTTAGTGGAGAAAGCCAAGCCTCAAACCATGATAAGCTCCAGCACAACAGGCAGCCAAAATGCAGCCCACATCCCGGAGAATCTCAAGAGCAGGGGGTTGCTCAAGGCAGGCCTCAAACCACGAGAAGCTCCAGCCCAAAAGGCAGCCAAAATGCAGCCCACCTCCGGGAGAATCTCAAGAGCAGGGTGTGGAGCAAGCCAGGCCTCAAACCACGAGAAGCTCCAGACGAAAAGACAGTCAAACCCCAGCCCAAATCCGGGAGAATCTCGAGAGCAGGGGGGTGGAGCAAGACAGGCCTCAAACCACGAGAAGCTCCAGCACAAAATGCAGCCAACTCCAGCCCACCTCCAGGAGAATCTCAAGAGCAGGGGGTGGAGCAAGGCAGGCCTCAAACCACGAGAAGCTCCAGCCCAAAAGGCAGCCAAACTCCAGCCCACATCCGGGAGAATCTCAAGAGCAGGGGGTGGAGCAAGCCAGGCCTCAAACCACGAGACACTCCAGCCCAAAAGGCAGTCAAAATCCAGCCCACATCCAGGAGAATCTCAAGAGCAGGGGTTGGAGCAATCCAGGCCTCAAACCACGAGAAGCTCCAGCCCAAAAGGCAGCCAAAATGCAGCCAACATGGAGGAGAATATAAAGAGCAGGGGGTGGAGAAAGCCAGGCCTCAAACCACGAGAAGCTCCAGCCCAAAAGGCAGCCAAAATCCAGAACACATCTTGGAGAATATCAAGAGCAGGTGGTGGAGCAAACCAGGCCTCAAACCACGAGAAGCTCCAGCTCAAAATGAAGCCAAAATCCAGCCCACATCCGGGAGAATATCAAGAGCAGGGGTTGGAGCAAACCAGGCCTCAAACCACGAGAAGCTCCAGCTGAAAAGGAAGCCAAACTCCAGCCCACATCCTGGAGAATTTCAAGAGCAGGGGGTGGAGCAAGCCTGGCCCCAAACCACGAGAAGCTCCAGCCCAAAAGACAGCCAACTCCAGCCCACATCCGGGAGAATCTCAAGAGAAGAGGGTGGAGCAAGCCAGGCTTCAAACCATGAGAATCTCCAGCCCAAAATGCAGCCAAAATCCAGCCCACATCTGGGAGAATCTCCAGAGCAGGGGGTGGAGCAAGCCAGGCCTCAGAATACGAGAAGCTCCAGCCCAAAAGGAAGCCAAAATCCAGCGCATATCCGGGAGAATCTCAAGAGCACGTTAGTGGAGCAAGCCAAGCCTCAATCCACGAGAATCTGCAGCCCAAAATGCAGCCAAAATCCAGCCCACATCCAGGAGAATATCCAGGGCAGGGTTTGGAGGAAGCCAGGCCTCAAAGCACAAGAAGCTACAGCCCAAAAGGCAGCCAAAATCCAGCCCACATCCGGGAGAATCTCAAGAGCAGGGGTTGGAGCAAGCCAGGCCTCAAAGCATGAGAAGCTCCAGACGAAAAGACAGTCAAACCCCAGCCCAAATCCGGGAGAATCTCGAGAGCAGGGGGGTGGAGCAAGACAGGCCTCAAACCACGAGAAGCTCCAGCACAAAATGCAGCCAACTCCAGCCCACCTCCAGGAGAATCTCAAGAGCAGGGGGTGGAGCAAGGCAGGCCTCAAACCACGAGAAGCTCCAGCCCAAAAGGCAGCCAAACTCCAGCCCACATCCGGGAGAATCTCAAGAGCAGGGGGTGGAGCAAGCCAGGCCTCAAACCACGAGACACTCCAGCCCAAAAGGCAGTCAAAATCCAGCCCACATCCAGGAGAATCTCAAGAGCAGGGGTTGGAGCAATCCAGGCCTCAAACCACGAGAAGCTCCAGCCCAAAAGGCAGCCAAAATGCAGCCAACATGGAGGAGAATATAAAGAGCAGGGGGTGGAGAAAGCCAGGCCTCAAACCACGAGAAGCTCCAGCCCAAAAGGCAGCCAAAATCCAGAACACATCTTGGAGAATATCAAGAGCAGGTGGTGGAGCAAACCAGGCCTCAAACCACGAGAAGCTCCAGCTCAAAATGAAGCCAAACTCCAGCCCACATCCGGGAGAATATCAAGAGCAGGGGTTGGAGCAAACCAGGCCTCAAACCACGAGAAGCTCCAGCTGAAAAGGAAGCCAAACTCCAGCCCACATCCGGGAGAATCTCAAGAGCAGGGGGTGGAGCAAGCCTGGCCCCAAACCACGAGAAGCTCCAGCCCAAAAGACAGCCAACTCCAGCCCACATCCGGGAGAATCTCAAGAGAAGAGGGTGGAGCAAGCCAGGCTTCAAACCATGAGAATCTCCAGCCCAAAATGCAGCCAAAATCCAGCCCACATCTGGGAGAATCTCCAGAGCAGGGGGTGGAGCAAGCCAGGCCTCAGAATACGAGAAGCTCCAGCCCAAAAGGAAGCCAAAATCCAGCGCATATCCGGGAGAATCTCAAGAGCACGTTAGTGGAGCAAGCCAAGCCTCAATCCACGAGAATCTGCAGCCCAAAATGCAGCCAAAATCCAGCCCACATCCAGGAGAATATCCAGAGCAGGGTTTGGAGGAAGCCAGGCCTCAAAGCACAAGAAGCTACAGCCCAAAAGGCAGCCAAAATCCAGCCCACATCCGGGAGAATCTCAAGAGCAGGGGTTGGAGCAAGCCAGGCCTCAAAGCATGAGAAGCTCCAGCACAAAAGGCAGCCAAAATAATCCGACATCCGGGAGAATCTCATAAGCAGGGTGTGGAGCAAGCCAGGCCTTAAAAACCACGAGAAGCTCCAGCCGAAAAGACAGTCAAACTCCAGCCCACATCAGGGAGGATATCAAGAGCAGGGGCTGGAGCAAGCCAGGTCTCAAACCTCGAGAAGCTCCAGCCCAAAAGGCAGCCAAACTCCAGCCCACATCCGGAAGAATCTCAAGAGCAGGGTGTGGAGCAAGGCAGGCCTCAAACCACGAGAACCTCCAGCCCAAAAGGCAGCCAAAATCCAGCCCACATCCGGGAGAATCTCAAGAGCAGGGTGTGGAGCAAGCCAGGCCTCAAACCACGAGAAGCTCCAGCCCAAAACGCAGCCAAAATCCTGCCCACGTCCGGGACAATATCAGGAGAAATGTGTGGAGAAAGCCAAGACTCACACCATGAGAAGTTCCAGCCCAAAATGCAGCAAATATCCAGCCCACATCCGGGAGAATCTCAAGAGCAGGGGGGTGGAGCAAGACAGGCCTCAAACCACGAGAAGCTCCAGCCCAAAAGGCAGCCAAAATCCAGCCCACATCCGGGAGAATCTCAAGAGCACGTTAGTGGAGAAAGCCAGGCCTCAAACCATGAGAAGCTCCAGCACAACAGGCAGCCAAAATGCAGCCCACATTTAGGAGAATCTCAAGAGCAGGGGGAGGAGAAAGCCAGGCCTCAAACCACGAGAAGCTCCAGCCCAAAAGACAGCCAACTCCAGCCCACATCCGGGAGAATCTCAAGAGAAGAGGGTGGAGCAAGCCAGGCTTCAAACCATGAGAATCTGCAGCCCAAAATGCAGCCAAAATCCAGCCCACATCCGGGAGAATCTCAAGAGCAGGGGTTGGAGCAAGCCAGGCCTCAAACCATGAGAAGCTCCAGACCAAAAGGCAGCCAAAATAATCCCACATCCGGGAGAATCTCAAGAGCACGTTAGTGGAGAAAGCCAAGCCTCAAACCATGAGAAGCTCCAGCACAACAGGCAGCCAAAATGCAGCCCACCTCCGGGAGAATCTCAAGAGCAGGGGGTGGAGCAAGCCAGGCCTCAAAGCATGAGAAGCTCCAGCACAAAATGCAGCCAACTCCAGCCCACCTCCAGGAGAATATCAAGAGCAGGGGGTGGAGCAAGCCAGGCCTCAAACCACGAGAAGCTCCAGCCCAAAATGCAGCCAACTTCCAGCCCACCTCCGGGAGAATCTCAAGAGCAGGGGGTGGAGCAAGGCAGGCCTCAAACCACGAGACGCTCCAGCCCAAAAGGCAGTCAAAATCCAGCCCACATCCAGGAGAATCTCAAGAGCAGGGGTTGGAGAAAGCCAGGCCTCAAACCACGAGAAGCTCCAGCCCAAAAGGCAGCCAAATTCCAGCCCACATAGCGTAGAATCTAAAGAGCAGGGGGTGGAGCAAGCCAGGCCTCAAACCACAAGAAGCTCCAGCCCAAAAGGCAGCCAAAATCCAGAACACATCTTGGAGAATATCAAGAGCAGGTGGTGGAGCAAACCAGGCCTCAAACCACGAGAAGCTCCAGCTCAAAAGGAAGCCAAACTCCAGCCCTCATCCGGGAGAATCTCAAGAGCAGGTGTTGGAGCAAACCAGGCCTCAAACCACGAGAAGCTCCAGCTGAAAAGGAAGCCAAACTCCAGCCCACATCCGGGAGAATTTCAAGAGCAGGGGGTGGAGCAAGCCTGGCCCCAAACCACGAGAAGCTCCAGCCCAAAATGCAGCCAAATTCCAGCCCACATTTAGGAGAATCTCAAGAGCAGGGGGAGGAGCAAACCAGGCCTCAAACCACGAGAAGCTCCAGCCCAAAAGGCAGCCAAAATGCAGCCCACATCTGGGAGAATCTCAAGAGCAGGGGGTTGGAGGAAGCCAGGCCTCAAACCACGAGAATCTCCAGCCCAAAAATGCAGCCAAAATGCAGCCAAAATCCAGCCCACCTCCGGGAGAATATCAAGAGCAGGGGGTGGAGCAAGCAAGGCCTCAAACCACGAGAAGCTCCAGCTCAAAACGCGGTTAATCTCCAGCCCACATAAGAAAGAATATCAAGAGCGGGGGGTGGAGCAAGCCAGGCCTCAAACCACGAGAATCTCCAGCTCGAAAGACAGCCAAAATGCAGCCCACATCCAGGAGAATATCAAGAGCAGAGGGTGGAGCAAGCCAGGCCTCAAACCACGAGAAGCTCCAGCCCAAAAATGCAGCCAAAATGCAGCCCACCTCCGGGAGAATATCAAGAGCAGGGGCTGGAGCAAGCCAGGCCTCAAACCACGAGAAGCTCCAGCCCAAAAATGCAGCCAAAATGCAGCCCACCTCCGGGAGAATCTCAAGAGCAGGGGCTGGAGCAAGCCAGGCCTCAAACCACGAGAAGCTCCAGCCCAAAATGCAGCCAACTCCAGCCCACATCTGGGAGAATATCAAGAGCAAGTGTTGGAGCAAGACAGGCCTCAATCCACCAGAATCTGCAGCCCAAAAACAGACAAAATCCAGCTGACATTCAGGAGAATATCAAGAGCAGGGGGTGGAGCAAGCCAGGCCTCAAACCATGAGAAGCTCCAGCCCAAAAGGCAGCCAAAATCCAGCCCACATCCGAGAGAATCTCAAGAGCAGGGGGTGGAGCAATTCAGGCCTCAAAACATGAGAAGCTCCAGCCCAAAAGGCAGCCAAAATGCAGCCCACATCCGGGAGAATCTCAAGAGCAGGGGTTGGAGCAAGCCAGGCCTCAAACCACGAGAAGCTCCAGCCCAAAATGCGGTCAAAATGCAGCCCACATCCGGGAGAATATCAAGTGCAGGGGGTGGAGCAAGCCAGGCTACAAAGCACGAGAAGCTCCAGCCCAAAAGGCAGCCAAAATGCAGCCCACATCCAGGAGAATATCCAGAGCATGGTTTGGAGGAAGCCAGGCCTCAAACAACGTGAAGCTCCAGCCCAAAATGCAGCCAAAATCCAGCCCACATCCAGGAGAATCTCAAGAGAAGGGGGTGGAGCAAGCCAGGCCTCAAACCACGAGAAGCTCCAGCCCAAAATGCAGCCAAAATCCAGCGAACATCCGGGAGAATCTCAAGAGCAGGGGCTGGAGCAAGCCAGGCCTCAAACCACGAGAAGCTCCGGCCCAAAATGCAGCCAAAATCCAGCCCACATCCAGGAGAATCTCAAGAGCAGGGGGTGGAGCAAGCCAGGCCTCAAACCACGAGAAGCTCCAGCTCAAAATGCAGCCAATCTCAAGCCCACATCCGGGAGAGTATCAAGAGCAGGGGGTGGAGCAAGCCAGGCCTCAAACCACGAGAAGCTCCAGCCCAAAAGGCAGCCAAAATCCAGCCCACCTCGGGGAGAATATCAAGAGCAGGGGTTGGAGCAAGGCAGGCCTGAAACCACGAGAAGCTTCAGCCCAAAATGCAGCCAAACTCCAGCCCACATCCGGGAGAATCTCGAGAGCAGGGGGTAGAGCAAGCCAGGCCTCAAACCACGAGAAGCTCCAGCCCAAAAGGCAGCCAAAATCCAGCCCACCTCCAGGAGAATCTCAAGAGGAGGGGGTGGAGCAATCCAGGCCTCAAACCTCGAGAAGCTCCAGCCCAAAAGGCAGCCAAAATCCAGCCCACATCCGGGAGAATCTCAAGAGCAGGGGTTGGAGCAAGCCAGACCTCAAACAACGTGAAGCTCCAGCCCAAAATGCAGCCAAAATCCAGCCCACATCCAGGAGAATATCAAGAGAAGTTGGTGGAGCAAGCCAGGCCTCAAACCACGAGAAGCTCCAGCCCAAAATGCAGCCAAAATGCAGCCCACATCCGGGAGAATCTCAAGAGCAGGGGCTGGAGCAAGCCAGGCCTCAAACCACGAGAAGCTCCAGCCCAAAATGCAGCCAAACTCCAGCCCACATCCAGGAGAATCTCAAGAGCAGGGGGTGGAGCAAGCCAGGCCTCAAACCACGAGAAGCTCCAGCTCAAAATGCAGCCAATCTCAAGCCCACATCCGGGAGAGTATCAAGAGCAGGGGGTGGAGCAAGCCAGGCCTCAAACCACGAGAAGCTCCAGCCCAAAAGGCAGCCAAAATCCAGAACACATCTTGGAGAATATCAAGAGCAGGGGTTGGAGCAAGGCAGGCCTGAAACCACGAGAAGCTCCAGCCCAAAAAGCAGCCAAACTCCAGCCCACATCCGGGAGAATCTCGAGAGCAGGGGGTGGAGCAAGCCAGGCCTCAAAGCATGAGAAGCTCCAGCACAAAATGCAGCCAACTCCAGCCCACCTCCAGGAGAATATCAAGAGCAGGGGGTGGAGCAAGCCAGGCCTCAAACCACAAGAAGCTCCAGCCCAAAAGGCAGCCAAATTCCAGCCCACATAGAGGAGAATCTAAAGAGCAGGGGGTGGAGTAAGCCAGGCCTCAAACCACGAGAAGCTCAAGCGCAAATGCAGCCAAAATCCAGAACACATCTTGGAGAATATCAAGAGCAGGTGGTAGAGCAAGCCAGGCCTCAAACCACGAGAAGCTCCAGCTCAAAAGGAAGCCAAACTCCAGCCCACATCCGGGAGAATATCAAGAGCAGGGGCTGGAGCAAGCCAGGCCTCAAACCACGAGAAGCTCCAGCCCGAAATGCAGCCAACTCCAGCCCACATCTGGGAGAATATCAAGAGCAGGGGTTGGAGCAAGCCAGGCCTCAAACCATGAGAAGCTCCAGCCCAAAAGGCAGCCAAAATGCAGCCCACATCCGGGAGAATCTCAAGAGCAGGGAGTGGAGCAAGACAGGCCTCAATCCACCAGAATCTGCAGCCCAAAAAGCAGCCAAAATCCAGCGCACATCCAGGAGAATACCAAGACCACGTTAGTGGAGCAAGCCAGGCCTCAATCCACAAGAAGCTGCAGCCCAAAAGGCAGCCAAAATGCAGCCCACATTCGGGAGAATCTCAAGAGCAGGGAGTGGAGCAAACCAGGCCTCAAACCACGAGAAGCTCCAGCCCAAAATGCAGTCAAACTCCAGCCCACATCTGGGAGAATCTCAAGAGCAGGGGGTGGAGCAAGCCAGGCCTCAAAGCATGAGAACTTGAAGCCCAAAATACAGCCAAAACGCAGCCCACATCCAGGAGAATCTCAAGAGCAGGAGGTGGAGCAAGCCAGGCCTCAAACCACGAGAAGCTCCAGCCCAAAAGGCAGCCAAAATCCAGCCCACATCCGAGAGAATCTCAAGAGCAGGGGGTGGAGCAATCCAGGCCTCAAAACATGAGAAGCTCCAGCCCAAAATGCAGCCAAAATCCAGCCCACGTCCGGGAGAATCTCAAGAGCAGGGGGTGGAGCAATCCAGGCTTCAAACCACGAGAAGCTCCAGCCCAAAAAGCAGCCAAAATCCAGCCCACATCCAGGAGAATATCCAGAGCATGGTTTGGAGGAAGCCAGGCCTCAAACAACGTGAAGCTGCAGCCCAAAATGCAGCCAAAATCCAGCGAACATCCGGGAGAATCTCAAGAGCAGGGGCTGGAGCAAGCCAGGCCTCAAACCACGAGAAGCTCCAGCCCAAAATGCAGCCAAAACGCAGCCCACATCCAGGAGAATCTCAAGAGCAGGGGGTGGAGCAAGCCAGGCCTCGAACCACGAGAAGCTCCAGCTCAAAATGCAGCCAATCTCAAGCCCACATCCGGGAGAGTATCAAGAGCAGGGGGTGGAGCAAGCCAGGCCTCAAACCACGAGAAGCTCCAGCCCAAAATGCAGCCAAACTCCAGCCCACATCCGGGAGAATCTCGAGAGCAGGGGGTGGAGCAAGCCAGGCCTCAAAGCATGAGAAGCTCCAGCACAAAATGCAGCCAACTCCAGCCCACCTCCAGGAGAATATTGAGAGCAGGGGTTGGAGCAAGCCAGGCCTGAAACCACGAGAAGCTCCAGCCCAAAAAGCAGTCAAAATCCAGCCCACATCCAGGAGAATCTCAAGAGCAGGGGTTGGAGCAAGCCAGGCCTCAAACCACGAGAAGCTCCAGCCCAAAACGCAGCCAAAATCCTGCCCACATCCGGGAGAATATCAAGAGCACTGGGTGGAGCAAGCCAAGCCTCACACCATGAGAAGTTCCAGCCCAAAATGCAGCAAAAATCCAGCCCACCTCCAGGAGAATCTCAAGAGCAGGGGGGTGGAGCAAGACAGGCCTCAAACCACGAGAAGCTCCAGCCCAAAAGGCAGCCAAAATCCAGCCCACATCCGGGAGAATCTCAAGAGCACGTTAGTGGAGAAAGCCAAGTCTCAAACCATGATAATCTCCAGCACAACAGGCAGCCAAAATGCAGCCCACATCCCGGAGAATCTCAAGAGCAGGGGGTTGCTCAAGGCAGGCCTCAAACCACGAGAAGCTCCAGCCCAAAAGGCAGCCAAAATGCAGCCCACCTCCGGGAGAATCTCAAGAGCAGGGTGTGGAGCAAGCCAGGCCTCAAACCACGAGAAGTTCCAGACGAAAAGACAGTCAAACCCCAGCCCAAATCCGGGAGAATCTCGAGAGCAGGGGGTGGAGCAAGCCAGGCCTCAAAGCATGAGAAGCTCCAGCACAAAATGCAGCCAACTCCAGCCCACCTCCAGGAGAATCTCAAGAGCAGGGGGTGGAGCAAGGCAGGCCTCAAACCACGAGAAGCTCCAGCCCAAAAGGCAGCCAAACTCCAGCCCACATCCGGGAGAATCTCAAGAGCAGGGGGTGGAGCAAGCCAGGCCTCAAACCACGAGACACTCCAGCCCAAAAGGCAGTCAAAATCCAGCCCACATCCAGGAGAATCTCAAGAGCAGGGGTTGGAGCAATCCAGGCCTCAAACCACGAGAAGCTCCAGCCCAAAAGGCAGCCAAAATGCAGCCAACATGGAGGAGAATATAAAGAGCAGGGGGTGGAGCAAGCCAGGCCTCAAACCACAAGAAGCTCCAGCCCAAAAGGCAGCCAAAATCCAGAACACATCTTGGAGAATATCAAGAGCAGGTGGTGGAGCAAACCAGGCCTCAAACCACGAGAAGCTCCAGCTCAAAAGGAAGCCAAACTCCAGCCCACATCCGGGAGAATATCAAGAGCAGGGGTTGGAGCAAACCAGGCCTCAAACCACGAGAAGCTCCAGCTGAAAAGGAAGCCAAACTCCAGCCCACATCCGGGAGAATTTCAAGAGCAGGGGGTGGAGCAAGCCAGGCTTCAAACCATGAGAATCTCCAGCCCAAAATGCAGCCAAAATCCAGCCCACATCTGGGAGAATCTCCAGAGCAGGGGGTGGAGCAAGCCAGGCCTCAGACCACGAGAAGCTCCAGCCCAAAAGGCAGCCAAAATCCAGCGCATATCCTGGAGAATCTCAAGAGCACGTTAGTGGAGCAAGCCAAGCCTCAATCCACGAGAATCTGCAGCCCAAAATGCAGCCAAAATCCAGCCCACATCCAGGAGAATATCCAGAGCAGGGTTTGGAGGAAGCCAGGCCTCAAACCACAAGAAGCTGCAACCCAAAAGGCAGCCAAAATCCAGCCCACATCCGGGAGAATCTCAAGAGCAGGGGTTGGAGCAAGCCAGGCCTCAAAGCATGAGAAGCTCCAGCCCAAAAGGCAGCCAAACTCCAGCCCACATCCGGAAGAATCTCAAGAGCAGGGGGTGGAGCAAGGCAGGCCTCAAACCACGAGAACCTCCAGCCCAAAAGGCAGCCAAAATCCAGCCCACATCCGGGAGAATCTCAAGAGCAGGGTGTGGAGCAAGCCAGGCCTCAAACCACGAGAAGCTCCAGCCCAAAAGGCAGCCAAAATCCTGCCCACATCCGGGACAATATCAAGAGCACTGGGTGGAGAAAGCCAAGACTCACACCATGAGAAGTTCCAGCCCAAAATGCAGCAAAAATCCAGCCCACATCCGGGAGAATCTCAAGAGCAGGGGGGTGGAGCAAGACAGGCCTCAAACCACGAGAAGCTCCAGCCCAAAAGGCAGCCAAAATCCAGCCCACATCCGGGAGAATCTCAAGAGCACGTTAGTGGAGAAAGCCAGGCCTCAAACCATGAGAAGCTCCAGCACAACAGGCAGCCAAAATGCAGCCCACATTTAGGAGAATCTCAAGAGCAGGGGGAGGAGAAAGCCAGGCCTCAAACCACGAGAAGCTCCAGCCCAAAATGCGGTCAAAATCCAGCGCATATCCGGGAGAATATCAAGAGCAGGGGGTGGAGGAAGCCAGGCCTCAAACAACGTGAAGCTGCAGCCCAAAATGCAGCCAAAATCCAGCCCACATCCAGGAGAATCTCAAGAGAAGGGGGTGGAGCAAGCCAGACCTCAAACCACGAGAAGCTCCAGCCCAAAATGCAGCCAAAATCCAGCGAACATCCGGGAGAATCTCAAGAGCAGGGGCTGGAGCAAGCCAGGCCTCAAACCACGAGAAGCTCCAGCCCAAAATGCAGCCAAACTCCAGCCCACATCTGGGAGAATCTCAAGAGCAGGGGGTGGAGCAAGCCAGGCCTCAAAGCATGAGAACTTGAAGCCCAAAATGCAGCCAAAACGCAGCCCACATCCAGGAGAATCTCAAGAGCAGGAGGTGGAGCAAGCCAGGCCTCAAACCACGAGAAGCTCCAGCCCAAAAGGCAGCCAAAATCCAGCCCACATCCGAGAGAATCTCAAGAGCAGGGGGTGGAGCAATCCAGGCCTCAAAACATGAGAAGCTCCAGCCCAAAAGGCAGCCAAAATCCAGCCCACATCCGGGAGAATCTCAAGAGCAGGGGGTGGAGCAATCCAGGCTTCAAACCACGAGAAGCTCCAGCCCAAAACGCAGCCAAAATCCAGCCCACATCCAGGAGAATATCCAGAGCATGGTTTGGAGGAAGCCAGGCCTCAAACAACGTGAAGCTGCAGCCCAAAATGCAGCCAAAATCCAGCCCACATCCAGGAGAATCTCAAGAGAAGGGGGTGGAGCAAGCCAGACCTCAAACCACAAGAAGCTCCAGCCCAAAATGCAGCCAAAACGCAGCCCACATCCAGGAGAATCTCAAGAGCAGGGGGTGGAGCAAGCCAGGCCTCGAACCACGAGAAGCTCCAGCTCAAAATGCAGCCAATCTCAAGCCCACATCCGGGAGAGTATCAAGAGCAGGGGGTGGAGCAAGCCAGGCCTCAAACCACGAGAAGCTCCAGCCCAAAATGCAGCCAAACTCCAGCCCACATCCGGGAGAATCTCGAGAGCAGGGGGTGGAGCAAGCCAGGCCTCAAAGCATGAGAAGCTCCAGCACAAAATGCAGCCAACTCCAGCCCACCTCCAGGAGAATATTGAGAGCAGGGGTTGGAGCAAGCCAGGCCTCAAACCACGAGAAGCTCCAGCCCAAAAAGCAGTCAAAATCCAGCCCACATCCAGGAGAATCTCAAGAGCAGGGGTTGGAGCAAGCCAGGCCTCAAACCACGAGAAGCTCCAGCCCAAAACGCAGCCAAAATCCTGCCCACATCCGGGAGAATATCAAGAGCACTGGGTGGAGCAAGCCAAGCCTCACACCATGAGAAGTTCCAGCCCAAAATGCAGCAAAAATCCAGCCCACCTCCAGGAGAATCTCAAGAGCAGGGGGGTGGAGCAAGACAGGCCTCAAACCACGAGAAGCTCCAGCCCAAAAGGCAGCCAAAATCCAGCCCACATCCGGGAGAATCTCAAGAGCACGTTAGTGGAGAAAGCCAAGCCTCAAACCACGAGAAGCTCCAGCCCAAAAGGCAGCCAAAATCCAGCCCACATCCGAGAGAATCTCAAGAGCAGGGGGTGGAGCAATCCAGGCCTCAAAACATGAGAAGCTCCAGCCCAAAATGCAGCCAAAATCCAGCCCACGTCCGGGAGAATCTCAAGAGCAGGGGGTGGAGCAATCCAGGCTTCAAACCACGAGAAGCTCCAGCCCAAAAAGCAGCCAAAATCCAGCCCACATCCAGGAGAATATCCAGAGCATGGTTTGGAGGAAGCCAGGCCTCAAACAACGTGAAGCTGCAGCCCAAAATGCAGCCAAAATCCAGCGAACATCCGGGAGAATCTCAAGAGCAGGGGCTGGAGCAAGCCAGGCCTCAAACCACGAGAAGCTCCAGCCCAAAATGCAGCCAAAACGCAGCCCACATCCAGGAGAATCTCAAGAGCAGGGGGTGGAGCAAGCCAGGCCTCGAACCACGAGAAGCTCCAGCTCAAAATGCAGCCAATCTCAAGCCCACATCCGGGAGAGTATCAAGAGCAGGGGGTGGAGCAAGCCAGGCCTCAAACCACGAGAAGCTCCAGCCCAAAATGCAGCCAAACTCCAGCCCACATCCGGGAGAATCTCGAGAGCAGGGGGTGGAGCAAGCCAGGCCTCAAAGCATGAGAAGCTCCAGCACAAAATGCAGCCAACTCCAGCCCACCTCCAGGAGAATATTGAGAGCAGGGGTTGGAGCAAGCCAGGCCTGAAACCACGAGAAGCTCCAGCCCAAAAAGCAGTCAAAATCCAGCCCACATCCAGGAGAATCTCAAGAGCAGGGGTTGGAGCAAGCCAGGCCTCAAACCACGAGAAGCTCCAGCCCAAAACGCAGCCAAAATCCTGCCCACATCCGGGAGAATATCAAGAGCACTGGGTGGAGCAAGCCAAGCCTCACACCATGAGAAGTTCCAGCCCAAAATGCAGCAAAAATCCAGCCCACCTCCAGGAGAATCTCAAGAGCAGGGGGGTGGAGCAAGACAGGCCTCAAACCACGAGAAGCTCCAGCCCAAAAGGCAGCCAAAATCCAGCCCACATCCGGGAGAATCTCAAGAGCACGTTAGTGGAGAAAGCCAAGCCTCAAACCATGATAATCTCCAGCACAACAGGCAGCCAAAATGCAGCCCACATGGAGGAGAATATCAAGAGCAGGGGGTTGCTCAAGGCAGGCCTCAAACCACGAGAAGCTCCAGCCCAAAAGGCAGCCAAAATGCAGCCCACCTCCGGGAGAATCTCAAGAGCAGGGTGTGGAGCAAGCCAGGCCTCAAACCACGAGAAGTTCCAGACGAAAAGACAGTCAAACCCCAGCCCAAATCCGGGAGAATCTCGAGAGCAGGGGGTGGAGCAAGCCAGGCCTCAAACCATGAGAAGCTCCAGCACAAAATGCAGCCAACTCCAGCCCACCTCCAGGAGAATCTCAAGAGCAGGGGGTGGAGCAAGGCAGGCCTCAAACCACGAGAAGCTCCAGCCCAAAAGGCAGCCAAACTCCAGCCCACATCCGGGAGAATCTCAAGAGCAGGGGGTGGAGCAAGCCAGG
Source organism: Rhynochetos jubatus (assembly GCA_027574665.1). Taxonomy (NCBI): domain Eukaryota; kingdom Metazoa; phylum Chordata; class Aves; order Eurypygiformes; family Rhynochetidae; genus Rhynochetos; species Rhynochetos jubatus. The sequence continues at coordinate 329,120 of JAQBHY010000093.1, forward strand.
CCTCAAACCACGAGACACTCCAGCCCAAAAGGCAGTCAAAATCCAGCCCACATCCAGGAGAATCTCAAGAGCAGGGGTTGGAGCAATCCAGGCCTCAAACCACGAGAAGCTCCAGCCCAAAAGGCAGCCAAAATGCAGCCAACATGGAGGAGAATATAAAGAGCAGGGGGTGGAGCAAGCCAGGCCTCAAACCACAAGAAGCTCCAGCCCAAAAGGCAGCCAAAATCCAGAACACATCTTGGAGAATATCAAGAGCAGGTGGTGGAGCAAACCAGGCCTCAAACCACGAGAAGCTCCAGCTCAAAAGGAAGCCAAACTCCAGCCCACATCCGGGAGAATATCAAGAGCAGGGGTTGGAGCAAACCAGGCCTCAAACCACGAGAAGCTCCAGCTGAAAAGGAAGCCAAACTCCAGCCCACATCCGGGAGAATTTCAAGAGCAGGGGGTGGAGCAAGCCAGGCTTCAAACCACGAGAATCTCCAGCCCAAAATGCAGCCAAAATCCAGCCCACATCTGGGAGAATCTCCAGAGCAGGGGGTGGAGCAAGCCAGGCCTCAGACCACGAGAAGCTCCAGCCCAAAAGGCAGCCAAAATCCAGCGCATATCCTGGAGAATCTCAAGAGCACGTTAGTGGAGCAAGCCAAGCCTCAATCCACGAGAATCTGCAGCCCAAAATGCAGCCAAAATCCAGCCCACATCCAGGAGAATATCCAGAGCAGGGTTTGGAGGAAGCCAGGCCTCAAACCACAAGAAGCTGCAACCCAAAAGGCAGCCAAAATCCAGCCCACATCCGGGAGAATCTCAAGAGCAGGGGTTGGAGCAAGCCAGGCCTCAAAGCATGAGAAGCTCCAGCCCAAAAGGCAGCCAAACTCCAGCCCACATCCGGAAGAATCTCAAGAGCAGGGGGTGGAGCAAGGCAGGCCTCAAACCACGAGAACCTCCAGCCCAAAAGGCAGCCAAAATCCAGCCCACATCCGGGAGAATCTCAAGAGCAGGGTGTGGAGCAAGCCAGGCCTCAAACCACGAGAAGCTCCAGCCCAAAAGGCAGCCAAAATCCTGCCCACATCCGGGACAATATCAAGAGCACTGGGTGGAGAAAGCCAAGACTCACACCATGAGAAGTTCCAGCCCAAAATGCAGCAAAAATCCAGCCCACATCCGGGAGAATCTCAAGAGCAGGGGGGTGGAGCAAGACAGGCCTCAAACCACGAGAAGCTCCAGCCCAAAAGGCAGCCAAAATCCAGCCCACATCCGGGAGAATCTCAAGAGCACGTTAGTGGAGAAAGCCAGGCCTCAAACCATGAGAAGCTCCAGCACAACAGGCAGCCAAAATGCAGCCCACATTTAGGAGAATCTCAAGAGCAGGGGGAGGAGAAAGCCAGGCCTCAAACCACGAGAAGCTCCAGCCCAAAATGCGGTCAAAATCCAGCGCATATCCGGGAGAATATCAAGAGCAGGGGGTGGAGGAAGCCAGGCCTCAAACAACGTGAAGCTGCAGCCCAAAATGCAGCCAAAATCCAGCCCACATCCAGGAGAATCTCAAGAGAAGGGGGTGGAGCAAGCCAGACCTCAAACCACGAGAAGCTCCAGCCCAAAATGCAGCCAAAATCCAGCGAACATCCGGGAGAATCTCAAGAGCAGGGGCTGGAGCAAGCCAGGCCTCAAACCACGAGAAGCTCCAGCCCAAAATGCAGCCAAACTCCAGCCCACATCTGGGAGAATCTCAAGAGCAGGGGGTGGAGCAAGCCAGGCCTCAAAGCATGAGAACTTGAAGCCCAAAATGCAGCCAAAACGCAGCCCACATCCAGGAGAATCTCAAGAGCAGGAGGTGGAGCAAGCCAGGCCTCAAACCACGAGAAGCTCCAGCCCAAAAGGCAGCCAAAATCCAGCCCACATCCGAGAGAATCTCAAGAGCAGGGGGTGGAGCAATCCAGGCCTCAAAACATGAGAAGCTCCAGCCCAAAAGGCAGCCAAAATCCAGCCCACATCCGGGAGAATCTCAAGAGCAGGGGGTGGAGCAATCCAGGCTTCAAACCACGAGAAGCTCCAGCCCAAAACGCAGCCAAAATCCAGCCCACATCCAGGAGAATATCCAGAGCATGGTTTGGAGGAAGCCAGGCCTCAAACAACGTGAAGCTGCAGCCCAAAATGCAGCCAAAATCCAGCCCACATCCAGGAGAATCTCAAGAGAAGGGGGTGGAGCAAGCCAGACCTCAAACCACAAGAAGCTCCAGCCCAAAATGCAGCCAAAACGCAGCCCACATCCAGGAGAATCTCAAGAGCAGGGGGTGGAGCAAGCCAGGCCTCGAACCACGAGAAGCTCCAGCTCAAAATGCAGCCAATCTCAAGCCCACATCCGGGAGAGTATCAAGAGCAGGGGGTGGAGCAAGCCAGGCCTCAAACCACGAGAAGCTCCAGCCCAAAATGCAGCCAAACTCCAGCCCACATCCGGGAGAATCTCGAGAGCAGGGGGTGGAGCAAGCCAGGCCTCAAAGCATGAGAAGCTCCAGCACAAAATGCAGCCAACTCCAGCCCACCTCCAGGAGAATATTGAGAGCAGGGGTTGGAGCAAGCCAGGCCTCAAACCACGAGAAGCTCCAGCCCAAAAAGCAGTCAAAATCCAGCCCACATCCAGGAGAATCTCAAGAGCAGGGGTTGGAGCAAGCCAGGCCTCAAACCACGAGAAGCTCCAGCCCAAAACGCAGCCAAAATCCTGCCCACATCCGGGAGAATATCAAGAGCACTGGGTGGAGCAAGCCAAGCCTCACACCATGAGAAGTTCCAGCCCAAAATGCAGCAAAAATCCAGCCCACCTCCAGGAGAATCTCAAGAGCAGGGGGGTGGAGCAAGACAGGCCTCAAACCACGAGAAGCTCCAGCCCAAAAGGCAGCCAAAATCCAGCCCACATCCGGGAGAATCTCAAGAGCACGTTAGTGGAGAAAGCCAAGCCTCAAACCATGATAAGCTCCAGCACAACAGGCAGCCAAAATGCAGCCCACATTTAGGAGAATCTCAAGAGCAGGGGGTTGCTCAAGGCAGGCCTCAAACCACGAGAAGCTCCAGCCCAAAAGGCAGCCAAAATGCAGCCCACCTCCGGGAGAATCTCAAGAGCAGGGTGTGGAGCAAGCCAGGCCTCAAACCACGAGAAGCTCCAGACGAAAAGACAGTCAAACCCCAGCCCAAATCCGGGAGAATCTCGAGAGCAGGGGGTGGAGCAAGCCAGGCCTCAAAGCATGAGAAGCTCCAGCACAAAATGCAGCCAACTCCAGCCCACCTCCAGGAGAATCTCAAGAGCAGGGGGTGGAGCAAGGCAGGCCTCAAACCACGAGAAGCTCCAGCCCAAAAGGCAGCCAAACTCCAGCCCACATCCGGGAGAATCTCAAGAGCAGGGGGTGGAGCAAGCCAGGCCTCAAACCACGAGACACTCCAGCCCAAAAGGCAGTCAAAATCCAGCCCACATCCAGGAGAATCTCAAGAGCAGGGGTTGGAGCAATCCAGGCCTCAAACCACGAGAAGCTCCAGCCCAAAAGGCAGCCAAAATGCAGCCAACATGGAGGAGAATATAAAGAGCAGGGGGTGGAGAAAGCCAGGCCTCAAACCACGAGAAGCTCCAGCCCAAAAGGCAGCCAAAATCCAGAACACATCTTGGAGAATATCAAGAGCAGGTGGTGGAGCAAACCAGGCCTCAAACCACGAGAAGCTCCAGCTCAAAATGAAGCCAAACTCCAGCCCACATCCGGGAGAATATCAAGAGCAGGGGTTGGAGCAAACCAGGCCTCAAACCACGAGAAGCTCCAGCTGAAAAGGAAGCCAAACTCCAGCCCACATCCTGGAGAATTTCAAGAGCAGGGGGTGGAGCAAGCCTGGCCCCAAACCACGAGAAGCTCCAGCCCAAAAGACAGCCAACTCCAGCCCACATCCGGGAGAATCTCAAGAGAAGAGGGTGGAGCAAGCCAGGCTTCAAACCATGAGAATCTGCAGCCCAAAATGCAGCCAAAATCCAGCCCACATCTGGGAGAATCTCCAGAGCAGGGGGTGGAGCAAGCCAGGCCTCAGAATACGAGAAGCTCCAGCCCAAAAGGAAGCCAAAATCCAGCGCATATCCGGGAGAATCTCAAGAGCACGTTAGTGGAGCAAGCCAAGCCTCAATCCACGAGAATCTGCAGCCCAAAATGCAGCCAAAATCCAGCCCACATCCAGGAGAATATCCAGAGCAGGGTTTGGAGGAAGCCAGGCCTCAAAGCACAAGAAGCTACAGCCCAAAAGGCAGCCAAAATCCAGCCCACATCCGGGAGAATCTCAAGAGCAGGGGTTGGAGCAAGCCAGGCCTCAAAGCATGAGAAGCTCCAGCACAAAAGGCAGCCAAAATAATCCGACATCCGGGAGAATCTCATAAGCAGGGTGTGGAGCAAGCCAGGCCTTAAAAACCACGAGAAGCTCCAGCCGAAAAGACAGTCAAACTCCAGCCCACATCAGGGAGGATATCAAGAGCAGGGGCTGGAGCAAGCCAGGTCTCAAACCTCGAGAAGCTCCAGCCCAAAAGGCAGCCAAACTCCAGCCCACATCCGGAAGAATCTCAAGAGCAGGGTGTGGAGCAAGGCAGGCCTCAAACCACGAGAACCTCCAGCCCAAAAGGCAGCCAAAATCCAGCCCACATCCGGGAGAATCTCAAGAGCAGGGTGTGGAGCAAGCCAGGCCTCAAACCACGAGAAGCTCCAGCCCAAAACGCAGCCAAAATCCTGCCCACGTCCGGGACAATATCAGGAGAACTGGGTGGAGAAAGCCAAGACTCACACCATGAGAAGTTCCAGCCCAAAATGCAGCAAAAATCCAGCCCACATCCGGGAGAATCTCAAGAGCAGGGGGGTGGAGCAAGACAGGCCTCAAACCACGAGAAGCTCCAGCCCAAAAGGCAGCCAAAATCCAGCCCACATCCGGGAGAATCTCAAGAGCACGTTAGTGGAGAAAGCCAGGCCTCAAACCATGAGAAGCTCCAGCACAACAGGCAGCCAAAATGCAGCCCACATTTAGGAGAATCTCAAGAGCAGGGGGAGGAGAAAGCCAGGCCTCAAACCACGAGAAGCTCCAGCCCAAAAGACAGCCAACTCCAGCCCACATCCGGGAGAATCTCAAGAGAAGAGGGTGGAGCAAGCCAGGCTTCAAACCATGAGAATCTGCAGCCCAAAATGCAGCCAAAATCCAGCCCACATCCGGGAGAATCTCAAGAGCAGGGGTTGGAGCAAGCCAGGCCTCAAACCATGAGAAGCTCCAGCCCAAAAGGCAGCCAAAATAATCCCACATCCGGGAGAATCTCATAAGCAGGGTGTGGAGCAAGCCAGGCCTCAAACCACGAGAAGCTCCAGCCGAAAAGACAGTCAAACTGCAGCCCACATCAGGGAGGATATCAAGAGCAGGGGCTGGAGCAAGCCAGGTCTCAAACCTCGAGAAGCTCCAGCCCAAAAAGCAGCCAAACTCCAGCCCACATCCGGAAGAATCTCAAGAGCAGTGGGTGGAGCGAGGCAGGCCTCAAACCACGAGAAGCTCCAGCCCAAAAGGCAGCCAAAATCCAGCCCACATCCGGGAGAATATCAAGAGCAGGGTGTAGAGCAAGCCAGGCCTCAAACCACGAGAAGCTCCAGCCCAAAAGGCAGCCAAAATCCTGCCCACATCCAGGAGAATATCAAGAGCACTGGGTGGAGCAAGCCAAGCCTCACACCATGAGAAGTTCCAGCCCAAAATGCAGCAAAAATCCAGCCCACATCCGGGAGAATCTCAAGAGCAGGGGGGTGGAGCAAGCCAGGCCTCAAACCACGAGAAGCTCCAGCCCAAAAGGCAGCCAAAATCCAGCCCACATCCGGGAGAATCTCAAGAGCACGTTAGTGGAGAAAGCCAAGCCTCAAACCATGAGAAGCTCCAGCACAACAGGCAGCCAAAATGCAGCCCACCTCCGGGAGAATCTCAAGAGCAGGGGGTGGAGCAAGCCAGGCCTCAAAGCATGAGAAGCTCCAGCACAAAATGCAGCCAACTCCAGCCCACCTCCAGGAGAATATCAAGAGCAGGGGGTGGAGCAAGGCAGGCCTCAAACCACGAGAAGCTCCAGCCCAAAATGCAGCCAAATTCCAGCCCACCTCCGGGAGAATCTGAAGAGCAGGGGGTGGAGCAAGGCAGGCCTCAAACCACGAGACGCTCCAGCCCAAAAGGCAGTCAAAATCCAGCCCACATCCAGGAGAATCTCAAGAGCAGGGGTTGGAGAAAGCCAGGCCTCAAACCACGAGAAGCTCCAGCCCAAAAGGCAGCCAAATTCCAGCCCACATAGCGTAGAATCTAAAGAGCAGGGGGTGGAGCAAGCCAGGCCTCAAACCACGAGAAGCTCCAGCCCAAAAGGCAGCCAAAATCCAGAACACATCTTGGAGAATATCAAGAGCAGGTGGTGGAGCAAACCAGGCCTCAAACCACGAGAAGCTCCAGCTCAAAAGGAAGCCAAACTCCAGCCCTCATCCGGGAGAATCTCAAGAGCAGGTGTTGGAGCAAACCAGGCCTCAAACCACGAGAAGCTCCAGCTGAAAAGGAAGCCAAACTCCAGCCCACATCCGGGAGAATTTCAAGAGCAGGGGGTGGAGCAAGCCTGGCCCCAAACCACGAGAAGCTCCAGCCCAAAATGCAGCCAAATTCCAGCCCACATTTAGGAGAATCTCAAGAGCAGGGGGAGGAGAAAGCCAGGCCTCAAACCACGGGAAGCTCCAGCCCAAAAGACAGCCAACTCCAGCCCACATCCGGGAGAATCTCAAGAGAAGAGGGTGGAGCAAGCCAGGCTTCAAACCATGAGAATCTCCAGCCCAAAAGGCAGCCAAAATCCAGCCCACATCCGGGAGAATCTCCAGAGCAGGGGGTGGAGCAAGCCAGGCCTCAGACCACGAGAAGCTCCAGCCCAAAAGGCAGCCAAAATCCAGCGCATATCCGGGAGAATCTCAAGAGCACGTTAGTGGAGCAAGCCAAGCCTCAATCCACGAGAATCTGCAGCCCAAAATGCAGCCAAAATCCAGCCCACATCCAGGAGAATATCCAGAGCAGGGTTTGGAGGAAGCCAGGCCTCAAACCACAAGAAGCTGCAGCCAAAAAGGCAGCCAAAATCCAGCCCACATCCGGGAGAATCTCAAGAGCAGGGGGTGGAGAAAGCCAGGCCTCAAACCATGAGAAGCTCCAGCCCAAAAGGCAGCCAAAATTATCCCACATCCGGGAGAATCTCAAGAGCAGGGGCTGGAGCAAGCCAGGCCTCAAACCACGAGAAGTTCCAGCCCAAGATTCAGCCAAAATGCAGCCCACATCCGGGAGAAACTCAAGAGCAGGGGATGAAGCAAGCCAGGCCTCAAACCACGAGAAGCTCAAGCCCAAAAGGCAACCAAAATCCAGCCCACCTCCGGGAGAATCTCAAGAGCAGGGGGTGGAGCAAGCCATGCCTCAAACCATGAGAAGCTCCAGCCCAAAAGGCAGCCAAAATCCAGCCCACATCCGAGAGAATCTCAAGAGCAGGGTGTGGAGCAAGCCAGGCCTCAAACCACGAGAAACTCCAGCCCAAAATGCAGACAACTCCAGCCCACATCCAGGAGAATATCAAGAGCAGGGGGTGGAGAAAGCCAGGCCTCAAACCACGAGAAGCTCCAGCCCAAAATGCAGCCAAACTGCAGCCCACATCCGGGAGAATCTCAAGAGCAGGGGGTGGAGCAAGCCAGGCCTCAAACCACGAGAAGCTCCAGCCCAAAATGCAGCCAACTCCAGCCCACATCTGGGAGAATATCAAGAGCAGGGGGTGGAGAAAGCCAGGCCTCAAACCACGAGAAGCTCCAGCCCGAAATGCAGCCAAAATGCAGCCCACCTCCAGGAGAATCTCAAGACCAGGGTTTGGATTAATCCAGGACTCAAACCACGAGAAGCTCCTGCCCAAAATGCAGCCAAAATGCAGCCCACATTTGGGAGAATCTCAAGAGCAGGGGGTGGAGCAATCTAGGCCTCAAACCACGAGAAGCTCCAGCCCAAGATTCAGCCAAATTCCAGCCGAAATGAAGGAGAATATAAAGAGCAGGAGTTGGAGGAAGCCAGGCCTCAAACCACGACAAGCTCCAGCCCAAAAGGCAGCCAACTTGCAGCACACATCCGGGAGAATCTCAAGAGCAGGGGGTGGAGAAAGCCAGGCCTCAAACCACGAGAAGCTCCCGCCCAAAAGGCAGCCAAAATGCAGCCCACATCCGGGAGAATCTCAAGAGCAGGGGGTTGCAGCAAGCCAGGCATCAAACCACGAGAAGCTCCAACCAAAAATGCAGCCAAACTCCAGCCCACATCCGGGAGAATATCAAGAGCAGGAATTGGAGCAAGCCAGGCCTCAAACCACGAGAAGCTCCAGCCCAAAATGCAGCCAAAATGCAGCCAACATCCGGGAGAATCTCAAGAGCAGGGGGTGGAGCAAGCCAGGCCTCAAACCACGAGAAGCTCCAGCCCAAAAGGCAGCCAAAGTCCAGCACACATCCGGGAGAATCTCAAGAGCAGGGGGTGGAGCAAGCCAGGCCTCAAACCACGAGAAGCTCCAGCCCAAAAGACAGCCAAACTCTAGCCCACATCCGCGAGAATCTCAAGAGCAGGGGTTGGAGCAAGCCAGGCCTCAAACCACGAGAAGCTCCAGCCCAAAAGGCAGCCAAAGTCCAGCACACATCCGGGAGAATCTCAAGAGCAGGGGGTGGAGCAAGCCAGGCCTCAAACCACAAGAAGCTTCAGTCAAAAAAAAAGCCAAAATGCATCCCACATCTGGGAGAATATCAAGAGCAGGGGGTGGAGCAACCCAGGCCTCAAACCACGAGAAGCTGCAGCCCAAAACGCAGCCAAAATCCAGCCCACATCCGGGAGAATCTCAAGAGCAGGGGGTGGAGCAAGGCAGGTCTTAAACCACGAGAAGCTCCAGCTTAAAAGGCAGCCAAAATGCAGCCCACATCCGGGAGAATCTCAAGAGCAGGGGGTGGAGCAAGCCAGGCCTCAAACCACGAGAAGCTCCAGCCCAAAAGGCAGCCAAAATCCAGCCCACATCCGGGAGAATCTCTAGAGCAGGGGGTGGAGCAAGCCAGGCCTCAAACCACAGGAAGCTCCAGCCCAAAAGGCAGCCAAACTCCAGCCCACATCCAGGAGAATCTCAAGAGCAGTGGGTGGAGAAAGCCAGGCCTCAAACCACGAGAAGCTCCAGCCCAAAAGGCAGCCAAAATCCAGCCCAAATGCGGGAGAATCTCAAGAGCAGGGGGTGGAACAAGCCAGGCCTCCAACCTCGAGAAGCTCCAGCCCAAAATGCAGCCAAACTCCAGCCCACATCCAATAGAATATCAAGAGCAGGGTGTGGAGCAAGCCAGGCCTCAAACCACGAGAAACTCCAGCCCAAAAAGCAGCCAAAATGAAGCCCACATACGGGAGATTATCAAGAGCAGGGGACAGAGCAAAGCCAGGCCTCAAACCACGAGAAGCTCCAGCCCAAAATGCAGCCAAAATGCAGCCCACATCCATGAGAATATCAAGAGCAGGGGGTGGAGCAAGCCAGGCCTCAAACCACGAGAAGCTCCAGCCCAAAAGGCAGCCAAAATCCAGCCCACATCCAGGAGAATATCAACAGCAGGAATTGGAGCAAGCCAGGCCTCAAACCACAAGAAGCTCCAGCCCAAAATGCAGCCAAAATGCAGCACACATCCGGGAGAATATCAAGAGCAGGGGATGGAGCAAGCCAGGCCTCAATCCACGAGAAGCTCCAGCCCAAAATGCAGCCAAACTCCAGCCCACATCTGGGAGAATATCAAGAGCAGGGTGTGGAGCAAGCCAGGCCTCAAACCACGAGAAACTCCAGCCCAAAAAGCAGCCAAAATGAAGCCCACATACGGGAGATTATCAAGAGCAGGGGACGGAGCAAAGCCAGGCCTCAAACCACGAGATGCTCCAGCCCAAAAATCAGCTAAACTCCAGCCCACATCCGGGAGAATCTCAAGAGCAGGGGGTTGCAGCAAGCCAGGCCTCAAACCACGAGAAGCTCCAGCCCAAAAGGCAGCCAAAATCCAGCCCACATCCAGGAGAATATCAAGAGCAGGGGTTGGAGCAAGCCAGGCCTCAAACCACGAGAAGCTCCAGCCCAAAACGCAGCCAAAATGCAGCCCACATCCGGGAGAATCTCAAGAGCAGGGTTTGGAGGAGGCCAGGCCTCAAACCACGAGAAGCTCCAGCCCAAAATGCAGCCAAAATCCAGCCCACATCCAGGAGAATATGAAGAGCAGGATTTGAAGGAAACTAGGCCTCAAACCACGAGAAGCTCCAGCCCAAAAGGCAGCCAAAATGCAGCCAAAATCCAGGCCACATCCATAACAATATCAAGAGCAAGTGGTGGAGCAAGGCAGGCCTCAAACCACAAGAAGCTCCAGCCCAAAAGGCAGCCAAAATCCAGCCCACATCTGGGAGAATCTCAAGACCAGGGGATGCACCAAGCCAGGCCTCAAACCACGAGAAGCTCCAGCCCAAAATGCAGCCAAACTCCAGCCCAGATCCGGGAGAATCTCAAGAGCAGGGGGTGGAGCAAGCCAGGCCTCAAACAACGAGAAGCTCCAGCCCAAAATGCAGCCAAATTCCAGCCCACCTCCGGGAGAATATCAAGAGCAGGGGGTGGAGCAAGGCAGGCCTCAAACCACGAGAAGCTCCAGCCCAAAATGCAGCCCACATCCGGGAGTATCTCAAGAGCTGGGAGTGGAGGAAGGCAGGCCTCAAACCACGAGAAGCTCCAGCCCAAAATTCAGCCAAAATGCAGCCCACATCCGGCAGAATCTCAAGAGCAGGGGGTGGAGCAAGGCAGGACTCAAACCACGAGAAGCTCCAGCCCAAAAGGCAACCAAAATCCAGCCCATATCCGGGAGAATCTCAAGAGCAGGGGGTGGAGCAAGGCAGGCCTCAAACCTCGAGAAGCTCCAGCCCAATAATCAGCCAAAATGCAGCCCACATCCGGGAGAATCTCAAGAGCAGGGCGTGGAGCAAGCCAGGCCTCAAACCACGAGAAGCTCCAGCCCAAAATGCAGCCAAACTCCAGCCCACATCCGGGAGAATCTCAAGAGCAGGGGGTGGAGTAATCCAGGCTTCAAACCTCGAGAAGCTCCAGCCCAAAAGGCAGCCAAAATGCAGCCCACATCCGGGAGAATCTCAAGAGCAGGGCGTGGAGCAAGCCAGGCCTCAAACCACAAGAAACTCCAGCCCAAGATTCAGCCAAACTCCAGCCCACATCCAGGAGAATATCAAGAGCAAGGAGTGGAGGAAGCCAGGCCCCATACCACGAGAATCTCCAGCCGTAAAGGCAGCCAAATTCCAGCCCACATCTGGGAGAATCTCAAGAGCAGGGGGTGGAGCAAGCCAGGCCTCAAACCACGAGAAGCTCCAGCCCAAAAGGCAGTCAAACTCCAGCCCACATCTGGGAGAATCTCAAGAGCAGGGGGTGCACCAAGCCAGGCCTCAAACCTCGAGAAGCTCCAGCCCAAAAGGCAGGCAATATCTAGCCAACATGGAGGAGAATATCAAGAGCAAGGGGTGGAGCAAGGCAGGCCTCAAACCACGAGAAGCTCCAGCCCAAAAGGCAGCCAAACTCCAGCCCACATCTGGGAGAATCTCAAGACCAGGGGATGCACCAAGCCAGGCCTCAAACCACGAGAAGCTCCAGCCCAAAATGCAGCCAAACTCCAGCCCAGATCCGGGAGAATCTCAAGAGCAGGGGGTGGAGCAAGCCAGGCCTCAAACAACGAGAAGCTCCAGCCCAAAATGCAGCCAAATTCCAGCCCACCTCCGGGAGAATATCAAGAGCAGGGGGTGGAGCAAGGCAGGCCTCAAACCACGAGAAGCTCCAGCCCAAAATGCAGCCCACATCCGGGAGTATCTCAAGAGCTGGGAGTGGAGGAAGGCAGGCCTCAAACCACGAGAAGCTCCAGCCCAAAATTCAGCCAAAATGCAGCCCACATCCGGCAGAATCTCAAGAGCAGGGGGTGGAGCAAGGCAGGACTCAAACCACGAGAAGCTCCAGCCCAAAAGGCAACCAAAATCCAGCCCATATCCGGGAGAATCTCAAGAGCAGGGGGTGGAGCAAGGCAGGCCTCAAACCTCGAGAAGCTCCAGCCCAATAATCAGCCAAAATGCAGCCCACATCCGGGAGAATCTCAAGAGCAGGGCGTGGAGCAAGCCAGGCCTCAAACCACGAGAAGCTCCAGCCCAAAATGCAGCCAAACTCCAGCCCACATCCGGGAGAATCTCAAGAGCAGGGGGTGGAGTAATCCAGGCTTCAAACCTCGAGAAGCTCCAGCCCAAAAGGCAGCCAAAATGCAGCCCACATCCGGGAGAATCTCAAGAGCAGGGCGTGGAGCAAGCCAGGCCTCAAACCACAAGAAACTCCAGCCCAAGATTCAGCCAAACTCCAGCCCACATGGAGGAGAATATCAAGAGCAGGGGGTGGAGCAAGCCAGGCCTCAAACCACGAGAAGCTCCAGCCCAAAAGTCAGCCAAACTCCAGCCCACATCCGGGAGAATCTCAAGAGCAGGGGGTGGAGCAAGCCAGGCCTCAAACCACAAGAAGCTCCAGCCCAAAACGCAGCCAAAATCCAGCCCACATCCGGGAGAATATCGAGAGCAGGGGGTGGAGCAAGCCAGGCCCCAAACCACGAGAAGCTCCAGTCCAAAAGGCATCCAAAATCCAGCCCACATCCGGGAGAATATCAAGAGCAGGGGGTGGAGCAAGGCAGGCCTCAAACCACGAGAAGCTGCAGCCCAAAAGGCAGCCAAAATCCAGCCCACATCCGGGAGAATCTCAAGAGAAGCGTGTGGAGCAAGGCGGGGCTCAATCTACGAGAACGTCCAGCCCAAAAGGCAGCCAAACTCCAGCCCACATGCGGGAGAATCTCAACAGCAGGGATTGGAGCAATCCAGGCCTCAAACCACGAGAAGCTCCAGCCCAAAAGGCAGCCAAATGGCAGCCCACATCCGGGAGAATCTCAAGAGCAGGGGGTGGAGTAAGGCAGGCCTCAAACCACGAGAAGCTCCAGCCCAAAATGCAGCCAAAATCCAGGCCACATCCATGACAATATCAACAGCAAGGGGTGGAGCAAGGCAGGCCTCAAACCACAAGAAGCTCCAGCCTAAAAGGCAGCCAAAATCCAGCCCACATCTGGCAGAATCTCAAGACCAGGGGATGCACCAAGCCAGGCCTCAAACCTCGAGAAGCTCCAGCCCAAAAGGCAGGCAAAATCTAGCCCACACGGAGGAGAATATCAAGAGCAGGGGGTAGAGCAATCCAGGCCTCAAACCACGAGAAGCTCCAGCCCAAAATGCAGCCAAACTCCAGCCCACATCCGGGAGAATCTCAAGAGAAGGGGGTAGAGCAATCCAGGCCTCAAACCACGAGAAGCCCCAGCCCAAAATGCAGCCAAAATGCAGCCCACATCCGGGAGTATCTCAAGAGCTGGGAGTGGAGGAAGGCAGACCTCAAACCACGAGAAGCTCCAGCCCAAAATTCAGCCAAAATCCAGCCCACATCCGGGAGAATCTCAAGAGCAGGGGGTGGAGCAAGGCAGGACTCAAACCACGAGAAGCTCCAGCCCAAAAGGCAACCAAAGTCCAGCCCATATCCAGGAGAATCTCAAGAGCAGGGGGTAGAGCAAGCCAGGCCTCAAACCACGAGAAGCTCCAGCCCTAAAGGCAGCCAAATTCCTGCCCACATCTGGGAGAATCTCAAGAGCAGGGGGTGCACCAAGCCAGGCCTCAAACCTCGAGAAGCTCCAGCCCAAAAGGCAGGCAATATCTAGCCCACATACAGGAGAATATCAAGAGCAGGGGGTGGAGCAAGCCAGGCCTCAAACCACAAGAAGCTCCAGCCCAAAAGTCAGCCAAACTCCAACCCACATCTGGGAGAATCTCAAGAGCAAGGGGTGGAGCAAGGCGGGGCTCAATCTACGAGAACGTCGGGCCGAAATGGCAGCCAAACTCCAGCCCACATGCGGGAGAATCTCAAGAGCAGGGATTGGAGCAATCCAGGCCTCAAACCACGAGAAGCTCCAGCCCAGAAGGCAGCCAAAATGCAGCTCACATCCGGGAGGATATCAAGAGCAGGGGATGGAGCAAGGCAGGCCTCAAACCACGAGAAGCTCCAGCCCAAAAGGCAGCCAAAATGCAGCCCACATCCAGGAGAATATCAAGAGAAGGGGGTAGAGAAAGACAGCCTACAAACCACGAGAAGCTCCAGCTCGAACTGCAGCCAAAATCCAGCCCACATCCAGCAGAATATCAAGAGCAGGGGGTGGAGCAAGCCAGGCCTCAAACCACGAGAAGCTCCAGCCCAAAAGGCAGCCAAAATCCAGCCCACATCCGGGAGAATCTCAAGAGCAGGGGGTGGAGCAAGCCAGGCCTCAAACCAGGAGAAGCTCCAGCCCAAAAGGCAGCCAAACTCCAACCCACATCTGGGAGAATCTCAAGAGCAAGGGGTGGAGCAAGGCGGGGCTCAATCTACGAGAACGTCGGGCCGAAATGGCAGCCAAACTCCAGCCCACATGCGGGAGAATCTCAAGAGCAGGGATTGGAGCAATCCAGGCCTCAAACCACGAGAAGCTCCAGCCCAGAAGGCAGCCAAAATGCAGCTCACATCCGGGAGGATATCAAGAGCAGGGGATGGAGCAAGGCAGGCCTCAAACCACGAGAAGCTCCAGCCCAAAAGGCAGCCAAAATGCAGCCCACATCCAGGAGAATATCAAGAGAAGGGGGTAGAGAAAGACAGCCTACAAACCACGAGAAGCTCCAGCTCGAACTGCAGCCAAAATCCAGCCCACATCCAGCAGAATATCAAGAGCAGGGGGTGGAGCAAGCCAGGCCTCAAACCACGAGAAGCTCCAGCCCAAAGGGCAGCCAAAATCCAGCCCACATCCGGGAGAATCTCAAGAGCAGGGGGTGGAGCAAGCCAGGCCTCAAACCAGGAGAAGCTCCAGCCCAAAAGGCAGCCAAAATCCAGCCAACATCCGGGAGAATCTCAAGAGCAGGGGGTGGAGCAAGCCAGGCCTCAAACCACGAGAAGCTCCAGCCCAACAGGCAGCCAAAATCCAGCCCACATCCGGGAGAATCTCAAGAGCAGGGGATGGAGCAAGGCAGGCCTCAAACCAAGAGAAGCTCCAGCCCAAAAGGCAGCCAAAATGCAGCCCACATCCGGGAGAATCTCAAGAGCAGGGGGTGGAGCAAGCCAGGCCTCAAACCAAGAGAAGCTCCAGCCCAAAATGCAGCCAAAATTCAGCCCACACGGAGGAGAATCTCAAGAGCAGGGGGTGGAGCAAGCCAGGCCTCAAACCACGAGAAGCTCCAGCCCAAAAGGCAGCCAAAATGCAGCCCACATCTGGGAGAATCTCAAGAGCAGGGGATGGAGCAAGCCAGGCCTCAAACCACAAGAAGCTCCAGCCCAAAAGGCAGCCAAAATGCAGCCCACATCCGGGAGAATCTCAAGAGCAGGGGGTGGAGCAAGCCAGGCCTCAAACCACGAGAAGCTCCAGCCCAAAAGGCAGCCAAACTCCAGCCCACATGCGGGAGAATCTCAAGAGCAGGGGGTGGAGCAAGGCAGGCCTCAAACCTCGAGAAGCTCCAGCCCAAAAGGCAGCCAAAATCCAGCCCACATCCGGGAGAATCTCAAGAGCAGGGGGTGGAGCAAGGCAGGCCTCAAACCACGAGAAGCTCCAGCCCAAAATTCAGCTAATATCCAGCCCACATCCAGGAGAATATCAAGAGCAGGTGGTGGAGCAAGCCAGGCCTCAAACCACGAGAAGCTCCAGCCCAAAAGGCTGCGAAACTCCAGCCCACATCCAGGAGAATATCAAAAGCAGGGGGTGGAGCAAGGCAGGCCTCAAACCACGAGAAGCTCCAGCCCAAAATGCAGCCAAACTCCAGCCCACATCCAGCAGAATATCACGAGCAGGGGGTGGAGCAATCCAGGCCTCAAACCACGAGAAGCTCCAGCCCAAAAAGCAGCCAAAATGCAGCCCACATCCGGGAGAATCTGAAGAGCAGGGGGTGGAGCAAGCCAGGCCTCAAACCACAAGAAGCTCCAGCCCAAAAGGCAGGCAAAATCTAGCCCACATGGAGGAGAATATCAAGAGCAGGGGGTGGAACAATCCAGGCCTCAAACCGCAAGAAGCTCCAGCACAAATTGCAGCCAAATGGCAGCCCACATACGGGAGAATCTCAAGAGCAGGGGGTGCAGCAAGGCAGGCCTCAAACCACGAGAAGCTCCAGCCCAAATTCAGCCAAAATGCAGCCCAAACAGAGGAGAATCTGAAGAGCAGGGGGTGGAGCAAGGCAGGCCTCAAACCACGAGAAGCTCCAGACCAAAATGCAGGCAAAATCCAGTCCACATCCGGGAGAATCTCAAGAGCAGGGGTTGGAGCAAGCCAGGCCTCGAACCACGAGAAGCTCCAGCCCAACAGGCAGCCAAAATGCAGCCCACTTCCGGGAGAATCTCAAGAGCAGGGGGTGGAGCAAGCCAGGCCTCAAACCAGGAGAAACTCCAGCCCAAAAGGCAGCCAAAATACAGCCCACATCCGGGAGAATATCAAGAGCAGGGGTTGGAGAAAGGCAGGCCTCAAACCACGAGAAGCTCCAGCCCTAAAGGCAGCCAAAATCCAGCCACATCAGGGAGAATTTCAAGAGCAGGGGGTGGAGCAAGCCAGGCCTCAAACCACGAGAAGCTCCAGCCCAAAAGGCAGCCAAACTCCTGCCCACATCCGAGAGAATCTCAAGAGCAGGGGTTGGAGCAAGCCAGGCCTCAAACCACGAGAAGCTCCAGCCCAACAGGCAGCCAAAATACAGCCCACATCCGGGAGAATCTCAAGAGCAGGGGGTGGAGAAAGCTAGGCCTCTAATCACGAGAAGCTCCAGCCCAAAAGGCAGCCAAAATCCAGCCACATCAGGGAGAATTTCAAGAGCAAGGGGTGGAGCAAGGCAGGCCTCAAACCACGAAAACTCCAGCCCAAAAGGCCGTCAAAATCCAGCCCTCATCCAGGAGAATATGAAGAGCAGGGGGTGGAGCAATCCAGGCTTCAAACCACGAGAAGCTCCAAACCAAAAGGCAGCCAAAATGCAGCCCATATGCAGGAGAATATCGAGGGCAGGGGTTGGAGCAAGCCAGGCCTCAAACCACGAGAAGCTCCAGCCCAAAATGCAGCCAAACTCCAGACCACATCCAGCAGAATGTCACGAGCAGGGGGTGGAGCAATCCAGGCCTCAAACCACGAGAAGCTGCAGCCCAAAATGCAGCCAAAATGCAGCCCACATCCGGGAGAATCTGAAGAGCAGGGCGTGGAGCAAGCCAGGCCTCAAACCACAAGAAGCTCCAGCCCAAAAGGCAGGCAAAATCTAGCCCACATGGAGGAGAATATCAAGAGCAGGGGGTGGAACAATCCAGGCCTCAAACCAGGAGAAACTCCAGCCCAAAAGGCAGCCAAAATACAGCCCACATCCGGGAGAATATCAAGAGCAGGGGTTGGAGAAAGCCAGGCCTCAAACCACGAGAAGCTCCAGCCCTAAATGCAGCCAAAATCCAGCCACATCAGGGAGAATTTCAAGAGCAGGGGGTGGAGCAAGCCAGGCCTCAAACCACGAGAAGATCCAGCCAAAAAGGCAGCCAAAATGCAGCCCACCTCTGGGAGAATCTCAAGAGCAGGGGTTGGAGCAAGGCAGGCCTCAATCCAGGAGAAGCTCCAGCCCAAAAGGCAGCCAAATGGCAGCCCACATCCGTGACAATATCAAGAGCAGGGGCTGGAGCAAACCAGGCCTCAAACCACAAGAAGCTCCAGCCCAACAGGCAGCCAAAATACAGCCCACATCCGGGAGAATCTCAAGAGCAGGGGGTGGAGAAAGCTAGGCCTCTAATCACGAGAAGCTCCAGCCCAAAAGGCAACCAAAATCCAGCCACATCAGGGAGAATTTCAAGAGCAAGGGGTGGAGCAAGCCAGGCCTCAAACCACGAAAAGCTCCAGCCCAAAAGGCCGTCAAAATCCAGCCCTCATCCAGGAGAATATGAAGAGCAGGGGGTGGAGCAAGGCAGGCCTCAAACCATGAGAAGCTCCAGCCCAAAAGGCAGCCAAACTCCTGCCCACATCCGAGAGAATCTCAAGAGCAGGGGTTGGAGCAAGCCAGGCCTCAAACCACGAGAAGCTCCAGCCCAACAGGCAGCCAAAATACAGCCCACATCCGGGAGAATCTCAAGAGCAGGGGGTGGAGAAAGCTAGGCCTCTAATCACGAGAAGCTCCAGCCCAAAAGGCAACCAAAATCCAGCCACATCAGGGAGAATTTCAAGAGCAAGGGGTGGAGCAAGCCAGGCCTCAAACCACGAAAAGCTCCAGCCCAAAAGGCCGTCAAAATCCAGCCCTCATCCAGGAGAATATGAAGAGCAGGGGGTGGAGCAAGGCAGGCCTCAAACCATGAGAAGCTCCAGCCCAAAAGGCAGCCAAACTCCAGCCCACATCCGGGAGAATATCAAGAGCAGGGGGTGGAGCAATCCAGGCTTCAAACTACGAGAAGCTCCAGCCCAAAAGGCAGCCAAAATGCAGCCAATATCTCGGGGAATATCAAGAGCAGTGGGTGGAGCAAGCCAGGCCTCAAACCGCGAGAAGCTCCAGCCCAAAAGGAAGCCAAACTCCAGCCCACATCCAGGAGAAGCTCAAGAGCAGGGGGTGGAGCAAGCCAGGCCTCAAACTACGAGAAGCTCCAGCCCAAAAGGCAGCCAAAATGCTGCTCACATCCGGGAGAATCTCAAGAGCAGGGGGTGGAGCAAGCCAGGCCTCAAACCACGAGAAGCTCCAACCCGAAAGGCAGCCAAAATCAAGACCACATCCGGGAGAACATCAAGAGCAGGGGGTGGAGGAAGGCAGGCCTCAAACCTCGAGAAGCTCCAGCCCAAAAGGCAGCCAAAATCCAGCCCACCTCCGGGAGAATCTCAAGAGCAGGGATTGAAGCAAGCCAGGCCTCAAACCACGAGAAGCTCCAGCCCAAAAGGCAGCCAAACTCCAGCCCACATCCAGGAGAATATCAAGAGCAGGGGGTGGAGCAAGCCAGGCCTCAAACCACGAGAAGCTCCAGCCCAAGATTCAGCGAAACTCCAGCCCATCTCCGGGACAATATCAAGAGCAGGGGGTGGAGCAAGGCAGGCCTCAAACCATGAGAAGCTCCAGCCCAAAAGGCAGCCAAAATCCAGCCCACACGGAGGAGAATATCAAGAGCAGGGGATGGAGCAAGGCAGGCCTCAAACCACGAGAAGCTCCAGCCCAAAGGCAGCCAAAATGCAGCCCACATCTGGGAGAATCTCAAGAGCAGGGGGTGCAGCAAGGCAGGCCTCAAACCACGAGAAGCTCCAGCCCAAAAGGCAGCCAAAATCCAGCCCACATCTGGGAGAATCTCAAGAGCAGGGGGTGGAGCAAGCCAGGCCTCAAACCACGAGAAGATCCAGCCCAAAAGGCAGCCAAAATGCAGCCCAAATCCGGGAGAATCTCAAGAGCAGGGGGTGGAGCAAGGCAGGCCTCAAACCACGAGAAGCTCCAGCCCAAAAGGCAGCCAAAATGCAGCCCACCTCCGGGAGAATCTCAAGAGTAGGGGGTGGAGCAAGGCAGGCCTCAAACCACGAGAAGCTCCAGCCCTAAAGGCAGCCAAAATGCAGCCCACATCCGGGAGAACATCAAGAGCAGGGTGTGGAGCAAGGCAGGCCTCATACCACAAAAAGCTCCAGCCCAAAAGGCAGCCAAATGGCAGCCCACATCCGGGAGAATGTCAAGAGTAGGGGGTGGAGCAAGGCAGGCCTCAAACCACAAAAAGCTCCAGCCCAAAAGGCAGTCAAAATGCAGCCCACACAGAGGAGAATATCAAGAGCAGGGGGTGGAGCAAGCCAGGCCTCAAACCTCGAGAAGCTCCAGCCCAAAAGGCAGCCAAAATCCAGCCCACCTCCGGGAGAATTTCAAGAGCAAGGAGTGGAGCAAGGCAGGCCTCAAACCACGAGAAGCTCCAGCCCAAAAGGCAGCCAAAATGCAGCCCACCTCCAGGAGAATCTCAAGAGCAAGGGGTGGAGAAAGGCAGGCCTCAAACCACGAGAAGCTCCAGCCCAAGTATCAGCCAAACTCCAGCCCACATCCGGGAGAATCTCAAGAGCAGGCGTTGGAGCAAGGCAGGCCTCAAACCACGAGAAGCTCCAGCCCAAAAGCCAGCCAAAATGCAGCAAACATCTGGGAGAATCTCAAGAGCAGGGGGTGGAGCAAGCCAGGCCTCAAACCACAAGAAGCTCCAGCCCAAAAGGCAACCAAAATCCAGCCCACAACCGGGAGAATATCAAGAGCAGTGGGTGGAACAAGCCAGGCCTCAAACCGCAAGAAGCTCCAGCCCAAAAGGCAGCCAAAATGCAGCCCACATCCGGGAGAATCTCAAGAGCAAGGGGTGGAGCAAGGCAGGCCTCAAACCACGAGAAGCTCCAGCCCAAAAGGCAGCCAAATGGCAGCCCACATCCGGGAGAATATCAAGAGCAGTGGTTGGAACAAGGCAGGCCTCAAACCACAAGAAGCTCCAGACCAAAAAGCAGGCAAACTCCAGTCCACTTCCGGGAGAATCTCAAGAGCAGGGGGTGGAGCAAGCCAGGCCTCAAACCACGAGAAGATCCAGCCCAAAAGGCAGCCAAAATGCAGCCCAAATCCGGGAGAATCTCAAGAGCAGGGGGTGGAGCAAGGCAGGCCTCAAACCACGAGAAGCTCCAGCCCAAAAGGCAGCCAAAATGCAGCCCACCTCCGGGAGAATCTCAAGAGTAGGGGGTGGAGCAAGGCAGGCCTCAAACCACGAGAAGCTCCAGCCCTAAAGGCAGCCAAAATGCAGCCCACATCCGGGAGAACATCAAGAGCAGGGTGTGGAGCAAGGCAGGCCTCATACCACAAAAAGCTCCAGCCCAAAAGGCAGCCAAATGGCAGCCCACATCCGGGAGAATGTCAAGAGTAGGGGGTGGAGCAAGGCAGGCCTCAAACCACAAAAAGCTCCAGCCCAAAAGGCAGCCAAAATGCAGCCCACACAGAGGAGAATATCAAGAGCAGGGGGTGGAGCAAGCCAGGCCTCAAACCTCGAGAAGCTCCAGCCCAAAAGGCAGCCAAAATCCAGCCCACCTCCGGGAGAATTTCAAGAGCAAGGAGTGGAGCAAGGCAGGCCTCAAACCACGAGAAGCTCCAGCCCAAAAGGCAGCCAAAATGCAGCCCACCTCCAGGAGAATCTCAAGAGCAAGGGGTGGAGAAAGGCAGGCCTCAAACCACGAGAAGCTCCAGCCCAAGTATCAGCCAAACTCCAGCCCACATCCGGGAGAATCTCAAGAGCAGGCGTTGGAGCAAGGCAGGCCTCAAACCACGAGAAGCTCCAGCCCAAAAGCCAGCCAAAATGCAGCAAACATCTGGGAGAATCTCAAGAGCAGGGGGTGGAGCAAGCCAGGCCTCAAACCACAAGAAGCTCCAGCCCAAAAGGCAACCAAAATCCAGCCCACAACCGGGAGAATATCAAGAGCAGTGGGTGGAACAAGCCAGGCCTCAAACCGCAAGAAGCTCCAGCCCAAAAGGCAGCCAAAATGCAGCCCACATCCGGGAGAATCTCAAGAGCAAGGGGTGGAGCAAGGCAGGCCTCAAACCACGAGAAGCTCCAGCCCAAAAGGCAGCCAAATGGCAGCCCACATCCGGGAGAATATCAAGAGCAGTGGTTGGAACAAGGCAGGCCTCAAACCACAAGAAGCTCCAGACCAAAAAGCAGGCAAACTCCAGTCCACTTCCGGGAGAATCTCAAGAGCAGGGGGTGGAGCAAGCCAGGCCTCAAACCACGAGAAGCTCCAGCCCAAAAGGCAGCCAAACTCCTGCCCACATCCGGGAGAATCTCAAGAGCAGGTGTTGGAGCAAGGCAGGCCTCAAACCACGAAAAGCTCCAGCCCAAAAGGCCGTCAAAATCCAGCCCTCATCCAGGAGAATATGAAGAGCAGGGGGTGGAGCAAGGCAGGCCTCAAACCACAAGAAGCTCCAGCCCAAAATGCAGCCAAAATCCAGCCCACCTCCGGGAGAATCTCAAGAGTAGGGGGTGGAGCAAGGCAGGCCTCAAACCTCCAGAAGCTCCAGCCCTAAAGGCAGCCAAAATCAAGACCACATGCGGGAGAACATCAAGAGCAGGGGGTGGAGCAAGGCAGGCCTCAAACCACGAGAAGCTCCAGCCCAAAAGGCAGCCAAAATGCAGCCAAAATGCAGCCCACACAGAGGAGAATCTCAAGAGCAGGGGGTAGAGCAAGGCAGGCCTCAAACCACGAGAAGCTCCAGCCCAAAAGGCAGCCAAAATGCAAACCACATCCGGGAGAATATCAATGGCAGGGGGTGGAGCAAGCCAGGCCTCACACCTCGAGAAGCTCCAGCCCAAAATGCAGCCAAAATCCAGCCCACCTCCGGGAGAATCTCAAGAGCAAGGGGTGGAGCAAAGCAGGCCTCAAACCACGAGAAGCTCCAGCTCGAAAGACAGCAAAATGCAGCCCACCTCCGGGAGAATCTCAAGAGCAAGGGGTGGAGCAAGGCAGGCCTCAAACCACGAGAAGCTCCAGCCCAAAATGCAGCCAAAATCTAGGTCACATCTGGGAGAATATCAAGAGCAGGGGGTGGAGCAAGCCAGGCCTCCAACCATGAGAAGCTCCAGCCCAAAAGGCAGCCAAAATCCAGCCCACATCCGGGAGAATATCGAGAGCAGGGGGTGGAACAAGGCAGGCCTCAAACCACGAGAAGCTCCAGCCCAAAAGGCAGCCAAAATCCAGCCCACCTCCGGGAGAATATCAAGAGCAGGGGGTGGAGCAAGCCAGGCCTCAAACCACGAGAATCTCCAGCACAATAGGCAGCCAAAATGCAGCCCACATCCAGGAAAATATCAAGAGAAGGGGGTGGAGCAAGGCAGGCCTCAAACCACGAGAAGCTCCAGCCCAAAAGGCAGCCAAAATGCAGCCCAAATCCGGGAGAATCTCAAGAGCAGGGGGTGGAGCAAGGCAGGCCTCAAACCACGAGAAGCTCCAGACCAAAAGGCAGCCAAAATACAGCGTATATCCGGGAGAATCTCAAGAGCAGGGGGTGGAGAAAGCCAGGCCTCTAATCACGAGAAGCTCCAGCCTTAAAGGCAGCCAAAATCCAGCCCACCTCCGGGAGAATCTCAAGAGCAAGGGGTGGAGCAAGGCAGGCCTCAAACCACGAGAAGCTCCAGCCCAAAAGGCAGCCAAAATGCAAACCACATCCGGGAGAATCTCAAGAGCAAGGAGTGGAGCAAGCCAGGCCTCAAACCACGAGAAGCTCCAGCACAAAATCCAGCCAAAATGCAGCCCACCTCCGGGAGAATATCAAGAGCAAGGGTTGGAGCAAGCCAGGCCTCCAACCATGAGAAGCTCCAGCCCAAAAGGCAGCCAAAATCCAGCCCACATCCGGGAGAATATCGAGAGCATTGGTGCAGAAAGCCAGGCCCCAAACAACGAGAAGCTCCAGCCCAAAATGCAGCCAAACTGCAGCCCACCTCCGGGAGAATATCAAGAGCAGGGATTGCAGCAAGCCAGGCCTCAAACCACGAGAAGCTATAGCCCAAAAGGTAGCCAAACTCCAGCCCACATCCGGGAGAATATCAAGAGCAGGGGGTGGAGCAATCCAGGCCTCAAACCACGAGAAGCTCCAGCCCAAAAGGCAGCCAAAATGCAGCCCACATCTGGGAGAATCTCAAGAGCAGGGGGTGGAGCAAGCCAGGCCTCAAACCACGAGAATCTCCAGCACAATAGGCAGCCAAAATGCAGCCCACATCCGAGAGAATATCAAGAGCAGGGGGTGGAGCAAGGCAGGCCTCAAACCACGAGAAGCTCCAGCCCAAAAGGCAGCCAAAATCCAGCCCACAACCGGGAGAATATAAAGAGCAGGGGGTGGAGCAAGCCAGGCCTCAAACCACGAGAAGCTCCAGCCCAAAAGGCAGCCAAAATGCAGCCCAAATCCGGGAGAATCTCAAGAGCAGGGGGTGGAGCAAGGCAGGCCTCAAACCACGAGAAGCTCCAGCCCAAAAGGCAGCCAAAATCCAGCCCACCTCCGGGAGAATCTCAAGAGCAAGGGGTGGAGCAAGGCAGGCCTCAAACCACGAGAAGCTCCAGCACAAAACGCAGCCAAAATGCAGGCCACATCCAGGAGAATCTCAAGAGCAGGGGATGGAGCAAGCCAGGCCTCAAACCATGAGAAGCTCCAGCCCAAAAGGCAGCCAAAATCCAGCCCACACGGAGGAGAATCTCAAGAGCAAGGGGTGGAGCAAGTCAGGCCTCAATCCAGGAGAAGCTACAGCCCAAAAGGCAGCCAAATGGCAGCCCACATCTGGGAGAATCTCAAGAGCAGGGGGTGGAGCAAGCCAGGCCTCAAACCACGAGAAGCTCCAGCCCAAAAGGCAGCCAAACTCCTGCCCACATCCGGGAGAATCTCAAGAGCAGGTGTTGGAGCAAGGCAGGCCTCAAACCACGAAAAGCTCCAGCCCAAAAGGCCGTCAAAATCCAGCCCTCATCCAGGAGAATATGAAGAGCAGGGGGTGGAGCAAGGCAGGCCTCAAACCACAAGAAGCTCCAGCCCAAAATGCAGCCAAAGTCCAGCCCACCTCCGGGAGAATCTCAAGAGTAGGGGGTGGAGCAAGGCAGGCCTCAAACCTCCAGAAGCTCCAGCCCTAAAGGCAGCCAAAATCAAGACCACATGCGGGAGAACATCAAGAGCAGGGGGTGGAGCAAGGCAGGCCTCAAACCACGAGAAGCTCCAGCCCAAAAGGCAGCCAAAATGCAGCCCACACAGAGGAGAATCTCAAGAGCAGGGGGTGGAGCAAGGCAGGCCTCAAACCACGAGAAGCTCCAGCCCAAAAGGCAGCCAAAATCCAGCCCACCTCCGGGAGAATCTCAAGAGCAAGGGGTGGAGCAAGGCAGGCCTCAAACCACGAGAAGCTCCAGCCCAAAAGGCAGCCAAAATCCAGCCCAAATCCGGGAGAATCTCAAGAGCAGGGGTTGGAGAAAGCCAGGCCTCAAACCACGAGAAACTCCAGCCAAAAAGGCAGCCAAAATGCAGCCCACCTCCGGAAGAATCTCAAGAGCAAGGGGTGGAACAAGGCAGGCCTCAAACCACGAGAAGCTCCAGCCCAAAAGGCCGTCAATATCCAGCCCACATCCAGGAGAATATCAAGAGCAGGGGGTGGAGCAAGGCAGTCCTCAAACCACGAGAAGCTCCAGCCCAACAGGCAGCCAAAATCCAGCCCACCTCCAGGAGAACATCAAGAACAGGGGGTGGAGCAAGGCAGGCCTCAAACCACGAGAAGCTCCAGCCCAAAAGGCAGCCAAAATGCAAACCACATCCGGGAGAATATCAAGAGCAGGGGGTGGAGCAAGACAGGCCTCAAACCTCGAGAGGCTCCAGCCCAAAAGGCAGCCAAAATCCAGCCCACCTCCGGGAGAGTCTCAAGAGCAAGGAGTGGAGCAAGCCAGGCCTCAAACCACGAGAAGCTCCAGCCCAAAACCAGCCAAAATGCAGCCCACCTCCGGGAGAATATCAAGAGCAAGGGTTGGAGCAAGCCAGGCCTCCAACCATGAGAAGCTCCAGCCCAAAAGGCAGCCAAAATCCAGCCCACATCCGGGAGAATATCGAGAGCAGGGGGTGCAGAAAGCCAGGCCCCAAACAACGAGAAGCTCCAGCCCAAAATGCAGCCAAACTGCAGCCCACCTCCGGGAGAATATCAAGAGCAGGGATTGCAGCAAGCCAGGCCTCAAACCACGAGAAGCTATAGCCCAAAAGGTAGCCAAACTCCAGCCCACATCCGGGAGAATATCAAGAGCAGGGGGTGGAGCAATCCAGGCCTCAAACCACGAGAAGCTCCAGCCCAAAAGGCAGCCAAAATGCAGCCCACATCTGGGAGAATCTCAAGAGCAGGGGGTGGAGCAAGCCAGGCCTCAAACCACGAGAATCTCCAGCACAATAGGCAGCCAAAATGCAGCCCACATCCGAGAGAATATCAAGAGAAGGGGGTGGAGCAAGGCAGGCCTCAAACCACGAGAAGCTCCAGCCCAAAAGGCAGCCATAATCCAGCCCACATCCGGGAGAATCTCAAGAGCAGGGGGTTGAGCAAGCCAGGCCTCAAACCACGAGAAGCTCCAGCCCAAAAGGCAGCCAAAATGCAGCCCAAATCCGGGAGAATCTCAAGAGCAGGGGGTGGAGCAAGGCAGGCCTCAAACCACGAGAAGCTCCAGCCCAAAAGGCAGCCAAAATCCAGCCCACCTCCGGGAGAATCTCAAGAGCAAGGGGTGGAGCAAGGCAGGCCTCAAACCACGAGAAGCTCCAGCACAAAACGCAGCCAAAATGCAGGCCACATCCAGGAGAATCTCAAGAGCAGGGGATGGAGCAAGCCAGGCCTCAAACCATGAGAAGCTCCAGCCCAAAAGGCAGCCAAAATCCAGCCCACACGGAGGAGAATCTCAAGAGCAAGGGGTGGAACAAGTCAGGCCTCAATCCAGGAGAAGCTACAGCCCAAAAGGCAGCCAAATGGCAGCCCACATCTGGGAGAATCTCTAGAGCAGAGGTTGGAGCAAGCCAGGCCTCAAACCACGAGAAGCTCCAGCCCAAAAGGCAGCCAAAATCCAGCCCACATCCGGGAGAATCTCAAGAGCAGGGGTTGGAGAAAGCCAGGCCTCAAACCACGAGAAACTCCAGCCCAAAAGGCAGCCAAAATGCAGCCCACCTCTGGGAGAATCTCAAGAGCAGGGGGTGGAGCAAGGAAGGCCTCATACCACGAAAAGCTCCAGCCCAAAAGGCAGCCAAACTCCAGCCCACATCTGGGAGAATCTCAAGAGCAGGAGGTGGAGCAAGCCAGGCCTCAAACCACGAGAAGCTCCAGCTGAAAATGCAGCCAATATGCAGCCCACACTGAGGAGAATCTCAAGAGCAAGGGGTGGAGGAAGGCAGGCCTCAAACCACGAGAAGGTCCAGCCGAAAAGCAAGCCAAAATCCAGCCGACATCCAGGAAAATCTCAAGAGCAGGGGTTGGAGCAAGCCAGGCCTCAAACCAAGAGAAGCTGCAGCCCATAAGGCAGCCAAAATCCAGCCCACCTCCGGGAGAATCTCAAGAGCAGGGCTTGGAGCGAGGTAGGCCTCAAACCACAAGAAGCTCCAGCCAAAGATTCAGCGAAACTCCAGCCCACCTCCGGGAGAATATCAAGAGCAGGGGTTGGAGCAAGGCAGGCCTCAAACCACGAGAAGCTCCAGCCCAAAAGGCAGCCAAACTCCAGCCCACATCCAGGAGAATCTCAAGAGAAGGGGTTGGAGCAAGGCAGGCCTCAAACCACGAGAAGCTCCAGCCCAAAATCCAGCCAAAATGCAGCCCACATCCGGGAGAATATCAAGAGCAGGGGGTGGAGCAAGCCAGGCCACAAACCTCAAGAAGCTCCAGCCCAAAAATGCAACCAAAATCCACCCCACAACCGGGAGAATATCAAGAGAAGTGGGTGGAACAAGCCAGGCCTCAAACCGCAAGAAGCTCCAGCCCAAAAGGCAGCCAAAATCCAGCCCAAAACCGGGAGAATATCAAGAGCAGGGCTTGGAGCAAGGAAGGCCTCAAACCACGAGAAGCTCCAGCCCAAAAGGCAGCCAAACTCCAGCCCATATCTGGGAGAATCTCAAGAGCAGGGGGTGGAGCAAGGCAGGCCTCAAACCACGAGAAGCTCCAGCCCAAAAGGCAGCCAAAATCCAGCCCACCTCCGGGAGAATCTCAAGAGCAGGGGGTGGAGCAAGGCAGGCCTCAAACCTCGAGAAGCTCCAGCCCAAAAGGCAGCCAAAATGCAGCCCACATGCGGGAGAATCTCAAGAGCAAGGGGTGGAGCAAGCCAGGTCTCAAACCACGAGAATCTCCAGCCCAGAAGGCAGCCAAAATGCAGCGCACATCCGGGAGAATCTCAAGAGCAAGGGGTGGAGCAAAGCAGGCCTCAAACCACGAGAAGCTCCAGCCCAAAAAGCAGGCAAACTCCAGTCCACCTCCGGGAGAATCTCAAGAGCAGGGGGTGGAGCAAGCCAGGCCTCAAACCACGAGAAGCTCCAGCCCAAAAGGCAGCCAAACTCCAGCCCACATCCGGGAGAATCTCAAGAGCAGGGATTGGAGCAAGCCAGGCCTCAAACCACGAGAAGCTCCAGCCCAAGATTCAGCCAAATTCCAGCCCACCTCCGGGAGAATCTCAAGAGCAGGGGGTGGAGCAAGCCAGGCCTCAAACCACGAGAAGCTCCAGCCCAAAATGCAGCCAAACTCCAGCCCACATCCGGGAGAATCTCAAAAGCAGGGGGTGGAGAAAGCCAGGCCTCTAATCACGAGAAGCTCCAGCCCTAAAGGCAGCCAAAATCCAGCCACATCAGGGAGAATCTCAAGAGCAGGGGGTGGAGCAAGCCAGGCCTCAAACCACGAGAAGCTCCAGCCCAAAAGGCAACCAAAATGCAGCGCACATCCAGGAGAATATCAAGAGCAGGGGTTGGAGGAAGGCAGGCCTCAAACCACGAGAAGCTCCAGACCAAAAGGCAGCCAAAATGCAGCCCACATCCGGGAGAATATCGAGAGCAGGGGGTGGAGAAAGCCAGGCCCCAAACCACGAGAAGCTCCAGCCCAAAAGGCAGCCAAAATCCAGCCCACATCGGGGAGAATCTCAAGAGCAGGGATTGGAGCAAGCCAGGCCTCAAACCACGAGAAGCTCCAGCCCAAAATGCAGCCAAACTCCAGCCCACATCCAGGAGAATCTCAAGAGCAGGGGGTGGAGCAAGCTAGGCCTCTAATCACGAGAAGCTCCAGCCCAAAAGGCAGCCAAAATGCAGCCCACACAGAGGAGAATCTCAAGAGCAGGGGGTGGAGCAAGGCAGGCCTCAAACCACGAGAAGCTCCAGCCCAGAAGGCAGCCAAAATGCAGCCCACCTCCGGGAGAATCTCAAGAGCAGGGATTGGAGCAAGCCAGGCCTCAAACCACGAGAAGCTCCAGCCCAAGATTCAGCGAAACTCCAGCCCACCTCCGGGAGAATCTCAAGAGCAAGGAGTGGAGCAAGGCAGGCCTCAAACCACGAGAAGCTCCAGCCCAGAAGGCAGCCAAAATGCAGCCCACATCCGGGAGAATCTCAAGAGCAAGGGGTGGAGCAAGGCAGGCCTCAAACCACGAGAAGCTCCAGCCCAAAAGGCAGCCAAAATGCAGCGCACATCCAGGAGAATATCAAGAGCAGGGGTTGGAGGAAGGCAGGCCTCAAACCACGAGAAGCTCCAGACCAAAAGGCAGCCAAAATGCAGCCCACATCCGGGAGAATATCGAGAGCAGGGGGTGGAGAAAGCCAGGCCCCAAACCACGAGAAGCTCCAGCCCAAAAGGCAGCCAAATTCCAGCCCACATCTGGGAGAATCTCAAGAGCAGGGGGTGGAGCAAGCCAGGCCTCAAATCACGAGAAGCTCCAGCACAATAGGTAGCCAAAATGCAGCCCACATCTGGGAGAATATAAAGAGCAAGGGGTGGAGCAAGCCAGGCCTCAAACCTCGAGAAGCTCCAGCCCAATATGCAGCCAAATTGCAGCCCACATACGGGAGAATCTCAAGAGCAGGGGGTGGAGCAAGCCAGGCCTCAAACCACGAGAAGCTCCAGCCCAAAAGGCAGCCAAAATGCAGCCCACACAGAGGAGAATCTCAAGAGCAGGGGGTGGAGCAAGGCAGGCCTCAAACCACGAGAAGCTCCAGCCCAGAAGGTAGCCAAAATGCAGCCCACCTCCGGGAGAATCTCAAGAGCAGGGATTGGAGCAAGCCAGGCCTCAAACCACGAGAAGCTCCAGCCCAAGATTCAGCGAAACTCCAGCCCACCTCCGGGAGAATCTCAAGAGCAAGGAGTGGAGCAAGGCAGGCCTCAAACCACGAGAAGCTCCAGCCCAAAGGGCAGCCAAACTCCAGCCCACACAGAGGAGAATATCAAAAGCAGGGGGTGGAGCAAGGCAGGCCTCAAACCACGAGAAGCTCCAGCCCCAAAAGCAGCCAAAACGCAGCCCACATCCGGGAGAATCTCAAGAGCAGGGTGTGCACCAAGCCAGGTCTCAAACCTCGAGAAGCTCCAGCCCTAAATGCAGCCAAAATCCAGCCACATCAGGGAGAATTTCAAGAGCAGGGGGTGGAGCAAGCCAGGCCTCAAACCACGAGAAGCTCCAGCCCAAAAGGCAGCCAAAATCCAGCCCACATCCGGGAGAATCTCAAGAGCAAGGGGTGGAGCAAGCCAGGTCTCAAACCACGAGAAGCTCCAGCCAAAAAGGCAGCCAAAATCCAGGCCACACAGAGGAGAATATCAAAAGCAGGGGATGGAGCAAGGCAGGACTCAAACCACGAGAAGCTCCAGCCCAAAATGTAGCCAAACTCCAGCCCACATCTGGGAGAATCTCAAGAGCAGGGGTTGGAGCAAGCCAGGCCTCAAATCACGAGAAGCTCCAACCCAAAAAGCAGCCAAAATCCAGCCCACATCCGGGAGAATCTCAAGAGCAGGGGGTGGAGCAAGCCAGGCCTCAAACCAAGAGAAGCTCCAACCCAAAATGCAGCCAAAATCCAGCCCACATCCGGGAGAATCTCAAGAGCAGGGGGTGGAGCAAGCCAGGCCTCAAACCACGAGAAGCTCCAGCCCAAAAGGCAGCCAAAATCCAGCCCACATCCGGGAGAATCTCAAGAGCAGGGGGTGGAGCAAGCCAGGCCTCAAACCACGAGAAGCTCCAGCCCCAAAAAAGCCAAACACCAGCCGACATCCGGTAGAATCTCAAGAGCAGGGGTTTTAGCAAGGCAAGTATCAAACCACGAGAAGCTCCAGCCCTAAAGGCAGCCAAAACTCCAGCCCACATCTGGGAGAATCTCAAGAGCAGGGGGTGGAGCAAGGCAGGCCTCAAACCATGAGAAGCTCCAGCCCAAAATGCAGCCAAACTCCAGCCCACCTCCGGGAGAATCTCAAGAGCAGGGGGTGGAGCAAGGCAGGCCTCAAACCACGAGAAGCTCCAGCCCTAAAGGCAGCCAAAATGCAGCCCACGTCCAGGAGAATCTCAAGAGCAGGGGGTGGAGCAAGCCAGGCCTCAAACCACGAGAAGCTCCAGCCCAAAAGGCAGCCAAAATGCAGCGCACATCCAGGATAATATCAAGAGCAGGGGTTGGAGGAAGGCAGGCCTCAAACCACGAGAAGCTCCAGACCAAAAGGCAGCCAAAATGCAGCCCACATCCGGGAGAATATCGAGAGCAGGGGGTGGAGAAAGCCAGGCCCCAAACCACGAGAAGCTCCAGCCCAAAAGGCAGCCAAAATCCAGCCCACATCGGGGAGAATCTCAAGAGCAGGGATTGGAGCAAGCCAGGCCTCAAACCACGAGAAGCTCCAGCCCAAAAGGCAGCCAAATTCCAGCCCACATCTGGGAGAATCTCAAGAGAAGGGGGTGGAGCAAGCCAGGCCTCAAATCACGAGAAGCTCCAGCACAATAGGTAGCCAAAATGCAGCCCACATCTGGGAGAATATAAAGAGCAAGGGGTGGAGCAAGCCAGGCCTCAAACCTCGAGAAGCTCAGGCCCAATAGGCAGCCAAATTGCAGCCCACATCCAGGAGAATCTGAAGAGCAGGGGGTGGAGCAAGCTAGGCCTCTAATCACGAGAAGCTCCAGCCCAAGATTCAGCGAAACTCCAGCCCACCTCCGGGAGAATCTCAAGAGCAAGGAGTGGAGCAAGGCAGGCCTCAAACGACGAGAAGCTCCAGCCCAGAAGGCAGCCAAAATGCAGCCCACATCCGGGAGAATCTCAAGAGCAAGGGGTGGAGCAAGGCAGGCCTCAAACCACGAGAAGCTCCAGCCCAAAAAGCAGGCAAACTACAGTCCACCTCCGGGAGAATCTCAAGAGAAGGGGGTGGAGCAAGCCAGGCCTCAAACCACGAGAAGCTCCAGCCCAAAAGGCAGCCAAAATCCAGCCCACACAGAGGACAATATCAAAAGCAGGGGATGGAGCAAGGCAGGACTGAAACCACGAGAAGCTCCAGCCCAAAGGGCAGCCAAACTCCAGCCCACACAGAGGAGAATATCAAAAGCGGGGGGTGGAGCAAGGCAGGCCTCAAACCACGAGAAGCTCCAGCCCCAAAAGCAGCCAAAACGCAGCCCACATCCGGGAGAATCTCAAGAGCAGGGTGTGCACCAAGCCAGGTCTCAAACCTCGAGAAGCTCCAGCCCTAAAGGCAGCCAAAATCCAGCCACATCAGGGAGAATTTCAAGAGCAGGGGGTGGAGCAAGCCAGGCCTCAAACCACGAGAAGCTCCAGCCCAAAAGGCAGCCAAAATCCAGCCCACATCCGGGAGAATCTCAAGAGCAAGGGGTGGAGCAAGCCAGGTCTCAAACCACGAGAAGCTCCAGCCAAAAAGGCAGCCAAAATCCAGGCCACACAGAGGAGAATATCAAAAGCAGGGGATGGAGCAAGGCAGGACTCAAACCACGAGAAGCTCCAGCCCAAAAGGCAGCCAAAATCCAGCCCACATCCGGGAGAATCTCAAGAGCAGGGGGTGGAGCAAGCCAGGCCTCAAACCAAGAGAAGCTCCAACCCAAAATGCAGCCAAAATCCAGCCCACCTCCGGGAGAATCTCAAGAGCAGGGGGTGGAGCAAGCCAGGCCTCAAACCAAGAGAAGCTCCAACCCAAAATGCAGCCAAAATCCAGCCCACATCCGGGAGAATCTCAAGAGCAGGGGGTGGAGCAAGCCAGGCCTCAAACCACGAGAAGCTCCAGCCCAAAAGGCAGCCAAAATCCAGCCCACATCCGGGAGAATCTCAAGAGCAGGGGGTGGAGCAAGCCAGGCCTCAAACCACGAGAAGCTCCAGCCCAAAATGCAGCCAAAATCCAGCCCACCTCCGGGAGAATCTCAAGAGCAGGGGGTGGAGCAAGGCAGGCCTCAAACCACGAGAAGCTCCTGCCCAAAAGGCAGCCAAAATGCAGCCCACTTCCGGGAGAATCTCAAGAGCAGGGGGTGGAGGAAGCCAGGTCTCAAACCACGAGAAGCTCTAGCCAAAAAGGCAGCCAAAATGCAGCCCACCTCCGGGAGAATCTCAAGAGCAGGGTGTGGAACAAGGCAGGCCTCAAACCACGAGAAGCTCCAGCCCAAAAGGCAGCCAAACTCCAGCCCACATCCGGGAGAATCTCAAGAGCAGGGGGTGGAGCAAGGCAGGCCTCAAACCACGAGAAGCTGCAGCCCGAAATGCAGCCAAAATCAAGACCACTTCCGGGAGAATCTCAAGAGCAGGGGGTGGAGCAAGGCAGGCCTCAAACCACGAGAAGCTCCAGCTCAGAAGGCAGCCAAAATGCAGCCCACCTCCGAGAGAATCTCAAGAGCAGGGATTGGAGCAAGCCAGGCCTCAAACCACGAGAAGCTCCAGCCCAAAAAGCAGGCAAACTCCAGTCCACCTCCGGGAGAAACTCAAGAGAAGGGGGTGGAGCAAGCCAGGCCTCAAACCACTAGAAGCTCCAGCCCAAAGGCAGCCAAACTCCAGCCCACCTCCGGGAGAATCTCAAGAGCAGGGATTGGAGCAAGCCAGGCCTCAAACCACGAGAATCTCCAGCCCAAGATTCAGCGAAACTCCAGCCCACCTCCGGGAGAATATCAAGAGCAGGGGTTGGAGCAAGGCAGGCCTCAAACCACGAGAAGCTCCAGCCCAAAATCCAGCCAAAATGCAGCAAACATCCGGGAGAATATCAAGAGCAGTGTGTGGAGCAAGCCAGGCCTCAAAGCAAGAGAAGCTCCAACCCAAAAGGCAGCCAAAATCCAGCCCACGTCCGGGAGAATCTCAAGAGCAAGGGGTGGAGAAAGGCAGGCCTCAAACCACGAGAAGCTCCAGCACACAACGCAGCCAAAATGCAGGCCACATCCAGGAGAATATCAAGAGCAGGGGGTGGAGCAAGTCAGGCCTCAATCCAGGAGAAGCTCCAGCCCAAAAAGCAGCCAAATGGCAGCCCACATCTGGGAGAATCTCAAGAGCAGAGGTTGGAGCAAGCCAGGCCTCAAACCACGAGAAGCTCCCGCCCAAAAGGCAGCCAAAATGCAGCCCACATCCGGGAGAATTTCAAGAGCAGGGGGTGGAGAAAGCCAGGCCTCTAATCACAAGAAGCTCCAGCCCTAAATGCAGGCAAAACCCAGCCCACATCCGGGAGAATCTCAAGAGCAGGGGGTGGAGAAAGCCAGGCCTCAAACCACGAGAAGCTCCAGCCAAAAGGCAGCCAAAATACAACCCACCTCCGGAAGAATCTCAAGAGCAAGGGGTGGAGCAAGCCAGGCCTCAAACCACGAGAAGCTCCAGCCCAAAAGGCAGCCAAAATGCAGCCCACATCCGGGAGAATCTCAAGAGCAGGGGGTGGAGCAAGGCAGGATTCAAACCACGAGAAGCTCCAGCCCCAAAAAAGCCAAACTCCAGCCGACATCCGGTAGAATCTCAAGAGCAGGGGTTTTAGCAAGGCAAGTATCAAACCACGAGAAGCTCCAGCCCAAAAGGCAGCCAAACTTCAGCCCACATTCGGAAGAATCTCAAGAGCAGGGGGTGGAGCAAGGCATGCCTCAAACCACGAGAAGCTCCAGCCCAAAAGTCAGCCAAAATCCAGCCCACATCTGGGAGAATATGAAGAGCAGGGGGTGGAGCAAGCCAGGCCTCAAACCAGGAGAAGATCCAGCCCAAGATTCAGCGAAACTCCAGCCCACCTCCGGGAGAATATCAAGAGCAGGGGGTGGAGCAAGGCAGGCCTCAAACCATGAGAAGCTCCAGCACAAAATGCAGCCAAACTCCAGCCCACATCCAGGAGAATATCAAGAGCAGGGGTTGGAGCAAGCCAGGCCTCAAACCACTAGATTCTCCAGCTCAAAATGCAGCCAAACTCCAGCAAATATCCAGCAGAATCTCAAGAGCAGGGGCTGGAGCAAGCCATGCCTCAAACCACGAGAAGCTCCAGCCCAAAAGGCAGCCAAAATCCAGCCCACATCCGGGAGAATATCAAGAGCAGGGGGTGGAGCAAGCCAGGCCTCAAACCACGAGAAGCTCCAGCCCAACAAACAGCCAAAATGCAGCCCACATCTGGGAAAATATCAAGAGCAGGGTGTGGAGAAAGCCAGGCCTGAAAATACGAGAAGCTCCAGCCCAAAAGGCAGCCAAAACCCAGCCCACATCTGGTAGAATCTCAAGAGCAGGGGGTGGAGCAAGCCAGGCCTCAAACCACGAGAAGCTCCAGCCCAAAAGGCAGCAAAAATCCAGTCCACTTCCAGGACAATATCAATGGCAGGAGGTGGAGAAAGCCAGGCCTCAAACCGCGACAAGGTCCAGCCCAAAAAGCAGCCAAAATCCAGCCCACATCCGGGAGAATATCAAGAGCAGGGGGTGGGGAAAGCCAGCCCTCAAACTACGAGAAGCTCCATCCTGAAATGCAGCCAAACTCCAGCCCACATCCAGGAGAATATCAAGAGTAGGGGGTGGGGAAAGCCAGCCCTCAAACTACGAGAAGCTCCAGCCTGAAATGCAGCCAAACTCCAGCCCACATCCGAGAGAATTTCAAGAACAGGGCCTAGAGAAATTCAGGCCTCAATCCAGGAGTAAATCCAGCCTGAAATGCAATCCATATCCAGGAGAAACTCAAGAAGAGGGCCCAGATCTCTCCCTCAGATCTCTCCTGCGCTGGGGCCTCGGATTCCCACGCCTTTCTAGGCTCTGCGGAAGAGAAATACACCTGCGGCTGGGTCCACCGCAGGCCCCACACCGGACCAACGCTTTATGCCTAAGGAATTGGGGACAGGAGCACAACCTGTGGAGTTTGGGCTTTGAACTGGTGCTGCCCCCAAGTTTTGCACAAAGTCCCTTCACACTATTCCCATCTGGCCCACAGTCAGATCACACCATTCCCCAGCAGGACCCGACTCTCCATCCATCAGCACAACAACTCCAGCAAAGGGTTAACACAGTTCCCGGCACACAGCTGCACGCACACGCTCCCCCTGCCAGAGACAGAAATGGCTGTGGAGATATGCATCTTGCTAGGAAGGTACCTGTTCAAATGCCCCCGGAGCCCGGTGCAAGCCTTCCCGTCGCATGTCAGCATGTCTCAACGGGAGCAGACCTGAGCCTCCAGGAGGGTTTTCAGCCCAGGCCGTGTCGACCGCTCTCTCCTTTCCCAAACTGGGGGGTGTGGAGCTCTGAGTGCCATCCCACTCCAAGGGACATGCTGGGTGCAGCCCCTGCAGACCAGGAGAAAGCAAGGGTCAGCCATGGAGCCTCCCTCTATTTAGAGAGTCATGAGATAATTGACTTCAGGCCTAAGCAATCTCCCAGCCTGGCCTTAATTGGGGCAGGCTCTTGTTGGCATTCCCAGCTGGTGCTGATCTCCCCAGACTGCCAGAAGGGTCAGGGCTGGCAGGGCATGTCTTAGTTCCCTCTCATCCCTAACTGTAATGAGGAAATGTCATGAGGCCCACTGAATTGGGCCTGAATTTCATAGGGACTTGGGCCTGAATTTCACCAGGATTTGGGCGAGAATTTCTCGTGCACTTGGGTCTGAATTTCCCCTGGATTCTGGCCCGAATTTCCCCTGTAGTAGAGCCTGAATTTCTCCTCAACATGCCCTCCAATTTCTCTTGAACTCTGGCCAAAATTTCTCCTGCACACCAGCTCCAATTTCTCCTGCGCCGAGTCCCATATTTGACCTGCACTGAAGCCCTGGTTTCCCCTGGAAGTGAGCTCAAATTTGGCCTGCATTGTGGCCTGGATCTCTCCTGCTTTAAGGCACTCACCCTCGCCCCTGAAGGCACACTCCCTTGCCCCTGAAGGCAGGAGAAATTGCAGCCCAAGTGCAGCAGAAATTCCAGGCCAAGTCCCAGAGATAGTCCACCCAAACTCTAGGAGAAATTTAAGGTCAAGTCCAAGAGAAATTACAGCCTAAATAAAGTCCAAGTGGAGGAGAAATTTGGGCCCATCTCCAGGAGAAATTCC
Source organism: Rhynochetos jubatus (assembly GCA_027574665.1). NCBI lineage: Eukaryota > Metazoa > Chordata > Aves > Eurypygiformes > Rhynochetidae > Rhynochetos > Rhynochetos jubatus. The sequence continues at coordinate 366,209 of JAQBHY010000093.1, forward strand.
AGCCTAAAATGCAGCCCAGGTCCAGTAGAAATTCAGGGCAAAGTGCAGACAAAATCCAGCCCACATCCAGGAGAAATTCAAGAACAGGGCTAAGAAATTCAGGCCTCAAACCAGGAGTAATTCCAGCCTAAAATGAGGCCCAAGTCCTGGAGAAATTCCGTCCCAAGACCAATAGAAATTCCAGCCTAAAATGCAGCCCAAGTCCAGGAGAAATTTTAGCCCAAGAGCAGCCAAAATCCAGCCCACAATCAGGAGAAATTCAAGAACAGGGCTAAGAGAAATTCAGGCCACAAACCAGGAGTAATTCCAGCCTAAAATGAGGCCAAAGTCCCGGAGAAATTCCGTCCCAAGACCAATAGAAATTCCAGCCTAAAATGCAGCCCAAGTCCAGGAGAAATTTTAGCCCAAGAGCAGCCAAAATCCAGCCCACAATCAGGAGAAATTCAAGAACAGGGCTAAGAGAAATTCAGGCCTCAAACCAGGAGTAATTCCAGCCTAAAATGAGGCCCAAGTCCCGGAGAAATTCCGTCCCAAGACCAATAGAAATTCCAGCCTAAAATGCAGCCCAAGTCCAGGAGAAATTTTAGCCCAAGAGCAGCCAAAATCCAGCCCACAATCAGGAGAAATTCAAGAACAGGGCTAAGAGAAATTCAGGCCACAAACCAGGAGTAATTCCAGCCAAAATGAGGCCCAAGTCCCGGAGAAATTTCAGCCGAAAGCCAAGAGAAATTCAGGCTTAAATCCAGAAGTAATTGCAGCATAAATCCAGCCCCTGTCCAGGAGAAATTCAGCCCAAAGCCCAACAGAAATTCCAACCCACTTGCAGGAGAAATTCAGGCCCAAGTCCAGGAGAAATTCCAGCCTAAAATGCAGCCCAAGTGCAGCCCAATTTCAGGAGATAGTCCACCCGAAATCCAGGAGAAAATTAGGCCTAAGTCTAGGAGAAATTCCAGCCCAAGAGCAGCCAAAATCCAGCCCACATCCAGGAGAATTTCAAGAACAGGGCTAAGAGAAATTCAGGCCTCAAACCAGGAGTAATTCCAAATTAAATCCAACCCCTGTCCAGGAGAAATTCAGCCACAAGCCCAACAGGAATTCCAGCCCACGTGTAGGGGAAATTCAGGCCCAAGTTCAGGAGAAATTCCAGCCCAAGAGCAGCCAAAATCCAGTCCAATTTCAGGAGATATTTCAACCAAACTCCAGGAGAAATTTGGGCCCAAGTCCAGGAGAAATTCCAGCCTAAAATGCAGCCAAAATCCAGCCCAATTTCAGGAGATAGTCCACCCGAATTCCAGGAGAAAATTAGGCCTAGAGTCCTGGAGAAAATCCAGCCTAAAATGCAGGCGAGGTCCAGGAGAAATTCCAGCCCAAGAGCAGCCAATATCCAGCCCACATCCAGGAGAATTTCAAGAACAGGGCTAAGATAAATTCAGGCCTAAAACCAGGAGAAATTCCATCATAAATCCAGCCCCTGTCCAGGAGAAATTCAGCCCCAAGCCCAACAGAAATCCCAGCCCACGTACAGGAGAAATTCAGGCCCAAGCCCAGGAGAAATTCCAGCCTAAAATGCAGCCCAAGTCCAGGAGACATTCAAGAAGAGACCAAGATCTCTCCCTCAGATCTCTCCTGCGCTGGGGCCTCGGATTCCCACGCCTTTCTACACTCCGCCCAAGAGAAATCCACCTGCGGCTGGGTCCACCGCAGGCCCCACACCGGACCAACGCTTTATGCCTAAGGAATTGGGGACAGGAGCACAACCTGTGGAGTTTGGGCTTTGAACTGGTGCTGCCCCCAAGTTTTGCACAAAGTCCCTTCACACTATTCCCATCTGGCCCACAGTCAGATCACACCATTCCCCAGCAGGACCCGACTCCATCCATCAGCACAGCAACTCCAGCAAAGGGTTAACACAGTTCCCGGCACACAGCTGCACGCACACGCTCCCCCTGCCAGAGACAGAAATGGCTGTGGAGATATGCATCTTGCTAGGAAGGTACCTGTTCAAATGCCCCCGGAGCCCGGTGCAAGCCTTCCCGTCGCATGTCAGCATGTCTCAACGGGAGCAGACCTGAGCCTCCAGGAGGGTTTTCAGCCCAGGCCGTGTCGACCGCTCTCTCCTTTCCCAAACTGGGGGGTGTGGAGCTCTGAGTGCCATCCCACTCCAAGGGACATGCTGGGTGCAGCCTCTGCAGACCAGGAGAAAGCAAGGGTCAGCCATGGAGCCTCCCTCTATTTAGAGAGTCATGAGATAATTGACTTCAGGCCTAAGCAATCTCCCAGCCTGGCCTTAATTGGGGCAGGCTCTTGTTGGCATTCCCAGCTGGTGCTGATCTCCCCAGACTGCCAGAAGGGTCAGAGCTGGCAGGGCATGTCTTAGTTCCCTCTCATCCCTAACTGTAATGAGGAAATGTCATGAGGCCCACTGAATTGGGCCTGAATTTCATAGGGACTTGGGCCTGAATTTCACCAGGATTTGGGCGAGAATTTCTCGTGCACTTGGGTCTGAATTTCCCCTGGATTCTGGCCCGAATTTCCCCTGTAGTAGAGCCTGAATTTCTCCTCAACATGCCCTCCAATTTCTCTTGAACTCTGGCCAAAATTTCTCCTGCACTGTGACCTTCAATTTCTCCTGGACTCTCTGAAATTTCTCCTGCACACCAGCTCCAATTTCTCCTGCGCCGAGTCCCATATTTGACCTGCACTGAAGCCCTGGTTTCCCCTGGAAGTGAGCTCGAATTTGGCCTGCATTGTGGCCTGGATCTCTCCTGCTTTAAGGCACTCACCCTCGCCCCTGAAGGCACACTCCCTTGCCCCTGAAGGCAGGAGAAATTGCAGCCCAAGTGCAGCAGAAATTCCAGTCCAAGTCCCAGAGATAGTCCACCCGAACTCTAGGAGAAATTCAGGCCCAAGTCCAGGAGAAATTCCAGCCTAAATTGCAGCCCAAGTCCAGCCCACATCAAGTAGAATTTCAAGAACAGGGCCTAGAGAAATTCAGGCCTCAAACCAGGAGTAATTCCAACATAAATCCAGCCCAAGTGCAGGAGAAATTCAGGCCCAAGTTCAGGAGAAATTCCAGCCCAAGAGCAACCAAAATCCAGTCCAATTTCAGGAGATATTTCAACCAAACTCCAGGAGAAATTTGGGCCCAAGTCCAGGAGAAATTCCAGCCTAAAATGAAGCCCAAGTCCAGGAGAAATTCCAGCCTAAAATGCAGCCAAAATCCAGCCCAATTTCAGGAGATAGTCCACCCGAACTCCAGGAGAAAATTAGGCCTAGAGTCCTGGAGAAAATCCAGCCTAAAATGCAGGCGAGGTCCAGGAGAAATTCCAGCCCAAGAGCAGCCAATATCCATCCCACATCCAGGAGAATTTCAAGAACAGGGCTAAGAGAAATGCAGGCGAGGTCCAGGAGAAATTCCAGCCCAAGAGCAGCCAATATCCATCCCACATCCAGGAGAATTTGAAGAACAGGGCTAAGAGAAATTCAGGCCTCGAACCAGGAGTAATTCCAGCATCAATCCAACCCATGTCCAGGAGAAATTCAGCCCCAAGCCCTATAGAAATTCCAGCCCAATTGCAGCCAAAATCCAGCCCACATCCAGGAGAAATTCAGGCCCAAGTCCAGGAGAAATTCCAGCCTAAATTGCAGCCCAAGTCCAGCCCACATCAAGTAGAATTTCAAGAACAGGGCCTAGAGAAATTCAGGCCTCAAACCAGGAGTAAATCCAGCCTAAAATGAGGCCCCACGTCCAGGAGAAATTCAAGCCAAAAGCCAAGAGAATTTCATGCCTAAATCCAGGAGATATTCCAGCATCAATCCAGCCCATGTCCAGGAGAAATTCAGCCCCAAGCCCAATAGAAACTCCAAACCACGTGCAGAAGAAATTGAGGCCCAAGTTCAGGAGAAAATCCAACCTAAAATGCAGCCCAAGTCCAGCAGAAATTTCAGCTCAAGAGCAGCCAAAATCCAGTCCAATTTCAGGAGATAGTCCACCCGAACTCCAGGAGAAATTTGGGCCCACCTCCAGGAGAAATTCAAGTCCAAATCTAGGAAAAATTTGAGCCAAAGTGCAGGTGATATTGTGGCCAAGTCTAGGAGCAATTACAGCCCAAGTGCTGCAGAAATTCCAGTCCGAGTCCTGGAGATAGTCGACCTGAACTCCTGAAGAAATTGCAAATCAAGTCCAGGATATATTCCACCTGAAATGTAGGAGAAATTTAGGCCCAGCTCCAGGAGAAATTCCAGCCTAAATCCTGTCCAAGTAGAGGAGAAATTTGGGCCCAGCTCCAGTAGAAATTCAGGCAGAAATCCAGAAGGAATTCCAGTATAAATCCAGCCCAATTCCAGGAGAAAATAAGCCCCAAGCCAAATACAAATTCCAGCCAGCGTGCAGGAGAAATTCAGGCCCAAGTCCAGGTGAAATTCCAGCCTAAAATGCAGCCAAAATCCAGCAAACATCGAGGAGAATTTCAAGAAGAGGGCCTAGAGAAATTGAGGCTTCAAACCAGGAGAAATTCCCGCATAAAATGCAGCCAAACTCCAGCCCACACCCAGGAGAAGCTCAAGAGCAGGGGGTGGAGAAAGCCAGGCCTCAAACCACGAGAAGCTCCAACCCGAAATGCAGCCAAACTCCAGTCCATATCCAGGAGTATATCAAGAGCAGGGGTTGAGAAAGCTAGGCCCCAAACCACGAGAAGATCCAGCCCGAAATGCAGCCAAAATGCAGCCGACATCCAGGAGAATATCAAGAGCAGGGGGTGGAGAAAGCCAGGCCTCAAACCACGAGAAGCTCCAGCCCAAAAGGCAGCCAAACTCCAGCCCACATCCAGGAGAATATCAAGAGCAGGGGGTGGAGAAAGGCAGGCCTCAAACCACGAGAAGATCCAGCCCGAAACACAGCCAAAATCCAGCCCACATCCAGGAGAATATCAAGAGCAGGGGGTGGAGAAAGCCAGGCCTCAAACCACGAGAAGCTCCAGTCCAAAAGGCAGCCAAACTCCAGCTGACATCCAGGAGAATATCAAGAGCAGGGGGTGGAGAAAGCCAGGCCCAAAACCACGAGAAGCTCCAGCCCAAAAGGCAGCCAAAATCCAGCCCACAGGGAGGAGAATATTCGGAGGAGGGGGTGGAGTAACACAGGCCTCATACCACGAGAAGCTCCCGCTTGAAATGCAGCCAAACTCCAGCCCAAATCCAGGAGAATATCAAGAGCAGGGGTTGGAGAAAGAAAAGCCTCAAACCACGAGAAGCTCCAGCTCAAAATGCAGCCAAAATGCAGCCGACATCCAGGAGAATATCAAGAGCAGGGGGTGGAGAAAGCCAGGCTTCAAACCACGAGAAGCTCCAGCCCGTAATGTATCCAAAATCCAGCCCACATCCGGGAGAATATCAAGAGCAGCGGGTGGAGAAAGCCAGGCCTCAAACCACGAGAAGCGCCAGGCCTCAAACCACGAGAAGCTCCAGCCCAAAAGGCAGCCAAAATCCAGCCCACATCCAGGAGAATATCAAGAGCAGGGGGTGGAGCAAACCAGGCCTCAAACCACGAGAAGCTCCAGCCTAAAATGCAGCCAAAACAGAGCCCATATACAGCAGAATATGAAGAGCAGGGTTTGGAGAAAGCCAAACCTCAAACCACGAGATGCTCAGGCGCGAAATGCAGCCAAACTCCAGCCCAAATCCAGAAGAATATCAAGAGCAGGGGGTGAAGAAAGCCAAGCCTCAAACCACGAGATGTTCCAGCGCGAAAGGCAGCCAAAATCCAGCCCACATCCAGGAGAATATCAAGAGAAATATGTGGGGAAAGACAGCCCTCAAACCAGGAGAAGATCCAGCCCGAAATGCAGCCAAAATCCAGCCCACATGCGGGAGAATATCAACAGCAGGGGTTGGAGAAAGCCAGGCCTCAAACCACGAGAATCTCAGGCGCGATATGCAGCCAAAATCCAGCCCACATTTAGGAGAAAATCAAGAGCAAGTGGTGGAGCAAACCAGGCCTCAAACCACCAGAAGCTCCAGCCCAAAATGTAGCCAAAATGTAGCCAACATGGAGGAGAATATCAAGAGCAGGGGGTGGAGAAAGCCAGGCCTCAAATCACGAGAAGCTCCAGCCCGAAATGCAGCCAAAACACAGCCCACATCCAGCAGAATATGAAGAGAAGGGTTTGGAGAAAGCCAGGTCTCAAAGCACGAGAAGCTCCCGCCTGAAATGCAGCCAAACTCCAGCCCAAATCCAGGAGAATATCAAGAGCAGGGGGTGGAGAAAGCCAAGCCTCAAACCACAGGAAGCTCCAGCCCCAAAGACAGCCAAAATCCAGCCCACCTCTGGGAGAATATCAAGAGCAGGGGGTGGAGCAAGCCAGGCCTCAAACTCTGAGAAGATCCATTCCGAAAGGCAGCCAAAACCCAGCCCTCATCCAGGAGAATATCAAGAGCAGGGGGTGGAGAAAGCCAGGCCTCAAACCACGAGAAGCTCCAGCCCAAAATGCAGCCAAAATCCAGCCCACATCGAGGAGAATATCAAGAGCATGGTGTGGAGCAAGCCAGGCCTCAAACCACGGGAAGCTGCAGCTTAAATTCATCCAAAATGCAGCCAACATGGAGGAGAATATCAAGAGTAGGGGTTGGAGAAAGCCAGGCCTCAAACCATGAGAAGCGCCAGGCCTCAAACCACAAGAAGCTCCAGCCCAAAAGGCAGCCAAATCCAGGCCACATCCAGGAGAATATCAAGAGCAGTGTTTGGAGAAAGCCAGGCCTCAAACCACGAGAAGCTCCAGACCGAAATGCAGCCAAAATCCAGCCCACATCCAAGAGAATATCAAGAGCAGGGGGTGGAGAAAGCCAGGCCTCAAACCAGGAGAAGCTCCAGCGCGAAATCCAGCCAAACTCGAGCCCACATCCAGGAGAATATCAAGAGCAGGGGGTGGAGAAAGCCAGGCCTAAAATCACGAGAACCTCCAGCCAGAAATGCAGCCAAAATGCAGCCCACATCCAGGAGAATATCAAGAGCAGGAGGTGGAGCAAGCCAGACCTCAAACCACGAGAAGCGCCATGCCTCAAACCACGAGAAGCTCCAGCCCGAAATGCAGCCAAACTACAGCCCAAATCCAGGAGAATATCAAGAGCAGGGGGTGGAGAAAGCCAAGCCTCAAACCACGAGAAGCTCCAGCGCGACATGCAGCCAAACTCGAGCCCACATCCAGGAGATTATCAAGAGCAGGGGGTGGAGCAAGCCAGGCCTCAAACCACGAGAAGATCCAGCATGAGATGCAGCCAAAATCCAGCTGATATCCAGGAGAATATCAAAAGCAGGTGGTGGAGCAAGCCAGGCCTCAAAACACGAGAGGCTCCAGCGAAAAATTCAGCCAAACTCCAGCTGATATCCAGGAGAATATCAAGAGCAGGGGGTGGAGAAAGCCAGGCCTCAAACCACGAGAAGCTCCAGCCCAAAAATCATCCAAAATGCAGCCAACATGGAGGAGAGTATCCAGAGCAGGGGGTGGATAAAGCCAGGCCTCAAACCAGGAGAAGCGCCAGGCCTCAAACCACGAGAAGCTCCAGCACGAAATGCAGCCAAAATCCAGCAAACATCCAGTAGATTATAAAGAGCAGAGGTTGAGAAAGCCAGCCCTCAAACCATGAGAATCTCCCGCCCGAAATGCAGCCAAAATCCAGCCAACATCCAAGAGAATATCAAGAGCAGGGGGTGGAGCAAGCCAGGCCTCAAACCACAAGAAGATCCAGCATGAGATGCAGCCAAAATCCAGCCCACAGGGAGGAGAAAATCAAGACCACGGGGTGGAGAAAACCAGGCCTCAAACCACGAGAAGCTCCAGCTCAAAATTCAGCCAAATTCCAGCCGACATCCAGGAGAATATCAAGACCAGGGGGTGGAGCAATCCAGGCCTCAAAGCACGAGAAGCTCCAGTCGAAAAGGCAGCCAAATCCAGGCCACATCAAAGAGAATATCAACGGCGGGGGGGGGAGCAAGCCAGGCCTCAAACCACGAGAAGATCCAGCCCAAAATGCAGCCAAAATCCAGCCCACATCCGGGAGAACATCAAGAGCAGGGGGTGGAGAAAGCCAGGCCTCAAACCTCGAGAAGCTCCAGTCCAAAAGACAGCCAAATCCAGGCCACATCCAGGAGAATATCAAGAGCAGTGTTTGGAGAAAGCCAGGCCTCAAACCACGAGAAGCTCCAGCCCGAAATGCAGCCAAAATCCAGCCCACATCCAGGAGAATATCAAGAGCAGGGGGTGGAGAAAGCCAAGCCTCAAACCACGAGAAGCTCCAGCCCGAAATGCAGCCAAAATCCAGCCCACATCCAGGAGAATATCAAGAGCAGGGGGTGGTCAAAGCCAGTCCTCAAACCACGAGAAGCTCCAGCCCAAACGGCAGCCAAAATCCACCCCACATCCAGGAGAATATCAAGAGCAGGGGGTGGAGAAAGGCAGGCTTCAAACCACGAGAAGCTTCAGCCCAAAATACAGCCAAAACCGAGCCCACATCAAAGAGAATATCAAGAGCAGGGGGTGGAGAAAGCCAGGTCTAAAAACACGAGAAGCTCCAGCTCAAAATGCAGACAAACTCCAGCCAACATGGAGGAGAATATAAAGAGCAGGGAGTGGAGAAACCCAGGCCTCAAACCACGAGAAGCTCCCGCCTGAAATGCAGCCAAACTCCAGCCCAAATCCAGGAGAATATCAAGAGCAGGGGGTGGAGAAAGCCAAGCCTCAAACCGCGAGAAGCTCCAGCGCGAAAGGCAGCCAAAATCCAGCCCACATCCAGGAGAATATCAACAGCAGGGGGTGGAGCAAGCCAGGCCTCAAACCACGAGAAGCTCCAGCCCGAAATGAAGCCAAAATCCAGCTGATATCCAGGAGAATATCAAGAGCAGGGGGTGGAGAAAGCCAGGCCTCAAAGCACGAGAAGCTCCAGCACGAAAGGCAGCCAAACTCCAGCCAACATGGAGGAGAATATAAAGAGCAGAGGGCAGAGAAAGCCAGGCCTCAAACTACGAGAAGCGCCAGGCCTCAAATCACGAGAAGCTCCAGCCCGAATTGCAGCCAAAATCTAGCCCACATCCAGGAGAATATGAAGAGCAGGGGTTGGAGCATGTCAGGCCTCAAACCACGAGAAGCTCCAGCACGAAATGCAGAAAAAATCCAGGCCACATCCAGGAGAATATCAAGACCAGGGGGTGGAGCAAGCCAGGCCTCAAACCAGGAGAAGATCCAGCATGAGATGCAGCCAAAATCCAGGCCACAGGGAGGAGAAAATCAAGAGCAGGGGGTGGAGAAAGCCAGGCCTCAAACCACGAGAAGCTCCAGCTCAAAAATCTGCCAAATTCCAGCCGACATCCAGGAGAATATCAAGAGCAGGGTTTGGTCAAAGCCAGGCCTCAAACCACGAGAAGATCCAGTCCAAAAGGCAGCCAAACTCCAGCTCATATCCAGGAGAATATCAAGAGAAAGTGGGTGGAGAAAGCCAGGCCTCAAACCAGGAGAAGATCCAGCGTGAAAAGGAGCCAAACTCGAGCCCACATCCAGGAGAATATCAAGAGAAAGTGGGTGGAGAAAGCCAGGCCTCAAACCACGAGAATCTCCAGCACGAAATGCAGCCAAAATCCAGCAAATATCCAGCAGATTATAAAGAGCAGAGGTTGGAGAAAGCCAGGCCTCAAACCACGAGAAGCTCCCGCCCGAAATGCAGCCAAAATCCAGACCACATCCAGAAGAATACCAAGAGCAGGGGGTGGAGAAAGCCAGGCCTCAAAGCACGAGAAGCTCCAGCACGAAATGCAGAAAAAATCCAGGCCACATCCAGGAGAATATCAGGAGCAGGGTTTGGCTAAAGCCAGGATTCAAACCACGGGAAGCTCCAGCCCGAAATACAGCCAAAATCCAGCCCACATCCAAGAGAATATCAAGAGGAGGGGGTGGAGCAAGCCAGGCCTCAAACCACGAGAAGCTCCAGCTCAAAATTCAGCCAAATTCCAGCCGACATCCAGGAGAATATCAAGAGCAGGGGGTGGAGAAAGCCAGTCCTCAAACCACGAGAAGCTCCAGGTCAAAATATAGCCAAATTCCAGCACACATCCAAGAGAATCTCAAGAGCAGGGGGTTGAGAAAGCCAGGCCTCAAACCACGAGAAGTTCCAGCCCAAAAGGCAGCCAAAATGCAGCCCACATCTGGGAGAATCTCAAGAGCAGGGGGTGGAGAAAGCCAGGCCTCAAACCACGAGAAGCTCCAGCCCGAAATGCAGCCAAACTCCAGCCCATATCCAGGAGAATATCAAGAGAAAGTGGGTGGAGAAAGCCAGGCCTCAAACCAGGAGAAGATCCAGCGTGAAAAGGAGCCAAACTCGAGCCCACATCCAGGAGAATATCAAGAGAAAGTGGGTGGAGAAAGCCAGGCCTCAAACCACGAGAATCTCCAGCACGAAATGCAGCCAAAATCCAGCAAATATCCAGCAGATTATAAAGAGCAGAGGTTGGAGAAAGCCAGGCCTCAAACCACGAGAAGCTCCCGCCCGAAATGCAGCCAAAATCCAGACCACATCCAGAAGAATACCAAGAGCAAGGGGTGGAGAAAGCCAGGCCTCAAAGCACGAGAAGCTCCAGCACGAAATGCAGAAAAAATCCAGGCCACATCCAGGAGAATATCAAGAGCAGGGTTTGGCTAAAGCCAGGCCTCAAACCACGGGAAGCTCCAGCCCGAAATACAGCCAAAATTCAGCCCACATCCAAGAGAATATCAAGAGGAGGGGGTGGAGCAAGCCAGGCCTCAAACCACGAGAAGCTCCAGCCCAAAAGACAGCCAAGATGCAGCACACCTCCGGGAGAATCTCAAGAGCAGGAGGTGGAGCAAGCCAGGCCTCAAACCACTAGAAGCTCCAGCCCAAAAGGCAGCCAAGATGCAGCACACCTCCGGGAGAATCTCAAGAGCAGGGGGTGGAGCAAGCCAGGCCTCAAATCACGAGAAGGTCCAGCCGGAAATGCGGCGAAAATCCAGCACACATCCAGGAGAATATCAAGAGCAGGGGGTGGAGCAAGCCAGGCCTCAAACGACGAGAAGCTCCAGCCCGAAACGCTGCCAAAATGCAGCCCACATCCGGGAGAATCTCAAGAGCAGGGTTTGGAGAAACCCAGGCCCCAAAACACGAGAAGCTCCAGCCCAAAAGGCAGCCAAAATCCAGCAGACATGGAGGAGAATATGAAGACAGGGTGTGAAGAAAGCTGGGCCTCAAACCACGAGAAGCTCCATCCCAAAATGCTGTCAAAATCCAGCGCACATCCGGGAGAATATCAAGAGCTGGGGGTGGATCAAGCCAGGCCTCAAACCACGAGAAGCTCCAGCTCAAAATGCAGCCAATCTCGAGCCCACATCTGGGAGAGTATCAAGAGCAGGTTGTGGAGCAAGCCAGGCCTCAAACCACGAGAAGCTCCAGCCCAAAATGCAGCCAAAATCCAGCCCACATCAGGGAGAATATCAAGAGCAGGGGGTGGAGCAAGCCAGGACTCAAACCAAGAGAAGCTCCAACACAAAGTCAGCCAAAATCCAGCCCATATCAGGGAGAATCTCAAGAGCACGTTAGTGGAGAAAGCCAAGCCTCAAACCATGAGAAGCTCCAGCCCAAAAATGCAGCCAAAATCCAGCCCATATCCGGGAGAATCTCAAGAGCACGTTAGTGGAGAAAGCCAAGCCTCAAACCATGAGAAGCTCCAGCCCAAAAGGAGGCCAAAATGCAGCCCACATCCAGGAGAATCTCAAGAGCAGGGATTGGAGCAAGCCAGGCCTCAAACCACGAGAAGCTCCAGCCCAAAAGGCAACCAAACTCCAGCCCACATGGAGGAGAATATCAAGAGCAGGGGGTGGAGCAAGCCAGACCATAAACCACGAGAAGCTCCAGCCCAAAAGGCAGCCAAAATACAGCCCACATCCGGGAGAATATCAAGAGGAGGGGGTGGAGCAAGGCAGGCCTCAAACCACGGGAACCTCCAGCCCAAAAGGCAGCTAAAATCTAGGTCATATCTGGGAGAATCTCAAGAGCAGGGTGTGGAGAAAGCCAGGCCTCAAACCAGGAGAAGATCCAGCCCGAAATGCAGCCAAAATCCAGGCCACATCCAGGAGAATATCAAGAGCAGTGTTTGGAGAAAGCCAGGCCTCAAACCACGAGAAGCTCCAGCCCGAAATGCAGCCAAAATCCAGCCCACATCCAGGAGAATATCAAGAGCAGGGGGTGGAGAAAGCCAAGCCTCAAACCACGAGAAGCTCCAGCCCGAAATGCAGCCAAAATCCAGCCCACATCCAGGAGAATATCAAGAGCAGGGGGTGGTCAAAGCCAGGCCTCAAACCACGAGAAGCTCCAGCCCAAAAGGCAGCCAAAATCCACCCCACATCCAGGAGAATATCAAGAGCAGGGGGTGGAGAAAGGCAGGCTTCAAACCACGAGAAGCTTCAGCCCAAAATACAGCCAAAACCGAGCCCACATCAAAGAGAATATCAAGAGCAGGGGGTGGAGAAAGCCAGGTCTAAAAACACGAGAAGCTCCAGCTCAAAATGCAGACAAACTCCAGCCAACATGGAGGAGAATATAAAGAGCAGGGAGTGGAGAAACCCAGGCCTCAAACCACGAGAAACGCCAGGCCTCAAACCACGAGAAGCTCCCGCCTGAAATGCAGCCAAACTCCAGCCCAAATCCAGGAGAATATCAAGAGCAGGGGGTGGAGAAAGCCAAGCCTCAAACCACGAGAAGCTCCAGCCCGAAATGAAGCCAAAATCCAGCTGATATCCAGGAGAATATCAAGAGCAGGGGGTGGAGAAAGCCAGGCCTCAAAGCACGAGAAGCTCCAGCACGAAAGGCAGCCAAACTCCAGCCAACATGGAGGAGAATATAAAGAGCAGAGGGCAGAGAAAACCAGGCCTCAAACTACAAGAAGCGCCAGGCCTCAAATCACGAGAAGCTCCAGCCCGAATTGCAGCCAAAATCTAGCCCACATCCAGGAGAATATGAAGAGCAGGGGTTGGAGCATGTCAGGCCTCAAACCACGAGAAGCTCCAGCCCGAAATGCAGAAAAAATCCAGGCCACATCCAGGAGAATATCAAGACCAGGGGGTGGAGCAAGCCAGGCCTCAAACCAGGAGAAGATCCAGCATGAGATGCAGCCAAAATCCAGGCCACAGGGAGGAGAAAATCAAGAGCAGGGGTTGGAGAAAGCCAGGCCTCAAACCACGAGAAGATCCAGCGTGAAAAGGAGCCAAACTCGAGCCCACATCCAGGAGAATATCAAGAGAAAGTGGGTGGAGAAAGCCAGGCCTCAAACCACGAGAATCTCCAGCACGAAATGCAGCCAAAATCCAGCAAATATCCAGCAGATTATAAAGAGCAGAGGTTGGAGAAAGCCAGGCCTCAAACCACGAGAAGCTCCCGCCCGAAATGCAGCCAAAATCCAGACCACATCCAAAAGAATACAAAGAGCAGGGTTTGGCTAAAGCCAGGCCTCAAACCACGGGAAGCTCCAGCCCGAAATACAGCCAAAATCCAGCCCACATCCAAGAGAATATCAAGAGGAGGGGGTGGAGCAAGCCAGGCCTCAAACCACGAGAAGCTCCAGCCCAAAAGGCAGCCAAATTCCAGCCGACATACAGGAGAATATCAAGAGCAGGGGGTGGAGAAAGCCAGGCCTCAAACCACGAGAAACTCCAGCCCAAAAGGCAGACACATCCAGTCCACATCCAGGAGAATATCAAGAGCAGGGGGTGGAGAAAGCCAGGCCTCAAACCACGAGAAGCTCCAGGTCAAAATATAGCCAAAATCCAGGACACATCCAAGAGAATCTCAAGAGCAGGGGGTTGAGAAAGCCAGGCCTCAAACCACGAGAAGCTCCAGCCCAAAAGGCAGCCAAACTCCAGTCCACCTCCGGGAGAATCTCAAGAGCAGTGGGTGGAGCAAGCCAGGCCTCAAACCACGAGAAGCTCCAGCCCAAAAAGCAGCCAAAATGCAGCCCACATCTGGGAGAATCTCAAGAGCAGGGGGTGGAGAAAGCCAGGCCTCAAACCACGAGAAGCTCCAGCCCGAAATGCAGCCAAACTCCAGCCCATATCCAGGAGAATATCAAGAGAAAGTGGGTGGAGAAAGCCAGGCCTCAAACCAGGAGAAGATCCAGCGTGAAAAGGAGCCAAACTCGAGCCCACATCCAGGAGAATATCAAGAGAAAGTGGGTGGAGAAAGCCAGGCCTCAAACCACGAGAATCTCCAGCACGAAATGCAGCCAAAATCCAGCAAATATCCAGCAGATTATAAAGAGCAGAGGTTGGAGAAAGCCAGGCCTCAAACCACGAGAAGCTCCCGCCCGAAATGCAGCCAAAATCCAGACCACATCCAGAAGAATACCAAGAGCAGGGGGTGGAGAAAGCCAGGCCTCAAAGCACGAGAAGCTCCAGCACGAAATGCAGAAAAAATCCAGGCCACATCCAGGAGAATATCAGGAGCAGGGTTTGGCTAAAGCCAGGCCTCAAACCACGGGAAGCTCCAGCCCGAAATACAGCCAAAATCCAGCCCACATCCAAGAGAATATCAAGAGGAGGGGGTGGAGCAAGCCAGGCCTCAAACGACGAGAAGCTCCAGCCCAAAAGACAGCCAAGATGCAGCACACCTCCGGGAGAATCTCAAGAGCAGGGGGTGGAGCAAGCCAGGCCTCAAACCACTAGAACCTCCAGCCCAAAAGGCAGCCAAGATGCAGCACACCTCCGGGAGAATCTCAAGAGCAGGGGGTGGAGCAAGCCAGGCCTCAAATCACGAGAAGGTCCAGCCCGAAACGCTGCCAAAATGCAGCCCACATCCGGGAGAATATCAAGAGCAGGGAGTGGAGAAACCCAGGCCCCAAAACACGAGAACCTCCAGCTCAAATTTCAGCCAAACTCCAGCAGACATGGAGGAGAATATGAAGACAGGGTGTGAAGAAAGCTGGGCCTCAAACCACGAGAAGCTCCAGCCCAAAATGCTGTCAAAATCCAGCGCACATCCGGGAGAATATCAAGAGCTGGGGGTGGATCAAACCAGGCCTCAAACCACGAGAAGCTCCAGCTCAAAATGCAGCAAATCTCGAGCCCACATCCAGGAGAGTATCAAGAGCAGGTTGTGGAGCAAGCCAGGCCTCAAACCACGAGAAGCTCCAGCCCAAAAGGCAGCCAAAATCCAGCCCACATCAGGGAGAATATCAAGAGCAGGGGGTGGAGCAAGCCAGGACTCAAACCAAGAGAAGCTCCAACACAAAGTCAGCCAAAATCCAGCCCATATCCGGGAGAATCTCAAGAGCACGTTAGTGGAGAAAGCCAGGCCTCAAACCACGAGAAGCTCCAGCCCAAAAGGCAGCCAAACTCCAGCCCACATGGAGGAGAATATCAAGAGCAGGGGGTGGAGCAAGCCAGACTTCAAACCACGGGAAGCTCCAGCCCAAAAGGCAGCCAAAATACAGCCCACATCCGGGAGAATATCAAGAGCAGGGGGTGGAGCAAGGCAGGCCTCAAACCACGGGAACCTCCAGCCCAAAAGGCAGCTAAAATCTAGGTCATATATGGGAGAATCTCAAGAGCAGGGGGTGGAGCAAGCGAGGCCTCAAACCACGAGAAGCTCCATCCCAAAAATGCAGCCAAAATCCAGTCCACATCAGGGAGAATCTCAAGAGCAGGGGGTGGAGCAAGCCAGGACTCAAACCAAGAGAATCTCCAACACAAAGTCAGCCAAAATCCAGCCCATATCAGGGAGAATCTCAAGAGCACGTTAGTGGAGAAAGCCAAGCCTCAAACCATGAGAAGCTCCAGCCCAAAAGGCAGCCAAATTCCAGCTCACCTCCTGGAGAATATCAAGAGCAGGGGGTGGAGCAAGCCAGGCCTCAAACCACGAGAAGCTCCAGCCCAAAAGGCAGCCAAAATCCAGCCCACATCCAGGAGAATCTCAAGAGCACGTTAGTGGAGAAAGCCAAGCCTCAAACCATGAGAAGCTCCAGCCCAAAAGGCAGCCAAAATGCAGCCCACATCTGGGAGAATCTCAAGAGCAGGGGGTGGAGCAAGCCTGGCCCCAAACCAAGAGAAGCTCCAGCCCAAAAGGCAGCCACAATCCAGCCCACATCCGGGAGAATCTCAAGAGCAGGGGGTGGAGCAAGCCAGGCCTCAAACCACGAGAAGCTCCACTTCGAAAGGCAGCCAAAATGCAGCCCACATCCGGGAGAATATCAAGAGCAGGGGGTGGAGCAAGCCAGGCCTCAAACCACGAGAAGCTCCAGCCCCAAAAAGCAGCCAAATTCCAGCCAATATGGAGGAGAATATCAAGAGCAGGGGGTGGAGCAAGCCAGGCCTCAAACCACGAGAAGCTCCAGCTCAAAATGCAGAAAATCTCGAGCCCACGTCCGGGAGAGTATCAAGAGCAGGGTGTGGAGCAAGCCAGGCCTCAAACCAAGAGAAGCTCCCACACAAAGTCAGCCAAAATCCAGCCCATATCCGGGAGAATCTCAAGAGCACGTTAGTGGAGAAAGCCAGGCCTCAAACCATGAGAAGCTCCAGCCCAAAAGGCAGCCAAAATGCAGCCCACATGGAGGAGAATATCAAGAGCAGGGGGTGGAGCAAGCCAGACCTCAAACCACGAGAAGCTCCAGCCCAAAAGGCAGCCAAAATACAGCCCACATCCGGGAGAATCTCAAGAGCAGGGGGTGGAGCAAGGCAGGCCTCAAACCACGGGAACCTCCAGCCCAAAAGGCAGCTAAAATC
The DNA here is from genome assembly GCA_027574665.1 of Rhynochetos jubatus. NCBI lineage: Eukaryota > Metazoa > Chordata > Aves > Eurypygiformes > Rhynochetidae > Rhynochetos > Rhynochetos jubatus. The sequence continues at coordinate 382,972 of JAQBHY010000093.1, forward strand.
TAGGTTATATCTGGGAGAATCTCAAGAGCATGGGGTGGAGCAAGCCAGGCCTCAAACCACGAGAAGCTCCAGCTCAAAAGTCAGCCAAAATCCAGCCCAAATCAGGGAGAATCTCAAGAGCAGGGGGTGGAGCAAGCCTTGCCTCAAACCAAGAGAAGCTCCAACACAAAGTCAGCCAAAATCCAGCCCACATCCGGGAGAATATCATGAGCAGGGGGTGGAGCAAGCGAGGCCTCAAACCACGAGAAGCTCCATCCCAAAAATGCAGCCAAAATCCAGTCCACATCAGGGAGAATATCAAGAGCAGGGGGTGGAGCAAGCCAGGACTCAAACCAAGAGAATCTCCAACAAAAAGTCAGCCAAAATCCAGCCCATATCGGGGAGAATCTCAAGAGCACGTTAGTGGAGAAAGCCAAGCCTCAAACCATGAGAAGCTCCAGCCCAAAAGGCAGCCAAAATCCAGCTCACCTCCTGGAGAATATCAAGAGCAGGGGGTGGAGCAAGCCAGGCCTCAAACCACGAGAAGCTCCAGCCCAAAACGCAGCCAAAATCCAGCCCACATCCAGGAGAATCTCAAGAGCACGTTAGTGGAGAAAGCCAAGCCTCAAACCATGAAAAGCTCCAGCCCAAAAGGCAGCCAAAATGCAGCCCACATCTGGGAGAATCTCAAGAGCAGGGGGTGGAGCAAGCCAGGCCTCAAACCACGAGAAGCTCCAGCCCAAAAGGCAGCCAAAATGCAGCCCACTTCCGGGAGAATCTCAAGAGCAGGGGGTGGAGCAAGCCAGGCCTCAAACCACGAGAAGCTCCAGCCCAAAATGCAGCCAAAATGCAGCCCACATCCGGGAGAATCTCAAGAGCAGGGGGTGCAGCAAGGCAGGCCTCAAACCACGAGAAGCTCCAGCCCAAAAGGCAGCCAAAATGCATCCCACATCCGGGAGAATCTCAAGAGCAGGGGGTGGAGCAAGCCAGGCCTCAAACCACGAGAATGTCCAGCCCAAAAGGCCGTCAAATTCCAGCCCACATCCAGGAGAATCTCAAGAGCAGTGGGTTGAGGAAGCCAGGCCTCAAAGCATGAGAAGCTCCAGCCCAAAAGGCAGCCAAAATGCAGCCCACATCCGGGAGAATCTCAAGAGCAGGGGTTGGAGCAATCCAGGCCTCAAACTACGAGAAGCTCCAGCCCAAAAAAGCAGCCAAATTCCAGCCAATATGGAGGAGAATATCAAGAGCAAGGGGTGGAGCAAGCCAGGCCTCAAACCACGAGAAGCTGCAGCCCAACATGCTGTCAAAATCCAGCGCACATCCGGGAGAATATCAAGAGCTGGGTGTGGATCAAGCCAGGCCTCAAACCACGAGAAGCTCCAGCTCAAAATGCAGCCAATCTCGAGCCCACATCCGGGAGAGTATCAAGAGCAGGGGGTGGAGCCAGCCAGGCCTCAAACCACGAGAAGCTCCAGCCCCAAAGGCAGCCAAAATGCAGCCCACTTCCGGGAGAATCTCAAGAGCAGGGGGTGGAGCAAGCCAGGCTACAAACCACGACAAGCTCCAGCCCAAAAGGCAGCCAAAATGCAGCCCACATCCGGGAGAATCTCAAGAGCAGGGGTTGCAGCAAGGCAGGCCTCAAACCACGAGAAGCTCCAGCCCAAAATGCAGCCAAAATGCATCCCACATCCGGGAGAATCTCAAGAGCAGGGGGTGGAGCAAGCCAGGCCTCAAACCACGAGAAGCTCCAGCCCAAAAGTCAGCCAAAATGCAGCCCACATCCGGGAGAATCTCAAGAGCAGGGGGTGGAGCAAGCCAGGCCTCAAACCACGAGAAGCTCCAGCCCAAAAGGCAGCCAAAATGCAGCCCACATCCGGGAGAATCTCAAGAGCAGGGGTTGGAGCAAGCCAGGCCTCTAAACCACGAGAATCTCCAGCCCAAAATACAGCAAAAATTCAGCGCACATCCAGGAGAATCTCAAGAGCAGGGGGTGGAGCAAGTCAGGCCTCAAACCACGAGAAGCTCCAGCCCAAAAGGCAGCCAAAATCCAGCCCAGATCCGGGAGAATCTCAAGAGCAGGGGGTGGAGCAAGCCAGGCCTCAAACCACGAGAAGCTCCAGCCCAAAATGTAGCCAAAATGCAGCCCACATCCGGGAGAATATCAAGAACAGGGGGTGGAGCAAGCGAGGCCTCAAACCTCGAGAAGCTCCAGCACAAAATGCAGCCAAAATGCAGCCCACATCCGGGAGAATCTCAAGAGCAGGGGGTGGAGCAAGCCAGGCCTCAAACCACGAGAAGCTCCAGCCCAAAAGTCAGCCAAAATTCAGCCCACATCCAGGAGAATCTCAAGAGCAGGGGGTGGAGCAAGCAAGGCCTCAAACCACGAGAAGCTCCAGCCCAAAAGGCAGCCAAAATGCAGCCCACATCCGGGAGAATCTCAAGAGCAGGGGGTGGAGCAAGCCAGGCCTCAAACCACGAGAAGCTCCAGCCCAAAAGGCAGCCAAAATGCAGCCCACATCCGGGAGAATCTCAAGAGCAGGGGGTGGAGCAAGCCAGGAATCTAAACCACGAGAATCTCCAGCCCAAAATACAGCAAAAATTCAACGCACATCCAGGAGAATCTCAAGAGCAGGGGGTGGAGCAAGCCAGGCCTCAAACCACGAGAACCTCCAGCCCAAAAGGCAGCCAAATTACAGCCCACATCCGGGAGAATCTCAAGAGCAGGGGGTGGAGCAAGCCAGGCCTCAAACCACGAGAAGCTCCAGCCCAAAAGGCAGCCAAAATCCAGCCCAGATCCGGGAGAATCTCAAGAGCAGGGGGTGGAGCAAGCCAGGCCTCAAACCACGAGAAGCTCCAGCCCAAAATGTAGCCAAAATGCAGCCGACATCCGGGAGAATATCAAGAGCAGGGGGTGGAGCAAGCGAGGCCTCAAACTTCGAGAAGCTCCAGCACAAAATGCAGCCAAAATGCAGCCCACATCCGGGAGAATCTCAAGAGCAGGGGGTGGAGCAAGCCAGGACTCAAACCAAGAGAATCTCCAACAAAAAGTCAGCCAAAATCCAGCCCATATCAGGGAGAATCTCAAGAGCACGTTAGTAGAGAAAGCCAAGCCTCAAACCATGAGAAGCTCCAGCCCAAAAGGCAGCCAAAATCCAGCTCACCTCCTGGAGAATATCAAGAGCAGGGGGTGGAGCAAGCCAGGCCTCAAACCACGAGAAGCTCCAGCCCAAAACGCAGCCAAAATCCAGCCCACATCCAGGAGAATCTCAAGAGCACGTTAGTGGAGAAAGCCAAGCCTCAAACCATGAAAAGCTCCAGCCCAAAAGGCAGCCAAAATGCAGCCCACATCTGGGAGAATCTCAAGAGCAGGGGGTGGAGCAAGCCAGGCCTCAAACCACGAGAAGCTCCAGCCCAAAAGGCAGCCAAAATGCAGCCCACTTCCGGGAGAATCTCAAGAGCAGGGGGTGGAGCAAGCCAGGCCTCAAACCACGAGAAGCTTCAGCCCAAAAAGCAGCCAAAATGCAGCCCACATCCGGGAGAATCTCAAGAGCAGGGGGTGCAGCAAGGCAGGCCTCAAACCACGAGAAGCTCCAGCCCAAAAGGCAGCCAAAATGCATCCCACATCCGGGAGAATCTCAAGAGCAGGGGGTGGAGCAAGCCAGGCCTCAAACCACGAGAAGGTCCAGTTCAAAAGGCCGTCAAATTCCAGCCCACATCCAGGAGAATCTCAAGAGCAGGGGTTGGAGCAAGCCAGGCCTCAAACCACGAGAAGCTCCAGCCCAAAAGGCAGCCAAAATGCAGCCCACATCCGGGAGAATCTCAAGAGCAGGGGTTGGAGCAATCCAGGCCTCAAACTACGAGAAGCTCCAGCCCAAAAAAGCAGCCAAATTCCAGCCAATATGGAGGAGAATATCAAGAGCAGGGGGTGGAGCAAGCCAGGCCTCAAACCACGAGAAGCTGCAGCCCAACATGCTGTCAAAATCCAGCGCACATCCGGGAGAATATCAAGAGCTGGGTGTGGATCAAGCCAGGCCTCAAACCACGAGAAGCTCCAGCTCAAAATGCAGCCAATCTCGAGCCCACATCCGGGAGAGTATCAAGAGCAGGGGGTGGAGCCAGCCAGGCCTCAAACCACGAGAAGCTCCAGCCCCAAAGGCAGCCAAAATGCAGCCCACTTCCGGGAGAATCTCAAGAGCAGGGGGTGGAGCAAGCCAAGCCTCAAACCACGACAAGCTCCAGCCCAAAAGGCAGCCAAAATGCAGCCCACATCCGGGAGAATCTCAAGAGCAGGGGTTGCAGCAAGGCAGGCCTCAAACCACGAGAAGCTCCAGCCCAAAATGCAGCCAAAATGCATCCCACATCCGGGAGAATCTCAAGAGCAGGGGGTGGAGCAAGCCAGGCCTCAAACCACGAGAAGCTCCAGCCCAAAAGTCAGCCAAAATGCAGCCCACATCCGGGAGAATCTCAAGAGCAGGGGGTGGAGCAAGCCAGGCCTCAAACCACGAGAAGCTCCAGCCCAAAAGGCAGCCAAAATCCAGCCCACATCCGGGAGAATCTCAAGAGCAGGGGTTGGAGCAAGCCAGGCCTCTAAACCACGAGAATCTCCAGCCCAAAATACAGCAAAAATTCAGCGCACATCCGGGAGAATCTCAAGAGCAGGGGGTGGAGCAAGTCAGGCCTCAAACCACGAGAAGCTCCAGCCCAAAAGGCAGCCAAAATCCAGCCCAGATCCGGGAGAATCTCAAGAGCAGGGGGTGGAGCAAGCCAGGCCTCAAACCACGAGAAGCTCCAGCCCAAAATGTAGCCAAAATGCAGCCCACATCCGGGAGAATATCAAGAACAGGGGGTGGAGCAAGCGAGGCCTCAAACCTCGAGAAGCTCCAGCACAAAATGCAGCCAAAATGCAGCCCACATCCGGGAGAATCTCAAGAGCAGGGGGTGGAGCAAGCCAGGCCTCAAACCACGAGAAGCTCCAGCCCAAAAGTCAGCCAAAATGCAGCCCACATCCAGGAGAATCTCAAGAGCAGGGGGTGGAGCAAGCCAGGCCTCAAACCACGAGAAGCTCCAGCCCAAAAGGCAGCCAAAATGCAGCCCACATCCGGGAGAATATCAAGAGCAGGGGGTGGAGCAAGCCAGGCCTCAAACCACGAGAAGCTCCAGCCCAAAAGGCAGCCAAAATGCAGCCCACATCCGGGAGAATATCAAGAGCAGGGGGTGGAGCAAGCCAGGCCTCAAACCACGAGAAGCTCCAGCCCAAAAGGCAGCCAAAATGCAGCCCACATCCGGGAGAATCTCAAGAGCAGGGGGTGGAGGAAGCCAGGAATCTAAACCACGAGAATCTCCAGCCCAAAATACAGCAAAAATTCAGCGCACATCCAGGAGAATCTCAAGAGCAGGGGGTGGAGCAAGCCAGGCCTCAAACCACGAGAAGCTCCAGCCCAAAAGGCAGCCAAATTACAGCCCACATCCGGGAGAATCTCAAGAGCAGGGGGTGGAGCAAGCCAGGCCTCAAACCACGAGAAGCTCCAGCCCAAAATGTAGCCAAAATCCAGCCCACATCCGGGAGAATATCAAGAGCAGGGGGTGGAGCAAGCGAGGCCTCAAACTTCGAGAAGCTCCAGCACAAAATGCAGCCAAAATGCAGCCCACATCCGGGAGAATCTCAAGAGCAGGGGGTGGAGCAAGCCAGGCCTCAAACCACGAGAAACTCCAGCCCAAAAGGCAGCCAAAATCCAGCCCACATCCGGGAGAATCTCAAGAGCAGGGGGTGGAGCAAGCCAGGCCTCAAACCACGAGAAGCTCCAGCCCAAAAGGCAGCCAAAATGCAGCCCACATCCGGGAGAATCTCAAGAGCAGGGGGTGGAGCAAGCCAGGCCTCAAACCACGAGAACCTCCAGCCCAAAAGACAGCCAAAATGCAGCCCACATGCGGGGAGAATCTCAAGAGCAGGGGTTGGAGCAAGCCAGGCCTCAAACCACTGGAAGCTCCAGCCCAAGAATCAGCCAAAATGCAGCCCACCTCCGGGAGAATCTCAAGAGCAGGGGGTGGAGCAAGCCAGGCCTCAAACCATTGGAAGCTCCAGCCCAAGAATCAGCCAAATTCCAGCCCACATCCGGGAGAATCTCAAGAGCAGGGGGTGGAGCAAGCCAGGCCTCAAACCACGAGAAGCTCCAGCCCAAAGGGCAGCCAAAATTCAGCCCAGATCCGGGAGAATCTCAAGAGCAGGGGGTGGAGGAAGCCAGGCCTCAAACCACGAGAAGCTCCAGCCCAAAAGGCAGCCAAAATGCAGCCCACATCCGGGAGAATCTCAAGAGCAGGGGGTGGAGCAAGCCAGGCCTCAAACCACGAGAAGCTCCAGCCCAAAAGGCAGCCAAAATGCAGCCCACATCCGGGAGAATCTCAAGAGCAGGGGGTGGAGCAAGCCAGGAATCTAAACCACGAGAATCTCCAGCCCAAAATACAGCAAAAATTCAGCGCACATCCAGGAGAATCTCAAGAGCAGGGGGTGGAGCAAGCCAGGCCTCAAACCACGAGAAGCTCCAGCCCAAAAGGCAGCCAAATTACAGCCCACATCCGGGAGAATCTCAAGAGCAGGGGGTGGAGCAAGCCAGGCCTCAAACCACGAGAAGCTCCAGCCCAAAAGGCAGCCAAAATCCAGCCCAGATCCGGGAGAATCTCAAGAGCAGGGGGTGGAGCAAGCCAGGCCTCAAACCACGAGAAGCTCCAGCCCAAAATGTAGCCAAAATGCAGCCCACATCCGGGAGAATATCAAGAGCAGGGGGTGGAGCAAGCGAGGCCTCAAACTTCGAGAAGCTCCAGCACAAAATGCAGCCAAAATGCAGCCCACATCCGGGAGAATCTCAAGAGCAGGGGGTGGAGCAAGCCAGGCCTCAAACCACGAGAACCTCCAGCCCAAAAGGCAGCCAAAATGCAGCCCACATCCGGGAGAATCTCAAGAGCAGGGGGTGGAGCAAGCCAGGCCTCAAACCACGAGAAGCTCCAGCCCAAAAGGCAGCCAAAATGCAGCCCACATCCGGGAGAATCTCAAGAGCAGGGGGTGGAGCAAGCCAGGCCTCAAACCACGAGAATCTCCAGCCCAAAAGACAGCCAAAATGCAGCCCACATGCGGGGAGAATCTCAAGAGCAGGGGTTGGAGCAAGCCAGGCCTCAAACCACTGGAAGCTCCAGCCCAAGAATCAGCCAAAATGCAGCCCACCTCCGGGAGAATCTCAAGAGCAGGGGGTGGAGCAAGCCAGGCCTCAAACCACGAGAAGCTCCAGCCCAAAAGGCAGCCAAAATGCAGCCCACATCCGGGAGAATCTCAAGAGCAGGGGGTGGAGCAAGCCAGGCCTCAAACCATTGGAAGCTCCAGCCCAAGAATCAGCCAAATTCCAGCCCACATCCGGGAGAATCTCAAGAGCAGGGGGTGGAGCAAGCCAGGCCTCAAACCACGAGAAGCTCCAGCCCAAAAGGCAGCCAAAATTCAGCCCACATCCGGGAGAATCTCAAGAGCAGGGGGTGGAGCAAGCCAGGCCTCAAACCACGAGAAGCTCCAGCCCAAAATGCAGCCAAAATGCAGCCCACATCCGGGAGAATCTCAAGAGCAGGGAGTGGAGCAAGCCAGGCCTCAAACCTCGAGAAGCTCCAGCCCAAAATGCAGCCAAAATGCAGCCCACATCCGGGAGAATCTCAAGAGCAGGGGGTGGAGCAAGGCAGGCCTCAAACCACGAGAAGCTCCAGCCCAAAAGGCAGCCAAAATCCAACCCACATAAAATAGAATTTCAAGAGCAGGTGGTGGAGCAAACCAGGCCTCAAACCATGAGAAGCTCCAGCCCAAAATGCAGCCAAAATGCAGCCCACATCCGGGAGAATCTCAAGAGCAGGGGGTGGAGCAAGCCAGGCCTCAAACCACGAGAAGCTCCAGCCCAATAGGCAGCCAAAATGCAGCCCACATCCGGGAGAATCTCAAGAGCAGGGGGTGGAGCAAGCCAGGCCTCAAACCACGAGAAGCTCCAGCTCAAAAGACAGCCAAAATGCAGCCCACATGCGGGGAGAATCTCAAGAGCAGGGGTTGGAGCAAGCCAGGCCTCAAACCACTGGAAGCTCCAGCCCAAGAATCAGCCAAAATCCAGCCCACATCCGGGAGAATCTCAAGAGCAGGGGGTGGAGCAAGCCAGGCCTCAAACCACGAGAAGCTCCAGCCCAAAAGGCAGCCAAAATGCAGCCCACATCCGGGAGAATCGCAAGAGCAGGGGGTGGAGCAAGCAAGGCCTCTAAACCACGAGAATCTCCAGCCCAAAATACAGCCAAAATTCAGCGCACATCCAGGAGAATATCAAGAGCAGGGGGTGGAGCAAGCCAGGCCTCAAACCACGAGAAGCTCCAGCCCAAAATGCAGCCAAAATGCAGCCCACATCCGGGAGAATCTCAAGAGCAGGGGGTGGAGCAAGCCAGGCCTCAAACCACAAGAAGCTCCAGCCCAAAAGGCAGCCAAAATGCAGCCCACATCCGGGAGAATCTCAAGAGCAGGGGGTGGAGCAAGCCAGGCCTCAAACCACAAGAAGCTCCAGCCCCAGAATCAGCCAAAATGCAGCCCACATCCGGGAGAATCTCAAGAGCAGGGGGTGGAGCAAGCCAGGCCTCAAACCACTTTAAGCTCCAGCCCAAGAATCAGCCAAAATCCAGCCCACATCCAGGAGAATATCAAGAGCAGGAGGTGGAGCAAGCCAGGCCTCAAACCACAAGAAGGTCCAGCCCAAAAGGCAGCCAAAATGCAGCCCACATGAGGAAGAATCTCAAGAGCAGGGGGTGGAGCAAGCCAGGCCTCAAACCACGAGAAGCTCCAGCCCAAAAGGCAGCCAAAATACAGCCCACATCCGGGAGAATCTCAAGAGCAGGGGGTGGAGCAAGCCAGGCCTCAAACCACGAGAAGCTCCAGCCCAAGAATCAGCCAAAATGCAGCCCACATCCGGGAGAATCTCCAGAGCAGGGGGTGGAGCAAGCCAGGCCTCAAACCACGAGAAGCTCCAGCCCAAAATGTAGCCAAAATGCAGCCCACATCCGGGAGAATCTCAAGAGCAGGGGGTGGAGCAAGCCAGGCCTCAAACCACGAGAAGCTCCAGCCCAAAAGGCAGCCAAAATGCAGCCCACATCCGGGAGAATCTCAAGAGCAGGGGGTGGAGCAAGCCAGGCCTCAAACCACAAGAAGCTCCAGCCCAAAAGGCAGCCAAAATGCAGCCCACATCCGGGAGAATCTCAAGAGCAGGGGGTGGAGCAAGCCAGGCCTCTAAACCACGAGAATCTCCAGCCCAAAATACAGCCAAAATTCAGCGCACATCCAGGAGAATCTCAAGAGCAGGGGGTGGAGCAAGCCAGGCCTCAAACCACGAGAAGCTCCAGCCCAAAATGTAGCCAAAATGCAGCCCACATCCGGGAGAATCTCAAGAGCAGGAGGTGGAGTAAGCCAGGCCTCAAACCACGAGAAGCTCCAGCCCAAAAGGCAGCCAAAATGCAGCCCACATCCGGGAGAATCTCAAGAGCAGGGGGTGGAGCAAGCCAGGCCTCAAACCACAAGAAGCTCCAGCCCAAAATGCAGCCAAAATGCAGCCCACATCCGGGAGAATCTCAAGAGCAGGGGGTGGAGCAAGCCAGGCCTCAAACCACAAGAAGCTCCAGCCCAAAAGGCAGCCAAAATTCAGCCCAGATCCGGGAGAATCTCAAGAGCAGGGGGTGGAGCAAGCCAGGCCTCAAACCACGAGAAGCTCCAGCCCAAAATGCAGCCAAAATGCAGCCCACATCCGGGAGAATCTCAAGAGCAGGGGGTGGAGTAAGCCAGGCCTCAAACCACAAGAAGCTCCAGCCCAAAAGGCAGCCAAAATGCAGCCCACATCCGGGAGAATCTCAAGAGCAGGGGGTGGAGCAAGCCAGGCCTCAAACCACAAGAAGCTCCAGCCCCAGAATCAGCCAAAATGCAGCCCACATCCGGGAGAATCTCAAGAGCAGGGGGTGGAGCAAGCCAGGCCTCAAACCACGAGAAGCTCCGGCCCAAAATGTAGCCAAAATGCAGCCCACATCCGGGAGAATATCAAGAGCAGGGAGTGGAGCAAGCCAGGCCTCAAACCTCGAGAAGCTCCAGCCCAAAAGGCAGCCAAAATCCAGCCCACCTCCGGGAGAATATCAAGAGCAGGGGCTGGAGCAAGCCAGGCCTCTAAACCACGAGAAGCTCCAGCTCAAAATACAGCAAAAATTCAGCGCACATCCAGGAGAATATCAAGAGCAGGGGGTGGAGCAAGTCAGGCCTCAAACCACGAGAAGCTCCAGCCCAAAAGGCAGCCAAATTCCAGCCCACATCCGGGAGAATCTCAAGAGCAGGGGGTGGAGAAAGCCAGGCCTCAAACCACGAGAAGCTCCAGCCAAAAATGTAGCCAAAATGCAGCCCACATCCGGGAGAATCTCAAGAGCAGGGGGTGGAGCAAGCCAGGCCTCAAACCACGAGAAGCTCCAGCCCAAAAGGCAGCCAAAATGCAGCCCACATCTGGGAGAATCTCAAGAGCAGGGGGTGGAGCAAGCCAGGCCTCAAACCACGGGAAGCTCCAGCCCAAAAGGCAGCCAAAATGCAGCGCACATCCGGGAGAATCTCAAGAGCAGGGGGTGGAGCAAGCCAGGCCTCAAACCACGAGAAGCTCCAGCCCAAAAGGCAGCCAAAATGCAGCCCACATCCGGGAGAATTTCAAGAGCAGGGGTTGGAGCAAGCCAGGCCTCAAACCACGAGAATCTCCAGCCCAAAATACAGCAAAAATTCAGCGCACATCCAGGATAATCTCAAGAGCAGGGGGTGGAGCAAGCCAGGCCTCAAACCACGAGAAGCTCCATCCCAATAGGCAGCCAAAATCCAGCCCACATCCGGGAGAATATCAAGAGCAGGGGGTGGAGCAAGCCAGGCCTCAAACCACTTTAAGCTCCAGCCCTAGAATCAGCCAAAATCCAGCCCACATCCAGGAGAATATCAAGAGCAGGAGGTGGAGCAAGCCAGGCCTCAAACCACAAGAAGGTCCAGCCCAAAAGGCAGCCAAAATGCAGCCCACATGAGGAAGAATCTCAAGAGCAGGGGGTGGAGCAAGCCAGGCCTCAAACCACGAGAAGCTCCAGCCCAAAAGGCAGCCAAAATACAGCCCACATCCGGGAGAATCTCAAGAGCAAGGGGTGGAGCAAGCCAGGCCTCAAACCACGAGAAGCTCCAGCCCAAGAATCAGCCAAAATGCAGCCCACATCCGGGAGAATCTCCAGAGCAGGGGGTGGAGCAAGCCAGGCCTCAAACCACGAGAAGCTCCAGCCCAAAATGTAGCCAAAATGCAGCCCACATCCGGGAGAATCTCAAGAGCAGGGGGTGGAGCAAGCCAGGCCTCAAACCACGAGAAGCTCCAGCCCAAAAGGCAGCCAAAATGCAGCCCACATCCGGGAGAATCTCAAGAGCAGGGGGTGGAGCAAGCCAGGCCTCAAACCACAAGAAGCTCCAGCCCAAAAGGCAGCCAAAATGCAGCCCACATCCGGGAGAATCTCAAGAGCAGGGGGTGGAGCAAGCCAGGCCTCTAAACCACGAGAATCTCCAGCCCAAAATACAGCCAAAATTCAGCGCACATCCAGGAGAATCTCAAGAGCAGGGGGTGGAGCAAGCCAGGCCTCAAACCACGAGAAGCTCCAGCCCAAAATGTAGCCAAAATGCAGCCCACATCCGGGAGAATCTCAAGAGCAGGAGGTGGAGTAAGCCAGGCCTCAAACCACGAGAAGCTCCAGCCCAAAAGGCAGCCAAAATGCAGCCCACATCTGGGAGAATCTCAAGAGCAGGGGGTGGAGCAAGCCAGGCCTCAAACCACAAGAAGCTCCAGCCCAAAATGCAGCCAAAATGCAGCCCACATCCGGGAGAATCTCAAGAGCAGGGGGTGGAGCAAGCCAGGCCTCAAACCACAAGAAGCTCCAGCCCAAAAGGCAGCCAAAATTCAGCCCAGATCCGGGAGAATATCAAGAGCAGGGGGTGGAGCAAGCCAGGCCTCAAACCTCGAGAAGCTAGAGCCCAAAAGGCAGCCAAAATGCAGCCCACCTCCGGGAGAATATCAAGAGCAGGGGTTGGAGCAAGCCAGGCCTCTAAACCACGAGAATCTCCAGCCCAAAATACAGCAAAAATTCAGCCCAGATCCGGGAGAATATCAAGAGCAGGGGGTGGAGCAAGTCAGGCCTCAAACCACGAGAAGCTCCAGCCCAAAAGGCAGCCAAATTCCAGCCCATATCCGGGAGAATCTCAAGAGCAGGGGGTGGAGCAAGCCAGGCCTCAAACCACGAGAAGCTCCAGCCCAAAAGGCAGCCAAAATTCAGCCCAGATCCGGGAGAATATCAAGAGCAGGGGTTGGAGCAAGCCAGGCCTCTAAACCACGAGAATCTCCAGCCCAAAATACAGCAAAAATTCAGCCCAGATCCGGGAGAATATCAAGAGCAGGGGGTGGAGCAAGTCAGGCCTCAAACCACGAGAAGCTCCAGCCCAAAAGGCAGCCAAATTCCAGCCCATATCCGGGAGAATCTCAAGAGCAGGGGGTGGAGCAAGCCAGGCCTCAAACCACGAGAAGCTCCAGCACAAAAGGCAGCCAAAATTCAGCCCAGATCCGGGAGAATCTCAAGAGCAGGGGGTGGAGCAAGCCAGGCCTCAAACCACGAGAAGCTCCAGCCCAAAATGCAGCCAAAATGCAGCCCACATCCGGGAGAATCTCAAGAGCAGGGGGTGGAGCAAGCCAGGCCTCAAACCACAAGAAGCTCCAGCCCAAAAGGCAGCCAAAATGCAGCCCACATCCGGGAGAATCTCAAGAGCAGGGGGTGGAGCAAGCCAGGCCTCAAACCACAAGAAGCTCCAGCCCCAGAATCAGCCAAAATGCAGCCCACATCCGGGAGAATCTCAAGAGCAGGGGGTGGAGCAAGCCAGGCCTCAAACCACGAGAAGCTCCAGCCCAAAAGGCAGCCAAAATGCAGCCCACATCCGGGAGAATCTCAAGAGCAGGGGGTGGAGCAAGCCAGGCCTCAAACCACGAGAAGCTCCGGCCAAAAATGTAGCCAAAATGCAGCCCACATCCGGGAGAATATCAAGAGCAGGGAGTGGAGCAAGCCAGGCCTCAAACCTCGAGAAGCTCCAGCCCAAAAGGCAGCCAAAATCCAGCCCACCTCCGGGAGAATATCAAGAGCAGGGGCTGGAGCAAGCCAGGCCTCTAAACCACGAGAATCTCCAGCTCAAAATACAGCAAAAATTCAGCGCACATCCCGGAGAATATCAAGAGCAGGGGGTGGAGCAAGTCAGGCCTCAAACCACGAGAAGCTCCAGCCCAAAAGGCAGCCAAAATTCAGCCCACCTCCGGGAGAATCTCAAGAGCAGGGGGTGGAGCAAGCCAGGCCTCAAACCACGAGAATCTCCAGCCCAAAATACAGCCAAAATACAGCGCACATCCAGGAGAATCTCAAGAGCAGGGGGTGGAGCAAGTCAGGCCTCAAACCACGAGAAGCTCCAGCCCAAAAGGCAGCCAAAATCCAGCCCACATCCGGGAGAATCTCAAGAGCAGGGGGTGGAGCAAGCCAGGCCTCAAACCACGAGAAGCTCCAGCCCAAAAGGCAGCCAAAATTCAGCCCAGATCCGGGAGAATCTCAAGAGCAGGGGGTGGAGCAAGCCAGGCCTCAAACCACGAGAAGCTCCAGCCCAAAATGTAGCCAAAATGCATCCCACATCCGGGAGAATATCAAGAGCAGGGGGTGGAGCAAGGCAGGCCTCAAACCTCGAGAAGCTCCAGCCCAAAAGGCAGCCAAAATGCAGCCCACCTCCGGGAGAATATCAAGAGCAGGGGGTGGAGCAAGCCAGGCCTCTAAACCACGAGAATCTCCAGCCCAAAATACAGCAAAAATTCAGCGCACATCCAGGAGAATCTCAAGAGCAGGGGGTGGAGCAAGTCAGGCCTCAAACCACGAGAAGCTCCAGCCCAAAAGGCAGCCATAATGCAGCCCACATCCAGGAGAATCTCAAGAGCAGGGGGTGGAGCAAGCCAGGCCTCAAACCACGAGAAGCTCCAGCCCAAAATGCAGCCAAAATTCAGCCCAGATCCGGGAGAATCTCAAGAGCAGGGGGTGGAGGAAGGCAGGCCTCAAACCTCGAGAAGCTCCAGCCCAAAATGCAGCCAAAATGCAGCCCACATCCAGGAGAATCTCAAGAGCAGGGGGTGGAGCAAGCCAGGCCTCAAACCACGAGAAGCTCCAGCCCAAAATGCAGCCAAAATTCAGCCCAGATCCGGGAGAATCTCAAGAGCAGGGGGTGGAGGAAGGCAGGCCTCAAACCTCGAGAAGCTCCAGCCCAAAAGGCAGCCAAAATTCAGCCCACATCCGGGAGAATCTGAAGAGCAGGGGGTGGAGCAAGCCAGGCCTCAAACCTCGAGAAGCTCCAGCCCAAAATGCAGCCAAAATGCAGCACACATCCGGGAGAATCTCAAGAGCAGGGGGTGGAGCAAGCCAGGCCTCAAACCACGAGAAGCTCCAGCCCAAAAGGCAGCCAAATACAGCCCACATCCGGGAGAATCTCAAGAGCAGGGGGTGGAGCAAGCCAGGCCTCAAACCACGAGAAGCTCCAGCCCAAGAATCAGCCAAAATGCAGCCCACATCCGGGAGAATCTCCAGAGCAGGGGGTGGAGCAAGGAAGGCCTCAAACCACGAGAAGCTCCAGCCCAAAATGCAGCCAAAATCCAGCCAACATCCGGGAGAATATCAAGGGCAGGGGGTGGAGCAAGCCAGGCCTCAAACCACGAGAAACTCCAGCCCAAAAGGCAGTCAAAATGCAGCCCACATCCGGGAGAATCTCAAGAGCAGGGGGTGGAGCAAGCCAGGCCTCAAACCACGAGAAGCTCCAGCCCAAAAGGCAGTCAAAATGCAGCCCACATCCAGGAGAATATCAAGAGCAGGGGGTGGAGCAAGCCAGGCCTCAAACCACGAGAAGCTCCAGCCCAAAAGGCAGCCAAAATGCAGCCCACATCCGGGAGAATCTCAAGAGCAGGGGGTGGAACAAGCCAGGCCTCAAACCACGAGAAGCTCCAGCCCAAAATACAGCCAAAATGCAGCCCACATCCGGGAGAATCTCAAGAGCAGGGGGTGGAGCAAGCCAGGCCTCAAACCTCGAGAAGCTCCAGCCCAAAATGCAGCCAAAATGCAGCCCACATCCGGGAGAATCTCAAGAGCAGGGGGTGGAGCAAGCCAAACCTCAAACCTCGAGAAGCTCCAGCCCAAAAGGCAGCCAAAATGCAGCCCACATCCAGGAGAATCTCAAGAGCAGGGGGTGGAGCAAGGAAGGCCTCAAACCACGAGAAGCTCCAGCCTAAAATGCAGCCAAAATGCAGCCAACATACGGTAGAATATCAAGGGCAGGGGGTGGAGCAAGCCAGGCCTCAAACCACGAGAAACTCCAGCCCAAAAGGCAGCCAAAATGCAGCCCACATCCGGGAGAATCTCAAGAGCAGGGGGTGGAGCAAGCCAGGCCTCAAACCACGAGAAGCTCCAGCCCAAAAGGCAGCCAAAATGCAGCCCACATCCGGGAGAATCTCAGGAGCAGGGGGTGGAGCAAGCCAGGCCTCAAACCACGAGAAGCTCCAGCCCAAAAGGCAGCCAAAATGCAGCCCACATCCGGGAGAATCTCAAGAGCAGGGGGTGGAGCAAGCCAGGCCTCAAACCACGAGAAGCTCCAGCCCAAAAGGCAGTCAAAATGCAGCCCACATGAGGGGAGAAACTCAAGAGCAGGGTGTGGAGCAAGCCAGGCCTAAAACCACGAGAAGCTCCAGCCCAAGAATCAGCCAAAATACAGCCCACATCCGGGAGAATCTCAAGAGCAGGGGGTGGAGCAAGCCAGGCCTCAAACCACGAGAAGCTCCAGCCCAAAAGGCAGCCAAAATGCAGCCCAGATCCGGGAGAATCTCAAGAGCAGGGGTTGGAGCAAGCCAGGCCTCAAAGCATGAGAAGCTCCAGCCCAAAATACAGCCAAAATGCAGCCCACATCCGGGAGAATCTCAAGAGCAGGGGGTGGAGCAAGCCAGGCCTCAAACCACAAGAAGGTCCAGCCCAAAAGGCAGCCAAAATGCAGCCCACATCAGGAAGAATCTCAAGAGCAGGGGGTGGAGCAAGCCAGGCCTCAAACCACGAGAAGCTCCAGCCCAAAAGGCAGCCAAAATACAGCCCATATCCGGGAGAATATCAAGAGCAGGGGGTGGAGCAAGCCAGGCCTCAAACCACGAGAAGCTCCAGCCCAAGAATCAGCCAAAATGCAGCCCACATCCGGGAGAATCTCCAGAGCAGGGGGTGGAGCAAGCCAGGCCTAAAACCACGAGAAGCTCCAGCCCAAAATGTAGCCAAAATGCAGCCCACATCCGGGAGAATCTCAAGAGCAGGGGGTGGAGCAAGCCAGGCCTCAAACCACGAGAAGCTCCAGCCCAAAAGGCAGCCAAAATGCAGCCCACATCTGGGAGAATCTCAAAAGCAGGGGGTGGAGCAAGCCAGGCCTCAAACCACGAGAAGCTCCAGCCCAAAAGGCAGCCAAAATGCAGCCCACTTCCAGGAGAATCTCAAGAGCAGGGGGTGGAGCAAGCCAGGCCTCAAACCACGAGAAGCTCCAGCCCAAAAGGCAGCCAAAATGCAGCCCACATCCGGGAGAATCTCAAGAGCAGGGGGTGGAGCAAGCCAGGCCTCAAACCACGAAAAGCTCCAGCCCAAAATACAGCCAAAATGCAGCCCACCTCCGGGAGAATCTCAAGAGCAGGGGGTGGAGCAAGCCAGGCCTCAAACCTCGAGAAGCTCCAGCCCAAAATGCAGCCAAAATCCAGCCCACATCCGGGAGAATCTCAAGAGCAGGGGGTGGAGCAAGCCAGGCCTCAAACCACGAGAAGCTCCAGCCCAAAAGGCAGCCAAAATGCAGCCCACATCCCGGAGAATCTCAAGAGCAGGGGGTGGAGCAAGCCAGGCCTCAAACCTCGAGAAGCTCCAGCCCAAAATGCAGCCAAAATGCAGCCCACATCCGGGAGAATCTCAAGAGCAGGGGGTGGAGCAAGGAAGGCCTCAAACCACGAGAAGCTCCAGCCTAAAATGCAGCCAAAATGCAGCCAACATACGATAGAATATCAAGGGCAGGGGGTGGAGCAAGCCAGGCCTCAAACCACGAGAAACTCCAGCCCAAAATGCAGCCAAAATGCAGCCCACATCCGGGAGAATCTCAAGAGCAGGGGGTGGAGCAAGCCAGGCCTCAAACCACGAGAAGCTCCAGCCCAAAAGGCAGCCAAAATGCAGCCCACATCCGGGAGAATCTCAGGAGCAGGGGGTGGAGCAAGCCAGGCCTCAAACCACGAGAAGCTCCAGCCCAAAAGGCAGCCAAAATGCAGCCCACATGCGGGAGAATCTCAAGAGCAGGGGGTGGAGCAAGCCAGGCCTCAAACCACGAGAAGCTCCAGCCCAAAAGGCAGTCAAAATGCAGCCCACATGAGGGGAGAAACTCAAGAGCAGGGGGTGGAGCAAGCCAGGCCTAAAACCACGAGAAGCTCCAGCCCAAGAATCAGCCAAAATACAGCCCACATCCGGGAGAATCTCAAGAGCAGGGGGTGGAGCAAGCCAGGCCTCAAACCACGAGAAGCTCCAGCCCAAAAGGCAGCCAAAATGCAGCCCAGATCCGGGAGAATCTCAAGAGCAGGGGGTGGAGCAAGCCAGGCCTCAAAGCATGAGAAGCTCCAGCCCAAAATACAGCCAAAATGCAGCCCACATCCGGGAGAATCTCAAGAGCAGGGGGTGGAGCAAGCCAGGCCTCAAACCTCGAGAAGCTCCAGCCCAAAATGCAGCCAAAATGCAGCCCACATCCGGGAGAATCTCAAGAGCAGGGGGTGGAGCAAGCCAGGCCTCAAACCTCGAGAAGCTCCAGCCCAAAATGCAGCCAAAATGCAGCCCACATCCAGGAGAATCTCAAGAGCAGGGGGTGGAGCAAGGCAGGCCTCAAACCACGAGAAGCTCCAGCCTAAAATGCAGCCAAAATGGAGCCAACATACGGGAGAATATCAAGGGCAGGGGGTGGAGCAAGCCAGGCCTCAAACCACGAGAAGCTCCAGCCCAAAAGGCAGCCAAAATGCAGCCCACATCCGGGAGAATCTCAAGAGCAGGGGGTGGAGCAAGGCAGGCCTCAAACCACGAGAAGCTCCAGCCCAAAAGGCAGCCAAAATGCAGCCCACATCCGGGAGAATATCAAGAGCAGGGGGTGGAGCAAGCCAGGCCTCAAACCTCGAGAAGCTCCAGCCCAAAATGCAGCCAAAATGCAGCCCACATCCGGGAGAATCTCAGGAGCAGGGGGTGGAGCAAGCCAGGCCTCAAACCACGAGAAGCTCCAGCCCAAATTGCAGCCAAAATGCAGCCCACATCCGGGAGAATCTCAAGAGCAGGGGGTGGAGCAAGCCAGGCCTCAAACCACGAGAAGCTCCAGCCCAAAAGGCAGTCAAAATGCAGCCCACCTCCCGGAGAATCTCAAGAGCAGGGGGTGGAGCAAGCCAGGCCTCAAACCTCGAGAAGCTCCAGCCCAAAATGCAGCCAAAATGCAGCCCACATCCGGGAGAATCTCAAGAGCAGGGGGTGGAGCAAGCCAGGCCTCAAACCTCGAGAAGCTCCAGCCCAAAAGGCAGCCAAAATGCAGCCCACATCCAGGAGAATCTCAAGAGCAGGGGGTGGAGCAAGGAAGGCCTCAAACCACGAGAAGCTCCAGCCTAAAATGCAGCCAAAATGCAGCCAACATACGGTAGAATATCAAGGGCAGGGGGTGGAGCAAGCCAGGCCTCAAACCACGAGAAACTCCAGCCCAAAAGGCAGCCAAAATGCAGCCCACATCCGGGAGAATCTCAAGAGCAGGGGGTGGAGCAAGCCAGGCCTCAAAGCACGAGAAGCTCCAGCCCAAAAGGCAGCCAAAATGCAGCCCACATCCGGGAGAATCTCAGGAGCAGGGGGTGGAGCAAGCCAGGCCTCAAACCACGAGAAGCTCCAGCCCAAAAGGCAGCCAAAATGCAGCCCACATCCGGGAGAATCTCAAGAGCAGGGGGTGGAGCAAGCCAGGCCTCAAACCACGAGAAGCTCCAGCCCAAAAGGCAGTCAAAATGCAGCCCACATGAGGGGAGAAACTCAAGAGCAGGGGGTGGAGCAAGCCAGGCCTAAAACCACGAGAAGCTCCAGCCCAAGAATCAGCCAAAATACAGCCCACATCCGGGAGAATCTCAAGAGCAGGGGGTGGAGCAAGCCAGGCCTCAAACCACGAGAAGCTCCAGCCCAAAAGGCAGCCAAAATGCAGCCCAGATCCGGGAGAATCTCAAGAGCAGGGGGTGGAGCAAGCCAGGCCTCAAAGCATGAGAAGCTCCAGCCCAAAATACAGCCAAAATGCAGCCCACATCCGGGAGAATCTCAAGAGCAGGGGGTGGAGCAAGCCAGGCCTCAAACCACAAGAAGGTCCAGCCCAAAAGGCAGCCAAAATGCAGCCCACATCAGGAAGAATCTCAAGAGCAGGGGGTGGAGCAAGCCAGGCCTCAAACCACGAGAAGCTCCAGCCCAAAAGGCAGCCAAAATACAGCCCACATCCGGGAGAATCTCAAGAGCAGGGGGTGGAGCAAGCCAGGCCTCAAACCACGAGAAGCTCCAGCCCAAGAATCAGCCAAAATGCAGCCCACATCCGGGAGAATCTCCCGAGCAGGGGGTGGAGCAAGCCAGGCCTCAAACCACGAGAAGCTCCAGCCCAAAATGTAGCCAAAATGCAGCCCACATCCGGGAGAATCTCAAGAGCAGGGGGTGGAGCAAGCCAGGCCTCAAACCTCGAGAAGCTCCAGCCCAAAATGCAGCCAAAATGCAGCCCACATCCAGGAGAATCTCAAGAGCAGGGGGTGGAGCAAGGCAGGCCTCAAACCACGAGAAGCTCCAGCCTAAAATGCAGCCAAAATGGAGCCAACATACGGGAGAATATCAAGGGCAGGGGGTGGAGCAAGCCAGGCCTCAAACCACGAGAAGCTCCAGCCCAAAAGGCAGCCAAAATGCAGCCCACATCCGGGAGAATCTCAAGAGCAGGGGGTGGAGCAAGGCAGGCCTCAAACCACGAGAAGCTCCAGCCCAAAAGGCAGCCAAAATGCAGCCCACATCCGGGAGAATATCAAGAGCAGGGGGTGGAGCAAGCCAGGCCTCAAACCACGAGAAGCTCCAGCCCAAAAGGCAGCCAAAATGCAGCCCACATCCGGGAGAATCTCAGGAGCAGGGGGTGGAGCAAGCCAGGCCTCAAACCACGAGAAGCTCCAGCCCAAAAGGCAGCCAAAATGCAGCCCACATCCGGGAGAATCTCAGGAGCAGGGGGTGGAGCAAGCCAGGCCTCAAACCACGAGAAGCTCCAGCCCAAAAGGCAGTCAAAATGCAGCCCACCTCCCGGAGAATCTCAAGAGCAGGGGGTGGAGCAAGCCAGGCCTCAAACCTCGAGAAGCTCCAGCCCAAAATGCAGCCAAAATGCAGCCCACATCCGGGAGAATCTCAAGAGCAGGGGGTGGAGCAAGCCAGGCCTCAAACCTCGAGAAGCTCCAGCCCAAAAGGCAGCCAAAATGCAGCCCACATCCAGGAGAATCTCAAGAGCAGGGGGTGGAGCAAGGAAGGCCTCAAACCACGAGAAACTCCAGCCTAAAATGCAGCCAAAATGCAGCCAACATACGGGAGAATCTCAAGAGCAGGGGGTGGAGCAAGCCAGGCCTCAAACCACGAGAAACTCCAGCCCAAAAGGCAGCCAAAATGCAGCCCACATCCGGGAGAATCTCAAGAGCAGGGGGTGGAGCAAGCCAGGCCTCAAACCACGAGAAGCTCCAGCCCAAAAGGCAGCCAAAATGCAGCCCACATCCGGGAGAATCTCAAGAGCAGGGGGTGGAGCAAGCCAGGCCTCAAACCACGAGAAGCTCCAGCCCAAAAGGCAGCCAAAATGCAGCCCACATCCGGGAGAATCTCAAGAGCAGGGGGTGGAGCAAGCCAGGCCTCAAACCACGAGAAGCTCCAGCCCAAAAGGCAGTCAAAATGCAGCCCACATCCGGGAGAATCTCAAGAGCAGGGGGTGGAGCAAGCCAGGCCTCAAACCACGAGAAGCTCCAGCCCAAGAATCAGCCAAAATACAGCCCACATCCAGGAGAATCTCAAGAGCAGGGGGTGGAGCAAGCCAGGCCTCAAACCACGAGAAGCTCCAGCCCAAAAGGCAGCCAAAATGCAGCCCAGATCCGGGAGAATCTCAAGAGCAGGGGGTGGAGCAAGCCAGGCCTCAAAGCATGAGAAGCTCCAGCCCAAAATACAGCCAAAATGCAGCCCACATCCGGGAGAATCTCAAGAGCAGGGGGTGGAGCAAGCCAGGCCTCAAACCACGAGAAGCTCCAGCCCAAAAGGCAGCCAAAATGCAGCCCACATCAGGAAGAATCTCAAGAGCAGGGGGTGGAGCAAGCCAGGCCTCAAACCACGAGAAGCTCCAGCCCAAAAGGCAGCCAAAATACAGCCCACATCCGGGAGAATCTCAAGAGCAGGGGGTGGAGCAAGCCAGGCCTCAAACCACGAGAAGCTCCAGCCCAAGAATCAGCCAAAATGCAGCCCACATCCGGGAGAATCTCCAGAGCAGGGGGTGGAGCAAGCCAGGCCTAAAACCACGAGAAGCTCCAGCCCAAAATGTAGCCAAAATGCAGCCCACATCCGGGAGAATCTCAAGAGCAGGGGGTGGAGCAAGCCAGGCCTCAAACCACGAGAAGCTCCAGCCCAAAAGGCAGCCAAAATGCAGCCCACATCTGGGAGAATCTCAAAAGCAGGGGGTGGAGCAAGCCAGGCCTCAAACCACGAGAAGCTCCAGCCCAAAAGGCAGCCAAAATGCAGCCCACTTCCAGGAGAATCTCAAGAGCAGGGGGTGGAGCAAGCCAGGCCTCAAACCACGAGAAGCTCCAGCCCAAAAGGCAGCCAAAATGCAGCCCACATCCGGGAGAATCTCAAGAGCAGGGGGTGGAGCAAGCCAGGCCTCAAACCACGAAAAGCTCCAGCCCAAAATACAGCCAAAATGGAGCCCACCTCCGGGAGAATCTCAAGAGCAGGGGGTGGAGCAAGCCAGGCCTCAAACCTCGAGAAGCTCCAGCCCAAAATGCAGCCAAAATCCAGCCCACATCCGGGAGAATCTCAAGAGCAGGGGGTGGAGCAAGCCAGGCCTCAAACCTCGAGAAGCTCCAGCCCAAAAGGCAGCCAAAATGCAGCCCACATCCGGGAGAATCTCAAGAGCAGGGGGTGGAGCAAGCCAGGCCTCAAACCACGAGAAGCTCCAGCCCAAAATGCAGCCAAAATGCAGCCCACATCCGGGAGAATCTCAGGAGCAGGGGGTGGAGCAAGCCAGGCCTCAAACCACGAGAAGCTCCAGCCCAAAATGCAGCCAAAATGCAGCCAACATCCGGGAGAATATCAAGGGCAGGGGGTGGAGCAAGCCAGGCCTCAAACCACGAGAAACTCCAGCCCAAAATGCAGCCAAAATGCAGCCCACATGAGGGGAGAAACTCAAGAGCAGGGGGTGGAGCAAGCCAGGCCTAAAACCACGAGAAGCTCCAGCCCAAAAGGCAGTCAAAATGCAGCCCACATCCGGGAGAATCTCAAGAGCAGGGGGTGGAGCAAGCCAGGCCTCAAACCACGAGAAGCTCCAGCCCAAAAGGCAGCCAAAATGCAGCCCACCTCCGGGAGAATCTCAAGAGCAGGGGGTGGAGAAAGGCAGGCCTCAAACCACTAGAAGCTCCAGCCCAAAATACAGCCAAAATGCAGCCCACATCCGGGAGAATCTCAAGAGCAGGGGGTGGAGCAAGCCAGGCCTCAAACCTCGAGAAGCTCCAGCCCAAAATGCAGCCAAAATGCAGCCCACATCCGGGAGAATCTCAAGAGCAGGGGGTGGAGGAAGCCAGGCCTCAAACCTCGAGAAGCTCCAGCCCAAAATGCAGTCAAAATGCAGCCCACATCCAGGAGAATCTCAAGAGCAGGGGGTGGAGCAAGGAAGGCCTCAAACCACGAGAAGCTCCAGCCTAAAATGCAGCCAAAATGGAGCCAACATACGGGAGAATATCAAGGGCAGGGGGTGGAGCAAGCCAGGCCTCAAACCACGAGAAGCTCCAGCCCAAAAGGCAGCCAAAATGCAGCCCACATCCGGGAGAATCTCAAGAGCAGGGGGTGGAGCAAGCCAGGCCTCAAACCATGAGAAGCTCCAGCCCAAAAGGCAGCCAAAATGCAGCCCACCTCCGGGAGAATCTCAAGAGCAGGGGGTGGAGCAAGCCAGGCCTCAAACCACGAGAAGCTCCAGCCCAAAAGGCAGCCAAAATGCAGCCCACATCCGGGAGAATCTCAGGAGCAGGGGGTGGAGCAAGCCAGGCCTCAAACCACGAGAAGCTCCAGCCCAAAAGGCAGCCAAAATGCAGCCCACATGAGGGGAGAAACTCAAGAGCAGGGGGTGGAGCAAGCCAGGCCTCAAACCACGAGAAGCTCCAGCCCAAGAATCAGCCAAAATGCAGCCCACCTCCGGGAGAATCTCAAGAGCAGGGGGTGGAGCAAGGCAGGCCTCAAACCACGAGAAGCTCCAGCCCAAAAGGCAGTCAAAATGCAGCCCACATGAGGGGAGAAACTCAAGAGCAGGGGGTGGAGCAAGGCAGGCCTCAAACCACGAGAAGCTCCAGCCCAAAAGGCAGCCAAAATCCAGCCCACATCCGGGAGAATCTCAAGAGCAGGGGGTGGAGCAAGGCAGGCCACAAACCACGAGAAGCTCCAGCCCAAAAGGCAGCCAAAATGCAGCCCACCTCCAGGAGCATATCAAGAGCAGGGAGTGGAGCAAGCCAGGCCTCAAACCTCGAGAAGCTCCAGCCCAAAATGCAGTCAAAATGCAGCCCACCTCCAGGAGAATATCAAGGGCAGGGGGTGGAGCAAGCCAGGCCTCAAACCACGAGAAGCTCCAGCCCAAGAATCAGCCAAAATGCAGCCCACATCCGGGAGAATCTCCAGAGCAGGGGGTGGAGCAAGCCAGGCCTCAAACCTCGAGAAGCTCCAGCCCAAAAGGCAGCCAAAATGCAGCCCACATCCGGGAGAATCTCAAGAGCAGGGGGTGGAGCAAGCCAGGCCTCAAACCACGAGAAGCTCCAGCCCAAAAGGCAGCCAAAATGCAGCCCACATGAGGGGAGAAACTCAAGAGCAGGGGGTGGAGCAAGCCAGGCCTAAAACCAGTGGAAGCTCCAGCCCAAAAGGCAGCCAAAATGCAGCCCACCTCCGGGAGATTCTCAAGAGCAGGGGGTGGAGCAAGGCAGGCCTCAAACCACTAGAAGCTCCAGCCCAAAAAGCAGCCAAAATGCAGCCCACGTCCAGGAGAATATCAAGAGCAGAGGGTGGAGGAAGCCAGGCCTCAAACCTCGAGAAGCTCCAGCCCAAAAGGCAGCCAAAATGCAGCCCACATCCAGGAGAATCTCAAGAGCAGGGGGTGGAGCAAGGAAGGCCTCAAACCTCGTGAAGCTCCAGCCCAAAATGCAGCCAAAATGCAGCCAACATACGGGAGAATCTCAAGAGCAGGGGGTGGAGCAAGCCAGGCCTCAAACCACGAGAAGCTCCAGCCCAAAAGGCAGCCAAAATCCAGCCCAAATATGGGAGAATCTCAAGAGCAGGGGGTGGAGCAAACCAGGCCTCAAACCACGAAAAGCTCTAGCCCAAAAGGCAGTCAAAATGCAGCCCACATGAGGGGAGAAACTCAAGAGCAGGGGGTGGAGCAAGGCAGGCCCCAAACCACTAGAAGCTCCAGCCCAAAATGTAGCCAAAATGCAGCCAACATACGGGAGAATATCAAGGGCAGGGGGTGGAGCAAGCCAGGCCTCAAACCACGAGAAGCTCCAGCCCAAAAGGCCGCCAAAATGCAGCCCAAATCCGGGAGAATCTCAAGAGCAGTGGGTGGAGCAAGCCAGGCCTCAAACCACGAGAAGCTCCAGCCCAAAAGGCAGCCAAAATGCAGCCCACCTCCGGGAGAATCTCAAGAGCAGGGGGTGGAGCAAGGCAGGCCTCAAACCACGAGAAGCTCCAGCCCAAAAGGCAGCCAAAATGCAGCCCACCTCCAGGAGAATATCAAGAGCAGGGGGTGGAGGAAGCCCGGCCTCAAACCTCGAGAAGCTCCAGCCCAAAATGCAGTCAAAATGCAGCCCACATCCAGGAGAATCTCAAGAGCAGGGGGTGGAGCAAGCCAGGCCTCAAACCACGAGAAGCTCCAGCCCAAAATGCAGCCAAAATGCAGCCAACATACGGGAGAATCTCAAGAGCAGGGGGTGGAGCAAGCCAGGCCTCAAACCCCGAGAAGCTCCAGCCCAAAAGGCAGCCAAAATGCAGCCCACCTCCGGGAGAATCTCAAGAGCAGGGGGTGGAGCAAGCCAGGCCTCAAACCTCGAGAAGCTCCAGCCCAAAAGGCAGCCAAAATGCAGCCCACATCCGGGACAATATCAAGAGCAGGGGGTGGAGCAAGCCAGGCCTAAAACCACTGGAAGCTCCAGCCCAAAAGGCAGCCAAAATGCAGCCCACCTCCTGGAGAATCTCAAGAGAAGGGGGTGGAGCAAGCCAGGCCTCAAACCACGAGAAGCTCCAGCCCAAAATTCAGCCAAAATGCAGCCCACGTCCAGGAGAATATCAAGAGCAGGGGGTGGAGGAAGCCAGGCCTCAAACCTCGAGAAGCTCCAGCCCAAAATGCAGCCAAAATGCAGCCAACATACGGGAGAATATCAAGGGCAGGGGGTGGAGAGAGCCAGGCCTCAAACCACGAGAAACTCCACCCCAAAAGGCAGCCAAAATGCAGCCCACATCGGGGAGAATCTCAAGAGCAGGGGGTGGAGCAAGCCAGGCCTCAAACCACGAGAAGCTCCAGCCCAAAAGGCAGCCAAAATGCAGCCCACCTCCGGGAGAATCTCAAGAGCAGGGGGTGGAGCAACCCAGGCCTCAAACCACTGGAAGCTCCAGCCCAAGAATCAGCCAAAATAGAGCCCACATCCGGGAGAATCTCAAGAGCAGGGGGTGGAGCAAGCCAGGCCTCAAACCACGAGAAGCTCCAGCCCAAAACGCAGCCAAAATGCAGCCCACCTCCGGGAGAATCTCAAGAGCAGGGGGTGGAGCAAGGCAGGCCTCAAACCACTAGAAGCTCCAGCCCAAAAAGCAGCCAAAATGCAGCCCACGTCCAGGAGAATATCAAGAGCAGGGGGTGGAGGAAGCCAGGCCTCAAACCTCGAGAAGCTCCAGCCCAAAATGCAGTCAAAATGCAGCCCACCTCCAGGAGAATATCAAGGGCAGGGGGTGGAGCAAGCCAGGCCTCAAACCACGAGAAGCTCCAGCCCAAGAATCAGCCAAAATGCAGCCCACATCCGGGAGAATCTCCAGAGCAGGGGGTGGAGCAAGCCAGGCCTCAAACCACGAGAAGCTCCAGCCCAAAAGGCAGCCAAAATGCAGCCCACATCCGGGAGAATCTCAAGAGCAGGGGGTGGAGCAAGCCAGGCCTCAAACCACGAGAAGCTCCAGCCCAAAAGGCAGCCAAAATGCAGCCCACCTCCGGGAGAATCTCAAGAGCAGGGGGTGGAGCAAGGCAGGCCTCAAACCACGAGAAGCTCCAGCCCAAAAGGCAGCCAAAATGCAGCCCACCTCCAGGAGCATATCAAGATCAGGGGGTGGAGGAAGCCAGGCCTCAAACCTCGAGAAGCTCCAGCCCAAAATGCAGTCAAAATGCAGCCCACCTCCAGGAGAATATCAAGGGCAGGGGGTGGAGCAAGCCAGGCCTCAAACCACGAGAAGCTCCAGCCCAAGAATCAGCCAAAATGCAGCCCACATCCGGGAGAATCTCCAGAGCAGGGGGTGGAGCAAGCCAGGCCTCAAACCACGAGAAGCTAGAGCCCAAAAGGCAGCCAAAATGCAGCCCACATCTGGGAGAATCTCAAGAGCAGGGGGTGGAGCAAGCCAGGCCTCAAACCTCGAGAAGCTCCAGCCCAAAATGCAGCCAAAATGCAGCCCACATCCAGGAGAATCTCAAGAGCAGGGGGTGGAGCAAGGAAGGCCTCAAACCACGAGAAGCTCCAGCCCAAAATGCAGCCAAAATCCAGCCAACATACGGGAGAATCTCAAGAGCAGGGGGTGGAGCAAGGCAGGCCTCAAACCTCGAGAAGCTCCAGCCCAAACTGTAGCCAAAATGCAGCCCACATCCGGGAGATTCTCAAGAGCAGGGGGTGGAGCAAGCCAGGCCTCAAACCACGAGAAGCTCCAGCCCAAAAGGCAGCCAAAATGCAGCCCACATCCGAGAGAATCTCAAGAGCAGGGGGTGGAGCAAGCCAGGCCTCAAACCACGAGAAGTTCCAGCCCAAAAGGCAGCCAAAATGCAGCCCACATCTGGGAGAATCTCAGGAGCAGGGGGTGGAGCAAGCCAGGCCTCAAACCACGAGAAGCTCCAGCCCAAAAGGCAGCCAAAATCCAGCCCAAATATGGGAGAATCTCAAGAGCAGGGGGTGGAGCAAGGCAGGCCCCAAAACACTAGAAGCTCCAGCCCAAAATGTAGCCAAAATGCAGCCAACATACGGGAGAATATCAA
The DNA here is from genome assembly GCA_027574665.1 of Rhynochetos jubatus. Taxonomy (NCBI): domain Eukaryota; kingdom Metazoa; phylum Chordata; class Aves; order Eurypygiformes; family Rhynochetidae; genus Rhynochetos; species Rhynochetos jubatus. Next base: position 410,624 of record JAQBHY010000093.1, read on the forward strand.
GGGCAGGGGGTGGAGCAAGCCAGGCCTCAAACCACGAGAAGCTCCAGCCCAAAAGTCCGCCAAAATGCAGCCCACATCCGGGAGAATCTCAAGAGCAGTGGGTGGAGCAAGCCAGGCCTCAAACCACGAGAAGCTCCAGCCCAAAATGCAGCCAAAATGCAGCCCACCTCCGGGAGAATCTCAAGAGCAGGGAGTGGAGCAAGGCAGGCCTCAAACCACGAGAAGCTCCAGCCCAAAAGGCAGCCAAAATGCAGCCCACCTCCAGGAGAATATCAAGAGCAGGGGGTGGAGGAAGCCAGGCCTCAAACCTCGAGAAGCTCCAGCCCAAAATGCAGTCAAAATGCAGCCCACATCCAGGAGAATCTCAAGAGCAGGGGGTGGAGCAAGCCAGGCCTCAAACCACGAGAAGCTCCAGCCCAAAATGCAGCCAAAATGCAGCCCACATCCGGGAGAATCTCAAGAGCAGGGGGTGGAGCAAGCCAGGCCTCAAACCACGAGAAGCTCCAGCCCAAGAATCAGCCAAAATGCAGCCCACCTCCGGGAGAATCTCAAGAGCAGGGGGTGGAGCAAGCCAGGCCTCAAACCACGAGAAGCTCCAGCCCAAGAATCAGCCAAAATGCAGCCCACGTCCAGGAGAATATCAAGAGCAGGGGGTGGAGCAAGCCAGGCCTCAAACCACGAGAAGCTCCAGCCCAAGAATCAGCCAAAATGCAGCCCACCTCCGGGAGAATCTCAAGAGCAGGGGGTGGAGCAATCCAGGCCTCAAACCACGAGAAGCTCCAGCCCAAAAGGCAGCCAAAATGCAGCCCACCTCCGGGAGAATCTCAAGAGCAGGGGGTGGAGCAAGGCAGGCCTCAAACCACTAGAAGCTCCAGCCCAAAAAGCAGCCAAAATGCAGCCCACGTCCAGGAGAATATCAAGAGCAGAGGGTGGAGGAAGCCAGGCCTCAAACCTCGAGAAGCTCCAGCCCAAAATGCAGTCAAAATGCAGCCCATATCCAGGAGAATCTCAAGAGCAGGTGGTGGAGCAAGGAAGGCCTCAAACCACGAGAAGCTCCACCCCAAAAGGCAGCCAAAATGCAGCCCACCTCCGAGAGAATCTCAAGAGCAGGGGGTGGAGCAAGCGAGGCCTCAAACCACGAGAAGCTCCAGCCCAAAAGGCAGCCAAAATGCAGCCCACCTCCAGGAGAATATCAAGAGCAGGGGGTGGAGGAAGCCAGGCCTCCAACCTCGAGAAGCTCCAGCCCAAAATGCAGTCAAAATGCAGCCCACCTCCAGGAGAATATCAAGGGCAGGGGGTGGAGCAAGCCAGGCCTCAAACCACGAGAAGCTCCAGCCCAAGAATCAGCCAAAATGCAGCCCACATCCGGGAGAATCTCCAGAGCAGGGGGTGGAGCAAGCCAGGCCTCAAACCACGAGAAGCTCCAGCCCAAAAGGCAGTCAAAATGCAGCCCACATGAGGGGAGAAACTCAAGAGCAGGGGGTGGAGCAAGGCAGGCCCCAAACCACTAGAAGCTCCAGCCCAAAATGTAGCCAAAATGCAGCCAACATACGGGAGAATATCAAGGGCAGGGGGTGGAGCAAGCCAGGCCTCAAACCACGAGAAGCTCCAGCCCAAAAGGCCGCCAAAATGCAGCCCACATCCGGGAGAATCTCAAGAGCAGTGGGTGGAGCAAGCCAGGCCTCAAACCACGAGAAGCTCCAGCCCAAAAGGCAGCCAAAATGCAGCCCACCTCCGGGAGAATCTCAAGAGCAGGGGGTGGAGCAAGGCAGGCCTCAAACCACGAGAAGCTCCAGCCCAAAAGGCAGCCAAAATGCAGCCCTCCTCCAGGAGAATCTCAAGAGCAGGGGGTGGAGGAAGCCAGGCCTCAAACCTCGAGAAGCTCCAGCCCAAAATGCAGTCAAAATGCAGCCCACATCCAGGAGAATCTCAAGAGCAGGGGGTGGAGCAAGCCAGGCATCAAACCACGAGAAGCTCCAGCCCAAAATGCAGCCAAAATGCAGCCAACATACGGGAGAATCTCAAGAGCAGGGGGTGGAGCAAGCCAGGCCTCAAACCACGAGAAGCTCCAGCCCAAAAGGCAGCCAAAATGCAGCCCACCTCCGGGAGAATCTCAAGAGCAGGGGGTGGAGCAAGCCAGGCCTCAAACCTCGAGAAGCTCCAGCCCAAAAGGCAGCCAAAATGCAGCCCACATCCGGGACAATATCAAGAGCAGGGGGTGGAGCAAGCCAGGCCTAAAACCACTGGAAGCTCCAGCCCAAAAGGCAGCCAAAATGCAGCCCACCTCCTGGAGAATCTCAAGAGAAGGGGGTGGAGCAAGCCAGGCCTCAAACCACGAGAAGCTCCAGCCCAAAATTCAGCCAAAATGCAGCCCACGTCCAGGAGAATATCAAGAGCAGGGGGTGGAGGAAGCCAGGCCTCAAACCTCGAGAAGCTCCAGCCCAAAATGCAGCCAAAATGCAGCCAACATACGGGAGAATATCAAGGGCAGGGGGTGGAGAGAGCCAGGCCTCAAACCACGAGAAACTCCACCCCAAAAGGCAGCCAAAATGCAGCCCACATCGGGGAGAATCTCAAGAGCAGGGGGTGGAGCAAGCCAGGCCTCAAACCACGAGAAGCTCCAGCCCAAAAGGCAGCCAAAATGCAGCCCACCTCCGGGAGAATCTCAAGAGCAGGGGGTGGAGCAACCCAGGCCTCAAACCACTGGAAGCTCCAGCCCAAGAATCAGCCAAAATAGAGCCCACATCCGGGAGAATCTCAAGAGCAGGGGGTGGAGCAAGCCAGGCCTCAAACCACGAGAAGCTCCAGCCCAAAAGGCAGCCAAAATGCAGCCCACCTCTGGGAGAATCTCAAGAGCAGGGGGTGGAGCAAGTCAGGCCTCAAACCACTAGAAGCTCCAGCCCAAAAAGCAGCCAAAATGCAGCCCACGTCCAGGAGAATATCAAGAGCAGGGGGTGGAGGAAGCCAGGCCTCAAACCTCGAGAAGCTCCAGCCCAAAATGCAGTCAAAATGCAGCCCACCTCCAGGAGAATCTCAAGGGCAGGGGGTGGAGCAAGCCAGGCCTCAAACCACGAGAAGCTCCAGCCCAAGAATCAGCCAAAATGCAGCCCACATCCGGGAGAATCTCCAGAGCAGGGGGTGGAGCAAGCCAGGCCTCAAACCACGAGAAGCTCCAGCCCAAAATGCAGCCAAAATCCAGCCAACATACGGGAGAATCTCAAGAGCAGGGGGTGGAGCAAGGCAGGCCTCAAACCTCGAGAAGCTCCAGCCCAAACTGTAGCCAAAATGCAGCCCACATCCGGGAGATTCTCAAGAGCAGGGGGTGGAGCAAGCCAGGCCTCAAACCACGAGAAGCTCCAGCCCAAAAGGCAGCCAAAATGCAGCCCACATCCGGGAGAATCTCAAGAGCAGGGGGTGGAGCAAGCCAGGCCTCAAACCACGAGAAGTTCCAGCCCAAAAGGCAGCCAAAATGCAGCCCACATCTGGGAGAATCTCAGGAGCAGGGGGTGGAGCAAGGCAGGCCCCAAAACACTAGAAGCTCCAGCCCAAAATGTAGCCAAAATGCAGCCAACATACGGGAGAATATCAAGGGCAGGGAGTGGAGCAAGCCAGGCCTCAAACCACGAGAAGCTCCAGCCCAAAAGTCCGCCAAAATGCAGCCCACATCCGGGAGAATCTCAAGAGCAGTGGGTGGAGCAAGCCAGGCCTCAAACCACGAGAAGCTCCAGCCCAAAAGGCAGCCAAAATGCAGCCCACCTCCGGGAGAATCTCAAGAGCAGGGGGTGGAGCAAGCCAGGCCTCAAACCACGAGAAGCTCCAGCCCAAAAGTCCGCCAAAATGCAGCCCACATCCGGGAGAATCTCAAGAGCAGTGGGTGGAGCAAGCCAGGCCTCAAACCACGAGAAGCTCCAGCCCAAAATGCAGCCAAAATGCAGCCCACCTCCGGGAGAATCTCAAGAGCAGGGGGTGGAGCAAGGCAGGCCTCAAACCACGAGAAGCTCCAGCCCAAAAGGCAGCCAAAATGCAGCCCACCTCCAGGAGAATATCAAGAGCAGGGGGTGGAGGAAGCCAGGCCTCAAACCTCGAGAAGCTCCAGCCCAAAATGCAGTCAAAATGCAGCCCACATCCAGGAGAATCTCAAGAGCAGGGGGTGGAGCAAGCCAGGCCTCAAACCACGAGAAGCTCCAGCCCAAAATGCAGCCAAAATGCAGCCCACATCCGGGAGAATCTCAAGAGCAGGGGGTGGAGCAAGCCAGGCCTCAAACCACGAGAAGCTCCAGCCCAAGAATCAGCCAAAATGCAGCCCACCTCCGGGAGAATCTCAAGAGCAGGGGGTGGAGCAAGCCAGGCCTCAAACCACGAGAAGCTCCAGCCCAAGAATCAGCCAAAATGCAGCCCACCTCCGGGAGAATCTCAAGAGCAGGGGGTGGAGCAAGCCAGGCCTCAAACCACGAGAAGCTCCAGCCCAAAAGGCAGCCAAAATGCAGCCCACATCCGGGAGAATCTCAAGAGCAGGGGGTGGAGCAAGCCAGGCCTCAAACCACGAGAAGCTCCAGCCCAAAAGGCAGCCAAAATGCAGCCCACCTCCAGGAGAATCTCAAGAGCAGGGGGTGGAGCAAGCCAGGCCTCAAACCACTGGAAGCTCCAGCCCAAAAGGCAGCCAAAATGCAGCCCACATCCGAGAGATTATCAAGAGCAGGGGGTGGAGCAAGCCAGGCCTCAAACCACGAGAAGCTCCAGCCCAAAAGGCAGCCAAAATGCAGCCCACATCCGGGAGAATCTCAAGAGCAGGGGGTGGAGCAAGCCAGGCCTCAAACCATGAGAAGCTCCAGCCCAAAAGGCAGCCAAAATGCAGCCCACATCCGGGAGAATCTCAAGAGCAGGGGGTGGAGCAAGCCAGGCCTCAAACCTCGAGAAGCTCCAGCCCAAAAGGCAGCCAAAATGCAGCCCACCTCCCGGAGAATCTCAAGAGCAGGGGGTGGAGCAAGCCAGGCCTCAAACCACAAGAAGCTCCAGCCCAAAAGGCAGCCAAAATGCAGCCCACATCCGGGAGAATCTCAAGAGCAGGGGTTGGAGCAAGCCAGGCCTCAAACCACGAGAAGCTCCAGCCCAAAATGCAGCCAAAATGCAGCCCACCTCCGGGAGAATCTCAAGAGCAGGGGGTGGAGCAAGGCAGGCCTCAAACCACGAGAAGCTCCAGCCCAAAAGGCAGCCAAAATGCAGCCCACCTCCAGGAGAATATCAAGAGCAGGGGGTGGAGGAAGCCAGGCCTCAAACCTCGAGAAGCTCCAGCCCAAAATGCAGTCAAAATGCAGCCCACATCCAGGAGAATCTCAAGAGCAGGGGGTGGAGCAAGCCAGGCCTCAAACCACGAGAAGCTCCAGCCCAAAATGCAGCCAAAATGCAGCCCACATCCGGGAGAATCTCAAGAGCAGGGGGTGGAGCAAGCCAGGCCTCAAACCACGAGAAGCTCCAGCCCAAGAATCAGCCAAAATGCAGCCCACCTCCGGGAGAATCTCAAGAGCAGGGGGTGGAGCAAGCCAGGCCTCAAACCACGAGAAGCTCCAGCCCAAGAATCAGCCAAAATGCAGCCCACCTCCGGGAGAATCTCAAGAGCAGGGGGTGGAGCAAGCCAGGCCTCAAACCACGAGAAGCTCCAGCCCAAAAGGCAGCCAAAATGCAGCCCACATCCGGGAGAATCTCAAGAGCAGGGGGTGGAGCAAGCCAGGCCTCAAACCACGAGAAGCTCCAGCCCAAAAGGCAGCCAAAATGCAGCCCACCTCCAGGAGAATCTCAAGAGCAGGGGGTGGAGCAAGCCAGGCCTCAAACCACTGGAAGCTCCAGCCCAAAAGGCAGCCAAAATGCAGCCCACATCCGAGAGATTATCAAGAGCAGGGGGTGGAGCAAGCCAGGCCTCAAACCACGAGAAGCTCCAGCCCAAAAGGCAGCCAAAATGCAGCCCACATCCGGGAGAATCTCAAGAGCAGGGGGTGGAGCAAGCCAGGCCTCAAACCATGAGAAGCTCCAGCCCAAAAGGCAGCCAAAATGCAGCCCACATCCGGGAGAATCTCAAGAGCAGGGGGTGGAGCAAGCCAGGCCTCAAACCTCGAGAAGCTCCAGCCCAAAAGGCAGCCAAAATGCAGCCCACCTCCCGGAGAATCTCAAGAGCAGGGGGTGGAGCAAGCCAGGCCTCAAACCACAAGAAGCTCCAGCCCAAAAGGCAGCCAAAATGCAGCCCACATCCGGGAGAATCTCAAGAGCAGGGGTTGGAGCAAGCCAGGCCTCAAACCTCGAGAAGCTCCAGCCCAAAATGCAGCCAAAATCCAGCCCACCTCCCGGAGAATATCAAGAGCAGGAGGTGGAGCAAGCCAGGCCTCAAACCACAAGAAGCTCCAGCCCAAGAATCAGCCAAAATGCAGCCCACCTCCGGGAGAATCTCAAGAGCAGGGGGTGGAGCAAGCCAGGCCTCAAACCTTGAGAAGCTCCAGCCCAAAAGGCAGCCAATATGCAGCCCACATCCGGGAGAATCTCAAGAGCAGTGTGTGGAGCAAGCCAGGCCTCAAACCTCGAGAAGCTCCAGCCCAAACTGTAGCCAAAATGCAGCCCACATCCGGGAGAATCTCAAGAGCAGGGGGTGGAGCAAGCCAGGCCTCAAACCACGAGAAGCTCCAGCCCAAAAGGCAGCCAAAATCCAGCCAACATACGGGAGAATATCAAGGGCAGGGGGTGGAGCAAGCCAGGCCTCAAACCACGACAAGCTCCAGCCCAAAAGGCAGCCAAAATGCAGCCCACCTCCGGGAGAATCTCAAGAGCAGGGGGTGGAGCAAGCCAGGCCTCAAACCACGAGAAGCTCCAGCCCAAAAGGCAGTCAAAATGCAGCCCACATCCAGGAGAATCTCAAGAGCAGGGGGTGGAGCAAGCCAGGCCTCAAACCACGAGAAGCTCCAGCCCAAAATGCAGCCAAAATGCAGCCAACATACGGGAGAATCTCAAGAGCAGGGGGTGGAGCAAGCCAGGCCTCAAACCACGAGAAGCTCCAGCCCAAAAGGCAGCCAAAATGCAGCCCACCTCCGGGAGAATCTCAAGAGCAGGGGGTGGAGCAAGCCAGGCCTCAAACCTCGAGAAGCTCCAGCCCAAAAGGCAGCCAAAATGCAGCCCACATCCGGGACAATATCAAGAGCAGGGGGTGGAGCAAGCCAGGCCTAAAACCACTGGAAGCTCCAGCCCAAAAGGCAGCCAAAATGCAGCCCACCTCCTGGAGAATCTGAAGAGAAGGTGGTGGAGCAAGCCAGGCCTCAAACCACGAGAAGCTCCAGCCCAAAATTCAGCCAAAATGCAGCCCACGTCCAGGAGAATATCAAGAGCAGGGGGTGGAGGAAGCCAGGCCTCAAACCTCGAGAAGCTCCAGCCCAAAATGCAGCCAAAATGCAGCCAACATACGGGAGAATATCAAGGGCAGGGGGTGGAGAGAGCCAGGCCTCAAACCACGAGAAGCTCCACCCCAAAAGGCAGCCAAAATGCAGCCCACATCGGGGAGAATCTCAAGAGCAGGGGGTGGAGCAAGCCAGGCCTCAAACCACGAGAAGCTCCAGCCCAAAAGGCAGCCAAAATGCAGCCCACCTCCGGGAGAATCTCAAGAGCAGGGGGTGGAGCAACCCAGGCCTCAAACCACTGGAAGCTCCAGCCCAAGAATCAGCCAAAATAGAGCCCACATCCGGGAGAATCTCAAGAGCAGGGGGTGGAGCAAGCCAGGCCTCAAACCACGAGAAGCTCCAGCCCAAAAGGCAGCCAAAATGCAGCCCACCTCTGGGAGAATCTCAAGAGCAGGGGGTGGAGCAAGGCAGGCCTCAAACCACGAGAAGCTCCAGCAAAAAAGGCAGCCAAAATGCAGCCCACCTCCAGGAGAATCTCAAGAGCAGGGGGTGGAGCAAGCCAGGCCTCAAACCACTGGAAGCTCCAGCCCAAAAGGCAGCCAAAATGCAGCCCACATCCGAGAGATTATCAAGAGCAGGGGGTGGAGCAAGCCAGGCCTCAAACCACGAGAAGCTCCAGCCCAAGAATCAGCCAAAATGCAGCCCACATCCGGGAGAATCTCCAGAGCAGGGGGTGGAGCAAGCCAGGCCTCAAACCACGAGAAGCTCCAGCCCAAAAGGCAGCCAAAATGCAGCCCACATCCGGGAGAATCTCAAGAGCAGGGGGTGGAGCAAGCCAGGCCTCAAACCACGAGAAGCTCCAGCCCAAAAGGCAGCCAAAATGCAGCCCACCTCCGGGAGAATCTCAAGAGCAGGGGGTGGAGCAAGGCAGGCCTCAAACCACGAGAAGCTCCAGCCCAAAAGGCAGCCAAAATGCAGCCCACCTCCAGGAGAATCTCAAGAGCAGGGGGTGGAGGAAGCCAGGCCTCAAACCTCGAGAAGCTCCAGCCCAAAATGCAGTCAAAATGCAGCCCACCTCCAGGAGAATATCAAGGGCAGGGGGTGGAGCAAGCCAGGCCTCAAACCACGAGAAGCTCCAGCCCAAGAATCAGCCAAAATGCAGCCCACATCCGGGAGAATCTCCAGAGCAGGGGGTGGAGCAAGCCAGGCCTCAAACCACGAGAAGCTAGAGCCCAAAAGGCAGCCAAAATGCAGCCCACCTCCGGGAGAATCTCAAGAGCAGGGGGTGGAGCAAGCCAGGCCTCAAACCTCGAGAAGCTCCAGCCCAAAATGCAGCCAAAATCCAGCCAACATACGGGAGAATCTCAAGAGCAGGGGGTGGAGCAAGGCAGGCCTCAAACCTCGAGAAGCTCCAGCCCAAACTGTAGCCAAAATGCAGCCCACATCCGGGAGAATCTCAAGAGCAGGGGGTGGAGCAAGCCAGGCCTCAAACCACGAGAAGCTCCAGCCCAAAAGGCAGCCAAAATCCAGCCCAAATATGGGAGAATCTCAAGAGCAGGGGGTGGAGCAAGGCAGGCCCCAAAACACTAGAAGCTCCAGCCCAAAATGTAGCCAAAATGCAGCCAACATACGGGAGAATATCAAGGGCAGGGGGTGGAGCAAGCCAGGCCTCAAACCACGAGAAGCTCCAGCCCAAAAGTCCGCCAAAATGCAGCCCACATCCGGGAGAATCTCAAGAGCAGTGGGTGGAGCAAGCCAGGCCTCAAACCACGAGAAGCTCCAGCCCAAAATGCAGCCAAAATGCAGCCCACCTCCGGGAGAATCTCAAGAGCAGGGGGTGGAGCAAGGCAGGCCTCAAACCACGAGAAGCTCCAGCCCAAAAGGCAGCCAAAATGCAGCCCACCTCCTGGAGAATATCAAGAGCAGGGGGTGGAGGAAGCCAGGCCTCAAACCTCGAGAAGCTCCAGCCCAAAATGCAGTCAAAATGCAGCCCACATACAGGAGAATCTCAAGAGCAGGGGGTGGAGCAAGCCAGGCCTCAAACCACGAGAAGCTCCAGCCCAAAAGGCAGCCAAAATGCAGCCCACATGCGGGAGAATCTCAAGAGCAGGGGGTGGAGCAAGCCAGGCCTCAAACCACGAGAAGCTCCAGCCCAAGAATCAGCCAAAATGCAGCCCACCTCCGGGAGAATCTCAAGAGCAGGGGGTGGAGCAAGCCAGGCCTCAAACCACGAGAAGCTCCAGCCCAAGAATCAGCCAAAATGCAGCCCACCTCCGGGAGAATCTCAAGAGCAGGGGGTGGAGCAAGCCAGGCCTCAAACCACGAGAAGCTCCAGCCCAAAAGGCAGCCAAAATGCAGCCCACATCCGGGAGAATCTCAAGAGCAGGGGGTGGAGCAAGCCAGGCCTCAAACCACGAGAAGCTCCAGCCCAAAAGGCAGCCAAAATGCAGCCCACCTCCAGGAGAATCTCAAGAGCAGGGGGTGGAGCAAGCCAGGCCTCAAACCACAAGAAGCTCCAGCACAAAAGGCAGCCAAAATGCAGCCCACATCCGAGAGATTATCAAGAGCAGGGGGTGGAGCAAGCCAGGCCTCAAACCACGAGAAGCTCCAGCCCAAAAGGCAGCCAAAATGCAGCCCACATCCGGGAGAATCTCAAGAGCAGGGGGTGGAGCAAGCCAGGCCTCAAACCATGAGAAGCTCCAGCCCAAAAGGCAGCCAAAATGCAGCCCACATCCGGGAGAATCTCAAGAGCAGGGGGTGGAGCAAGCCAGGCCTCAAACCTCGAGAAGCTCCAGCCCAAAAGGCAGCCAAAATGCAGCCCACCTCCCGGAGAATCTCAAGAGCAGGGGGTGGAGCAAGCCAGGCCTCAAACCACAAGAAGCTCCAGCCCAAAAGGCAGCCAAAATGCAGCCCACATCCGGGAGAATCTCAAGAGCAGGGGTTGGAGCAAGCCAGGCCTCAAACCTCGAGAAGCTCCAGCCCAAAATGCAGCCAAAATCCAGCCCACCTCCCGGAGAATATCAAGAGCAGGAGGTGGAGCAAGCCAGGCCTCAAACCACAAGAAGCTCCAGCCCAAGAATCAGCCAAAATGCAGCCCACCTCCGGGAGAATCTCAAGAGCAGGGGGTGGAGCAAGCCAGGCCTCAAACCTTGAGAAGCTCCAGCCCAAAAGGCAGCCAATATGCAGCCCACATCCGGGAGAAACTCAAGAGCAGTGTGTGGAGCAAGCCAGGCCTCAAACCTCGAGAAGCTCCAGCCCAAACTGTAGCCAAAATGCAGCCCACATCCGGGAGAATCTCAAGAGCAGGGGGTGGAGCAAGCCAGGCCTCAAACCACGAGAAGCTCCAGCCCAAAAGGCAGCCAAAATCCAGCCAACATACGGGAGAATATCAAGGGCAGGGGGTGGAGCAAGCCAGGCCTCAAACCACGACAAGCTCCAGCCCAAAAGGCAGCCAAAATGCAGCCCACCTCCGGGAGAATCTCAAGAGCAGGGGGTGGAGCAAGCCAGGCCTCAAACCACGAGAAGCTCCAGCCCAAAAGGCAGCCAAAATGCAGCCCACCTCCGGGAGAATCTCAAGAGCAGTGGGTGGAGCAAGCCAGGCCTCAAACCACGAGAAGCTCCAGCCCAAAAGGCAGCCAAAATGCAGCCCACCTCCGGGAGAATCTCAAGAGCAGGGGGTGGAGCAAGCCAGGCCTCAAACCACTGGAAGCTCCAGACCAAAAGGCAGCCAAAATGCAGCCCACATCCGAGAGATTATCAAGAGCAGTGGGTGGAGCAAGCCAGGCCTCAAACCACGAGAAGCTCCAGCCCAAAAGGCAGCCAAAATGCAGCCCACCTCCGGGAGAATCTCAAGAGCAGTGGGTGGAGCAAGCCAGGCCTCAAACCACGAGAAGCTCCAGCCCAAAAGGCAGCCAAAATGCAGCCCACCTCCGGGAGAATCTCAAGAGCAGGGGGTGGAGCAAGCCAGGCCTCAAACCACTGGAAGCTCCAGACCAAAAGGCAGCCAAAATGCAGCCCACATCCGAGAGATTATCAAGAGCAGGGGGTGGAGCAAGCCAGGCCTCAAACCACGAGAAGCTCCAGCCCAAAAGGCAGCCAAAATGCAGCCCACATCCGGGAGAATCTCAAGAGCAGGGGGTGGAGCAAGCCAGGCCTCAAACCCCGAGAAGCTCCAGCCCAAAAGGCAGCCAAAATGCAGCCCACCTCCCGGAGAATCTCAAGAGCAGGGGGTGGAGCAAGCCAGGCCTCAAACCACAAGAAGCTCCAGCCCAAAAGGCAGCCAAAATGCAGCCCACATCCGGGAGAATCTCAAGAGCAGGGGTTGGAGCAAGCCAGGCCTCAAACCTCGAGAAGCTCCAGCCCAAAAGGCAGCCAAAATCCAGCCCACCTCCCGGAGAATATCAAGAGCAGGAGGTGGAGCAAGCCAGGCCTCAAACCACTAGAAGCTCCAGCCCAAGAATCAGCCAAAATTCAGCCCACATCCGGGAGAATTTCAAGAGCAGGGGGTGGAGCAAGCCAGGCCTCAAACCACGAGAAGCTCCAGCCCAAACTGTAGCCAAAATGCAGCCCACATCTGGGAGAATGTCAAGAGCAGGGGGTGGAGCAAGCCAGGCCTCAAACCTCGAGAAGCTCCAGCCCAAAATGCAGCCAAAATGCAGCCCACCTCCGGGAGAATATCAAGAGCAGGGGGTGGAGCAAGCCAGGCCTCAAACCACGAGAAGCTCCAGCCCAAAAGGCAGCCAAAATGCAGCCCACATCCGGGAGAATCTCAAGAGCAGGGGGTGGAGCAAGCCAGGCCTCAAACCACGAGAAGCTCCAGCCCAAAAGGCAGCCAAAATGCAGCCCACATCCGGGAGAATCTCAAGAGCAGGGGGTGGAGCAAGCCAGGCCTCAAACCACGAGAAGCTCCAGCCCAAAAGGCAGCCAAAATGCAGCCCACATCCAGAGAATCTCAAGAGCAGGGGGTGGAAAAAGCCAGGCCTCAAACCACGAGAAGCTCCAGCCCAAGAATCAGCCAAAATGCAGCCCTCATCCAGAGAATCTCAAGAGCAGGGGGTGGAAAAAGCCAGGCCTCAAACCACGAGAAGCTCCAGCCCAAGAATCAGCCAAAATCCAGCCCACATCCGGGAGAATCTCAAGAGCAGGGGGTGGAGCAAGCCAGGCCTCAAACCTCGAGAAGCTCCAGCCCAAAAGGCAGCCAAAATGCAGCCCACCTCCGGGAGAATATCAAGAGCAGGATGTGGGCAAGCCAGGCCTCAAACCACAAGAAGCTCCAGGCAAGAATCAGCCAAAATGCAGCCCATATCGGGGATAATCTCAAGAGCAGGGGGTGGAGCAAGCCAGGCCTCAAACCACGAGAAGCTCCAGCCCAAAAGGCAGCCAAAATGCAGCCCACATCCGGGAGAATCTCAAGAGCAGGGGGTGGAGCAAGCCAGGCCTCAAACCTCGAGAAGCTCCAGCCCAAAAGGCAGCCACAATGCAGCCCACATCTGGGAGAATCTCAAGAGCAGGGGGTGCAGCAAGCCAGGCCTCAAACCACGAGAAGCTACAGCCCAAAAGGCAGCCAAAATGCAGCCCACATCCGGGAGAATCTCAAGAGCAGGGGGTGGAGCAAGCCAGGCCTCAAACCACGAGAAGCTCCAGCCCAAAAGGCATTCAAAATGCAGAACACATCCAGGAGAAACTCAAGAGCAGGGGGTGGAGCAAGCCAGGCTACAAAGCACGAGAAGCTCCAGCCCAAAAGGCAGCCAAAATGCAGCCCATATCCGAGAGAATCTCAAGAGCAGGGGTTGGAGCAAGCCAGGCCTCAAACCACGAGAATCTCCAGCCCAAAATACAGTCAAAATTCAGCGCACATCCAGGAGGATCTCAAGAGCAGGGCGTGGATCAAGCCAGGCCTCAAACCCCGAGAAGCTCCAGCCCAAAAGGCAGCCAAAATCCAGCCCTATATCTGGGAGAATATCAAGAGTAGGGTCTGGAGCAAGCCAGGCCTCAAACCACGAGAAGCTCCAGCCCAAGAATCAGCCCAAATGCAGCCCACATCCGGGAGAATCTCAAGAGCAGGGGGTGCAGCAAGCCAGGCCTCAAACCACGAGAAGCTCCAGCCCAAAAGGCAGCCAAAATGCAGCCCACATCCGGGAGAATCTCAAGAGCAGTGTATGGAGCAAGCCAGGCCTCAAACCACGAGAAGCTCCAGCCCAAAAGGCAGCCAAAATGCAGCCCACATCTGGGAGAATCTCAAGAGCAGGGGGTGGAGCAAGCCAGGCCTCAAACCACTGGAAGCTCCAGCCCAAAATGCAGCCAAAATGCAGCCCACCTCTGGGAGAATCTCAAGGGCAGGGGGTGCAGCAAGCCAGGCCTCAAACCACGAGAAGCTCCAGCCCAAAAGGCAGCCAAAATGCAGCCCACATCCGGGAGAATCTCAAGAGCAGGGGGTGGAGCAAGGCAGGTCTCAAACCACGAGAAGCTCCAGCCCAAAAGGCAGCCAAAATGCAGCCCACATCTGGGAGAATCTCAAGAGCAGGGGGTGGAGCAAGCCAGGCCTCAAACCACGAGAAGCTCCAGCCCAAAAGGCAGCCAAAATGCAGCCCACATGCGGGAGAAACTCAAGAGCAGGGGGTGGAGCAAGCCAGGCCTCAAACCACGAGAAGCTCCAGCCCAAAAGGCAGCCAAAATGCAGCCCACCTCCGGGAGAATCTCAAGAGCAGGGGGTGGAGCAAGCCAGGCCTCAAACCACGGGAAGCTCCAGACCAAAAGGCAGCCAAAATGCAGCCCACATCCGAGAGATTATCAAGAGCAGGGGGTGGAGCAAGCCAGGCCTCAAACCACGAGAATCTCCAGCCCAAGAATCAGCCAAAATCCAGCCCACATCCGGGAGAATCTCAAGAGCAGGGGGTGGAGCAAGCCAGGCCTCAAACCTCGAGAAGCTCCAGCCCAAAAGGCAGCCAAAATGCAGCCCACCTCCGGGAGAATCTCAAGAGCAGGATGTGGGCAAGCCAGGCCTCAAACCACAAGAAGCTCCAGCCCAAGAATCAGCCAAAATGCAGCGCATATCGGGGATAATCTCAAGAGCAGAGGGTGGAGCAAGCCAGGCCTCAAACCACGAGAAGCTCCAGCCCAAGAATCAGCCCAAATGCAGCCCACATCCGGGAGAATCTCAAGAGCAGGGGGTGCAGCAAGCCAGGCCTCAAACAACGAGAAGCTCCAGCCCAAAAGGCAGCCAAAATGCAGCCCACATCCGGGAGAATCTCAAGAGCAGTGTATGGAGCAAGCCAGGCCTCAAACCACGAGAAGCTCCAGCCCAAAAGGCAGCCAAAATGCAGCCCACATCCGGGAGAATCTCAAGAGCAGGGGGTGGAGCAAGGCAGGTCTCAAACCACGAGAAGCTCCAGCCCAAAAGGCAGCCAAAATGCAGCCCACATCTGGGAGAATCTCAAGAGCAGGGGGTGGAGCAAGCCAGGCCTCAAACCACGAGAAGCTCCAGCCCAAAAGGCAGCCAAAATGCAGCCCACATCCGGGAGAATCTCAAGAGCAGGGGGTGGAGCAAGCCAGGCCTCAAACCACGAGAAGCTCCAGCCCAAAAGGCAGCCAAAATGCAGCCCACCTCCGGGAGAATCTCAAGAGCAGGGGGTGGAGCAAGCCAGGCCTCAAACCACGGGAAGCTCCATACCAAAAGGCAGCCAAAATGCAGCCCACATCCGAGAGATTATCAAGAGCAGGGGGTGGAGCAAGCCAGGCCTCAAACCACGAGAATCTCCAGCCCAAGAATCAGCCAAAATCCAGCCCACATCCGGGAGAATCTCAAGAGCAGGGGGTGGAGCAAGCCAGGCCTCAAACCTCGAGAAGCTCCAGCCCAAAAGGCAGCCAAAATGCAGCCCACATTCGGGAGAATCTCAAGAGCAGGATGTGGGCAAGCCAGGCCTCAAACCACAAGAAGCTCCAGCCCAAGAATCAGCCAAAATGCAGCGCATATCGGGGATAATCTCAAGAGCAGAGGGTGGAGCAAGCCAGGCCTCAAACCACGAGAAGCTCCAGCCCAAGAATCAGCCCAAATGCAGCCCACATCCGGGAGAATCTCAAGAGCAGGGGGTGCAGCAAGCCAGGCCTCAAACCACGAGAAGCTCCAGCCCAAAAGGCAGCCAAAATGCAGCCCACATCCGGGAGAATCTCAAGAGCAGTGTATGGAGCAAGCCAGGCCTCAAACCACGAGAAGCTCCAGCCCAAAAGGCAGCCAAAATGCAGCCCACATCCGGGAGAATCTCAAGAGCAGGGGGTGGAGCAAGCCAGGCCTCAAACCATGAGAAGCTCCAGCCCAAAAGGCAGCCAAAATGCAGCCCACATCCGGGAGAATCTCAAGAGCAGGGGGTGGAGCAAGCCAGGCCTCAAACCTCGAGAAGCTCCAGCCCAAAAGGCAGCCAAAATGCAGCCCACCTCCCGGAGAATCTCAAGAGCAGGGGGTGGAGCAAGCCAGGCCTCAAACCACAAGAAGCTCCAGCCCAAAAGGCAGCCAAAATGCAGCCCACATCCGGGAGAATCTCAAGAGCAGGGGTTGGAGCAAGCCAGGCCTCAAACCTCGAGAAGCTCCAGCCCAAAAGGCAGCCAAAATCCAGCCCACCTCCCGGAGAATATCAAGAGCAGGAGGTGGAGCAAGCCAGGCCTCAAACCACAAGAAGCTCCAGCCCAAGAATCAGCCAAAATGCAGCCCACATCCGGGAGAATTTCAAGAGCAGGGGGTGGAGCAAGCCAGGCCTCAAACCACGAGAAGCTCCATCCCAAAAGGCAGCCAAAATGCAGCCCACATCGGGGAGATTTTCAAGAGCAGGGGGTGGAGCAAGCCAGGCCTCAAACCTCGAGAAGCTCCAGCCCAAAATGCAGCCAAAATGCAGCCCACCTCCGGGAGAATCTCAAGAGCAGGGGGTGGAGCAAGCCAGGCCTCAAACCACGAGAAGCTCCAGCCCAAGAATCAGCCAAAATCCAGCCCACATCCGGGAGAATCTCAAGAGCAGGGGGTGGAGCAAGCCAGGCCTCAAACCTCGAGAAGCTCCAGCCCAAAAGGCAGCCAAAATGCAGCCCACCTCCGGGAGAATCTCAAGAGCAGGATGTGGGCAAGCCAGGCCTCAAACCACAAGAAGCTCCAGCCCAAGAATCAGCCAAAATGCAGCGCATATCGGGGATAATCTCAAGAGCAGAGGGTGGAGCAAGCCAGGCCTCAAACCACGAGAAGCTCCAGCCCAAGAATCAGCCCAAATGCAGCCCACATCCGGGAGAATCTCAAGAGCAGGGGGTGCAGCAAGCCAGGCCTCAAACCACGAGAAGCTCCAGCCCAAAAGGCAGCCAAAATGCAGCCCACATCCGGGAGAATCTCAAGAGCAGTGTATGGAGCAAGCCAGGCCTCAAACCACGAGAAGCTCCAGCCCAAAAGGCAGCCAAAATGCAGCCCACATCTGGGAGAATCTCAAGAGCAGGGGGTGGAGCAAGCCAGGCCTGAAACCACTGGAAGCTCCAGCCCAAAATGCAGCCAAAATGCAGCCCACCTCTGGGAGAATCTCAAGGGCAGGGGGTGCAGCAAGCCAGGCCTCAAACCACGAGAAGCTCCAGCCCAAAAGGCAGCCAAAATGCAGCCCACATCCGGGAGAATCTCAAGAGCAGGGGGTGGAGCAAGGCAGGTCTCAAACCACGAGAAGCTCCAGCCCAAAAGGCAGCCAAAATGCAGACCACATCCGGGAGAATCTCAAGAGCAGGGGGTGGAGCAAGGCAGGCCTCAAACCACGAGAAGCTCCAGCCCAAAAGGCAGCCAAAATGCAGCCCACCTCCGGGAGAATCTCAAGAGCAGGGGGTGGAGCAAGCCACGCCTCAAACCACGAGAAGCTCCAGCCCAAAAGGCAGCCAAAATGCAGCCCACATCCGGGAGAATCTCAAGAGCAGGAGGTGGAGCAAGCCAGGCCTCAAACCACGAGAAGCTCCAGCCCAAAAGGCAGCCAAAATGCAGCCCACCTCCGGGAGAATCTCAAGAGCAGGGGGTGGAGCAAGCCAGGCCTCAAACCACGAGAAGCTCCAGCCCAAGAATCAGCGAATATGCAGCCCACCTCCGGGAGAATCTCAAGAGCAGGGAGTGGAGCAAGCCAGGCCTCAAACCACGAGAAGCTCCAGCCCAAAAGGCAGCCAAAATGCAGCCCACCTCCGGGAGAATCTCAAGAGCAGGGGGTGGAGCAAGCCACGCCTCAAACCACGAGAAGCTCCAGCCCAAAAGGCAGCCGAAATGCAGCCCACCTCCGGGAGAATCTCAAGAGCAGGGGGTGGAGCAAGCCAGGCCTCAAACCACTGGAAGCTCCAGCCCAAAAGGCAGCCAAAATGCAGCCCACATCCAGGAGAGATTATCAAGAGCAGGGGGTGGAGCAAGCCAGGCCTCAAACCACGAGAAGCTCCAGCCCAAAAGCCAGCCAAAATGCAGCCCACATCCGGGAGAATCTCAAGAGCAGGGGGTGGAGCAAGCCAGGCCTCAAACCATGAGAAGCTCCAGCCCAAAAGGCAGCCAAAATGCAGCCCACATCTGGGAGAATCTCAAGAGCAGGGGGTGGAGCAAGCCAGGCCTCAAACCTCGAGAAGCTCCAGCCCAAAAGGCAGCCAAAATGCAGCCCACCTCCCGGAGAATCTCAAGAGCAGGGGGTGGAGCAAGCCAGGCCTCAAACCACAAGAAGCTCCAGCCCAAAAGGCAGCCAAAATCCAGCCCACCTCGGGGAGAATATCAAGAGCAGGAGGTGGAGCAAGCCAGGCCTCAAACCACAAGAAGCTCCAGCCCAAGAATCAGCCAAAATGCAGCCCACATCCGGGAGAATTTCAAGAGCAGGGGGTGGAGCAAGCCAGGCCTCAAACCACGAGAAGCTCCAGCCCAAAAGGCAGCCAAAATGCAGCCCACATCCGGGAGAATCTCAAGAGCAGGGGGTGGAAAAAGCCAGGCCTCAAACCACGAGAAGCTCCAGCCCAAGAATCAGCCAAAATGCAGCCCACATCCGGGAAAATCTCAAGAGCAGGGGGTGGAGCAAGCCAGGCCTCAAACCTCGAGAAGCTCCAGCCCAAAAGGCAGCCAAAATGCAGCCCACCTCCGGGAGAATATCAAGAGCAGGAGGTGGAGCAAGCCAGGCCTCAAACCACAAGAAGCTCCAGCCCAAGAATCAGCCAAAATGCAGCCCATATCGGGGATAATCTCAAAAGCAGGGGGTGGAGCAAGGCAGGCCTCAAACCACGAGAAGCTCCAGCCCAAAAGGCAGCCAAAATGCAGCCCACATCCGGGAGAATCTCAAGAGCAGGGGGTGGATCAAGCCAGGCCTCAAACCACGAGAAGCTCCAGCCCAAGAATCAGCCAAAATGCAGCCCACATCCGGGAGAATCTCAAGAGCAGGGGGTGGAGCAAGCCAGGCCTCAAACCACTAGAAGCTCCAGCCCAAAAGGCATTCAAAATGCAGAACACATCCAGGAGAATCTCAAGAGCAGGGGGTGGAGCAAGCCAGGCTACAAACCACAAGAAGCTCCAGCCCAAAAGGCAGCCAAAATGCAGCCCACATCCGGGAGAATCTCAAGAGCAGGGGGTGGAGCAAGCCAGGCCTCAAACCACGAGAATCTCCAGCCCAAAATACAGTCAAAATTCAGCGCACATCCAGGAGAATCTCAAGAGCAGGGGGTGGATCAAGCCAGGCCTCAAACCCCGAGAAGCTCCAGCCCAAAAGGCAGCCAAAATGCAGCCCACATGCGGGAGAAACTCAAGAGCAGGGGGTGGAGCAAGCCAGGCCTCAAACCACGAGAAGCTCCAGCCCAAAAGGCAGCCAAAATGCAGCCCACATCCGGGAGAATCTCAAGAGCAGGGGGTGGAGCAAGCCAGGCCTCAAACCTTGAGAAGCTCCAGCCCAAAAGGCAGCCAAAATGCAGCCCACCTCCGGGTTAATCTCAAGAGCAGGGGGTGGAGCAAGCCAGGCCTCAAACCACGAGAAGCTCCAGCCCAAAAGGCAACCAAAATCCAGCCCTATATCTGGGAGAATCTCAAGAGTAGGGTCTGGAGCAAGCCAGGCCTCAAACCACGAGAAGCTCCAGCCCAAGAATCAGCTCAAATGCAGCCCACATCCGGGAGAATCTCAAGAGCAGGGGGTGGAGCAAGCCAGGCCTCAAACCACGAGAAGCTCCAGCCCAAAAGGCAGCCAAAATGCAGCCCACATCCAGGAGAATCTCAAGAGCAGGGGGTGGAGCAAGCCAGGCCTCAAACCACGAGAAGCTCCAGCCCAAAAGGCAGACAAAATGCAACCCACATCCGGGAGAATCTCAAGAGCAGGGGGTGGAGCAAGCCAGGCCTCAAACCACTAGAAGCTCCAGCCCAAAAGGCATTCAAAATGCAGAACACATCCAGGAGAATATCAAGAGCAGGGGGTGGAGCAAGCCAGGCTACAAAGCACGAGAAGCTCCAGCCCAAAAGGCAGCCAAAATGCAGCCCACATCCGGGAGAATCTCAAGAGCAGGGGGTGGAGCAAGCCAGGCCTCAAACCACGAGAATCTCCAGCCCAAAATACAGTCAAAATTCAGCGCACATCTGGGAGAATCTCAAGAGCAGGGCGTGGATCAAGCCAGGCCTCAAACCCCGAGAAGCTCCAGCCCAAAAGGCAGCCAAAATGCAGCCCACATCCGGGAGAATCTCAAGAGCAGGGGGTGGAGCAAGCCAGGCCTCAAACCACGAGAAGCTCCAGCCCAAAAGGCAGCCAAAATGCAGCCCACATGCGGGAGAAACTCAAGAGCAGGGGGTGGAGCAAGCCAGGCCTCAAACCACGAGAAGCTCCAGCCCAAAAGGCAGCCAAAATGCAGCCCACATCCGGGAGAATCTCAAGAGCAGGGGGTGGAGCAAGCCAGGCCTCAAACCACGAGACACTCTGGCCCAAAAGTCAGCCAAAATGCAGCCCACATCCAGGAGAATCTCAAGAGCAGGGGGTGGAGCAAGCCAGGCCTCAAACCTTGAGAAGCTCCAGCCCAAAAGGCAGCCAAAATGCAGCCCACCTCCTGGAGAATCTCAAGAGAAGGTGGTGGAGCAAGCCAGGCCTCAAACCACGAGAAGCTCCAGCCCAAAAGGCAACCAAAATCCAGCCCTATATCTGGGAGAATATCAAGAGTAGGGTCTGGAGCAAGCCAGGCCTCAAACCACGAGAAGCTCCAGCCCAAGAATCAGCTCAAATGCAGCCCACATCCGGGAGAATCTCAAGAGCAGGGGGTGGAGCAAGCCAGGCCTCAAACCACGAGAAGCTCCAGCCCAAAAGGCAGCCAAAATGCAGCCCACCTCTGGGAGAATCTCAAGAGCAGGGGGTGCAGCAAGCCAGGCCTCAAACCACGAGAAGCTCCAGCCCAAAAGGCAGCCAAAATGCAGCCCACATCCGGGAGAATCTCAAGAGCAGTGTATGGAGCAAGCCAGGCCTCAAACCACGAGAAGCTCCAGCCCAAAAGGCAGCCAAAATGCAGCCCACATCTGGGAGAATCTCAAGAGCAGGGGGTGGAGCAAGCCAGGCCTCAAACCACTTGAAGCTCCAGCCCAAAATGCAGCCAAAATGCAGCCCACCTCTGGGAGAATCTCAAGAGCAGGGGGTGCAGCAAGCCAGGCCTCAAACCACGAGAAGCTCCAGCCCAAAATGCAGCCAAAATGCAGCCCACATCCTGGAGTATCTCAAGAGCAGGGGGTGGAGCAAGGCAGGTCTCAAACCACGAGAAGCTCCAGCCCAAAAGGCAGCCAAAATGCAGACCACATCCGGGAGAATATCAAGAGCAGGGGGTGGAGCAAGGCAGGCCTCAAACCACGAGAAGCTCCAGACCAAAAGGCAGCCAAAATGCAGCCCACATACGGGAGAATCTCAAGAGCAGGGGGTGGAGCAAGCCAGGCCTCAAACCACGAGAAGCTCCAGCCCAAAAGGCAGCCAAAATGCAGCCCACATACGGGAGAATCTCAAGAGCAGGGGGTGGAGCAAGCCAGGCCTCAAACCACGAGAAGCTCCAGCCCAAAAGGCAGCCAAAATGCAGCCCACATCCGGGAGAATCTCAAGAGCAGGGGGTGGAAAAAGCCAGGCCTCAAACCACGAGAAGCTCCAGCCCAAGAATCAGCCAAAATGCAGCCCACATCCGGGAGAATCTCAAGAGCAGGGGGTGGAGAAAGCCAGGCCTCAAACCTCGAGAAGCTCCAGCCCAAAAGGCAGCCAAAATCCAGCCCACCTCCGGGAGAATATCAAGAGCAGGAGGTGGAGCAAGCCAGGCCTCAAACCACAAGAAGCTCCAGCCCAAGAATCAGCCAAAATGCAGCCCATATCGGGGATAATCTCAAGAGCAGGGGGTGGAGCAAGCCAGGCCTCAAACCACGAGAAGCTCAAGCCCAAAAGGCAGCCAAAATGCAGCCCACCTCCTGGAGAATCTCAAGAGCAGGGGGTGGAGCAAGCCAGGCCTCAAACCACGAGAAGCTCCAGCCCAAAAGGCAGCCAAAATGCAGCCCACATCCGGGAGAATCTCAAGAGCAGGGGGTGGAGCAAGCCAGGCCTCAAACCACTGGAAGCTCCAGCCCAAGAACCAGCCGAAATGCAGCCCACATGCGGGAGAATATCAAGAGCAGGGGGTGGAGCAAGCCAGGCCTCAAACCACAAGAAGCTCCAGACCAAAAGGCAGCCAAAATGCAGCCCACATCCGGCAGAATCTCAAGAGCAGGGGGTGGAGCAAGGCAGGTCTCAAACCACGAGAAGCTCCAGCCCAAAAGGCAGCCAAAATGCAGCCCACATCCGGGAGCATATCAAGAGCAGGGGGTGGAGCAAGGCAGGCCTCAAACCACGAGAAGCTCCAGACCAAAAGGCAGCCAAAATGCAGCCCACATCCGGGAGAATCTCAAGAGCAGGGGGTGGAGCAAGCCAGGCCTCAAACCACGACAAGCTCCAGCCCAAGAATCAGCCAAAATGCAGCCCACCTCCGGGAGAATCTCAAGAGCAGGGGGTGGAGCAAGCCAGGCCTCAAACCACGAGAAGCTCCAGCCCAAAAGGCAGCTAAAATGCAGCCCACCTCCGGGAGAATATCAAGAGCATGGGGTGGAGCAAGCCAGGCCTCAAACCACGAGAAGCTCCAGCCCAAGAATCAGCCCAAATGCAGCCCACATCCGGGAGAATCTCAAGAGCAGGGGGTGGAGCAAGCCAGGCCTCAAACCACGAGAAGCTCCACCCCAAATGCAGCCAAAATGCAGCCCACATCCGGGAGAATCTCAAGAGCAGGGGTTGGAGAAAGCCAGGCCTCAAACCACGAGAAGCTCCAGCCCAAAAGGCAGCCAAAGTGCAGCCCACATCCCAAAGAATCTCAAGAGCAAGGGGTGGAGCAAGCCAGGCCTCAAACCACGAGAAGCTCCAGCCCAAAAGGCAGACAAAATCCAGCCCACATCTGGGAGAATCTCAAGAGCAGGGGGTGGAGCAAGCCAGGCCTCAAACCACGAGAAGCTCCAGCCCAAAAGGCAGCCCACATCCGGGAAAATCTCAAGAGCAGGGGGTGGAGCAAGCCAGGCCTCAAACCACGAGAAGCTCCAGCCCAAAATGTAGCCAAAATGCAGCCCACATCTGGGAGAATCTCAAGAGCAGGGGGTGGAGCAAGCCAGGCCTCAAACCTCGAGAAGCTCCAGACCAAAAGGCAGCCAAAATGCAGCCCACCTCCGGGAGAATCTCAAGAGCAGGGGGTGGAGCAAGCCAGGCCTTAATCCACGAGAAACTCCAGCCCAAAAGGCAGCCAAAATGCAGCCCACATCCGGGAGAATATCAAGAGCAGGGGGTGGAGCAAGCCAGGCCTCAAACCACGAGAAGCTCCAGACCAAAAGGCAGCCAAAATGCAGCCCACATCCGGCAGAATCTCAAGAGCAGGGGGTGGAGCAAGCCAGGCCTCAAACCACGAGAAGCTCCAGCCCAAAAGGCAGCCAAAATGCAGCCCACATGCGGGAGAAACTCAAGAGCAGGGGGTGGAGCAAGCCAGGCCTCAAACCTCGAGAAGCTCCAGCCCAAAAGGCAACCAAAATCCAGCCCTATATCTGGGAGAATCTCAAGAGTAGGGTCTGGAGCAAGCCAGGCCTCAAACCACGAGAAGCTCCAGCCCAAGAATCAGCTCAAATGCAGCCCACATCCGGGAGAATCTCAAGAGCAGGGGGTGGAGCAAGCCAGGCCTCAAACCACGAGAAGCTCCAGCCCAAAAGGCAGCCAAAATGCAGCCCACCTCTGGGAGAATCTCAAGAGCAGGGGGTGCAGCAAGCCAGGCCTCAAACCACGAGAAGCTCCAGCCCAAAAGGCAGCAAAAATGCAGCCCACCTCCTGGAGAATCTCAAGAGCAGGGGGTGGAGCAAGCCAGGCCTCAAACCACGAGAAGCTCCAGCCCAAAAGGCAGCCAAAATGCAGCCCACATCCGGGAGAATCTCAAGAGCAGGGGGTGGAGCAAGCCAGGCCTCAAACCACTGGAAGCTCCAGCCCAAGAACCAGCCGAAATGCAGCCCACATGCGGGAGAATCTCAAGAGCAGGGGGTGGAGCAAGCCAGGCCTCAAACCACGAGAAGCTCCAGCCCAAAAAGCAGCCAAAATGCAGCCCACATCCGGGAGAATCTCAAGAGCAGGGGGTGGAGCAAGGCAGGTCTCAAACCACGAGAAGCTCCAGCCCAAAAGGCAGCCAAAATGCAGCCCACATCCGGGAGCATATCAAGAGCAGGGGGTGGAGCAAGGCAGGCCTCAAACCACGAGAAGCTCCAGACCAAAAGGCAGCCAAAATGCAGCCCACATCCGGGAGAATCTCAAGAGCAGGGGGTGGAGCAAGCCAGGCCTCAAACCACGAGAAGCTCCAGCCCAAGAATCAGCCCAAATGCAGCCCACATCCGGGAGAATCTCAAGAGCAGGGGGTGGAGCAAGCCAGGCCTCAAACCACGAGAAGCTCCACCCCAAATGCAGCCAAAATGCAGCCCACCTCCGGGAGAATCTCAAGAGCAGGGGGTGGAGCAAGCCAGGCCTCAAACCACGAGAAGCTCCAGCCCAAAAGGCAGCTAAAATGCAGCCCACCTCCGGGAGAATATCAAGAGCATGGGGTGGAGCAAGCCAGGCCTCAAACCACGAGAAGCTCCAGCCCAAGAATCAGCCCAAATGCAGCCCACATCCGGGAGAATCTCAAGAGCAGGGGGTGGAGCAAGCCAGGCCTCAAACCACGAGAAGCTCCACCCCAAATGCAGCCAAAATGCAGCCCACATCCGGGAGAATCTCAAGAGCAGGGGTTGGAGAAAGCCAGGCCTCAAACCACGAGAAGCTCCAGCCCAAAAGGCAGCCAAAGTGCAGCCCACATCCGGGAGAATCTCAAGAGCTAGGATTGGAGCAAGCCAGGCCTCAAACCATGAGAAGCTCCAGCCCAAAAGGGAGCCAAAATGCAGCCCACATCCGGGAGAATCTCAAGAGCAGGGGGTGGAGCAAGCCAGGCCTCAAACCACGAGAAGCTCCAGCCCAAAAGGCAGCCAAAGTGCAGACCACATCCGGGAGAATCTCAAGAGCAGGGGTTGGAGCAAGCCAGGCCTCAAACCACGAGAAGCTCCAGCCCAAAAGGCAGCCAAAATGCAGCCCACATCCGGGAGAATCTCAAGAGCAGGGGGTGGAGCAAGCCAGGCCTCAAACCACGAGAAGCTCCAGCCCAAGAATCAGCCAAAATGCAGCCCACATTCGGGAGAATCTCAAGAGCAGGGGGTGGAGCAAGCCAGGCCTCAAACCTCGAGAAGCTCCAGCCCAAGAATCAGCCAAAATGCAGCCCACATCCGGGAAAATCTAAAGAGCAGGGGGTGGAGCAAGCCAGGCCTCAAACCACGAGAAGCTCCAGCCCAAAAGGCAGCCAAAATGCAGCCCACATCCGGGAGAATCTCAAGAGCAGGGGGTGGAGCAAGGCAGGCCTCAAACCACGAGAAGCTCCAGCCCAAGAATCAGCCAAAATGCAGCCCACATTCGGGAGAATCTCAAGAGCAGGGGGTGGAGCAAGCCAGGCCTCAAACCTCGAGAAGCTCCAGCCCAAGAATCAGCCAAAATGCAGCCCACATCCGGGAAAATC
The DNA here is from genome assembly GCA_027574665.1 of Rhynochetos jubatus. Taxonomy (NCBI): domain Eukaryota; kingdom Metazoa; phylum Chordata; class Aves; order Eurypygiformes; family Rhynochetidae; genus Rhynochetos; species Rhynochetos jubatus. The sequence goes on from JAQBHY010000093.1 coordinate 436,090, forward strand.
TCAAGAGCAGGGGGTGGAGCAAGCCAGGCCTCAAACCCCGAGAAGCTCCAGCCCAAAAGGCAGCCAAAATGCAGCCCACATCCGGGAGAATCTCAAGAGCAGGGGGTGGAGCAAGCCAGGCCTCAAACCACGAGAAGCTCCAGCCCAAAAGGCAGCCAAAATGCAGCCCACATGCGGGAGAAACTCAAGAGCAGGGGGTGGAGCAAGCCAGGCCTCAAACCACGAGAAGCTCCAGCCCAAAAGGCAGCCAAAATGCAGCCCACATCCGGGAGAATCTCAAGAGCAGGGGGTGGAGCAAGCCAGGCCTCAAACCACGAGACACTCTGGCCCAAAAGTCAGCCAAAATGCAGCCCACATCCAGGAGAATCTCAAGAGCAGGGGGTGGAGCAAGGCAGGCCTCAAACCTTGAGAAGCTCCAGCCCAAAAGGCAGCCAAAATGCAGCCCACCTCCGGGTTAATCTCAAGAGCAGGGGGTGGAGCAAGCCAGCCCTCAAACCACGAGAAGCTCCAGCCCAAAAGGCAACCAAAATCCAGCCCTATATCTGGGAGAATCTCAAGAGTAGGGTCTGGAGCAAGCCAGGCCTCAAACCACGAGAAGCTCCAGCCCAAGAATCAGCTCAAATGCAGCCCACATCCGGGAGAATCTCAAGAGCAGGGGGTGGAGCAAGCCAGGCCTCAAACCACGAGAAGCTCCAGCCCAAAATGCAGCCAAAATGCAGCCCACCTCTGGGAGAATCTCAAGAGCAGGGGGTGCAGCAAGCCAGGCCTCAAACCACGAGAAGCTCCAGCCCAAAAGGCAGCCAAAATGCAGCCCACATCCGGGAGAATCTCAAGAGCAGTGTATGGAGCAAGCCAGGCCTCAAACCACGAGAAGCTCCAGCCCAAAAGGCAGCCAAAATGCAGCCCACATCCAGGAGAATCTCAAGAGCAGGGGGTGGAGCAAGCCAGGCCTCAAACCACTAGAAGCTCCAGCCCAAAAGGCATTCAAAATGCAGAACACATCCAGGAGAATATCAAGAGCAGGGGGTGGAGCAAGCCAGGCTACAAAGCACGAGAAGCTCCAGCCCAAAAGGCAGCCAAAATGCAGCCCACATCCGGGAGAATCTCAAGAGCAGGGGGTGGAGCAAGCCAGGCCTCAAACCACGAGAATCTCCAGCCCAAAATACAGTCAAAATTCAGCGCACATCCAGGAGAATCTCAAGAGCAGGGCGTGGATCAAGCCAGGCCTCAAACCCCGAGAAGCTCCAGCCCAAAAGGCAGTCAAAATGCAGCCCACATCCGGGAGAATCTCAAGAGCAGGGGGTGGAGCAAGCCAGGCCTCAAACCACGAGAAGCTCCAGCCCAAAAGGCAGCCAAAATGCAGCCCACATGCGGGAGAAACTCAAGAGCAGGGGGTGGAGCAAGCCAGGCCTCAAACCACGAGAAGCTCCAGCCCAAAAGGCAGCCAAAATGCAGCCCACCTGGAGGAGAATCTCAAGAGCAGGGGGTGGAGCAAGCCAGGCCTCAAACCACGAGACACTCTGGCCCAAAATTCAGCCAAAATGCAGCCCACATCCAGGAGAATCTCAAGAGCAGGGGGTGGAGCAAGCCAGGCCTCAAACCTTGAGAAGCTCCAGCCCAAAAGGCAGCCAAAATGCAGCCCACCTCCGGGTTAATCTCAAGAGCAGGGGGTGGAGCAAGCCAGGCCTCAAACCACGAGAAGCTCCAGCCCAAAAGGCAACCAAAATCCAGCCCTATATCTGGGAGAATATCAAGAGTAGGGTCTGGAGCAAGCCAGGCCTCAAACCACGAGAAGCTCCAGCCCAAGAATCAGCTCAAATGCAGCCCATATACGGGAGTATCTCAAGAGCAGGGGGTGGAGCAAGCCAGGCCTCAAACCACGAGAAGCTCCAGCCCAAAAGGCAGCCAAAATGCAGCCCATATCCGGGAGTATCTCAAGAGCAGGGGGTGGAGCAAGGCAGGTCTCAAACCACGAGAAGCTCCAGCCCAAAAGGCAGCCAAAATGCAGACCACATCCGGGAGAATATCAAGAGCAGGGGGTGGAGTAAGGCAGGCCTCAAACCACGAGAAGCTCCAGACCAAAAGGCAGCCAAAATGCAGCCCACCTCCTGGAGAATCTCAAGAGCAGGGGGTGGAGCAAGCCAGGCCTCAAACCACGAGAAGCTCCAGCCCAAAAGGCAGCCAAAATGCAGCCCACCTCCGGGAGAATCTCAAGAGCAGGGGGTGGAGCAAGCCAGGCCTCAAACCACGAGAAGCTCCAGCCCAAAAGGCAGCCAAAATGCAGCCCACATCCGGGAGAATCTCAAGAGCAGGGGGTGGAGCAAGCCAGGCCTCAAACCACTGGAAGCTCCAGCCCAAGAACCAGCCGAAATGCAGCCCACATGCGGGAGAATATCAAGAGCAGGGGGTGGAGCAAGCCAGGCCTCAAACCACGAGAAGCTCCAGCCCAAAAAGCAGCCAAAATGCAGCCCACATCCAGGAGAATCTCAAGAGCAGGGGGTGGAGCAAGGCAGGTCTCAAACCACGAGAAGCTCCAGCCCAAAAGGCAGCCAAAATGCAGCCCACATCCGGGAGCATATCAAGAGCAGGGGTTGGAGCAAGCCAGGCCTCAAACCACGAGAAGCTCCAGACCAAAAGGCAGCCAAAATGCAGCCCACATCCGGGAGAATCTCAAGAGCAGGGGGTGGAGCAAGCCAGGCCTCAAACCACGAGAAGCTCCAGCCCAAGAATCAGCCCAAATGCAGCCCACATCCGGGAGAATCTCAAGAGCAGGGGGTGGAGCAAGGCAGGCCTCAAACCACGAGAAGCTCCACCCCAAATGCAGCCAAAATGCAGCCCACCTCCGGGAGAATCTCAAGAGCAGGGGGTGGAGCAAGCCAGGCCTCAAACCACGAGAAGCTCCAGCCCAAGAATCAGCCAAAATGCAGCCCACATGCGGGAGAATATCAAGAGCAGGGGGTGGAGCAAGCCAGGCCTCAAACCACGAGAAGCTCCAGCCCAAAAGGCAGCCAAAATGCAGCCCACCTCCGAGAGAATATCAAGAGCAGGGGGTGGAGCAAGCCAGGCCTCAAACCACGAGAAGCTCCAGCCCAAAAGGCAGCTAAAATGCAGCCCACCTCCGGGAGAATATCAAGAGCATGGGGTGGAGCAAGCCAGGCCTCAAACCACGAGAAGCTCCAGCCCAAGAATCAGCCCAAATGCAGCCCACATCCGGGAGAATCTCAAGAGCAGGGGGTGGAGCAAGCCAGGCCTCAAACCACGAGAAACTCCACCCCAAATGCAGCCAAAATGCAGCCCACATCCGGGAGAATCTCAAGAGCAGGGGTTGGAGAAAGCCAGGCCTCAAACCACGAGAAACTCCAGCCCAAAAGGCAGCCAAAGTGCAGCCCACATCCCAAAGAATCTCAAGAGCAGGGGGTGGAGCAAGCCAGGCCTTAATCCACGAGAAACTCCAGCCCAAAAGGCAGCCAAAATGCAGCCCATATCCGGGAGAATATCAAGAGCAGGGGGTGGAGCAAGCCAGGCCTCAAACCACGAGAAGCTCCAGACCAAAAGGCAGCCAAAATGCAGCCCACATCCGGCAGAATCTCAAGAGCTAGGATTGGAGCAAGCCAGGCCTCAAACCATGAGAAGCTCCAGCCCAAAAGGCAGCCAAAATGCAGCCCACATCCGGGAGAATATCAAGAGCAGGGGGTGGAGCAAGCCAGGCCTCAAACCACGAGAAGCTCCAGCCCAAAAGGCAGCCAAAGTGCAGACCACATCCGGGAGAATCTCAAGAGCAGGGGTTGGAGCAAGCCAGGCCTCAAACCACGAGAAGCTCCAGCCCAAAAGGCAGCCAAAATGCAGCCCACATCCGGGAGAATCTCAAGAGCAGGGGGTGGAGCAAGCCAGGCCTCAAACCACGAGAAGCTCCAGCCCAAGAATCAGCCAAAATGCAGCCCACATTCGGGAGAATCTCAAGAGCAGGGGGTGGAGCAAGGCAGGCCTCAAACCTCGAGAAGCTCCAGCCCAAGAATCAGCCAAAATGCAGCCCACATCCGGGAAAATCTCAAGAGCAGGGGGTGGAGCAAGCCAGGCCTCAAACCACGAGAAGCTCCAGCCCAAAAGGCAGCCAAAATGCAGCCCACCTCTGGGAGAATCTCAAGAGCAGGGGGTGGAGCAAGCCAGGCCTCAAACCACGAGAAGCTCCAGCCCAAAAGGCAGCCAAAATGCAGCCCACATCAGGGAGAATATCAAGAGACGGGGGTGGAGCAAGCCAGGCCTCAAACCACGAGGAGCTCCAGCCCAAAAGGCAGCCAAAATGCAGCCCACATCCGGGAGAATCTCAAGGGCAGGGGGTGGAGCAAGCCAGGCCTCAAACCACGAGAAGCTCCAGCCCAAAAGGCAGCCAAAATGCAGCCCACATCCGGGAGAATCTCAAGAGCAGGGGGTGGAGTAAGCCAGGCCTCAAACCACGAGGAGCTCCAGCCCAAAAGGCAGCCAAAATGCAGCCCACATCCGGGAGAATCTCAAGGGCAGGGGGTGGAGCAAGCCAGGCCTCAAACCACGAGAAGCTCCAGCCCAAAAGGCAGCCAATATCCAGCCCACATCTGGGAGAATCTCAAGAGCACGGGGTGGAGCAAGCCAGGCCTCAAACCTCGAGAAGCTCCAGCCCAAGAGTCAGCCAAAATGCAGCCCACATCCGGGAGAATATCAAGAGCAGGGAGTGGAGCAAGCCAGGCCTCAAACCACGAGAAGCTCCAGCCCAAAAGGCAGCCAAAATCCTAACCACCTCCAGGAGAATCTCAAGAGCAGGGGGTGGAGCAAGCCAGGCCTCAAACCACGAGAAGCTCCAGCCCAAAAGGCAGCCAAAATGCAGCCCACATCCGGGAGAATCTCAAGAGCAGGGGGTGGAGCAAGCCAGGCCTCAAACCTCGAGAAGCTCCAGCCCAAGAATCAGCCAAAATGCAGCCCACATCCGGGAAAATCTCAAGAGCAGGGGGTGGAGCAAGCCAGGCCTCAAACCCCGAGAAGCTCCAGCCCAAAAGGCAGCCAAAATGCAGCCCACATCCGGGAGAATCTCAAGAGCAGGGGGTGGAGCAAGCCAGGCCTCAAACCACGAGAAGCTCCAGCCCAAAAGGCAGCCAAAATGCAGCCCACATGCGGGAGAAACTCAAGAGCAGGGGGTGGAGCAAGCCAGGCCTCAAACCACGAGAAGCTCCAGCCCAAAAGGCAGCCAAAATGCAGCCCACATCCGGGAGAATCTCAAGAGCAGGGGGTGGAGCAAGCCAGGCCTCAAACCACGAGACACTCTGGCCCAAAAGTCAGCCAAAATGCAGCACACATCCAGGAGAATCTCAAGAGCAGGGGGTGGAGCAAGCCAGGCCTCAAACCTTGAGAAGCTCCAGCCCAAAAGGCAGCCAAAATGCAGCCCACCTCCGGGTTAATCTCAAGAGCAGGGGGTGGAGCAAGCCAGCCCTCAAACCACGAGAAGCTCCAGCCCAAAAGGCAACCAAAATCCAGCCCTATATCTGGGAGAATCTCAAGAGTAGGGTCTGGAGCAAGCCAGGCCTCAAACCACGAGAAGCTCCAGCCCAAGAATCAGCTCAAATGCAGCCCACATCCGGGAGAATCTCAAGAGCAGGGGGTGGAGCAAGCCAGGCCTCAAACCACGAGAAGCTCCAGCCCAAAAGGCAGCCAAAATGCAGCCCACCTCTGGGAGAATCTCAAGAGCAGGGGGTGGAGCAAGCCAGGCCTCAAACCACTAGAAGCTCCAGCCCAAAAGGCATTCAAAATGCAGAACACATCCAGGAGAATATCAAGAGCAGGGGGTGGAGCAAGCCAGGCTACAAAGCACGAGAAGCTCCAGCCCAAAAGGCAGCCAAAATGCAGCCCACATCCGGGAGAATCTCAAGAGCAGGGGGTGGAGCAAGCCAGGCCTCAAACCACGAGAATCTCCAGCCCAAAATACAGTCAAAATTCAGCGCACATCCAGGAGAATCTCAAGAGCAGGGCGTGGATCAAGCCAGGCCTCAAACCCCGAGAAGCTCCAGCCCAAAAGGCAGTCAAAATGCAGCCCACATCCGGGAGAATCTCAAGAGCAGGGGGTGGAGCAAGCCAGGCCTCAAACCACGAGAAGCTCCAGCCCAAAAGGCAGCCAAAATGCAGCCCACATGCGGGAGAAACTCAAGAGCAGGGGGTGGAGCAAGCCAGGCCTCAAACCACGAGAAGCTCCAGCCCAAAAGGCAGCCAAAATGCAGCCCACCTCCGGGAGAATCTCAAGAGCAGGGGGTGGAGCAAGCCAGGCCTCAAACCACGAGACACTCTGGCCCAAAATTCAGCCAAAATGCAGCCCACATCCAGGAGAATCTCAAGAGCAGGGGGTGGAGCAAGCCAGGCCTCAAACCACGAGAAGCTCCAGCCCAAAAGGCAGCCAAAATGCAGCCCACCTCTGGGAGAATCTCAAGAGCAGGGGGTGGAGCAAGCCAGGCCTCAAACCACGAGAAGCTCCAGCCCAATAGGCAGCCAAAATGCAGCCCACATCCGGGAGAATCTCAAGAGCAGTGTATGGAGCAAGCCAGGCCTCAAACCACGAGAAGCTCCAGCCCAAAAGGCAGCCAAAATGCAGCCCATATCCGGGAGTATCTCAAGAGCAGGGGGTGGAGCAAGGCAGGTCTCAAACCACGAGAAGCTCCAGCCCAAAAGGCAGCCAAAATGCAGACCACATCCGGGAGAATATCAAGAGCAGGGGGTGGAGCAAGGCAGGCCTCAAACCACGAGAAGCTCCAGACCAAAAGGCAGCCAAAATGCAGCCCACCTCCTGGAGAATCTCAAGAGCAGGGGGTGGAGCAAGCCAGGCCTCAAACCACGAGAAGCTCCAGCCCAAAAGGCAGCCAAAATGCAGCCCACCTCCGGGAGAATCTCAAGAGCAGGGGGTGGAGCAAGCCAGGCCTCAAACCATGAGAAGCTCCAGCCCAAAAGGCAGCCAAAATGCAGCCCACATCCGGGAGAATCTCAAGAGCAGGGGGTGGAGCAAGCCAGGCCTCAAACCACTGGAAGCTCCAGCCCAAGAACCAGCCGAAATGCAGCCCACATGCGGGAGAATATCAAGAGCAGGGGGTGGAGCAAGCCAGGCCTCAAACCACAAGAAGCTCCAGCCCAAAAAGCAGCCAAAATGCAGCCCACATCCAGGAGAATCTCAAGAGCAGGGGGTGGAGCAAGGCAGGTCTCAAACCACGAGAAGCTCCAGCCCAAAAGGCAGCCAAAATGCAGCCCACATCCGGGAGAATATCAAGAGCAGGGGTTGGAGCAAGCCAGGCCTCAAACCACGAGAAGCTCCAGACCAAAAGGCAGCCAAAATGCAGCCCACATCCGGGAGAATCTCAAGAGCAGGGGGTGGAGCAAGCCAGGCCTCAAACCACGAGAAGCTCCAGCCCAAGAATCAGCCCAAATGCAGCCCACATCCGGGAGAATCTCAAGAGCAGGGGGTGGAGCAAGGCAGGCCTCAAACCACGAGAAGCTCCACCCCAAATGCAGCCAAAATGCAGCCCACCTCCGGGAGAATCTCAAGAGCAGGGGGTGGAGCAAGCCAGGCCTCAAACCACGAGAAGCTCCAGCCCAAGAATATGCCAAAATGCAGCCCACATGCGGGAGAATATCAAGAGCAGGGGGTGGAGCAAGCCAGGCCTCAAACCACGAGAAGCTCCAGCCCAAAAGGCAGCCAAAATGCAGCCCACCTCCGAGAGAATATCAAGAGCAGGGGGTGGAGCAAGCCAGGCCTCAAACCACGAGAAGCTCCAGCCCAAAAGGCAGCTAAAATGCAGCCCACCTCCGGGAGAATATCAAGAGCATGGGGTGGAGCAAGCCAGGCCTCAAACCACGAGAAGCTCCAGCCCAAGAATCAGCCCAAATGCAGCCCACATCCGGGAGAATCTCAAGAGCAGGGGGTGGAGCAAGCCAGGCCTCAAACCACGAGAAACTCCACCCCAAATGCAGCCAAAATGCAGCCCACATCCGGGAGAATCTCAAGAGCAGGGGTTGGAGAAAGCCAGGCCTCAAACCACGAGAAACTCCAGCCCAAAAGGCAGCCAAAGTGCAGCCCACATCCCAAAGAATCTCAAGAGCAGGGGGTGGAGCAAGCCAGGCCTTAATCCACGAGAAACTCCAGCCCAAAAGGCAGCCAAAATGCAGCCCATATCCGGGAGAATATCAAGAGCAGGGGGTGGAGCAAGCCAGGCCTCAAACCACGAGAAGCTCCAGACCAAAAGGCAGCCAAAATGCAGCCCACATCCGGCAGAATCTCAAGAGCTAGGATTGGAGCAAGCCAGGCCTCAAACCATGAGAAGCTCCAGCCCAAAAGGCAGCCAAAATGCAGCCCACATCCGGGAGAATCTCAAGAGCAGGGGGTGGAGCAAGCCAGGCCTCAAACCACGAGAAGCTCCAGCCCAAAAGGCAGCCAAAGTGCAGACCACATCCGGGAGAATCTCAAGAGCAGGGGTTGGAGCAAGCCAGGCCTCAAACCACGAGAAGCTCCAGCCCAAAAGGCAGCCAAAATGCAGCCCACATCCGGGAGAATCTCAAGAGCAGGGGGTGGAGCAAGCCAGGCCTCAAACCACGAGAAGCTCCAGCCCAAGAATCAGCCAAAATGCAGCCCACATTCGGGAGAATCTCAAGAGCAGGGGGTGGAGCAAGGCAGGCCTCAAACCTCGAGAAGCTCCAGCCCAAGAATCAGCCAAAATGCAGCCCACATCCGGGAAAATCTCAAGAGCAGGGGGTGGAGCAAGCCAGGCCTCAAACCACGAGAAGCTCCAGCCCAAAAGGCAGCCAAAATGCAGCCCACCTCTGGGAGAATCTCAAGAGCAGGGGGTGGAGCAAGCCAGGCCTCAAACCACGAGAAGCTCCAGCCCAAAAGGCAGCCAAAATGCAGCCCACATCAGGGAGAATATCAAGAGACGGGGGTGGAGCAAGCCAGGCCTCAAACCACGAGGAGCTCCAGCCCAAAAGGCAGCCAAAATGCAGCCCACATCCGGGAGAATCTCAAGGGCAGGGGGTGGAGCAAGCCAGGCCTCAAACCACGAGAAGCTCCAGCCCAAAATGTAGCCAAAATGCAGCCCACATCCGGGAGAATCTCAAGAGCAGGGGGTGGAGTAAGCCAGGCCTCAAACCACGAGGAGCTCCAGCCCAAAAGGCAGCCAAAATGCAGCCCACATCCGGGAGAATCTCAAGGGCAGGGGGTGGAGCAAGCCAGGCCTCAAACCACGAGAAGCTCCAGCCCAAAAGGCCGCCAAAATGCAGCCCACATCCGGGAGAATCTCAAGAGCAGGGGTTGGAGCAAGCCAGGCCTCAAACCACGAGAAGCTCCAGCCCAAAAGGCAGCCAATATCCAGCCCACATCTGGGAGAATCTCAAGAGCACGGGGTGGAGCAAGCCAGGCCTCAAACCTCGAGAAGCTCCAGCCCAAGAGTCAGCCAAAATGCAGCCCACATCCGGGAGAATATCAAGAGCAGGGAGTGGAGCAAGCCAGGCCTCAAACCACGAGAAGCTCCAGCCCAAAAGGCAGCCAAAATCCTAACCACCTCCAGGAGAATCTCAAGAGCAGGGGGTGGAGCAAGCCAGGCCTCAAACCACGAGAAGCTCCAGCCCAAAAGGCAGCCAAAATGCAGCCCACATCCGGGAGAATCTCAAGAGCAGGGGGTGGAGCAAGCCAGGCCTCAAACCACGAGAAGCTCCAGCCCAAAAGGCAGCCAAAATCCAGCCCACATCTGGGAGAATATCAAGAGCAGGGGGTGGAGCAAGCCAGGCCTCAAACCACGAGAAGCTCCATCCCAATAGGCAGCCAAAATGCAGCCCACCTCCCTGAGAATATCAAGAGCAGGGGGTGGAGCAAGCCAGGCCTCAAACCACGAGAAGCTCCAGCCCAAAAGGCAGCCAAAATCCAGCCCACATCCGGGAGAATATCAAGAGCAGGGGGTGGAGCAAGCCAGGCCTCAAACCATGAGAAGCTCCAGCCCAAAAGGCAGCCAAAATGCAGCCCAGATCCGGGAGAATCTCAAGAGCAGGGGGTGGAGCAAGCCAGGCCTCAAACCACGAGAAGCTCCAGCCCAAAAGGCAGCCAAAGTGCAGCCCACATCCCAAAGAATCTCAAGAGCAGGGGGTGGAGCAAGGCAGGCCTCAAACCACGAGAAGCTCCAGCCCAAAGGGCAGCCAAAATGCAGCCCACATCCGGGAGAATCTCAAGAGCAGGGCGTGGAGCAAGCCAGGCCTCAAACCATGAGAAGCTCCAGCCCAAAAGGCAGCCAAAATGCAGCCCACATCCGGGAGAATCTCAAGAGCAGGGGGTGGAGCAAGCCAGGCCTCAAACCACGAGAAGCTCCAGCCCAAAAGGCAGCCAAAATGCAGCCCACATCCGGGAGAATCTCAAGAGCAGGGGGTGGAGCAAGCCAGGCCTCAAACCACGAGAAGCTCCAGCCCAAGAATCTGCCAAAATGCAGCCCACATTCGGGAGAATCTCAAGAGCAGGGGGTGGAGCAAGCCAGGCCTCAAACCTCGAGAAACTCCAGCCCAAGAATCAGCCAAAATGCAGCCCACATGCAGGAGAATCTCAAGAGCAGGGGGTGGAGCAAGCCAGGCCTCAAAGCAAGAGAAGCTCCAGCCCAAAAGGCAGCCAAAATGCAGCCCAACTCTGGGAGAATCTCAAGAGCAGGGGGTGGAGCAAGCCAGGCCTCAAACCACGAGAAGCTCCAGCCCAAAAGGCAGCCAAAATCCAGCCCACATCCGGGAGAATATCAAGAGCAGGGGGTGGAGCAAGCCAGGCCTCAAACCATGAGAAGCTCCAGCCCAAAAGGCAGCCAAAATGCAGCCCAGATCCGGGAGAATCTCAAGAGCAGGGGGTGGAGCAAGCCAGGCCTCAAACCACGAGAAGCTCCAGCCCAAAAGGCAGCCAAAGTGCAGCCCACATCCCAAAGAATCTCAAGAGCAGGGGGTGGAGCAAGGCAGGCCTCAAACCACGAGAAGCTCCAGCCCAAAGGGCAGCCAAAATGCAGCCCACATCCGGGAGAATCTCAAGAGCAGGGCGTGGAGCAAGCCAGGCCTCAAACCATGAGAAGCTCCAGCCCAAAAGGCAGCCAAAATGCAGCCCACATCCGGGAGAATCTCAAGAGCAGGGGGTGGAGCAAGCCAGGCCTCAAACCACGAGAAGCTCCAGCCCAAAAGGCAGCCAAAATGCAGCCCACATCCGGGAGAATCTCAAGAGCAGGGGGTGGAGCAAGCCAGGCCTCAAACCACGAGAAGCTCCAGCCCAAGAATCTGCCAAAATGCAGCCCACATTCGGGAGAATCTCAAGAGCAGGGGGTGGAGCAAGCCAGGCCTCAAACCTCGAGAAACTCCAGCCCAAGAATCAGCCAAAATGCAGCCCACATGCAGGAGAATCTCAAGAGCAGGGGGTGGAGCAAGCCAGGCCTCAAAGCAAGAGAAGCTCCAGCCCAAAAGGCAGCCAAAATGCAGCCCACCTCTGGGAGAATCTCAAGAGCAGGGGGTGGAGCAAGCCAGGCCTCAAACCACGAGAAGCTCCAGCCCAAAAGGCAGCCAAAATCCAGCCCACATCCGGGAGAATATCAAGAGCAGGGGGTGGAGGAAGCCAGGCCTCAAACCTCGAGAAGCTCCAGCCCAAAATTCAGCCAAAATGCAGCCCACATCTGGGAGAATATCAAGAGCAGGGAGTGGAGGAAGCCAGGCCTCAAACCTCGAGAAGCTCCAGCCCAAAATGCAGCCAAAATGCAGCCCACATCCGGGAGAATCTCAAGAAAAGGGGGTGGAGCAAGCCAGGCCTCAAACCACGAGAAGCTCCAGCCCAAAAGGCAGCCAAAATGCAGCCCACATCCAGGAGAATCTCAAGAGCAGGGGGTGGAGCAAGCCAGGCCTCAAACCACGGGAAGCTCCAGACCAAAAGGCAGCCAAAATGCAGCCCAGATCCGGGAGAATCTCAAGAGCAGGGGGTGGAGCAAGGCAGGCCTCAAACCACGAGAAGCTCCAGCCCAAAAGGCAGCCAAAATGCAGCCCACATGCGGGAGAATCTCAAGAGCAGGGGGTGGAGCAAGCCAGGCCTCAAACCACGAGAAGCTCCAGCCCAAAAGGCCGCCAAAATGCAGCCCACATCTGGGAGAATCTCAAGAGCAGGGGGTGGAGCAAGCCAGGCCTCAAACCTCGAGAAGCTCCAGCCCAAGAGTCAGCCAAAATGCAGCCCACATCCGGGAGAATATCAAGAGCAGGGAGTGGAGCAAGCCAGGCCTCAAACCACGAGAAGCTCCAGCCCAAAAGGCAGCCAAAATCCTAACCACCTCCAGGAGAATCTCAAGGGCAGGGGGTGGAGCAAGCCAGGCCTCAAACCACGAGAAGCTCCAGCCCAAAAGGCAGCCAAAATCCAGCCCACATCTGGGAGAATATCAAGAGCAGGGGGTGGAGCAAGCCAGGCCTCAAACCACGAGAAGCTCCATCCCAATAGGCAGCCAAAATGCAGCCCACCTCCCTGAGAATATCAAGAGCAGGGGGTGGAGCAAGCCAGGCTACAAACCACGAGAAGCTCCAGCCCAAAAGGCTGCCAAAATCCAGCCCACATCTGGGAGAATCTCAAGAGCAGGGGGTGGAGCAAGCCAGGCCTCAAACCACGAGAAGCTCCAGCCCAAGAATCAGCCAAAATGCAGCCCACATCCGGGAGAATCTCAAGAGCAGGGGGTGGAGCAAGCCAGGCCTCAAACCTCGAGAAGCTCCAGCCCAGGAATCAGCCAAAATGCAACGCACATCCGGCAGAATCTCAAGAGCAGGGGGTGGAGCAAGCCAGGCCTCAAACCACGAGAAGCTCCAGCCCAAAGGGCAGCCAAAATGCAGCCCACATCCGGGAGAATCTCAAGAGCAGGGAGTGGAGCAAGCCAGGCCTCAAACCACGAGAAGCTCCAGCCCAAAAGGCAGCCAAAATGCAGCCCACATCCGGGAGAATCTCAAGAGCAGGGGGTGGAGCAAGCCAGGCCTCAAACCACGAGAAGCTCCAGCCCAAAAGGCAGCCAAAGTGCAGCCCACATCCCAAAGAATCTCAAGAGCAGGGGGTGGAGCAAGCCAGGCCTCAAACCACGAGAAGCTCCATACCAAAAGGCAGCCAAAATGCAGAACACATCCAGGAGAATATCAAGAGCAGGGGGTGGAGCAAGCCAGGCCTCAAACCACGAGAAGCTCCAGCCCAAGAATCAGCCAAAATGCAGCCCACATTCGGGAGAATCTCAAGAGCAGGGGGTGGAGCAAGCCAGGCCTCAAACCTCGAGAAACTCCAGCCCAAGAATCCGCCAAAATGCAGCCCACATCCGGGAGAATCTCAAGAGCAGGGGGTGGAGCAAGCCAGGCCTCAAAGCACGAGAAGCTCCAGCCCAAAAGGCAGCCAAAATGCAGCCCACCTCTGGGAGAATCTCAAGAGCAGGGGGTGGAGCAAGCCAGGCCTCAAACCACGAGAAGCTCCAGCCCAAAAGGCAGCCAAAATGCAGCCCACATCCGGGAGAATATCAAGAGCAGGGGGTGGAGCAAGCCAGGCCTCAAACCACGAGAAGCTCCAGCCCAAAATTCAGCCAAAATGCAGCCCACATCTGGGAGAATCTCAAGAGCAGGGAGTGGAGGAAGCCAGGCCTCAAACCTCGAGAAGCTCCAGCCCAAAATGCAGCCAAAATGCAGCCCACATCCGGGAGAATCTCAAGAAAAGGGGGTGGAGCAAGCCAGGCCTCAAACCACGAGAAGCTCCAGCCCAAAAGGCAGCCAAAATGCAGCCCACATCCAGGAGAATCTCAAGAGCAGGGGGTGGAGCAAGCCAGGCCTCAAACCACAAGAAGCTCCAGCCCAAAAGGCAGCCAAAATGCAGCCCACATGCGGGAGAATCTCAAGAGCAAGGAGTGGAGCAAGCCAGGCCTCAAACCTCGAGAAGCTCCAGCCCAAAAGGCAGCCAAAATGCAGCCCACATCCGGGAGAATATCAAGAGCAGGGGGTGGAGCAAGACAGGCCTAAAACCACGAAAAGCTCCAGCCCAAAATTCAGCCAAAATGCAGCCCAAATCCGGGAGAATCTCAAGAGCAGGGGGTGGAGCAAGCCAGGCCTCAAACCACGAGAAGCTCCAGCCCAAAAGGCAGCCAAAATGCAGCCCACATCCGGGAGAATCTCAAGAGCAGGGGGTGGAGCAAGCCAGGCCTCAAACCACAAGAAGCTCCAGCCCAAAAGGCAGCCAAAATGCAGCCCACATCCCAAAGAATCTCAAGAGCAGGGGGTGGAGCAAGGCAGGCCTCAAACCACGAGAAGCTCCAGCCCAAAGGGCAGCCAAAATGCAGCCCACATCCGGGAGAATCTCAAGAGCAGGGGGTGGAGCAAGCCAGGCCTCAAACCACGAGAAGCTCCAGCACAAAAGGCAGCCAAAATCCAGCCCACATCTGGGAGAATATCAAGAGCAGGGGGTGGAGCAAGCCAGGCCTCAAACCACGAGAAGCTCCAGCCCAAGAATCAGCCAAAATGCAGCCCACATCCGGGAGAATCTCAAGAGCAGGGGGTGGAGCAAGCCAGGCCTCAAACCTCGAGAAGCTCCAGCCCAGGAATCAGCCAAAATGCAACGCACATCCGGGAGAATCTCAAGAGCAGGGGGTGGAGCAAGGCAGGCCTCAAACCACGAGAAGCTCCAGCCCAAAGGGCAGCCAAAATGCAGCCCACATCCGGGAGAATCTCAAGAGCAGGGCGTGGAGCAAGCCAGGCCTCAAACCATGAGAAGCTCCAGCCCAAAAGGCAGCCAAAATGCAGCCCACATCCGGGAGAATCTCAAGAGCAGGGGTTGGAGCAAGCCAGGCCTCAAACCACGAGAAGCTCCAGCCCAAAAGGCAGCCAAAATGCAGCCCACATCCGGGAGAATCTCAAGAGCAGGGGGTGGAGCAAGCCAGGCCTCAAACCACGAGAAGCTCCAGCCCAAGAATCAGCCAAAATGCAGCCCACATTCGGGAGAATTTCAAGAGCAGGGGGTGGAGCAAGGCAGGCCTCAAACCTCGAGAAGCTCCAGCCCAAGAATCAGCCAAAATGCAGCCCACATCCGGGAAAATCTCAAGAGCAGGGGGTGGAGCAAGCCAGGCCTCAAACCACGAGAAGCTCCAGCCCAAAAGGCAGCCAAAATGCAGCCCACCTCTGGGAGAATCTCAAGAGCAGGGGGTGGAGCAAGCCAGGCCTCAAACCACGAGAAGCTCCAGCCCAAAAGGCAGCCAAAATGCAGCCCACATCAGGGAGAATATCAAGAGACGGGGGTGGAGCAAGCCAGGCCTCAAACCACGAGGAGCTCCAGCCCAAAAGGCAGCCAAAATGCAGCCCACATCCGGGAGAATCTCAAGGGCAGGGGGTGGAGCAAGCCAGGCCTCAAACCACGAGAAGCTCCAGCCCAAAAGGCAGCCAAAATGCAGCCCACATCCGGGAGAATCTCAAGAGCAGGGGGTGGAGTAAGCCAGGCCTCAAACCACGAGGAGCTCCAGCCCAAAAGGCAGCCAAAATGCAGCCCACATCCGGGAGAATCTCAAGGGCAGGGGGTGGAGCAAGCCAGGCCTCAAACCTCGAGAAGCTCCAGCCCAAGAGTCAGCCAAAATGCAGCCCACATCCGGGAGAATATCAAGAGCAGGGAGTGGAGCAAGCCAGGCCTCAAACCACGAGAAGCTCCAGCCCAAAAGGCAGCCAAAATCCTAACCACCTCCAGGAGAATCTCAAGAGCAGGGGGTGGAGCAAGCCAGGCCTCAAACCACGAGAAGCTCCAGCCCAAAAGGCAGCCAAAATGCAGCCCACATCCGGGAGAATCTCAAGAGCAGGGGGTGGAGCAAGCCAGGCCTCAAACCACGAGAAGCTCCAGCCCAAAAGGCAGCCAAAATCCAGCCCACATCTGGGAGAATATCAAGAGCAGGGGGTGGAGCAAGCCAGGCCTCAAACCACGAGAAGCTCCATCCCAATAGGCAGCCAAAATGCAGCCCACCTCCCTGAGAATATCAAGAGCAGGGGGTGGAGCAAGCCAGGCTACAAACCACGAGAAGCTCCAGCCCAAAAGGCTGCCAAAATCCAGCCCACATCTGGGAGAATCTCAAGAGCAGGGGGTGGAGCAAGCCAGGCCTCAAACCACGAGAAGCTCCAGCCCAAGAATCAGCCAAAATGCAGCCCACATCCGGGAGAATCTCAAGAGCAGGGGGTGGAGCAAGCCAGGCCTCAAACCTCGAGAAGCTCCAGCCCAGGAATCAGCCAAAATGCAACGAACATCCGGGAGAATCTCAAGAGCAGGGGGTGGAGCAAGGCAGGCCTCAAACCACGAGAAGCTCCAGCCCAAAAGGCAGCCAAAATGCAGCCCACATGCGGGAGAATCTCAAGAGCAGGGGGTGGAGCAAGCCAGGCCTCAAACCACGAGAAGCTCCAGCCCAAAAGGCAGCCAAAATCCAGCCCACATCTGGGAGAATATCAAGAGCAGGGGGTGGAGCAAGCCAGGCCTCAAACCACGAGAAGCTCCATCCCAATAGGCAGCCAAAATGCAGCCCACCTCCCTGAGAATATCAAGAGCAGGGGGTGGAGCAAGCCAGGCCTCAAACCACGAGAAGCTCCAGCCCAAAAGGCAGCCAAAATCCAGCCCACATCCGGGAGAATATCAAGAGCAGGGGGTGGAGCAAGCCAGGCCTCAAACCATGAGAAGCTCCAGCCCAAAAGGCAGCCAAAATGCAGCCCAGATCCGGGAGAATCTCAAGAGCAGGGGGTGGAGCAAGCCAGGCCTCAAACCACGAGAAGCTCCAGCCCAAAAGGCAGCCAAAGTGCAGCCCACATCCCAAAGAATCTCAAGAGCAGGGGGTGGAGCAAGGCAGGCCTCAAACCACGAGAAGCTCCAGCCCAAAGGGCAGCCAAAATGCAGCCCACATCCGGGAGAATCTCAAGAGCAGGGCGTGGAGCAAGCCAGGCCTCAAACCATGAGAAGCTCCAGCCCAAAAGGCAGCCAAAATGCAGCCCACATCCGGGAGAATCTCAAGAGCAGGGGGTGGAGCAAGCCAGGCCTCAAACCACGAGAAGCTCCAGCCCAAAAGGCAGCCAAAATGCAGCCCACATCCGGGAGAATCTCAAGAGCAGGGGGTGGAGCAAGCCAGGCCTCAAACCACGAGAAGCTCCAGCCCAAGAATCTGCCAAAATGCAGCCCACATTCGGGAGAATCTCAAGAGCAGGGGGTGGAGCAAGCCAGGCCTCAAACCTCGAGAAACTCCAGCCCAAGAATCAGCCAAAATGCAGCCCACATGCAGGAGAATCTCAAGAGCAGGGGGTGGAGCAAGCCAGGCCTCAAACCACGAGAAGCTCCAGCCCAAGAATCTGCCAAAATGCAGCCCACATCCGGGAGAATCTCAAGGGCAGGGGGTGGAGCAAGCCAGGCCTCAAACCACGAGAAGCTCCAGCCCAAAAGGCAGCCATAATGCAGCCCACATCCGGGAGAATCTCAAGAGCAGGGGGTGGAGTAAGCCAGGCCTCAAACCACGAGGAGCTCCAGCCCAAAAGGCAGCCAAAATGCAGCCCACATCCGGGAGAATCTCAAGGGCAGGGGGTGGAGCAAGCCAGGCCTCAAACCTCGAGAAGCTCCAGCCCAAGAGTCAGCCAAAATGCAGCCCACATCCGGGAGAATATCAAGAGCAGGGAGTGGAGCAAGCCAGGCCTCAAACCACGAGAAGCTCCAGCCCAAAAGGCAGCCAAAATCCTAACCACCTCCAGGAGAATCTCAAGAGCAGGGGGTGGAGCAAGCCAGGCCTCAAACCACGAGAAGCTCCAGCCCAAAAGGCAGCCAAAATGCAGCCCACATCCGGGAGAATCTCAAGAGCAGGGGGTGGAGCAAGCCAGGCCTCAAACCACGAGAAGCTCCAGCCCAAAAGGCAGCCAAAATCCAGCCCACATCTGGGAGAATATCAAGAGCAGGGGGTGGAGCAAGCCAGGCCTCAAACCACGAGAAGCTCCATCCCAATAGGCAGCCAAAATGCAGCCCACCTCCCTGAGAATATCAAGAGCAGGGGGTGGAGCAAGCCAGGCTACAAACCACGAGAAGCTCCAGCCCAAAAGGCTGCCAAAATCCAGCCCACATCTGGGAGAATCTCAAGAGCAGGGGGTGGAGCAAGCCAGGCCTCAAACCACGAGAAGCTCCAGCCCAAGAATCAGCCAAAATGCAGCCCACATCCGGGAGAATCTCAAGAGCAGGGGGTGGAGCAAGCCAGGCCTCAAACCTCGAGAAGCTCCAGCCCAGGAATCAGCCAAAATGCAACGAACATCCGGGAGAATCTCAAGAGCAGGGGGTGGAGCAAGCCAGGCCTCAAACCACGAGAAGCTCCAGCCCAAAAGGCAGCCAAAATGCAGCCCACATCCGGGAGAATCTCAAGAGCAGGGGGTGGAGCAAGCCAGGCCTCAAACCACGAGAAGCTCCAGCCCAAAAGGCAGCCAAAATCCAGCCCACATCTGGGAGAATATCAAGAGCAGGGGGTGGAGCAAGCCAGGCCTCAAACCACGAGAAGCTCCATCCCAATAGGCAGCCAAAATGCAGCCCACCTCCCTGAGAATATCAAGAGCAGGGGGTGGAGCAAGCCAGGCCTCAAACCACGAGAAGCTCCAGCCCAAAAGGCAGCCAAAATCCAGCCCACATCCGGGAGAATATCAAGAGCAGGGGGTGGAGCAAGCCAGGCCTCAAACCATGAGAAGCTCCAGCCCAAAAGGCAGCCAAAATGCAGCCCAGATCCGGGAGAATCTCAAGAGCAGGGGGTGGAGCAAGCCAGGCCTCAAACCACGAGAAGCTCCAGCCCAAAAGGCAGCCAAAGTGCAGCCCACATCCCAAAGAATCTCAAGAGCAGGGGGTGGAGCAAGGCAGGCCTCAAACCACGAGAAGCTCCAGCCCAAAGGGCAGCCAAAATGCAGCCCACATCCGGGAGAATCTCAAGAGCAGGGCGTGGAGCAAGCCAGGCCTCAAACCATGAGAAGCTCCAGCCCAAAAGGCAGCCAAAATGCAGCCCACATCCGGGAGAATCTCAAGAGCAGGGGGTGGAGCAAGCCAGGCCTCAAACCACGAGAAGCTCCAGCCCAAAAGGCAGCCAAAATGCAGCCCACATCCGGGAGAATCTCAAGAGCAGGGGGTGGAGCAAGCCAGGCCTCAAACCACGAGAAGCTCCAGCCCAAGAATCTGCCAAAATGCAGCCCACATTCGGGAGAATCTCAAGACCAGGGGGTGGAGCAAGCCAGGCCTCAAACCTCGAGAAACTCCAGCCCAAGAATCAGCCAAAATGCAGCCCACATGCAGGAGAATCTCAAGAGCAGGGGGTGGAGCAAGCCAGGCCTCAAAGCAAGAGAAGCTCCAGCCCAAAAGGCAGCCAAAATGCAGCCCAAATCCAGGAGAATCTCAAGAGCAGGGGGTGGAGGAAGCCAGGCCTCAAACCACGAGAAGCTCCAGCCCAAAAGGCAGCCAAAATGCAGCCCACATCCGGGAGAATCTCAAGAGCAGGGGGTGGAGCAAGCCAGGCCTCAAACCACGAGAAGCTCCAGCCCAAAAGGCAGCCAAAATGCAGCCCACATCCGGGAGAATCTCAAGAGCAGGGGGTGGAGCAAGCCAGGCCTCAAACCACGAGAAGCTCCAGCCCAAGAATCTGCCAAAATGCAGCCCACATTCGGGAGAATCTCAAGAGCAGGGGGTGGAGCAAGCCAGGCCTCAAACCTCGAGAAACTCCAGCCCAAGAATCAGCCAAAATGCAGCCCACATGCAGGAGAATCTCAAGAGCAGGGGGTGGAGCAAGCCAGGCCTCAAAGCAAGAGAAGCTCCAGCCCAAAAGGCAGCCAAAATGCAGCCCACCTCTGGGAGAATCTCAAGAGCAGGGGGTGGAGCAAGCCAGGCCTCAAACCACGAGAAGCTCCAGCCCAAAAGGCAGCCAAAATCCAGCCCACATCCGGGAGAATATCAAGAGCAGGGGGTGGAGGAAGCCAGGCCTCAAACCTCGAGAAGCTCCAGCCCAAAATTCAGCCAAAATGCAGCCCACATCTGGGAGAATATCAAGAGCAGGGAGTGGAGGAAGCCAGGCCTCAAACCTCGAGAAGCTCCAGCCCAAAATGCAGCCAAAATGCAGCCCACATCCGGGAGAATCTCAAGAAAAGGGGGTGGAGCAAGCCAGGCCTCAAACCACGAGAAGCTCCAGCCCAAAAGGCAGCCAAAATGCAGCCCACATCCAGGAGAATCTCAAGAGCAGGGGGTGGAGCAAGCCAGGCCTCAAACCACGGGAAGCTCCAGACCAAAAGGCAGCCAAAATGCAGCCCAGATCCGGGAGAATCTCAAGAGCAGGGGGTGGAGCAAGGCAGGCCTCAAACCACGAGAAGCTCCAGCCCAAAAGGCAGCCAAAATGCAGCCCACATGCGGGAGAATCTCAAGAGCAGGGGGTGGAGCAAGCCAGGCCTCAAACCACGAGAAGCTCCAGCCCAAAAGGCAGCCAAAATGCAGCCCACATCAGGGAGAATATCAAGAGACGGGGGTGGAGCAAGCCAGGCCTCAAACCACGAGAAGCTCCAGCCCAAAAGGCCGCCAAAATGCAGCCCACATCTGGGAGAATCTCAAGAGCAGGGGGTGGAGCAAGCCAGGCCTCAAACCTCGAGAAGCTCCAGCCCAAGAGTCAGCCAAAATGCAGCCCACATCCGGGAGAATATCAAGAGCAGGGAGTGGAGCAAGCCAGGCCTCAAACCACGAGAAGCTCCAGCCCAAAAGGCAGCCAAAATCCTAACCACCTCCAGGAGAATCTCAAGGGCAGGGGGTGGAGCAAGCCAGGCCTCAAACCACGAGAAGCTCCAGCCCAAAAGGCAGCCAAAATCCAGCCCACATCTGGGAGAATATCAAGAGCAGGGGGTGGAGCAAGCCAGGCCTCAAACCACGAGAAGCTCCATCCCAATAGGCAGCCAAAATGCAGCCCACCTCCCTGAGAATATCAAGAGCAGGGGGTGGAGCAAGCCAGGCTACAAACCACGAGAAGCTCCAGCCCAAAAGGCTGCCAAAATCCAGCCCACATCTGGGAGAATCTCAAGAGCAGGGGGTGGAGCAAGCCAGGCCTCAAACCACGAGAAGCTCCAGCCCAAGAATCAGCCAAAATGCAGCCCACATCCGGGAGAATCTCAAGAGCAGGGGGTGGAGCAAGCCAGGCCTCAAACCTCGAGAAGCTCCAGCCCAGGAATCAGCCAAAATGCAACGCACATCCGGCAGAATCTCAAGAGCAGGGGGTGGAGCAAGCCAGGCCTCAAACCACGAGAAGCTCCAGCCCAAAGGGCAGCCAAAATGCAGCCCACATCCGGGAGAATCTCAAGAGCAGGGAGTGGAGCAAGCCAGGCCTCAAACCACGAGAAGCTCCAGCCCAAAAGGCAGCCAAAATGCAGCCCACATCCGGGAGAATCTCAAGAGCAGGGGGTGGAGCAAGCCAGGCCTCAAACCACGAGAAGCTCCAGCCCAAAAGGCAGCCAAAGTGCAGCCCACATCCCAAAGAATCTCAAGAGCAGGGGGTGGAGCAAGCCAGGCCTCAAACCACGAGAAGCTCCATACCAAAAGGCAGCCAAAATGCAGAACACATCCAGGAGAATATCAAGAGCAGGGGGTGGAGCAAGCCAGGCCTCAAACCACGAGAAGCTCCAGCCCAAGAATCAGCCAAAATGCAGCCCACATTCGGGAGAATCTCAAGAGCAGGGGGTGGAGCAAGCCAGGCCTCAAACCTCGAGAAACTCCAGCCCAAGAATCCGCCAAAATGCAGCCCACATCCGGGAGAATCTCAAGAGCAGGGGGTGGAGCAAGCCAGGCCTCAAAGCACGAGAAGCTCCAGCCCAAAAGGCAGCCAAAATGCAGCCCACCTCTGGGAGAATCTCAAGAGCAGGGGGTGGAGCAAGCCAGGCCTCAAACCACGAGAAGCTCCAGCCCAAAAGGCAGCCAAAATGCAGCCCACATCCGGGAGAATATCAAGAGCAGGGGGTGGAGCAAGCCAGACCTCAAACCACGAGAAGCTCCAGCCCAAAATTCAGCCAAAATGCAGCCCACATCTGGGAGAATCTCAAGAGCAGGGAGTGGAGGAAGCCAGGCCTCAAACCTCGAGAAGCTCCAGCCCAAAATGCAGCCAAAATGCAGCCCACATCCGGGAGAATCTCAAGAAAAGGGGGTGGAGCAAGCCAGGCCTCAAACCACGAGAAGCTCCAGCCCAAAAGGCAGCCAAAATGCAGCCCACATCCAGGAGAATCTCAAGAGCAGGGGGTGGAGCAAGCCAGGCCTCAAACCACAAGAAGCTCCAGCCCAAAAGGCAGCCAAAATGCAGCCCACATGCGGGAGAATCTCAAGAGCAAGGAGTGGAGCAAGCCAGGCCTCAAACCTCGAGAAGCTCCAGCCCAAAAGGCAGCCAAAATGCAGCCCACATCCGGGAGAATATCAAGAGCAGGGGGTGGAGCAAGACAGGCCTAAAACCACGAAAAGCTCCAGCCCAAAATTCAGCCAAAATGCAGCCCAAATCCGGGAGAATCTCAAGAGCAGGGGGTGGAGCAAGCCAGGCCTCAAACCACGAGAAGCTCCAGCCCAAAAGGCAGCCAAAATGCAGCCCACATCCGGGAGAATCTCAAGAGCAGGGGGTGGAGCAAGCCAGGCCTCAAACCACAAGAAGCTCCAGCCCAAAAGGCAGCCAAAATGCAGCCCACATCCGGGAGAATCTCAAGAGCAGGGGGTGGAGCAAGGCAGGCCTCAAACCACGAGAAGCTCCAGCCCAAAGGGCAGCCAAAATGCAGCCCACATGCAGGAGAATCTCAAGAGCAGGGGGTGGAGCAAGCCAGGCCTCAAACCACGAGAAGCTCCAGCCCAAGAATCAGCCAAAATGCAGCCCACATCCGGGAGAATCTCAAGAGCAGGGGGTGGAGCAAGCCAGGCCTCAAACCTCGAGAAGCTCCAGCCCAGGAATCAGCCAAAATGCAACGCACATCCGGGAGAATCTCAAGAGCAGGGGGTGGAGCAAGGCAGGCCTCAAACCACGAGAAGCTCCAGCCCAAAGGGCAGCCAAAATGCAGCCCACATCCGGGAGAATCTCAAGAGCAGGGCGTGGAGCAAGCCAGGCCTCAAACCATGAGAAGCTCCAGCCCAAAAGGCAGCCAAAATGCAGCCCACATCCGGGAGAATCTCAAGAGCAGGGGTTGGAGCAAGCCAGGCCTCAAACCACGAGAAGCTCCAGCCCAAAAGGCAGCCAAAATGCAGCCCACATCCGGGAGAATCTCAAGAGCAGGGGGTGGAGCAAGCCAGGCCTCAAACCACGAGAAGCTCCAGCCCAAGAATCAGCCAAAATGCAGCCCACATTCGGGAGAATCTCAAGAGCAGGGGGTGGAGCAAGGCAGGCCTCAAACCTCGAGAAGCTCCAGCCCAAGAATCAGCCAAAATGCAGCCCACATCCGGGAAAATCTCAAGAGCAGGGGGTGGAGCAAGCCAGGCCTCAAACCACGAGAAGCTCCAGCCCAAAAGGCAGCCAAAATGCAGCCCACCTCTGGGAGAATCTCAAGAGCAGGGGGTGGAGCAAGCCAGGCCTCAAACCACGAGAAGCTCCAGCCCAAAAGGCAGCCAAAATGCAGCCCACATCAGGGAGAATATCAAGAGACGGGGGTGGAGCAAGCCAGGCCTCAAACCACAAGGAGCTCCAGCCCAAAAGGCAGCCAAAATGCAGCCCACATCCGGGAGAATCTCAAGGGCAGGGGGTGGAGCAAGCCAGGCCTCAAACCACGAGAAGCTCCAGCCCAAAAGGCAGCCAAAATGCAGCCCACATCCGGGAGAATCTCAAGAGCAGGGGGTGGAGTAAGCCAGGCCTCAAACCACGAGGAGCTCCAGCCCAAAAGGCAGCCAAAATGCAGCCCACATCCGGGAGAATCTCAAGGGCAGGGGGTGGAGCAAGCCAGGCCTCAAACCACGAGAAGCTCCAGCCCAAAAGGCCGCCAAAATGCAGCCCACATCCGGGAGAATCTCAAGAGCAGGGGTTGGAGCAAGCCAGGCCTCAAACCACGAGAAGCTCCAGCCCAAAAGGCAGCCAATATCCAGCCCACATCTGGGAGAATCTCAAGAGCACGGGGTGGAGCAAGCCAGGCCTCAAACCTCGAGAAGCTCCAGCCCAAGAGTCAGCCAAAATGCAGCCCACATCCGGGAGAATATCAAGAGCAGGGAGTGGAGCAAGCCAGGCCTCAAACCACGAGAAGCTCCAGCCCAAAAGGCAGCCAAAATCCTAACCACCTCCAGGAGAATCTCAAGAGCAGGGGGTGGAGCAAGCCAGGCCTCAAACCACGAGAAGCTCCAGCCCAAAAGGCAGCCAAAATGCAGCCCACATCCGGGAGAATCTCAAGAGCAGGGGGTGGAGCAAGCCAGGCCTCAAACCACGAGAAGCTCCAGCCCAAAAGGCAGCCAAAATCCAGCCCACATCTGGGAGAATATCAAGAGCAGGGGGTGGAGCAAGCCAGGCCTCAAACCACGAGAAGCTCCATCCCAATAGGCAGCCAAAATGCAGCCCACCTCCCTGAGAATATCAAGAGCAGGGGGTGGAGCAAGCCAGGCTACAAACCACGAGAAGCTCCAGCCCAAAAGGCTGCCAAAATCCAGCCCACATCTGGGAGAATCTCAAGAGCAGGGGGTGGAGCAAGCCAGGCCTCAAACCACGAGAAGCTCCAGCCCAAGAATCAGCCAAAATGCAGCCCACATCCGGGAGAATCTCAAGAGCAGGGGGTGGAGCAAGCCAGGCCTCAAACCTCGAGAAGCTCCAGCCCAGGAATCAGCCAAAATGCAACGAACATCCGGGAGAATCTCAAGAGCAGGGGGTGGAGCAAGCCAGGCCTCAAACCACGAGAAGCTCCAGCCCAAAGGGCAGCCAAAATGCAGCCCACATCCGGGAGAATCTCAAGAGCAGGGAGTGGAGCAAGCCAGGCCTCAAACCACGAGAAGCTCCAGCCCAAAAGGCAGCCAAAATCCAGCCCACATCCGGGAGAATATCAAGAGCAGGGGGTGGAGCAAGCCAGGCCTCAAACCATGAGAAGCTCCAGCCCAAAAGGCAGCCAAAATGCAGCCCAGATCCGGGAGAATCTCAAGAGCAGGGGGTGGAGCAAGCCAGGCCTCAAACCACGAGAAGCTCCAGCCCAAAAGGCAGCCAAAGTGCAGCCCACATCCCAAAGAATCTCAAGAGCAGGGGGTGGAGCAAGGCAGGCCTCAAACCACGAGAAGCTCCAGCCCAAAGGGCAGCCAAAATGCAGCCCACATCCGGGAGAATCTCAAGAGCAGGGCGTGGAGCAAGCCAGGCCTCAAACCATGAGAAGCTCCAGCCCAAAAGGCAGCCAAAATGCAGCCCACATCCGGGAGAATCTCAAGAGCAGGGGGTGGAGCAAGCCAGGCCTCAAACCACGAGAAGCTCCAGCCCAAAAGGCAGCCAAAATGCAGCCCACATCCGGGAGAATCTCAAGAGCAGGGGGTGGAGCAAGCCAGGCCTCAAACCACGAGAAGCTCCAGCCCAAGAATCTGCCAAAATGCAGCCCACATTCGGGAGAATCTCAAGAGCAGGGGGTGGAGCAAGCCAGGCCTCAAACCTCGAGAAACTCCAGCCCAAGAATCAGCCAAAATGCAGCCCACATGCAGGAGAATCTCAAGAGCAGGGGGTGGAGCAAGCCAGGCCTCAAAGCAAGAGAAGCTCCAGCCCAAAAGGCAGCCAAAATGCAGCCCACCTCTGGGAGAATCTCAAGAGCAGGGGGTGGAGCAAGCCAGGCCTCAAACCACGAGAAGCTCCAGCCCAAAAGGCAGCCAAAATCCAGCCCACATCCGGGAGAATATCAAGAGCAGGGGGTGGAGCAAGCCAGGCCTCAAACCATGAGAAGCTCCAGCCCAAAAGGCAGCCAAAATGCAGCCCAGATCCGGGAGAATCTCAAGAGCAGGGGGTGGAGCAAGCCAGGCCTCAAACCACGAGAAGCTCCAGCCCAAAAGGCAGCCAAAGTGCAGCCCACATCCCAAAGAATCTCAAGAGCAGGGGGTGGAGCAAGGCAGGCCTCAAACCACGAGAAGCTCCAGCCCAAAGGGCAGCCAAAATGCAGCCCACATCCGGGAGAATCTCAAGAGCAGGGCGTGGAGCAAGCCAGGCCTCAAACCATGAGAAGCTCCAGCCCAAAAGGCAGCCAAAATGCAGCCCACATCCGGGAGAATCTCAAGAGCAGGGGGTGGAGCAAGCCAGGCCTCAAACCACGAGAAGCTCCAGCCCAAAAGGCAGCCAAAATGCAGCCCACATCCGGGAGAATCTCAAGAGCAGGGGGTGGAGCAAGCCAGGCCTCAAACCACGAGAAGCTCCAGCCCAAGAATCTGCCAAAATGCAGCCCACATCCGGGAGAATCTCAAGAGCAGGGGGTGGAGCAAGCCAGGCCTCAAACCTCGAGAAACTCCAGCCCAAGAATCAGCCAAAATGCAGCCCACATGCAGGAGAATCTCAAGAGCAGGGGGTGGAGCAAGCCAGGCCTCAAAGCAAGAGAAGCTCCAGCCCAAAAGGCAGCCAAAATGCAGCCCACCTCTGGGAGAATCTCAAGAGCAGGGGGTGGAGCAAGCCAGGCCTCAAACCACGAGAAGCTCCAGCCCAAAAGGCAGCCAAAATCCAGCCCACATCCGGGAGAATATCAAGAGCAGGGGGTGGAGGAAGCCAGGCCTCAAACCTCGAGAAGCTCCAGCCCAAAATTCAGCCAAAATGCAGCCCACATCTGGGAGAATATCAAGAGCAGGGAGTGGAGGAAGCCAGGCCTCAAACCTCGAGAAGCTCCAGCCCAAAATGCAGCCAAAATGCAGCCCACATCCGGGAGAATCTCAAGAAAAGGGGGTGGAGCAAGCCAGGCCTCAAACCACGAGAAGCTCCAGCCCAAAAGGCAGCCAAAATGCAGCCCACATCCAGGAGAATCTCAAGAGCAGGGGGTGGAGCAAGCCAGGCCTCAAACCACGGGAAGCTCCAGACCAAAAGGCAGCCAAAATGCAGCCCAGATCCGGGAGAATCTCAAGAGCAGGGGGTGGAGCAAGGCAGGCCTCAAACCACGAGAAGCTCCAGCCCAAAAGGCAGCCAAAATGCAGCCCACATGCGGGAGAATCTCAAGAGCAGGGGGTGGAGCAAGCCAGGCCTCAAACCACGAGAAGCTCCAGCCCAAAAGGCAGCCAAAATGCAGCCCACATCAGGGAGAATATCAAGAGACGGGGGTGGAGCAAGCCAGGCCTCAAACCACGAGAAGCTCCAGCCCAAAAGGCAGCCAAAATGCAGCCCACATCCGGGAGAATCTCAAGAGCAGGGGGTGGAGTAAGCCAGGCCTCAAACCACGAGGAGCTCCAGCCCAAAAGGCAGCCAAAATGCAGCCCACATCCGGGAGAATCTCAAGGGCAGGGGGTGGAGCAAGCCAGGCCTCAAACCACGAGAAGCTCCAGCCCAAAAGGCCGCCAAAATGCAGCCCACATCCGGGAGAATCTCAAGAGCAGGGGTTGGAGCAAGCCAGGCCTCAAACCACGAGAAGCTCCAGCCCAAAAGGCCGCCAAAATGCAGCCCACATCTGGGAGAATCTCAAGAGCAGGGGGTGGAGCAAGCCAGGCCTCAAACCTCGAGAAGCTCCAGCCCAAGAGTCAGCCAAAATGCAGCCCACATCCGGGAGAATATCAAGAGCAGGGAGTGGAGCAAGCCAGGCCTCAAACCACGAGAAGCTCCAGCCCAAAAGGCAGCCAAAATCCTAACCACCTCCAGGAGAATCTCAAGGGCAGGGGGTGGAGCAAGCCAGGCCTCAAACCACGAGAAGCTCCAGCCCAAAAGGCAGCCAAAATCCAGCCCACATCTGGGAGAATATCAAGAGCAGGGGGTGGAGCAAGCCAGGCCTCAAACCACGAGAAGCTCCATCCCAATAGGCAGCCAAAATGCAGCCCACCTCCCTGAGAATATCAAGAGCAGGGGGTGGAGCAAGCCAGGCTACAAACCACGAGAAGCTCCAGCCCAAAAGGCTGCCAAAATCCAGCCCACATCTGGGAGAATCTCAAGAGCAGGGGGTGGAGCAAGCCAGGCCTCAAACCACGAGAAGCTCCAGCCCAAGAATCAGCCAAAATGCAGCCCACATCCGGGAGAATCTCAAGAGCAGGGGGTGGAGCAAGCCAGGCCTCAAACCTCGAGAAGCTCCAGCCCAGGAATCAGCCAAAATGCAACGCACATCCGGCAGAATCTCAAGAGCAGGGGGTGGAGCAAGCCAGGCCTCAAACCACGAGAAGCTCCAGCCCAAAGGGCAGCCAAAATGCAGCCCACATCCGGGAGAATCTCAAGAGCAGGGAGTGGAGCAAGCCAGGCCTCAAACCACGAGAAGCTCCAGCCCAAAAGGCAGCCAAAATGCAGCCCACATCCGGGAGAATCTCAAGAGCAGGGGGTGGAGCAAGCCAGGCCTCAAACCACGAGAAGCTCCAGCCCAAAAGGCAGCCAAAGTGCAGCCCACATCCCAAAGAATCTCAAGAGCAGGGGGTGGAGCAAGCCAGGCCTCAAACCACGAGAAGCTCCATCCCAAAAGGCAGCCAAAATGCAGAACACATCCAGGAGAATATCAAGAGCAGGGGGTGGAGCAAGCCAGGCCTCAAACCACGAGAAGCTCCAGCCCAAGAATCAGCCAAAATGCAGCCCACATTCGGGAGAATCTCAAGAGCA
The DNA here is from genome assembly GCA_027574665.1 of Rhynochetos jubatus. Lineage (NCBI taxonomy): Eukaryota > Metazoa > Chordata > Aves > Eurypygiformes > Rhynochetidae > Rhynochetos > Rhynochetos jubatus. Next base: position 464,802 of record JAQBHY010000093.1, read on the forward strand.
GGGGGTGGAGCAAGCCAGGCCTCAAACCTCGAGAAACTCCAGCCCAAGAATCCGCCAAAATGCAGCCCACATCCGGGAGAATCTCAAGAGCAGGGGGTGGAGCAAGCCAGGCCTCAAACCACGAGAAGCTCCAGCCCAAAAGGCAGCCAAAATGCAGCCCACATCCGGGAGAATATCAAGAGCAGGGGGTGGAGCAAGCCAGGCCTCAAACCACGAGAAGCTCCAGCCCAAAATTCAGCCAAAATGCAGCCCACATCTGGGAGAATCTCAAGAGCAGGGAGTGGAGGAAGCCAGGCCTCAAACCTCGAGAAGCTCCAGCCCAAAATGCAGCCAAAATGCAGCCCACATCCGGGAGAATCTCAAGACAAGGGGGTGGAGCAAGCCAGGCCTCAAACCACGAGAAGCTCCAGCCCAAAAGGCAGCCAAAATGCAGCCCACATCCAGGAGAATCTCAAGAGCAGGGGGTGGAGCAAGCCAGGCCTCAAACCACAAGAAGCTCCAGCCCAAAAGGCAGCCAAAATGCAGCCCACATGCGGGAGAATCTCAAGAGCAAGGAGTGGAGCAAGCCAGGCCTCAAACCTCGAGAAGCTCCAGCCCAAAAGGCAGCCAAAATGCAGCCCACATCCGGGAGAATATCAAGAGCAGGGGGTGGAGCAAGACAGGCCTAAAACCACGAAAAGCTCCAGCCCAAAAGGCAGCCAAAATGCAGCCCACATCCGGGAGAATCTCAAGAGCAGGGGGTGGAGCAAGCCAGGCCTCAAACCACAAGAAGCTCCAGCCCAAAAGGCAGCCAAAATGCAGCCCACATCCGGGAGAATCTCAAGAGCAGGGGGTGGAGCAAGGCAGGCCTCAAACCACGAGAAGCTCCAGCCCAAAGGGCAGCCAAAATGCAGCCCACATCCGGGAGAATCTCAAGAGCAGGGGGTGGAGCAAGCCAGGCCTCAAACCACGAGAAGCTCCAGCACAAAAGGCAGCCAAAATCCAGCCCACATCTGGGAGAATCTCAAGAGCAGGGGGTGGAGCAAGCCAGGCCTCAAACCACGAGAAGCTCCAGCCCAAGAATCAGCCAAAATGCAGCCCACATCCGGGAGAATCTCAAGAGCAGGGGGTGGAGCAAGCCAGGCCTCAAACCTCGAGAAGCTCCAGCCCAGGAATCAGCCAAAATGCAACGCACATCCGGGAGAATCTCAAGAGCAGGGGGTGGAGCAAGGCAGGCCTCAAACCACGAGAAGCTCCAGCCCAAAGGGCAGCCAAAATGCAGCCCACATCCGGGAGAATCTCAAGAGCAGGGCGTGGAGCAAGCCAGGCCTCAAACCATGAGAAGCTCCAGCCCAAAAGGCAGCCAAAATGCAGCCCACATCCGGGAGAATCTCAAGAGCAGGGGGTGGAGCAAGCCAGGCCTCAAACCACGAGAAGCTCCAGCCCAAAAGGCAGCCAAAATGCAGCCCACATCCGGGAGAATCTCAAGAGCAGGGGGTGGAGCAAGCCAGGCCTCAAACCACGAGAAGCTCCAGCCCAAAAGGCAGCCAAAATGCAGCCCACATCCGGGAGAATCTCAAGAGCAGGGGGTGGAGCAAGCCAGGCCTCAAACCACGAGAAGCTCCAGCCCAAAATGCAGCCAAAATGCAGCCCACATTCGGGAGAATCTCAAGAGCAGGGGGTGGAGCAAGCCAGGCCTCAAACCTCGAGAAACTCCAGCCCAAGAATCAGCCAAAATGCAGCCCACATGCAGGAGAATCTCAAGAGCAGGGGGTGGAGCAAGCCAGGCCTCAAAGCAAGAGAAGCTCCAGCCCAAAAGGCAGCCAAAATGCAGACCACCTCTGGGAGAATCTCAAGAGCAGGGGGTGGAGCAAGCCAGGCCTCAAACCACGAGAAGCTCCAGCCCAAAAGGCAGCCAAAATCCAGCCCACATCCGGGAGAATATCAAGAGCAGGGGGTGGAGGAAGCCAGGCCTCAAACCTCGAGAAGCTCCAGCCCAAAATTCAGCCAAAATGCAGCCCACATCTGGGAGAATATCAAGAGGAGGGAGTGGAGGAAGCCAGGCCTCAAACCTCGAGAAGCTCCAGCCCAAAAGGCAGCCAAAATGCAGCCCACATCCGGGAGAATCTCAAGAAAAGGGGGTGGAGCAAGCCAGGCCTCAAACCACGAGAAGCTCCAGCCCAAAAGGCAGCCAAAATGCAGCCCACATCCAGGAGAATCTCAAGAGCAGGGGGTGGAGCAAGCCAGGCCTCAAACCACAAGAAGCTCCAGCCCAAAAGGCAGCCAAAATGCAGCCCAGATCCGGGAGAATCTCAAGAGCAGGGGGTGGAGCAAGGCAGGCCTCAAACCACGAGAAGCTCCAGCCCAAAGGGCAGCCAATATCCAGCCCACATCCGGGAGAATCTCAAGAGCAGGGGGTGGAGCAAGCCAGGCCTCAAACCACGAGAAGCTCCAGCACAAAAGGCAGCCAAAATCCAGCCCACATCTGGGAGAATATCAAGAGCAGGGGGTGGAGCAAGCCAGGCCTCAAACCACGAGAAGCTCCAGCCCAAGAATCAGCCAAAATGCAGCCCACATCCGGGAGAATCTCAAGAGCAGGGGGTGGAGCAAGCCAGGCCTCAAACCTCGAGAAGCTCCAGCCCAGGAATCAGCCAAAATGCAACGCACATCCGGGAGAATCTCAAGAGCAGGGGGTGGAGCAAGCCAGGCCTCAAACCACGAGAAGCTCCAGCCCAAAGGGCAGCCAAAATGCAGCCCACATCCGGGAGAATCTCAAGAGCAGGGCGTGGAGCAAGCCAGGCCTCAAACCATGAGAAGCTCCAGCCCAAAAGGCAGCCAAAATGCAGCCCACATCCGGGAGAATCTCAAGAGCAGGGGGTGGAGCAAGCCAGGCCTCAAACCACGAGAAGCTCCAGCCCAAAAGGCAGCCAAAATGCAGCCCACATCCGGGAGAATCTCAAGAGCAGGGGGTGGAGCAAGCCAGGCCTCAAACCACGAGAAGCTCCAGCCCAAGAATCTGCCAAAATGCAGCCCACACTCGGGAGAATCTCAAGAGCAGGGGGTGGAGCAAGCCAGGCCTCAAACCTCGAGAAACTCCAGCCCAAGAATCAGCCAAAATGCAGCCCACATGCAGGAGAATCTCAAGAGCAGGGGGTGGAGCAAGCCAGGCCTCAAAGCAAGAGAAGCTCCAGCCCAAAAGGCAGCCAAAATGCAGCCCACCTCTGGGAGAATCTCAAGAGCAGGGGGTGGAGCAAGCCAGGCCTCAAACCACGAGAAGCTCCAGCCCAAAAGGCAGCCAAAATCCAGCCCACATCCGGGAGAATATCAAGAGCAGGGGGTGGAGGAAGCCAGGCCTCAAACCTCGAGAAGCTCCAGCCCAAAATTCAGCCAAAATGCAGCCCACATCTGGGAGAATATCAAGAGCAGGGAGTGGAGGAAGCCAGGCCTCAAACCTCGAGAAGCTCCAGCCCAAAATGCAGCCAAAATGCAGCCCACATCCGGGAGAATCTCAAGAAAAGGGGGTGGAGCAAGCCAGGCCTCAAACCACGAGAAGCTCCAGCCCAAAAGGCAGCCAAAATGCAGCCCACATCCAGGAGAATCTCAAGAGCAGGGGGTGGAGCAAGCCAGGCCTCAAACCACAAGAAGCTCCAGCCCAAAATTCAGCCAAAATGCAGCCCAAATCCGGGAGAATCTCAAGAGCAGGGGGTGGAGGAAGCCAGGCCTCAAACCACGAGAAGCTCCAGCCCAAAAGGCAGCCAAAATGCAGCCCAGATCCGGGAGAATCTCAAGAGCAGGGGGTGGAGGAAGCCAGGCCTCAAACCACGAGAAGCTCCATCCCAATAGGCAGCCAAAATGCAGCCCACCTCCCTGAGAATATCAAGAGCAGGGGGTGGAGCAAGCCAGGCTACAAACCACGAGAAGCTCCAGCCCAAAAGGCTGCCAAAATCCAGCCCACATCTGGGAGAATCTCAAGAGCAGGGGGTGGAGCAAGCCAGGCCTCAAACCACGAGAAGCTCCAGCCCAAGAATCAGCCAAAATGCAGCCCACATCCGGGAGAATCTCAAGAGCAGGGGGTGGAGCAAGCCAGGCCTCAAACCTCGAGAAGCTCCAGCCCAGGAATCAGCCAAAATGCAACGCACATCCGGGAGAATCTCAAGAGCAGGGGGTGGAGCAAGCCAGGCCTCAAACCACGAGAAGCTCCAGGCCAAAGGGCAGCCAAAATGCAGCCCACATCCGGGAGAATCTCAAGAGCAGGGAGTGGAGCAAGCCAGGCCTCAAACCACGAGAAGCTCCAGCCCAAAAGGCAGCCAAAATCCAGCCCACATCCGGGAGAATATCAAGAGCAGGGGGTGGAGCAAGCCAGGCCTCAAACCATGAGAAGCTCCAGCCCAAAAGGCAGCCAAAATGCAGCCCACATCCGGGAGAATCTCAAGAGCAGGGGGTGGAGCAAGCCAGGCCTCAAACCACGAGAAGCTCCAGCCCAAAAGGCAGCCAAAATGCAGCCCACATCCGGGAGAATCTCAAGAGCAGGGGGTGGAGCAAGCCAGGCCTCAAACCACGAGAAGCTCCAGCCCAAAAGGCAGCCAAAATGCAGCCCACATCCGGGAGAATATCAAGAGCAGGGGGTGGAGCAAGCCAGGCCTCAAACCACGAGAAGCTCCAGCCCAAAATTCAGCCAAAATGCAGCCCACATCTGGGAGAATCTCAAGAGCAGGGAGTGGAGGAAGCCAGGCCTCAAACCTCGAGAAGCTCCAGCCCAATATGCAGCCAAAATGCAGCCCACATCCGGGAGAATCTCAAGAAAAGGGGGTGGAGCAAACCAGGCCTCAAACCACAAGAAGCTCCAGCCCAAAAAGCAGCCAAAATGCAGCCCACATCCGGGAGAATCTCAAGAGCAGGGGGTGGAGCAAGCCAGGCCTCAAACAACGAGAAGCTCCAGCCCAAAAGGCAGCCAAAATGCAGCCCACATCCGGGAGAATCTCAAGAGCAGGGGGTGGAGCAAGCCAGGCATCAAACCACAAGAAGCTCCAGCCCAAAAGGCAGCCAAAATGCAGCCCACATGCGGGAGAATCTCAAGAGCAGGGAGTGGAGCAAGCCAGGCCTCAAACCTCGAGAAGCTCCAGCCCAAAGGGCAGCCAATATCCAGCCCACATCCGGGAGAATCTCAAGAGCAGGGGGTGGAGCAAGCCAGGCCTCAAACCACGAGAAGCTCCAGCCCAAGAATCAGCCAAAATGCAGCCCACATCCGGGAGAATCTCAAGAGCAGGGGGTGGAGCAAGCCAGGCCTCAAACCTCGAGAAGCTCCAGCCCAGGAATCAGCCAAAATGCAACGCACATCCGGGAGAATCTCAAGAGCAGGGGGTGGAGCAAGGCAGGCCTCAAACCACGAGAAGCTCCAGCCCAAAGGGCAGCCAAAATGCAGCCCACATCCGGGAGAATCTCAAGAGCAGGGCGTGGAGCAAGCCAGGCCTCAAACCATGAGAAGCTCCAGCCCAAAAGGCAGCCAAAATGCAGCCCACATCCGGGAGAATCTCAAGAGCAGGGGGTGGAGCAAGCCAGGCCTCAAACCACGAGAAGCTCCAGCCCAAAAGGCAGCCAAAATGCAGCCCACCTCCGGGAGAATCTCAAGAGCAGGGGGTGGAGCAAGCCAGGCCTCAAACCACGAGAAGCTCCAGCCCAAGAATCTGCCAAAATGCAGCCCACATTCGGGAGAATCTCAAGAGCAGGGGGTGGAGCAAGCCAGGCCTCAAACCTCGAGAAACTCCAGCCCAAGAATCAGCCAAAATGCAGCCCACATGCAGGAGAATCTCAAGAGCAGGGGGTGGAGCAAGCCAGGCCTCAAAGCACGAGAAGCTCCAGCCCAAAAGGCAGCCAAAATGCAGCCCACCTCTGGGAGAATCTCAAGAGCAGGGGGTGGAGCAAGCCAGGCCTCAAACCACGAGAAGCTCCAGCCCAAAAGGCAGCCAAAATCCAGCCCACATCCGGGAGAATATCAAGAGCAGGGGGTGGAGGAAGCCAGGCCTCAAACCTCGAGAAGCTCCAGCCCAAAATTCAGCCAAAATGCAGCCCACATCTGGGAGAATATCAAGAGCAGGGAGTGGAAGAAGCCAGGCCTCAAACCTCGAGAAGCTCCAGCCCAAAATGCAGCCAAAATGCAGCCCACATCCGGGAGAATCTCAAGGGCAGGGGGTGGAGCAAGCCAGGCCTCAAACCACGAGAAGCTCCAGCCCAAAAGGCAGCCAAAATGCAGCCCACATCCAGGAGAATCTCAAGAGCAGGGGGTGGAGCAAGCCAGGCCTCAAACCACAAGAAGCTGAAGCCGAAAAGGCACCCAAAATGCAGCCCAAATCCAGGAGAATCTCAAGAGCAGGGGGTGGAGGAAGCCAGGCCTCAAACCACGAGAAGCTCCAGCCCAAAAGGCAGCCAAAATGCAGCCCAGATCCGGGAGAATCTCAAGAGCAGGGGGTGGAGCAAGCCAGGCCTCAAACCACGAGAAGCTCCAGCCCAAAAGGCAGCCAAAATGCAGCCCACATCCGTGAGAATCTCAAGAGCAGGGGCTGGAGCAAGCCAGGCCTCAAACCACAAGAAGCTCCAGCCCAAAAGGCAGCCAAAATGCAGCCCACATCCGGGAGAATCTCAAGAGCAGGGAGTGGAGCAAGCCAGGCCTCAAACCTCGAGAAGCTCCAGCCCAAAAGGCAGCCAAAATGCAGCCCACATCCGGGAGAATATCAAGAGCAGGGGGTGGAGCAAGCCAGGCCTAAAACCACGAAAAGCTCCAGCCCAAAATTCAGCCAAAATGCAGCCCAAATCCGGGAGAATCTCAAGAGCAGGGGGTGGAGCAAGCCAGGCCTCAAACCACGAGAAACACCAGCCCAAAAGGCAGCCAAAATCCAGCCCACATCTGGGAGAATCTCAAGAGCAGGGGGTGGAGCAAGCCAGGCCTCAAACCACGAGAAGCTCCAGCCCAAAAGGCAGCCAATATCCAGCCCACATCTGGGAGAATCTCAAGAGCAGGGGGTGGAGCAAGCCAGGCCTCAAACCTCGAGAAGCTCCAGCCCAAAAGGCAGCCAAAATCCAGCCCACATCTGGGAGAATATCAAGAACAGGGGGTGGAGCAAGCCAGGCCTCAAACCACGAGAAGCTCCATCCCAATAGGCAGCCAAAATGCCGAACACATCCAGGAGAATATCAAGAGCAGGGGGTGGAGCAAGCCAGGCTACAAACCACGAGAAGCTCCAGCCCAAAAGGCTGCCAAAATCCAGCCCACATCCAGGAGAATCTCAAGAGCAGGGGGTGGAGCAAGCCAGGCCTCAAACCACGAGAAGCTCCAGCCCAACAAGCAGCCAAAATGCAGCCCACATCCGGGAGAATCTCAAGAGCAGGGGGTGGAGCAAGCCAGGCCTCAAACCTCGAGAAGCTCCAGCCCAAAAGGCAGCCAAAATGCAACGCACATCCGGGAGAATCTCAAGAGCAGGGGGTGGAGCAAGCCAGGCCTCAAACCACGAGAAGCTCCAGACCAAAAGGCAGCCAAAATGCAGCCCACATCCGGGAGAATCTCAAGAGCAGGGAGTGGAGCAAGCCAGGCCTCAAACCACGAGAAGCTCCAGCCCAAAATGTAGCCAAAATCCAGCCCACATCTGGGAGAATATGAAGAGCAGGGGGTGGAACAAGCCAGGCCTCAAACCATGAGAAGCTCCATCCCAATAGGCAGCCAAAATGCAGAACACATCCAGGAGAATATCAAGAGCAGGGGGTGGAGCAAGCCAGGCTACAAACCACGAGAAGCTCCAGACCAAAAGGCAGCCAAAATGCAGCCCACATCCGGGAGAATCTCAAGAGCAGGGGGTGGAACAAGCCAGGCCTCAAACCACGAGAAACTCCAGACCAATAATCAGCCAAAATGCAGCCCATATCCGGAAGAATCTCAAGAGCAGGGGGTGGAGCAAGCCAGGCCTCAAACCACGAGAAGCTCCAGCCCAAAATGCAGCCAAAATGCAGCCCACATCCGGGAGAATAACAAGAGCAGGGAGTGGAGCAAACCAGGCCTCAAACCACGAGAAGCTCCAGCCCAAAATCCAGCCAAAATCCTAACCACCTCCAGGAGAATCTCAAGAGCAGGGGGTGGAGCAAGCCAGGCCTCAAACCACGACAAGCTCCAGCCCAAAAGGCAGCCAAAATGCAGCCCAGATCCGGGAGAATCTCAAGAGCAGGGGGTGGAGCAAGCCAGGCCTCAAACCACGAGAAGCTCCAGCCCAAAAGGCAGCCAAAATCCAGCCCACATCCGGGAGAATATCAAGAGCAGGGGGTGGAGCAAGCCAGGCCTCAAACCACGAGAAGCTCCAGCCCAAGAATCAGCCAAAATGCAGCCCACATCCGGGAGAATCTCAAGAGCAGGGGGTGGAGCAAGCCAGGCCTCAAACCACGAGAAGCTCCAGCCCAAGAATCAGCCAATATCCAGCCCACATCTGGGAGAATATCAAGAGCAGGGGGTGGAACAAGCCAGGCCTCAAACCATGAGAAGCTCCAGCCCAAAATGCAGCCAAAATGCAGCCCACATCCGGGAGAATCTCAAGAGCACGGGGTGGAGCAAGCCAGGCCTCAAACCACGAGAAGCTCCAGCCAAAAAGGCAGCCAAAATCCAGCCCACATCCGGGAGAATCTCAAGAGCAGGGGGTGGAGCAAGCCAGGCCTCAAACCACGAGAAGCTCCAGCCCAAGTGTCAGCCAAAATGCAGCCCACATCCGGGAGAATCTCAAGAGCAGGGGGTGGAGCAAGCCAGGCCTCAAACCACGAGAAGCTCCAGCCCAAAAGGCAGCCAAAATGCAGCCCGGATCCGGGAGAATCTCAAGAGCAGGGCGTGGAGCAAGCCAGGCCTCAAACCACGAGAAGCTCCAGCCCAATAGGCAGCCAAAATGCAGAACACATCCAGGAGAATATCAAGAGCACGGGGTGGAGCAAGCAAGGCCTCAAACCTCGAGAAGCTCCAGCCCAAAATGCAGCCAAAATGCAGCCCACATCCGGGAGAATATCAACAGCAGGGAGTGGAGCAAGCCAGGCCTCAAACCTCGAGAAGCTGCAGCCCAAAAGGCAGCCAAAATGCAGCCCACATCCGGGAGAATATCAAGAGCAGGGGGTGGAGCAAGCCAGGCCTCAAACCACGAGAAGCTCCAGCCCAAAAGGCAGCCAAAATGCAGCCCACATCCAGGAGAATATCAAGAGCAGGGCATGGAGCAAGCCAGGCCTCAAACCACGAGAAGCTCCAGCCCAAAGGGCAGCCAAAATGCAGAACACATCCAGGAGAATATCAAGAGTAGGGGGTGGAGCAAGACAGGCTACAAACCACGAGAAGCTACAGCCCAAAAGGCAGCCAATATCCAGCCCACATCAGGGAGAATCTCAAGAGCAGGGGGTGGAGCAAGCCAGGCCTCAAACCACGAGAAGCTCCACCCCAAAAAGCAGCCAAAATCCTAACCACCTCCAGGAGAATCTCAAGAGCAGGGGGTGGAGCAAGCCAGGCCTCAAACCACGAGAAGCTCCAGCCCAAAAGGCAGCCAAAATGCAGCCCACATCTGGGAGAATCTCAAGAGCAGGGGTTGGAGCAAGCCAGGCCTCAAACCACGAGAAGCTCCAGCCCAAAAGGCAGCCAAAATGCAGCCCACATCTGGGAGAATATGAAGAGCAGGGGGTGGAACAAGCCAGGCCTCAAACCACGAGAAGCTCCAGCCCAATAATCAGCCAAAATGCAGCCCACATCCGGGAGAATCTCAAGAGCAGGGTGTGGAGCAAGCCAGGCCTCAAACCACGAGAAGCTCCAGCCCAGTAGGCAGCCAAAATGCAGAACAGATCCAGGAGAATCTCAAGAGCAGGGGGTGGAGCAAGCCAGGCCTCAAACCACGAGAAGCTCCAGCCCAAAATGCAGCCAAAATGCAGCCCACATCTGGGAGAATCTCAAGAGCAGGGGCTGGAACAAGCCAGGCCTCAAACCACGAGAATCTCCAGTCCAAGAATCAGCCAAAATGCAACCCACATCCGGGAGAATCTCAAGAGCAGGGGGTGGAGCAAGCCAGGCCTCAAACCTCGAGAAGCTCCAGCCCAAAAGGCAGCCAAAATGCAGCCCACATCCGGGAGAATCTCAAGAGCAGGGGGTGGAGCAAGCCAGGCCTCAAACCACGAGAAGCTCCAGCCCAAAAGGCAGCCAATATCCAGCCCATATCTGGGAGAATATCAAGAGCAGGGAGTGGAGCAAGCCAGGCCTCAAACCTCGAGAAGCTCCAGCCCAAAAGGCAGCCAAAATGCAGCCCACATCCGGGAGAATCTCAAGAGCAGGGGGTGGAGCAAGCCAGGCCTCAAACCACGAGAAGCTCCAGCCCAAAAGACAGCCAAAATGCAGCCCACATCCGGGAGAATATCAAGAGCAGGGCATGGAGCAAGCCAGGCCTCAAACCACGAGAAGCTCCAGCCCAAAGGGCAGCCAAAATGCAGAACACATCCAGGAGAATCTCAAGAGCAGGGGGTGGAGCAAGCCAGGCTACAAAGCACGAGAAGCTCCAGCCCAAAAGGCAGCCAATATCCAGCCCACATCTGGGAGAATCTCAAGAGCAGGGGGTGGAGCAAGCCAGGCCTCAAACCTCGAGAAGCTCCAGCCCAAGATTCAGCCAAAATGCAACACACATACGGGAGAATCTCAAGAGCAGGGGGTGGAGCAAGCCAGGCCTCAAACCACGAGAAGCTCCAGCCCAAAAGGCAGCCAAAATCCTAACCACCTCCAGGAGAATCTCAAGAGCAGGGGGTGGAACAAGCCAGGCCTCAAACCACGAGAAGCTCCAGCCCAATAATCAGCCAAAATGCAGCCCACATCCGGGAGAATCTCAAGAGCAGGGGGTGGAGCAAGCCAGGCCTCAAACCACGAGAAGCTCCAGCCCAATAGGCAGCCAAAATGCAGAACACATCCAGGAGAATCTCAAGAGCAGGGGGTGGAGCAAGCCAGGCCTCAAACCACGAGAAGCTCCAGCCCAAGAATCAGCCAAAATGCAACCCACATCCGGGAGAATATCAAGAGCAGGGGGTGGAGCAAGCCAGGCCTTAAACCACGAGAAGCTCCAGCCCAAAATGCAGCCAAAATGCAGCCCACATCCGGGAGAATAACAAGAGCAGGGAGTGGAGCAAACCAGGCCTCAAACCACGAGAAGCTCCAGCCCAAAATGCAGCCAAAATCCTAACCACTTCCAGGATAATCTCAAGAGCAGGGGGTGGAGCAAGCCAGGCCTCAAACCACGAGAAGCTCCAGCCCCAAAGGCACCCAAAATGCAGCCCACATCGAGGAGAATATCAAGAGCAGAGGGTGGAGCAAGCCAGGCTACAAACCACGAGAAGCTCCAGCCCAAAAGGCAGCCAAAATCCAGCCCACATCTGGGAGAATCTCAAGAGCAGGGGGTGGAGCAAGCCAGGCCTCAAACCACGAGAAGCTCCAGCCCAAGAATCAGCCAAAATGCAGCCCACATCCGGGAGAATCTCAAGAGCAAGGGGTGGAGCAAGCCAGGCCTCAAACCACGAGAAGCTCCAGCCCAAAAAGCAGCCAAAATGCAGCCCACATCCGGGAGAATCTCAAGAGCAGGGGGTGGAGCAAGCCAGGCCTCAAACCTCGAGAAGCTCCAGCCCGGGAATCAGCCAAAATGCAACACACATCCGGGAGAATCTCAAGAGCAGGGGTGGAGCAAGCCAGGCCTCAAACCACGAGAAGCTCCAGCCCAAAAGGCAGCCAAAATGCAGAACACATCCGGGAGAATCTAAAGAGCAGGGGGTGGAGCAAGCCAGGCCTCAAACCACGAGAAGCTCCAGCCCAAAAGGCAGCCAATATCCAGCCCATATCTGGGAGAATATCAAGAGCAGGGAGTGGAGCAAGCCAGGCCTCAAACCTCGAGAAGCTCCAGCCCAAAAGGCAGCCAAAATGCAGCCCACATCCGGGAGAATATCAAGAGCAGGGAGTGGAGCAAGCCAGGCCTCAAACCTCGAGAAGCTCCAGCCCAAAACGCAGCCAAAATGCAGCCCACATCCGGGAGAATATCAAGAGCAGGGGGTGGAGCAAGCCAGGCCTCAAACCACGAGAAGCTCCAGCCCAAAAGACAGCCAAAATGCAGCCCACATCCGGGAGAATATCAAGAGCAGGGCATGGAGCAAGCCAGGCCTCAAACCACGAGAAGCTCCAGCCCAAAGGGCAGCCAAAATGCAGAACACATCCAGGAGAATCTCAAGAGCAGGGGGTGGAGCAAGCCAGGCTACAAAGCACGAGAAGCTCCAGCCCAAAAGGCAGCCAATATCCAGCCCACATCTGGGAGAATCTCAAGAGCAGGGGGTGGAGCAAGCCAGGCCTCAAACCTCGAGAAGCTCCAGCCCAAGATTCAGCCAAAATGCAACACACATACGGGAGAATCTCAAGAGCAGGGGGTGGAGCAAGCCAGGCCTCAAACCACGAGAAGCTCCAGCCCAAAAGGCAGCCAAAATCCTAACCACCTCCAGGAGAATCTCAAGAGCAGGGGGTGGAACAAGCCAGGCCTCAAACCACGAGAAGCTCCAGCCCAAAATACAGCCAAAATGCAGCCCACATCCGGGAGAATCTCAAGAGCAGGGGGTGGAGCAAGCCAGGCCTCAAACCACGAGAAGCTCCAGCCCAATAGGCAGCCAAAATGCAGAACACATCCAGGAGAATCTCAAGAGCAGGGGGTGGAGCAAGCCAGGCCTCAAACCACGAGAAGCTCCAGCCCAAGAATCAGCCAAAATGCAGCCCACATCCGGGAGAATATCAAGAGCAGGGGGTGGAGCAAGCCAGGCCTCAAACCACGAGAAGCTCCAGCCCAAAATGCAGCCAAAATGCAGCCCACATCCGGGAGAATAACAAGAGCAGGGAGTGGAGCAAACCAGGCCTCAAACCACGAGAAGCTCCAGCCCAAAATGCAGCCAAAATCCTAACCACTTCCAGGATAATCTCAAGAGCAGGGGGTGGAGCAAGCCAGGCCTCAAACCACGAGAAGCTCCAGCCCCAAAGGCCGCCAAAATGCAGCCCACATCCGGGAGAATATCAAGAGCAGGGGGTGGAGCAAGCCAGGCCTCAAACCACGAGAAGCTCCAGCCCAATAGGCAGCCAAAATGCAGAACACATCGAGGAGAATATCAAGAGCAGAGGGTGGAGCAAGCCAGGCTACAAACCACGAGAAGCTCCAGCCCAAAAGGCAGCCAAAATCCAGCCCACATCTGGGAGAATCTCAAGAGCAGGGGGTGGAGCAAGCCAGGCCTCAAACCACGAGAAGCTCCAGCCCAAGAATCAGCCAAAATGCAGCCCACCTCCGGGAGAATCTCAAGAGCACGGGGTGGAGCAAGCCAGGCCTCAAACCACGAGAAGCTCCAGCCCAAAAAGCAGCCAAAATGCAGCCCACATCCGGGAGAATCTCAAGAGCAGGGGGTGGAGCAAGCCAGGCCTCAAACCTCGAGAAGCTCCAGCCCGGGAGTCAGCCAAAATGCAACACACATCCGGGAGAATCTCAAGAGCAGGGGTGGAGCAAGCCAGGCCTCAAACCACGAGAAGCTCCAGCCCAAAAGGCAGCCAAAATGCAGCCCACGTCTGGGAGAATCTCAAGAGCAGGGGGTGGAGCAAGCCAGGCCTCAAACCACAAGAAGCTCCAGGCAAAAGCCAGCCAAAATGCAGCCCACATCCGGGAGAATCTCAAGAGCAGGGTGTGGAGCAAGCCAGGTTTCAAACCATGAGAAGCTCCAGCCCAAAAAGCCAGCCAAAATGCAGCCCATATCCGGGAGAATATCAAGAGCAGGGGGTGGAGCAAGCCAGGCCTCAAACCACGAGAAGCTCCAGCCCAAAAGGCAGCCAAATGCAGACCACATCCGGGAGAATATCAAGAGCAGGGAGTGGAGCAAGCCAGGCCTCAAACCACGAGAATCTCCAGCCCAAAAGGCAGCCAAAATGCAGCCCACATCCGGGAGAATCTCAAGAGCAGGGGGTGGAGCAAGCCAGGTCTCAAACCTCGAGAAGCTCCAGCCCAAAAGGCAGCCAAAATGCAGCCCACATCCGGGAGAATATCAAGAGCAGGGATTGGAGCAAGCCAGGCCTCAAACCATGAGAAGCTCCAGCCCAAAAAGCAGCCAAAATCCTAACCACCTCCAGGAGAATCTCAAGAGCAGGGGGTGGAGCAAGCCAGGCCTCAAACCACGAGAAGCTCCAGCCCAAAAGGCAGCCAAATTGCAGCCCACATCCGGGAGAATCTCAAGAGCAGGGGTTGGAGCAAGCCAGGCTACAAACCACGAGAAGCTCCAGCCCAAAAGGCAGCCAAAATGCAGCCCACATCCGGGAGAATCTCAAGAGCAGGGGGTGGAGCAAGCCAGGCCTCAAACCACGAGAAGCTCCAGCCCAAAATGCAGCCAAAATTCAGGACACATCCAGGAGAATCTCAAGAGCAGGGGGTGGAGCAAGCCAGGCCTCAAACCTCGAGAAGCTCCAGCCCAAGAATCAGCCAAAATGCAAGACACATACGGGAGAATCTCAAGAGCAGGGGGTGGAGAAAGCCAGGCCTCAAACCACGAGAAGCTCCAGCCCAATAGGCAGCCAAAATGCAGAACACATCCAGGAGAATCTCAAGAGCAGGGGGTGGAGCAAGCCAGGCTACAAACCACGAGAAGCTCCAGCCCAAAAGGCTGCCAAAATCCAGCCCATATCTGGGAGAATCTCAAGAGCAGGGGGTGGAGCAAGCCAGGCTACAAACCACGAGAAGCTCCAGCCCAAAAGGCTGCCAAAATGCAGCCCACATCCGGGAGAATCTCAAGAGCAGGGGTTGGAGCAAGCCAGGCCTCAAACCACGAGAAGCTCCAGCCCAAAAGGCAGCCAAAATGCAGCCCACATCCGGGAGAATCTCAAGAGCAGGGGGTGGAGCAAGCCAGGCCACAAACCACGAGAAGCTCCAGCCCAAAAGGCAGCCAAATTGCAGCCCACATCCGGGAGAATCTCAAGAGCAGGGGTTGGAGCAAGCCAGGCTACAAAAAACGAGAAGCTCCAGCCCAAAAGGCAGCCAAAATTCAGGACACATCCAGGAGAATATCAAGAGCAGGGGGTGGAACAAGCCAGGCCTCAAACCACGAGAAGCTCCATCCCAAAAGGCAGCCAAAATGCAGAACACATCCAGGAGAATATCAAGAGCAGGGGGTGGAGCAAGCCAGGCCTCAAACCACGAGAAGCTCCAGCCCAAAAGGCAGCCAAAATGCAGAACACATCCAGGAGAATCTCAAGAGCAGGGGGTGGAGCAAGCCAGGCTACAAACCACGAGAAGCTCCAGCCCAAAATGCAGCCGAAATCCAGCCCATATCTGGGAGAATATCAAGAGCAGGGGGTGGAGCAAGCCAGGCTACAAACCACGAGAAGCTCCAGCCCAAAAGGCAGCCAAAATGCAGCCCACATCTGGGAGAATATCAAGAGCAGGGGGTGGATCAAGCCAGGCCTCAAACCACGAGAAGCTCCAGCCCAAAAGGCAGCCAAAATGCAGCCCACATCCGGGAGAATCTCAAGAGCAGGGGGTGGAGCAAGCCAGGCCTCAAACCTCGAGAAGCTCCAGCCCAAAAGGCAGCCAAAATGCAGCCCACCTGCGGGAGAATCTCAAGAGCAGGGGGTGGAGCAAGCCAGGCCTCAAACCACGAGAAGCTCCAGCCCAAAAAGCAGCCAAAATCCTAACCACCTCCAGGAGAATCTCAAGAGCAGGGGGTGGAGCAAGCCAGGCCCCAAACCACGAGAAGCTCCAGCCCAAAAGGCAGCCAATATCCAGCCCAAATCTGGAAGAATCTCAAGAGCAGGAGGTGGAACAAGCCAGGCCTCAAACCACGAGAAGCTCCATCCCAATAGGCAGCCAAAATGCAGAACACATCCGGGAGAATCTCAAGAGCAGGGGGTGGAGCAAGCCAGGCTACAAACCACGAGAAGCTCCAGCCCAAAATGCAGCCGAAATCCAGCCCATATCTGGGAGAATCTCAAGAGCAGGGGGTGGAGCAAGCCAGGCTACAAACCACGAGAAGCTCCAGCCCAAAATGCAGCCAAAATGCAGCCCACATCCGGGAGAATCTCAAGAGCAGGGGGTGGAGCAAGCCAGGCCTCAAACCACAAGAAGCTCCAGCCCAAAAGGCAGCCAAAATGCAGCCCACATCCGGGAGAATATTAAGAGCAGGGGATGGAGCAAGCCAGGCCTCAAACCACGAGAAGCTCCAGCCCAAAATAAAGCCAAAATGCAGCCCACATCCGGGAGAATCTCAAGAGCAGGGGTTGGAGCAAGCCAGGCCTCAAACCACGAGAAGCTCCAGCCCAAAATGCAGCCAAAATGCAGCCCACATCCGGGAGAATCTCAAGAGCAGCGGGTGGAACAAGCCAGGCCTCAAACCACGAGAAGCTCCATCCCAATAGGCAGCCAAAATGCAGAACACATCCAGGAGAATCTCAAGAGCAGGGGGTGGAGCAAGCCAGGCTACAAACCACGAGAAGCTCCAGCCCAATAGGCAGCCAAAATGCAGAACACATCCAGGAGAATCTCAAGAGCAGGGGGTGGAGCAAGCCAGGCTACAAATCACGAGAAGCTCCAGCCCAAAATGCAGCCAAAATCCAGCGCATATCTGGGAGAATCTCAAGAGCAAGGGGTGGAGCAAGCCAGGCTACAAACCACGAGAAGCTCCAGCCCAAAAGGCAGCCAAAATGCAGCCCACATCTGGGAGAATATCAAGAGCAGGGGTTGGAACAAGCCAGGCCTCAAACCACGAGAAGCTCCAGCCCAAAAGGCAGCCAAAATTCAGGACACATCCATGAGAATCTCAAGAGCAGGGGGTGGAACAAGCCAGGCCTCAAACCACGAGAAGCTCCAGCCCAAAAGGCAGCCAAAATGCAGAACACATCCAGGAGAATATCAAGAGCAGGGGGTGGAGCAAGCCAGGCCTCAAACCACGAGAAGCTCCAGCCCAAAAGGCAGCCAAAATGCAGAACACATCCAGGAGAATCTCAAGAGCAGGGGGTGGAGCAAGCCAGGCTACAAGCCACGAGAAGCTCCAGCCCAAAATGCAGCCGAAATCCAGCCCATATCTGGGAGAATATCAAGAGCAGGGGGTGGAGCAAGCCAGGCTACAAACCACGAGAAGCTCCAGCCCAAAAGGCAGCCAAAATGCAGCCCACATCCGGGAGAATCTCAAGAGCAGGGGGTGGAACAAGCCAGGCCTCAAACCACGAGAAGCTCCAGCCCAAAAAGCAGGCAAAATGCAGACCACATCCGGGAGAATCTCAAGAGCAGGGGGTGGAGCAAGCCAGGCCTCAAACCTCGAGAAGCTCCAGCCCAAGAATCAGCCAAAATGGAAGACACATACGGGAGAATCTCAAGAGCAGGGGGTGGAGCAAGCCAGGCCTCAAACCACAAGAAGCTCCAGCCCAAAATGCAGCCAAAATGCAGCCCACATCTGGGAGAATATTAAGAGGAGGGGATGGAGCAAGCCAGGCCTCAAACCACGAGAAGCTCCAGCCCAAAATACAGCCAAAATGCAGACCACATCCGGGAGAATCTCAAGAGCAGGGGTTGGAGCAAGCCAGGCCTCAAACCACGAGAAGCTCCAGCCCAAAAGGCAGCCAAAATGCAGCCCACATCCGGGAGAATCTCAAGAGCAGGGGTTGGAGCAAGCCAGGCTACAAAAAACGAGAAGCTCTAGCCCAAAAGGCAGCCAAAATGCAGCCCACATCCGGGAGAATCTCAAGAGCAGGGGGTGGAGCAAGCCAGGCCTCAAACCACGAGAAGCTCCAGCCCAAAAGGCAGCCAAAATTCAGGACACATCCAGGAGAATCTCAAGAGCAGGGGGTGGAGCAAGCCAGGCTACAAACCACGAGAAGCTCCAGCCCAATAGGCAGCCAAAATGCAGAACACATCCAGGAGAATCTCAAGAGTAGGGGGTGGAGCAAGCCAGGCTACAAACCACGAGAAGCTCCACCCCAAAAGGCAGCCAAAATGCAGCCCACATCTGGGAGAATATTAAGAGCAGGGGATGGAGCAAGCCAGGCCTCAAACCACGAGAATCTCCAGCCCAAAAGGCAGCCAAAATGCAGCCCACATCCGGGAGAATCTCAAGAGCAGGGGGTGGAGCAAGCCAGGGCTCAAACCACGAGAAGCTCCAGCCCAAAAGGCAGCCAAAATGCAGCCCACATCCAGGAGAATCTCAAGAGCAGGGGGTGGAGCAAGCCAGGCCTCAAACCACGAGAAGCTCCAGCCCAAAAGGCAGCCAAAATGCAGCCCACATCCGGGAGAATCTCAAGAGCAGGGGGTGGAGCAAGCCAGGCCTCAAACCACGAGAAGCTCCAGCCCAAAAGGCAGCCAAAATGCAGCCCACATCCGGGAGAATCTCAAGAGCAGGGGGTGGAGCGAGCCAGGCCTCAAACCACGAGAAGCTCCATCCCAATAGGCAGCCAAAATGCAGAACACATCCAGGAGAATATCAAGAGCAGGGGGTGGATCAAGACAGGCTACAAACCACGAGAAGCTCCAGCCCAAAAGGCAGCCAATATCCAGCCCACATCTGGGAGAATATCAAGAGCAGGGGGTGGAACAAGCCAGGCCTCAAACCACGAGAAGCTCCAGCCCAAAAGGCAGCCAAAATCCAGCCCACATCCGGGAGAATACCAAGAGCAGGGGGTGGAGCAAGCCAGGCCTCAAACCACGAGAAGCTCCAGCCCAAAATTCAGCCAAAAATGCATCCCACTTCAGGGAGAATCTCAAGAGCAGGGGGTGGAGCAAGCCAGGCCCCAAACCACGAGAAGCTCCAGCCCAAAAGTCAGCCAAAATCCAGCCCACATCGGGAAGAATATTAAGAGCAGTTGATGGAGCAAGTCAGGCCTCAAACCACGAGAAGCTCCAGCCCAAAATACAGCCAAAATTCAGACCACATCCGGGAGAATCTCAAGAGCAGGGGTTGGAGCAAGCCAGGCCTCAAACCACGAGAATCTCCATCCGAAAAGGTATCCAAAATGCAGCCCACATCCGGGAGAATCTCAAGAGCAGGGGGTGGAGCAAGCCAGGCCACAAACCACGAGAAGCTCCAGCCCAAAAGGCAGCCAAATTGAAGCCCACATTAGGGAGAATCTCAAGAGCAGGGGTGGAGCAAGGCAGGCCTCAAACCACGAGAAGCTCCAGCCCAAAACTCACCCAAAAATGCAGCCCACGGCCGTGAGAATATCAAGAGCAGGGGTTGGAGCAAGCCAGGCCTCAAACCACGAGAAGCTCCATCCTAATAGGCAGCCAAAATGCAGAACACATCCAGGAGAATCTCAAGAGCAGGGGGTGGAGCAAGCCAGGCCTCATACCTCGAAAACCTCCAGCCCAAAATGCAGCCAAAATCCAGCCCATATCTGGGAGAATATCAAGAGCAGGGGGTGGAGCAAGCCAGGCTACAAACCACGAGAAGCTCCAGCCCAAAAGGCAGCAAAAATGCAGCCCACATCTGGGAGAATATCAAGAGTAGTGGGAGGAGCAAGCCAGGCCTCAAACCATGAGAAGCTCCAGCCCAAAAGGCAGCCAAAATGCAGCCCACATCCAGGAGAATCTCAAGAGCAGGGGGTGGAGCAAGCCAGGCCTCAAACCACGAGAAGCTCCAGCCCAAAACGGCAGCCAAAATGCAGCCCATATCCGGGAGAATCTCAATAGCAGGGGGTGGAGCAAGCCAGGCCTCAAACCACGAGAAGCTCCAGCCCAAAATGCAGCCAAAATCCAGCCCATATCTGGGAGAATATCAAGAGCAGGGGGTGGAGCAAGCCAGGCCTCAAACCATGAGAAGCTCCAGCCCAAAAAGCCAGCCACAATCCAGCCCATATCCGGGAGAATCTCAAGAGCAGGGGGTGGAGCAAGCCAGGCCTCAAACCACGAGAAGCTCCAGCCCAAAAGGCAGCCAAAATGCAGCCCACATCCGGGAGACTCTCAAGAGCAGGGGGTGGAGCAAGCCAGGCCTCAAACCACGAGAAGCTCCAGCCCAAAATGCAGGCAAAATGCAGCCCACATCCGGGAGAATCTCAAGTGCAGGAGGTGGAGCAAGCCAGGCCTCAAACCACGAGAAGCTCCAGCCCAAAAGGCAGCCAAAATGCAGCCCACATCCGGGAGAATATCAAGAGCAGGGGGTGGAGCAAGCCAGGCCTCAAACCACGAGAAGCTCCAGCCCAAGAATCAGCCAACATGCAGAACACATCCAGGAGAATATCAAAAGCAGGGGGTGGAGCAAGCCAGGCTACAAACCACGAGAAGCTCCAGCCCAAATGGCAGCCAATATCCAGCCCACATCTGGGAGAATCTCAAGAGCAGGGTGTGGAGCAAGCCAGGCCTCAAACCTCGAGAAGCTCCAGCCCAAGAATCAGCCAACATGCAGCCCACATCCGGGAGAATATCAAGAGCAGGGGGTGGAGCAAGCCAGGCCTCAAACCACGAGAAGCTCCAGCCCAAAAGGCAGCCAAAATACAGCCCACATCCGGGAGAATCTCAAGAGCAGGGGGTGGAGCAAGCCAGGCCTCAAACCACGAGAAGCTCCAGCCCAAAAGGCAGCCAAAATGCAGCCCACATCCAGGAGAATCTCAAGAGCAGGGGGTGAAGCAAGCCAGGCCTCAAACCACGAGAAGCTCCAGCCCAAAAGGCAGCCAAAATGCAGCCCACATCCGGGAGAATCTCAAGAGCAGGGGGTGGAGCAAGCCAGGCCTCAAACCACGAGATTCTCCAGCCCAAAAAGGCAGCCAAAATCCAGCCCACATCTGGGAGAATCTAAAGAGCAGGGGGTGGAGCAAGCCAGGCCTCAAACCACGAGAAGCTCCAGCCCAAGAATCAGCCAAAATGCAGCACACATCCGGGAGAATCTCAAGAGCAGGGGGTGGAGCAAGCCAGGCCTCAAACCACGAGAAGCTCCAGCCTAAAATGCAGCCAAAATGCAGCCCACATCCGGGAGAATCTCAAGAGCAGGGGGTGGAGCAAGCCAGGCCTCAAACCACGAGAAGCTCCAGCCCAAAAGGCAGCCAAAATTCAGGACACATCCGGGAGAATCTCAAGAGCAGGGGTTGGAGCAAGCCAGACCTCAAACCACGAGAAGCTCCAGCCCAAAATACAGCCAAAATTCAGCGCACATCCAGGATAATCTCAAGAGCAGGGGGTGGAGCAAGCCAGGCCTCAAAGCATGAGAAGCTCCAGCCCAAAAGGCAGCCAAAATGCAGCCCAACTCCGGGAGAATCTCAAGAGCAGGGGGTGGAGCAAGCCAGGCCTCAAACCACGAGAAGCTCCAGCCAAAAAGACAGACAAAATGCAGCCCACATCCGGGAGAATCTCAAGAGCAGGGGGTGGAGCAAGCCAAGCCTCAAACCACGAGAATCTAAAGCCCAAAAAGGCAGCCAAACTCCTAACCACATCCGGGAGAATCTCAAGAGCAGGGGGTGGAGCAAGCCAGGCCTCAAACCACGAGAAGCTCCATCCCAAAATTCAGCCAAAAATGCAGCCCACTTCGCAGAGAATCTCAAGAGCAGGGAGTGGAGCAAGCCAGGCCTGAAAGCACGGCAAGCTCCAGCCCAAAATGGAGCCAAATCCAGCCCACCTTGAGGAGAATACCAAGAGCAGGGAGTGGAGCAAACCAGGCCCCAAACCACGAGAAGCTCCAGCCCAAAATGTAGCCAAAATGCAGCCCACATCCGGGAGAATCTCAAGAGCAGGGGGTTGGAGCAAGCCAGGCCTCGAAACCACGAGAAGCTCCAGCCCAAAAGGCAGACAAATTCCAGCCCATATCTGGGAGAATATCAAGAGCAGGGGGTGGAGCAAGCCAGGCCTCAAACCACGAGAAGCTCCAGCCCAAAAGGCAGCCAACATGCAGCCCACATCCGGGAGAATATCAAGAGCAGCTAGTGGAGCAAGCCAGGCCTCAAACCTCGAGAAGCTGCAGCCCAAAAGGAAGCCAAAATGCAGCCCACATCCGGGAGAATCTCAAGAGCAGGGGGTGGAGCAAGCCAGGCCTCAAACCACGAGAAGCTCCAGCCCAAAAGGCAGCCAAAATGCAGCCACATCCGGGAGAATATCAATAGCAGGGAGTGGAGCAAACCAGGCCTCAAACCACGAGAAGCTCCAGCCCAATATGCAGCCAAAATCCTAACCACCTCCAGGAGAATCTCAAGAGCAGGGGGTGGAGCAAGCCAGGCCTCAAACCACGAGAAGCTCCAGCCCAAAAGGCAGCCAAAATGCAGCCCACATCCGGGAGAATCTCAAGAGCAGGGGGTGGAGCAAGCCAGCCCCAAACCACGAGAAGCTCCAGCCCAAAAGGCAGCCAAAATACAGCCCACATCCGGGAGAATCTCAAGAGCAGGGGTTGGAGCAAGCCAGGCCTCAAACCACGAGAAGCTCCAGCCCAAAAGGCAGCCAAAATGCAGCCCACATCCAGGAGAATCTCAAGAGCAGGGGGTGAAGCAAGCCAGGCCTCAAACCACGAGAAGCTCCAGCCCAAAATGCAGCCAAAATGCAGCCCACATCCGGGAGAATCTCAAGAGCAGGGGGTGGAGCAAGCCAGGCCTCAAACCACGAGAAGCTCCAGCCCAAAAGGCAGCCAAAATGCAGCCCACATCCGGGAGAATCTCAAGAGCAGGGGGTGGAGCAAGCCAGGCCTCAAACCTCGAGAAGCTCCAGCCCAAGAATCAGCCAACATGCAGCCCACATCCGGGAGAAAATCAAGAGCAGATAGTGGAGCAAGCCAGGCCTCAAACCTCGAGAAGCTGCAGCCCAAAAGGAAGCCAAAATGCAGCCCACATCCGGGAGAATCTCAAGAGCAGGGGGTGGAGCAAGCCAGGCCTCAAACCACGAGAAGCTCCAGCCCAAAAGGCAGCCAAAATGCAGCCACATCCGGGAGAATATCAATAGCAGGGAGTGGAGCAAACCAGGCCTCAAACCACGAGAAGCTCCAGCCCAAAATGCAGCCAAAATGCAGCCCACATCCGGGAGAATCTCAAGAGCAGGGGCTGGAGCAAGCCAGGCCTCAAACCACGAGAAGCTCCAGCCCAAAATGCAGCCAAAATGCAGCCCACATCCGGGAGAATCTCAAGAGCAGGGGGTGGAGCAAGCCAGGCCTCAAACCTCGAGAAGCTCCAGCCCAGGAATCAGCCAAAATGCAACACACATCCGGGAGAATCTCAAGAGCAGGGGGTGGAGCAAGCCAGGCCTCAAACCACGAGAAGCTCCAGCCCAAGAATCAGCCAAAATGCAGCCCACATCCGGGAGAATATCAAGAGCAGGGGGTGGAGAAAGCCAGGCCTCAAACCACGAGAAGCTCCAGCCCAAAAAGTAGCCAAAATTCAGGACACATCCGGGAGAATCTCAAGAGCAGGGGGTTGGAGCAAGCCAGGCCTCGAAACCACGAGAAGCTCCAGCCCAAAATGCAGCCAAAATCCAGCCCATATCTGGGAGAATATCAAGAGCAGGGGGTGGAGCAAGCCAGGCCTCAAACCACGAGAAGCTCCAGCCCAAAATGCAACCAAATCCAGCCCACGTCCCAGAGAAACTCGAGAGCAGGGGGTGGAGCAAGCCAGGCCTCAAACCACGAGAAGCTCCAGCCCAAAAGGCAGCCAAAATCCAGCCCACATCTGGGAGAATCTCAATAGCAGGGGGTGGAGCAAGCCAGGCCTCAAACCACGAGAAGCTCCAGCCCAAAAAGTAGCCAAAATTCAGGACACATCCGGGAGAATCTCAAGAGCAGGGGGTTGGAGCAAGCCAGGCCTCGAAACCACGAGAAGCTCCAGCCCAAAATGCAGCCAAAATCCAGCCCATATCTGGGAGAATATCAAGAGCAGGGGGTGGAGCAAGCCAGGCCTCAAACCACGAGAACCTCCAGCCCAAAAGGCAGCCAAAATGCAGCCCACATCCGGGAGAATCTCAAGTGCAGGGGGTGGAGCAAGCCAGGCCTCAAACCACGAGAAGCTCCATCCCAATAGGCAGCCAAAATGCAGAACACCTCCGGGAGAATATCAAAAGCAGGGGGTGGAGCAAGCCAGGCCTCAAACCACGAGAAGCTCCAGCCCAAATGGCAGCCAATATCCAGCCCACATCTGGGAGAATATCAAGAGCAGGGGGTGGAACAAGCCAGGCCTCAAACCACGAGAATCTCCAGACCAAGAATCAGCCAAAATGCAACCCACATCCGGGAGAATCTCAAGAGCAGGGGGTGGAGCAAGCCAGGCCTCAAACCACGAGAAGCTCTGGCCCAAAAGGCAGCCAAAATGCAGCCCACATCCGGGAGAATCTCAAGAGCAGGGGGTGGAGCAAGACAGGCCTCAAACCACGAGAAGCTCCAGCCCAAAAGGCAGCCAAAATCCAGCCCACATCTGGGAGAATATGAAGAGCAGGGGGTGGAGCAAGCCAGGCCTCAAACCACGAGAAGCTCCAGCCCAAAAGGCAGACAAAATGCAGCCCACATCCGGGAGAATCTCAAGAGCAGGGGGTGGAGCAAGCCATGCCTCAAACCTCGAGAAGCTCCAGCCCAAAAGGCAGCCAAAATCCAGCCCACATCTGGGAGAATCTCAAGAGCAGGGGGTGGAGCAAGCCAGGCCTCAAACCACGAGAAGCTCCAGCCCAAGAATCAGCCAAAATGCAGCCCACATCCGGGAGAATCTCAAGAGCAGGGGGTGGAGCAAGCCAGGCCTCAAACCACGAGAAGCTCCAGCCCAAAATGCAGCCAAAATACAGCCCACATCCGGGAGAATCTCAAGAGCAGGGGGTGGAGCAAGCCAGGCCTCAAACCTCGAGAAGCTCCAGCCCAGGAATCAGCCAAAATGCAACACACATCCGGGAGAATCTCAAGAGCAGGGGGTAAAGCAAGGCAGGCCTCAAACCACGAGAAGCTCCAGCCCAAAAGGCAGCCAAAATGCAGCCCACATCCGGGAGAATCTCAAGAGCAGGGGGTGGAGCAAGCCAGGCCTCAAACCACGAGAAGCTCCAGCCCAAAAGGCAGCCAAAATACAGCCCACATCCGGGAGAATCTCAAGAGCAGGGGGTGGAGCAAGCCAGGCCTCAAACCACGAGAAGCTCCAGACCAAAAGGCAGCCAATATCCAGCCCACATCTGGGAGAATATCAAGAGCAGGGGGTGGAACAAGCCACACCTCTAACCATGAGAATCTCCAGCCCAAAAGGCAGCCAAAATGCAGCCCACATCCGGGAGAATCTCAAGAGCAGGGGGTGGAGCAAGCCAGGCCTCAAACCACGAGAATCTCCGGCCCAAAAAGGCAGACAAAATCCTACCCACATCCGGGATAATTTCAAGAGCAGGGGGTGGAGCAAGCCAGTCCTCAAAGCACGAGAAGCTCCAGCCCAAAAGGCAGCCAAAATGCAGCCCAACTCCGGGAGAATCTCAAGAGCAGGGGGTGGAGCAAGCCAGGCCTCAAACCACGAGAAGCTCCAGCCCAAATGGCAGCCAAAATGCAGCCCACATCCGGGAGAATCTCAACAGCAGGGGGTGGAGCAAGCCAGCCCCAAACCACGAGAAGGTCCAGCCCAAAAGGCAGCCAAAATACAGCCCACATCCGGGAGAATCTCAAGAGCAGGGCTTGGAGCAAGCCAGGCCTCAAACCACGAGAAGCTCCAGCCCAAAAGGCAGCCAAAATGCAGCCCACATCCAGGAGAATCTCAAGAGCAGGGGGTGAAGCAAGCCAGGCCTCAAACCACGAGAAGCTCCAGCCCAAAAGGCAGCCAAAATGCAGCCCACATCCGGGAGAATCTCAAGAGCAGGGGGTGGAGCAAGCCAGGCCTCAAACCACGAGAAGCTCCAGCCCAAAAGGCAGCCAAAATGCAGCCCACATCCGGGAGAATCTCAAGAGCAGGGGGTGGAGCAAGCCAGGCCTCAAACCTCGAGAAGCTCCAGCCCAAGAATCAGCCAACATGCAGCCCACATCCGGGAGAATATCAAGAGCAGCTAGTGGAGCAAGCCAGGCCTCAAACCTCGAGAAGCTGCAGCCCAAGAATCAGCCAAAATGCAGCCCACATCCGGGAGAATCTCAAGAGCAGGGGGTGGAGCAAGCCAGGCCTCAAACCACGAGAAGCTCCAGCCCAAAAGGCAGCCAAAATGCAGCCACATCCGGGAGAATATCAATAGCAGGGAGTGGAGCAAACCAGGCCTCAAACCATGAGAAGCTCCAGCCCAAAATGCAGCCAAAATGCAGCCCACATCCGGGAGAATCTCAAGAGCAGGGGGTGGAGCAAGCCAGGCCTCAAACCACGAGAAGCTCCAGCCCAAAAGGCAGCCAAAATCCAGACCACATCTGGGAGAATATGAAAAGCAGGGAGTGGAGCAAGCCAGGCCTCAAACCACGAGAACCTCCAGCCCAAAAAGGCAGCCAAAATGCAGCCCACATCCGGGAGAATCTCAAGAGCAGGGGGTGGAGCAAGCCAGGCCTCAAACCTCGAGAAGCTCCAGCCCAAAAGGCAGCCAAAATGCAGCCCACATCCGGGAGAATCTCAAGAGAAGGGGGTGGAGAAAGGCAGGCCTCAAACCTGAGAAGCTCCAGCCCAAAAGGCAGCCAAAATGCAGCTCACATCCGGGAGAATCTCAAGAGCAGGGGGTGGAGCAAGACAGGCCTCATACCTCGAAAGCCTCCAGCCCAAAATGCAGCCAAAATGCAGCCCACATCCGGGAGAATCTCAAGAGCAGGGGGTGGAGCAAGCCAGGCCTCAAACCACGAGAAGCTCCAGCCCAAAAGGCAGCCAAAATGCAGCCCACATCCGGGAGAATCTCAAGAGCAGGGGGTGGAGCAAGTCAGGCCTCAAACCACGAGAAGCTCCAGCCCAAAAGGCAGCCAAAATGCAGCCCACATCCGGGAGAATCTCAAGAGCAGGGGTGGAGCAAGACAGGCCTCATACCTCGAAAGCCTCCAGCCCAAAATGCAGCCAAAATGCAGCCCACATCCGGGAGAATCTCAAGAGCAGGGGGTGGAGGAAGCCAGGCCTCAAACCACGAGAAGCTCCAGCCCAAAAGGCAGCCAAAATCCAACCCTATATCTGGGAGAATATCAAGAGTAGGAGCTGGAGGAAGCCAGGCCTCAAACCACGAGAAGCTCCAGCCCAAAAGGCAGCCAAAATGCAGCCCACATGCGGGAGAATCTCAAGAGCAGGGGGTGGAGCAAGCCAGGCCTCAAACCACGAGAAGCTCCAGCCCAAAAGGCAGCCAAAATGCAGCCCACATCCGGGAGAATATCAAGAGCAGGGGGTGGAGCAAGCCAGGCCTCAAACCACGAGAAGCTCCAGCCCAAAAGGCAGCCAAAATGCAGCACACATCCGGGAGAATCTCAAGAGCAGGGGGTGGAGCAAGCCAGGCCTCAAACCACAAGAAGCTCCAGCCAAAAATGCAGCAAAAATGCAGCCCACATCCGGGAGAATATCAAGAGCAGGGGGTGGAGCAAGCCAGGCCTCAAACCACGAGAAGCTCCAGCCCAAAAGGCAGCTAAAATCCAGCCCACATGCGGGAGAAACTCAAGAGCAGGGGGTGGAGCAAGCCAGGCCTCAAACCACGAGAAGCTCCAGCCCAAAAGACAGCCAAAGTCCATGCCACATCCAGGAGAATATCAAGAGCAGGGGGTGGAGCAAGCCAGGCCTCAAACCACGAGAACCTCCAGCCCAAAAGGCAGCCAAAATGCAGCCCACATCCGGGAGAACCTCAAGAGCAGGGGGTGGAGCAAGCCAGGCCTCAAACCTGAGAAGCTCCAGCCCAAAAGTCAGCCAAAATGCAGCTCACATCCGGGAGAATCTCAAGAGCAGGGGGTGGAGCAAGTCAGGCCTCAAACCACGAGAAACTCCAGCCCAAAAGGCAGCCAAAATGCAGCTCACATCCGGGAGAATCTCAAGAGCAGGGGGTGGAGCAAGACAGACCTCAAACCACGAGAAGCTCCAGCCCAAAAGGCAGCCAAAATCCAACCCTATATCTGGGAGAATATCAAGAGTAGTAGCTGGAGGAAGCCAGGCCTCAAACCACGAGAAGCTCCAGCCCAAAAGGCAGCCAAAATGCAGCCCACATCCGGGAGAATCTCAAGAGCAGGGGGCGGAGCAAGGCAGGCCTCAAACCACGAGAAGCTCCAGCCCAAAAGGCAGCCAAAATGCAGCCCACATCCGGGAGAATCTCAAGAGCAGGGGGTGGAGCAAGCCAGGCCTCAAACCACGAGAAGCTCCAGCCCAAAATGCAGCAAAATGCAGCCCACATCCGGGAGAATCTCAAGAGCAGGGGGTGGAGCATGCCACGACTGAAACCTCGAGAACCTCCAGCCCAAAAGGCAGCCAAAATGGAGCCCACATCCGGGAGAACCTCAAGAGCAGGGGATGGAGCAACACAGGCCTCAGACCACGAGAAGCTCCAGCCCAAAAGGAAGCCAAAATTCAGCCCACATCCGGGAGAATATCAAGAGCAGGGGGTGGAGCAAGCCAGGCCTCAAACCACGAGAAGCACCAGCCCAAAAGGCAGCCAAAATGCAGCCCACATCCGGGAGAATATCAAGAGCAGGGAGTGGAGCAAGCCAGGCCTCAAACCACGAGAACCTCCAGCCCAAAAGGCAGCCAAAATGCAGCCCACCTCCGGGAGAATCTCAAGTGCAGGGGGTGGAGCAAGCCAGGCCTCAAACCACGAGAAGCTCCAGCCCAAATGGCAGCCAATATCCAGCCCACATCTGGGAGAATATCAAGAGCAGGGGGTGGAACAAGCCAGGCCTCAAACCACGAGAATCTCCAGACCAAGAATCAGCCAAAATGCAACCCACATCCGGGAGAATCTCAAGAGCAGGGGGTGGAGCAAGCCAGGCCTCAAACCTCGAGAAGCTCCACCCCAAGAATCAGCCAACATGCAGCCCACATCCAGGAGAATATCAAGAGCAGCTAGTGGAGCAAGCCAGGCCTCAAACCTCGAGAAGCTGCAGCCCAAAATGAAGCCAAAATGCAGCCCACATCCGGGAGAATCTCAAGAGCAGGGGGTGGAGCAAGCCAGGCCTCAAACCACGAGAAGCTCCAGCCCAAAAGGCAGCCAAAATGCAGCCCACATCCGGGAGAATCTCAAGAGCAGGGGGTGGAGCAAGACAGGCCTCAAACCACGAGAAGCTCCAGCCCAAAAGGCAGCCAAAATCCAGCCCACATCTGGGAGAATATGAAGAGCAGGGGGTGGAGCAAGCCAGGCCTCAAACCACGAGAAGCTCCAGCCCAAAAGGCAGACAAAATGCAGCCCACATCCGGGAGAATCTCAAGAGCAGGGGGTGGAGCAAGCCAGGCCTCAAACCACGAGAAGCTCCAGCCCAAAAGGCAGCCAAAATCCAGCCCACATCTGGGAGAATCTCAAGAGCAGGGGGTGGAGCAAGCCAGGCCTCAAACCACGAGAAGCTCCAGCCCAATAATCAGCCAAAATGCAGCCCACATCCGGGAGAATCTCAAGAGCAGGGGGTGGAGCAAGCCAGGCCTCAAACCTCGAGAAGCTCCAGCCCAGGAATCAGCCAAAATGCAACACACATCCGGGAGAATCTCAAGAGCAGGGGGTGGAGCAAGGCAGGCCTCAAACCACGAGAAGCTCCAGCCCAAAAGGCAGACAAAATGCAGCCCACATCCGGGAGAATCTCAAGAGCAGGGGGTGGAGCAAGCCAGGCCTCAAACCACGAGAAGCTCCAGCCCAAAAGGCAGCCAAAATGCAGCCCACATCCGGGAGAATCTCAAGAGCAGGGGGTGGAGCAAGCCAGGCCTCAAACCACGAGAAGCTCCAGCCGAAAAAGGCAGCCAAAATCCTAACCACATCTGGGAGAATCTCAAGAGCAGGGGGTGGAGCAAGCCAGGCCTCAAACCACGAGAAGCTCCAGCCCAAAAGGCAGCCAAAATGCAGCCCACCTCCGGGAGAATCTCAAGAGCAGGGGGTGGAGCAAGCCAGGCCTCAAACCACGAGAAGCTCCAGCCCAAAAGGCAGCCAAAATGGAGCCCACCTCCGGGATAATTTCAAGAGCAGGGGGTGGAGCAAGCCAGTCCTCAAAGCACGAGAACCTCCAGCCCAAAAGGGAGCCAAAATCCAGCCCAACTCAGGGAGAATCTCAAGAGCAGGGGGTGGAGCAAGCCAGGCCTCAAACCACGAGAAGCTCCAGCCCAAAAGGCAGCCAAAATGCAGCCCACATCCGGGAGAATCTCAAGAGCAGGGGGTGGAGCAAGCCAGGCCTCAAACCACGAGAATCTCCAGCCCAAAAAGGCAGCCAAAATCCTAACCACATCTGGGAGAATCTCAAGAGCAGGGGGTGGAGCAAGCCAGGCCTCAAACCACGAGAAGCTCCAGCCCAAAAGGCAGCCAAAATGCAGCCCACCTCCGGGAGAATCTCAAGAGCAGGGGGTGGAGCAAGCCAGGCCTCAAACCACGAGAAGCTCCAGCCCAAAAGGCAGCCAAAATCCAGCCCACATCCGGGAGAATCTCAAGAGCAGTGGGTGGAACAAGCCAGGCCTCAAACCACGGGAAGCTCCATCCCAAAAGGCAGCCAAAATGCAGCCCACATCCGGGAGAATCTCAAGAGCAGGGGTTGGAGCAAGCCAGGCCTCAAACCTCGAGAAGCTCCAGCCCAAAAGGCAGCCAAAATGCAGCCCACATCCGGGAGAATCTCAAGAGAAGGGGGTGGAGAAAGGCAGGCCTCAAACCACGAGAAGCTCCAGCCCAAAAGGCAGCCAAAATGCAGCTCACATCCGGGAGAATCTCAAGAGCAGGGGGTGGAGCAAGACAGGCCTCATACCTCGAAAGCCTCCAGCCCAAAATGCAGCCAAAATGCAGCCCACATCCGGGAGAATCTCAAGAGCAGGGGGTGGAGCAAGCCAGGCCTCAAACCACGAGAAGCTCCAGCCCAAAAGGCAGCCAAAATGCAGCCCACATCCGGGAGAATCTCAAGAGCAGGGGGTGGAGCAAGTCAGGCCTCAAACCACGAGAAGCTCCAGCCCAAAAGGCAGCCAAAATGCAGCCCACATCCGGGAGAATCTCAAGAGCAGGGGGTGGAGCAAGACAGGCCTCATACCTCGAAAGCCTCCAGCCCAAAATGCAGCCAAAATGCAGCCCACATCCGGGAGAATCTCAAGAGCAGGGGGTGGAGGAAGCCAGGCCTCAAACCACGAGAAGCTCCAGCCCAAAAGGCAGCCAAAATCCAACCCTATATCTGGGAGAATATCAAGAGTAGGAGCTGGAGGAAGCCAGGCCTCAAACCACGAGAAGCTCCAGCCCAAAAGGCAGCCAAAATGCAGACCACATGCGGGAGAATCTCAAGAGCAGGGGGTGGAGCAAGCCAGGCCTCAAACCACGAGAAGCTCCAGCCCAAAAGGCAGCCAAAATGCAGCCCACATCCGGGAGAATCTCAAGAGCAGGGGCTGGAGCAAGCCAGGCCTCAAACCACGAGAAGCTCCAGCCCAAAAGGCAGCCAAAATGCAGCACACATCCGGGAGAATCTCAAGAGCAGGGGGTGGAGCAAGCCAGGCCTCAAACCACAAGAAGCTCCAGCCAAAAATGCAGCAAAAATGCAGCCCACATCCGGGAGAATATCAAGAGCAGGGGGTGGAGCAAGCCAGGCCTCAAACCACGAGAAGCTCCAGCCCAAAATGTAGCCAAAATGCAGCCCACATCCGGGAGAATCTCAAGAGCAGGGGGCGGAGCAAGGCAGGCCTCAAACCACGAGAAGCTCCAGCCCAAAAGGCAGCCAAAATGCAGCCCACATCCGGGAGAATCTCAAGAGCAGGGGGTGGAGCAAGCCAGGCCTCAAACCACGAGAAGCTCCAGCCCAAAATGCAGCAAAATGCAGCCCACATCCGGGAGAATCTCAAGAGCAGGGGGTGGAGCATGCCACGACTCAAACCTCGAGAACCTCCAGCCCAAAAGGCAGCCAAAATGGAGCCCACATCCGGGAGAACCTCAAGAGCAGGGGATGGAGCAACACAGGCCTCAGACCACGAGAAGCTCCAGCCCAAAAGGAAGCCAAAATTCAGCCCACATCCGGGAGAATATCAAGAGCAGGGGGTGGAGCAAGCCAGGCCTCAAACCACGAGAAGCACCAGCCCAAAAGGCAGCCAAAATGCAGCCCACATCCGGGAGAATCTCAAGAGCAGGAGTGGAACAAGCCAGGCCTCAAACCACGAGAAGCTCCAGCCCAAAAGTCAGCCAAAATCCAGCCCACATCTGGGAGAATCTCAAGAGCAGGGGGTGGAGCAAGCCAGGCCTCAAACCACGAGAAGCTCCAGCCCAAAAGGCAGCCAAAATCCAGCCCACATCTGGGAGAATCTCAATAGCAGGGGGTGGAGCAAGCCAGGCCTCAAACCACGAGAAACTCCAGCCCAAAAAGTAGCCAAAATTCAGGACACATCCGGGAGAATCTCAAGAGCAGGGGGTTGGAGCAAGCCAGGCCTCGAAACCACGAGAAGCTCCAGCCCAAAATGCAGCCAAAATCCAGTCCATATCTGGGAGAATATCAAGAGCAGGGGGTGGAGCAAGCCAGGCCTCAAACCACGAGAAGCTCCAGCCCAAAAGGCAGCCAAAATGCAGCCCACATCCGGGAGAATATCAAGAGCAGGGAGTGGAGCAAGCCAGGCCTCAAACCACGAGAACCTCCAGCCCAAAAGGCAGCCAAAATGCAGCCCACCTCCGGGAGAATCTCAAGTGCAGGGGGTGGAGCAAGCCAGGCCTCAAACCACGAGAAGCTCCAGCCCAAATGGCAGCCAATATCCAGCCCACATCTGGGAGAATATCAAGAGCAGGGGGTGGAACAAGCCAGGCCTCAAACCACGAGAATCTCCAGACCAAGAATCAGCCAAAATGCAACCCACATCCGGGAGAATCTCAAGAGCAGGGGGTGGAGCAAGCCAGGCCTCAAACCTCGAGAAGCTCCACCCCAAGAATCAGCCAACATGCAGCCCACATCCAGGAGAATATCAAGAGCAGCTAGTGGAGCAAGCCAGGCCTCAAACCTCGAGAAGCTGCAGCCCAAAATGAAGCCAAAATGCAGCCCACATCCGGGAGAATCTCAAGAGCAGGGGGTGGAGCAAGCCAGGCCTCAAACCACGAGAAGCTCCAGCCCAAAAGGCAGCCAAAATGCAGCCCACATCCGGGAGAATCTCAAGAGCAGGGGGTGGAGCAAGACAGGCCTCAAACCACGAGAAGCTCCAGCCCAAAAGGCAGCCAAAATCCAGCCCACATCTGGGAGAATATGAAGAGCAGGGGGTGGAGCAAGCCAGGCCTCAAACCACGAGAAGCTCCAGCCCAAAAGGCAGACAAAATGCAGCCCACATCCGGGAGAATCTCAAGAGCAGGGGGTGGAGCAAGCCAGGCCTCAAACCACGAGAAGCTCCAGCCCAAAAGGCAGCCAAAATCCAGCCCACATCTGGGAGAATCTCAAGAGCAGGGGGTGGAGCAAGCCAGGCCTCAAACCACGAGAAGCTCCAGCCCAAGAATCAGCCAAAATGCAGCCCACATCCGGGAGAATCTCAAGAGCAGGGGGTGGAGCAAGCCAGGCCTCAAACCTCGAGAAGCTCCAGCCCAGGAATCAGCCAAAATGCAACACACATCCGGGAGAATCTCAAGAGCAGGGGGTGGAGCAAGGCAGGCCTCAAACCACGAGAAGCTCCAGCCCAAAAGGCAGACAAAATGCAGCCCACATCCGGGAGAATCTCAAGAGCAGGGGGTGGAGCAAGCCAGGCCTCAAACCACGAGAAGCTCCAGCCCAAAAGGCAGCCAAAATGCAGCCCACATCCGGGAGAATCTCAAGAGCAGGGGGTGGAGCAAGCCAGGCCTCAAACCACGAGAAGCTCCAGCCCAAAAAGGCAGCCAAAATCCTAACCACATCTGGGAGAATCTCAAGAGCAGGGGGTGGAGCAAGCCAGGCCTCAAACCACGAGAAGCTCCAGCCCAAAAGGCAGCCAAAATGCAGCCCACCTCCGGGAGAATCTCAAGAGCAGGGGGTGGAGCAAGCCAGGCCTCAAACCACGAGAAGCTCCAGCCCAAAAGGCAGCCAAAATGGAGCCCACCTCCGGGAGAATCTCAAGAGCAGGGGGTGGAGCAAGGCAGGCCTCAAACGATGAAAAGCTCCACCCCAAAAGGCAGCCAAAATGCAGCCCACATCCGGGAGAATCTCAAGAGCAGGGGGTGGAGCAAGCCAGGCCTCAAACCACGAGAATCTCCAGCCCAAAAAGGCAGCCAAAATCCTACCCACATCCGGGATAATTTCAAGAGCAGGGGGTGGAGCAAGCCAGTCCTCAAAGCACGAGAACCTCCAGCCCAAAAGGGAGCCAAAATCCAGCCCAACTCAGGGAGAATCTCAAGAGCAGGGGGTGGAGCAAGCCAGGCCTCAAACCACGAGAAGCTCCAGCCCAAAAGGCAGCCAAAATGCAGCCCACATCCGGGAGAATCTCAAGAGCAGGGGGTGGAGCAAGCCAGGCCTCAAACCACGAGAATCTCCAGCCCAAAAAGGCAGCCAAAATCCTAACCACATCTGGGAGAATCTCAAGAGCAGGGGGTGGAGCAAGCCAGGCCTCAAACCACGAGAAGCTCCAGCCCAAAAGGCAGCCAAAATGCAGCCCACCTCCGGGAGAATCTCAAGAGCAGGGGGTGGAGCAAGCCAGGCCTCAAACCACGAGAAGCTCCAGCCCAAAAGGCAGCCAAAATCCAGCCCACATCCGGGAGAATCTCAAGAGCAGTGGGTGGAACAAGCCAGGCCTCAAACCACGGGAAGCTCCATCCCAAAAGCCAGCCAAAATGCAGCCCACATCCGGGAGAATCTCAAGAGCAGGGGTTGGAGCAAGCCAGGCCTCAAACCTCGAGAAGCTCCAGCCCAAAAGGCAGCCAAAATGCAGCCCACATCCGGGAGAATCTCAAGAGAAGGGGGTGGAGAAAGGCAGGCCTCAAACCTGAGAAGCTCCAGCCCAAAAGGCAGCCAAAATGCAGCTCACATCCGGGAGAATCTCAAGAGCAGGGGGTGGAGCAAGACAGGCCTCATACCTCGAAAGCCTCCAGCCCAAAATGCAGCCAAAATGCAGCCCACATCCGGGAGAATCTCAAGAGCAGGGGGTGGAGCAAGCCAGGCCTCAAACCACGAGAAGCTCCAGCCCAAAAGGCAGCCAAAATGCAGCCCACATCCGGGAGAATCTCAAGAGCAGGGGGTGGAGCAAGTCAGGCCTCAAACCACGAGAAGCTCCAGCCCAAAAGGCAGCCAAAATGCAGCCCACATCCGGGAGAATCTCAAGAGCAGGGGGTGGAGCAAGACAGGCCTCATACCTCGAAAGCCTCCAGCCCAAAATGCAGCCAAAATGCAGCCCACATCCGGGAGAATCTCAAGAGCAGGGGGTGGAGGAAGCCAGGCCTCAAACCACGAGAAGCTCCAGCCCAAAAGGCAGCCAAAATCCAACCCTATATCTGGGAGAATATCAAGAGTAGGAGCTGGAGGAACAAGCCAGGCCTCAAACCACGAGAAGCTCCAGCCCAAAAGGCAGCCAAAATGCAGCCCACATCCGGGAGAATCTCAAGAGCAGGGGGTGGAGCAAGCCAGGCCTCAAACCACGAGAATCTCCAGCCCAAAAAGGCAGCCAAAATCCTAACCACATCTGGGAGAATCTCAAGAGCAGGGGGTGGAGCAAGCCAGGCCTCAAACCACGAGAAGCTCCAGCCCAAAAGGCAGCCAAAATGCAGCCCACCTCCGGGAGAATCTCAAGAGCAGGGGGTGGAGCAAGCCAGGCCTCAAACCACGAGAAGCTCCAGCCCAAAAGGCAGCCAAAATCCAGCCCACATCCGGGAGAATCTCAAGAGTAGTGGGTGGAACAAGCCAGGCCTCAAACCACGGGAAGCTCCATCCCAAAAGCCAGCCAAAATGCAGCCCACATCCGGGAGAATCTCAAGAGCAGGGGTTGGAGCAAGCCAGGCCTCAAACCTCGAGAAGCTCCAGCCCAAAAGGCAGCCAAAATGCAGCCCACATCCGGGAGAATCTCAAGAGAAGGGGGTGGAGAAAGGCAGGCCTCAAACCTGAGAAGCTCCAGCCCAAAAGGCAGCCAAAATGCAGCTCACATCCGGGAGAATCTCAAGAGCAGGGGGTGGAGCAAGACAGGCCTCATACCTCGAAAGCCTCCAGCCCAAAATGCAGCCAAAATGCAGCCCACATCCGGGAGAATCTCAAGAGCAGGGGGTGGAGCAAGCCAGGCCTCAAACCACGAGAAGCTCCAGCCCAAAAGGCAGCCAAAATGCAGCCCACATCCGGGAGAATCTCAAGAGCAGGGGGTGGAGCAAGTCAGGCCTCAAACCACGAGAAGCTCCAGCCCAAAATGCAGCCAAAATGCAGCCCACATCCGGGAGAATCTCAAGAGCAGGGGGTGGAGCAAGACAGGCCTCATACCTCGAAAGCCTCCAGCCCAAAATGCAGCCAAAATGCAGCCCACATCCGGGAGAATCTCAAGAGCAGGGGGTGGAGGAAGCCAGGCCTCAAACCACGAGAAGCTCCAGCCCAAAAGGCAGCCAAAATCCAACCCTATATCTGGGAGAATATCAAGAGTAGGAGCTGGAGGAAGCCAGGCCTCAAACCACGAGAAGCTCCAGCCCAAAAGGCAGCCAAAATGCAGACCACATGCGGGAGAATCTCAAGAGCAGGGGGTGGAGCAAGCCAGGCCTCAAACCACGAGAAGCTCCAGCCCAAAAGGCAGCCAAAATGCAGCCCACATCCGGGAGAATCTCAAGAGCAGGGGCTGGAGCAAGCCAGGCCTCAAACCACGAGAAGCTCCAGCCCAAAAGGCAGCCAAAATGCAGCACACATCCGGGAGAATCTCAAGAGCAGGGGGTGGAGCAAGCCAGGCCTCAAACCACAAGAAGCTCCAGCCAAAAATGCAGTAAAAATGCAGCCCACATCCGGGAGAATATCAAGAGCAGGGGGTGGAGCAAGCCAGGCCTCAAACCACGAGAAGCTCCAGCCCAAAATGTAGCCAAAATGCAGCCCACATCCGGGAGAATCTCAAGAGCAGGGGGTGGAGCATGCCACGACTCAAACCTCAAGAACCTCCAGCCCAAAAGGCAGCCAAAATGCAGCCCACATCCGGGAGAACCTCAAGAGCAGGGGATGGAGCAACACAGGCCTCAGACCACGAGAAGCTCCAGCCCAAAATGCAGCCAAAATTCAGCCCACATCCGGGAGAATCTCAAGAGCAGGAGTGGAACAAGCCAGGCCTCAAACCACGAGAAGCTCCAGCCCAAAAGTCAGCCAAAATCCAGCCCACATCTGGGAGAATCTCAAGAGCAGGGGGTGGAGCAAGCCAGGCCTCAAACCACGAGAAGCTCCAGCCCAAAAGGCAGCTAAAATCCAGCCCACATCCGGGAGAAACTCAAGAGCAGGGGGTGGAGCAAGCCAGGCCTCAAACCACGAGAAGCTCCAGCCCAAAAGACAGCCAAAGTCCAGGCCACATCCAGGAGAATATCAAGAGCAGGGGGTGGAGCAAGCCAGGCCTCAAACCACGAGAACCTCCAGCCCAAAAGCCAGCCAAAATGCAGCCCACATCCGGGAGAACCTCAAGAGCAGGGGGTGGAGCAAGCCAGGCCTCAAACCTGAGAAGCTCCAGCCCAAAAGTCAGCCAAAATGCAGCTCACATCCGGGAGAATCTCAAGAGCAGGGGGTGGAGCAAGTCAGGCCTCAAACCACGAGAAACTCCAGCCCAAAAGGCAGCCAAAATGCAGCTCACATCCGGGAGAATCTCAAGAGCAGGGGGTGGAGCAAGACAGACCTCAAACCACGAGAAGCTCCAGCCCAAAAGGCAGCCAAAATCCAACCCTATATCTGGGAGAATCTCAAGAGCAGGGGGTGGAGCAAGCCAGGCCTCAAACCCCGAGAAGCTCCAGCCCAAAAGGCAGCCAAAATGCAGCCCACATCCGGGAGAATCTCAAGAGCAGGGGGCGGAGCAAGGCAGGCCTCAAACCACGAGAAGCTCCAGCCCAAAAGGCAGCCAAAATGCAGCCCACATCCGGGAGAATCTCAAGAGCAGGGGGTGGAGCAAGCCAGGCCTCAAACCACGAGAAGCTCCAGCCCAAAATGCAGCAAAATGCAGCCCACATCCGGGAGAATCTCAAGAGCAGGGGGTGGAGCATGCCATGAATCAAACCTCGAGAACCTCCAGCCCAAAAGGCAGCCAAAATGCAGCCCACATCCAGGAGAATCTCAAGAGCAGGGGATGGAGCAACACAGGCCTCAGACCACGAGAAGCTCCAGCCCAAAATGCAGCCAAAATTCAGCCCACATCCGGGAGAATATCAAGAGCAGGGGGTGGACCAAGTCAGGCCTCATACCTCGAAAACCTCCAGCCCAAAAGGCAGACAAAATGAAGCCCACATCCGGGAGAATCTCAAGAGGAGGGGGTGGAGCAAGACAGGCCTCAAACCTCGAGAAGCTCCAGCATAAAAGGAAGCCAAAATGGAGCCCACATCCGGGAGAATATCAAGAGCAGGGGGTGGAGCAAGCCAGGCCTCAAACCACGGGAAGCTCCAGCCCAAAAGGCAGACAAACTCAAACCCACCTCTGGGAGAATATCAAGAGCATGGAGGGGAACAAGGCAGGCCTCAAACCACGAGAAGCTCCAGCCCAAAGTTCAGCCAAAATCCAGACCAACTCCGGGAGAATTTCAAGCGCAGGGGTTGGAGCAAGCCAGGCCTCAAACCACGAGAAGCTCCAGCACAAAATGCAGCAAAAATGCAGCCCACATCCGGGAGAATCTCAAGAGCAGGGGGTGGAGCAAGCCAGGACTCAAACCACGAGAAGCTCCATCCCAAAATTCAGCCAAAATCCAGCCCACCTCCGGGAGAATTTCAAGAGCAGGGGTTGGAGCAAGCCAGGCCTCAAACCGTGAGAAGCTCCAGCCCAACAGGCAGCCAAAATGCAGCCCACATCCGGGAGAATCTCAAGAGCAGGGGGTGGAGCAAGCCAGGCCTCAAGCCATAAGAAGCTCCAGCCCAAAAGGCAGCCAAAATGCAGCCCACATCCGGGAGAATCTCAAGAGCAGGGGGTGGAGTAAGCCAGGCCTCAAACCACGAGAAGCTCCAGCCCAAAAGGCAGCTAAAATGCAGGCCACCTCCGGGAGAATATCAAGAGCAGGGGTTGGAGCAAGCCAGGCCTCAAACCACGAGAAGCTCCAGCCCAGGAATCAGCCAAAATGCAGCGCATATCCGGGAGAATCTCAAGAGCAGGGGGTGGAGCAAGCCAGGCCTCAAACCACGAGAAGCTCCAGCCCAACAGGCAGCCAAAATGCAGCCCACATCCAGGAGAATCTCAAGAGCAGGGGGTGGAGCAAGCCAGGCCTCAAACCATGAGAAGCTCCAGCCCAAAATGCAGCCAAAATGCAGCCCACATCCGGGAGTATATCAAGAGCAGGGGTTGGAGCAAGCCAGGCCTCAAACCACGAGAAGTTCCAGCCCAGGAATCAGCCAAAATGCAGCCCACCTCTGGGAGAATCTCAAGAGCAGGGGGTGGAGCAAGCCAGGCCTCAAACCACGAGAAGCTCCAGCCCAACAGGCAGCCAAAATGCAGCCCACATCCGGGAGAATCTCAAGAGCAGGGGCTGGAGCAAGCCAATCCTCAAACCTTGAGAAGCTCCAGCCCAAAAGGCAGCCAAAATGCAGCCCACCTCCGGGAGAATCTCAAGAGCAGGGGGTGGAGCAAGCCAGGCCTCAAACCACGAGAAGCTCCAGCCCAAGAATCAGCCAAAATGCAGCCCACTTAGGGGAGAATCTCAAGAGCAGGTGGTGGAGCAAGCCAGGCCTCAAAGCACGAGAAACTCCAGCCCAAGAATCAGCCAAAATGCAGCCCACATCTGGGAGAATCTCAAGAGCAGGGGCTGGAGCAAGCCAGGCCTCAAACCACGAGAAGCTCCAGCCCAGAATGCAGCCAAAATGCAGCCCACTTCCGGGTGAATCTCAAGAGCAGGTGGTGGAGCAAGCCAGGCCTCAAACCACAAGAAGCTCCAGCCCAAAAGGCAGCCAAAATGCAGCCCACATCCGGGAGAATCTCAAGAGCAGGGGGTGGAGCAAGCCAGGCCTCAAACCACGAGAAGCTCCAGCCCAAAAGGCAGCCAAAATGCAGCCCACATCCGGGAGAATCTCAAGAGCAGGGGGTGGAGCAAGCCAGGCCTCAAACCACGAGAAGCTCCAGCCCAAAATGTAGCCAAAATGCAGCCCACCTCCGGGAGAATCTCAAGAGCAGGGGGTGGAGCAAGCCAGGCCTCAAAGCACGAGAAGCTCCAGCCCAAAATGCAGCCAAAATGCAGCCCACATCTGGGAGAATCTCAAGAGCAGGGGGTGGAGCAAGCCAGGCCGCAAACCTCGAGAAGCTCCAGCCCAAAATGAAGCCAAAATGCAGCCTACCTCCAGGAGAATCTCAAGAGCAGGGGGTGGAGCAAGCCAGGCCTCAAACCACGAGAAGCTCCAGCCCAAAAGGCAGCCAAAATGCAGCCCACATCCAGGAGAATATCAAGAGCAGGGGGTGGAGAAAGCCAGGCCTCAAACCTCGAGAAGCTCCAG
This sequence comes from Rhynochetos jubatus, assembly GCA_027574665.1. Classification (NCBI taxonomy): domain Eukaryota; kingdom Metazoa; phylum Chordata; class Aves; order Eurypygiformes; family Rhynochetidae; genus Rhynochetos; species Rhynochetos jubatus. Next base: position 505,334 of record JAQBHY010000093.1, read on the forward strand.
CCCAAAAGGGAGCCAAACTCCAGCCCACATCCGGGAGAATCTCAAGAGCAGGGGGTGGAGCAAGCCAGGCCTCAAACCACGAGAAGCTCCAGCCCAAAAGGCAGCCAAAATGCAGCCCACATCCGGGAGAATCTCAAGAGCAGGGGGTGGAGCAAGCCAGGCCTCAAACCACGAGAAGCTCCAGCCCAAGAATCAGCCAAAATGCAGCCCACATCTGGGAGAATCTCAAGAGCAGGGGGTGGAGCAAGCCAGGCCTCAAACCACGAGAAGCTCCAGCCCAAAATGCAGCCAAAATGCAGCCCACTTCCGGGTGAATCTCAAGAGCAGGTGGTGGAGCAAGCCAGGCCTCAAACCACAAGAAGCTCCAGCCCAAAAGGCAGCCAAAACTCCAGCCCACATGCGGGAGAATCTCAAGAGCAGGGGGTGGAGCAAGCCAGGCCTCAAACCACGAGAAGCTCCAGCCCAAAAGGCAGCCAAAATGCAGCCCACATCCGGGAGAATCTCAAGAGCAGGGGGTGGAGCAAGCCAGGCCTCAAACCATGAGAAGCTCCAGCCCCAAAGGCAGCCAAAATGAAGCCCACATCCGGAAGAATATCAAGAGCAGGGGGTGGAGCAAGCCAGGCCTCAAACCACGAGAAGCTCCAGCCCAAAAGGCAGCCAAAATGCAGCCCACATCCGGGAGAATCTCAAGAGCAGGGGGTGGAGCAAGCCAGGCCTCAAACCACGAGAAGCTCCAGCCCAAAAGGCAGCCAAAATGCAGCCCACATCCGGGAGAATCTCAAGAGCAGGGGGTGGAGCAAGCCAGGCCTCAAACCACGAGAAGCTCCAGCCCAAAATGCAGCCAAAATGCAGCCCACATCCGGGAGAATCTCAAGAGCAGGGGGTGGAGCAAGCCAGGCCTCAAACCACGACAAGCTCCAGCCCAAAATGTAGCCAAAATGCAGCCCACATCCAGGAGAATATCAAGAGCAGGGGGTGGAGCAAGCCAGGCCTCAAACCACGAGAAGCTCCAGCCCAAAAGGCAACCAAAATCCAGCCCACATCCAGGAAAATATGAAGAGCAGGGTTGGAGCAAGCCAGGCCTCAAACCACGAGAAGCTCCAGCCCAAAAGGCAGCCAAAATGCAGCCCACATCCGGGAGAATCTCAAGAGCAGGGGGTGGAGCAAGCCAGGCCTCAAACCACGAGAAGCTCCAGCCCAAAAGGCAGCCAAAATCCAGCCCACATCCAGGAAAATATCAAGAGCAGGGTTGGAGCAAGCCAGGCCTCAAACCACGAGAAGCTCCAGCCCAAAAGGCAGCCAAAATGCAGCCCACATCCGGGAGAATCTCAAGAGCAGGGGGTGGAGCAAGCCAGGCCTCAAACCACGAGAAGCTCCAGCCCAAAAGGCAGCCAAAATCCAGCCCACATCCGGGAGAACCTCAAGAGCAGGGGGTGGAGCAAGCCAGGCCTCAAACCACGAGAAGCTCTAGCCCAAAAGGCAGCCAAAATCCAGCCCACATCCGGGAGAGTCTCAAGAGCAGGGGGTGGAGCAAGCCAGGCCACAAACCTCGAGAAGCTCCAGCCCAAAAGGCAGCCAAAATGCAGCCCACCTCCGGGAGAATCTCAAGAGCAGGGGGTGGAGCAAGCCAGGCCTCAAACCACGAGAAGCTCCAGCCCAAAATGCAGCCAAAATGCAGCCCACATCTGGGAGAATCTCAAGAGCAGGGGGTGGAGCAAGCCAGGCCTCAAACCACGAGAAGCTCCAGCCCAATGAGCAGCCAAAATGCAGCCCACATCCGGGAGAATCTCAAGAGCAGGGGGTGGAGCAAGCCAGGCCTCAAACCACGAGAAGCTCCAGCCCAAAAGGCAGCCAAAATGCAGCCCACCTCCGGGAGAATCTCAAGAGCAGGGGGTGGAGCAAGCCAGGCCTCAAACCACGAGAAGCTCCAGCCCAAAATGCAGCCAAAATCCAGCCCACTTCCGGGTGAATCTCAAGAGCAGGTGGTGGAGCAAGCCAGGCCTCAAACCACGAGAAGCTCCAGCACAAAAGGCAGCCAAAATGCAGCCCACATCCGGGAGAATCTCAAGAGCAGGGGGTGGAGCAAGCCAGGCCTCAAACCACGAGAAGCTCCAGCACAAAAGGCAGCCAAAATGCAGCCCACATCCGGGAGAATATCAGGAGCAGGGGGTGGAGCAAGCCAGGCCTCAAACCATGAGAAGCTCCAGCCCCAAAGGCAGCCAAAATGAAGCCCACCTCCGTGAGAATATCAAGAGGAGGGGGTGGAGCAAGGCAGGCCTCAAACCACGAGAAGCTCCAGCCCAAAAGGCAGCCAAAATGCAGCCCACATCCGGGAGAATCTCAAGAGCAGGGGGTGGAGCAAGCCAGGCCTCAAACCACGAGAAGCTCCAGCCCAAAAGGCAGCCAAAATGCAGCCCACATCCGGGAGAATCTCAAGAGCAGGGGGTGGAGCAAGCCAGGCCTCAAACCACGAGAAGCTCCAGCCCAAAATGCAGCCAAAATGCAGCCCACCTGCGGGAGAATCTCAAGAGCAGGGGGTGGAGCAAGCCAGGCCTCAAACCACGACAAGCTCCAGCCCAAAATGTAGCCAAAATGCAGCCCACATCCAGGAGAATATCAAGAGCAGGGGGTGGAGCAAGCCAGGCCTCAAACCACGAGAAGCTCCAGCCCAAAAGGCAACCAAAATCCAGCCAACATCCAGGAAAATATCAAGAGCAGGGTTGGAGCAAGCCAGGCCTCAAACCACGAGAAGCTCCAGCCCAAAAGGCAGCCAAAATGCAGCCCACATCCGGGAGAATCTCAAGAGCAGGGGGTGGAGCAAGCCAGGCCTCAAACCACGAGAAGCTCCAGCCCAAAAGGCAGCCAAAATCCAGCCCACATCCAGGAAAATATCAAGAGCAGGGTTGGAGCAAGCCAGGCCTCAAACCACGAGAAGCTCCAGCCCAAAAGGCAGCCAAAATGCAGCCCACATCCGGGAGAATCTCAAGAGCAGGGTGTGGAGCAAGCCAGGCCTCAAACCACGAGAAGCTCCAGCCCAAAAGGCAGCCAAAATCCAGCCCACATCCGGGAGAACCTCAAGAGCAGGGGGTGGAGCAAGCCAGGCCTCAAACCACGAGAAGCTCTAGCCCAAAAGGCAGCCAAAATGCAGCCCACCTCCGGGAGAATCTCAAGAGCAGGGGGTGGAGCAAGCCAGGCCTCAAACCACGAGAAGCTCCAGCCCAAAATGCAGCCAAAATGCAGCCCACATCTGGGAGAATCTCAAGAGCAGGGGGTGGAGCAAGCCAGGCCTCAAACCACGAGAAGCTCCAGCCCAATGAGCAGCCAAAATGCAGCCCACATCTGGGAGAATCTCAAGAGCAGGGGGTGGAGCAAGGCAGGCCTCAAACCACGAGAAGCTCCAGCCCAAAAGGCAGCCAAAATGCAGCCCACATCCGGGAGAATCTCAAGAGCAGGGGGTGGAGCAAGCCAGGCCTCAAACCACGAGAAGCTCCAGCCCAAAAGGCAGCCAAAATGCAGCCCACCTCCGGGAGAATCTCAAGAGCAGGGGGTGGAGCAAGCCAGGCCTCAAACCACGAGAAGCTCCAGCCCAAAATGCAGCCAAAATCCAGCCCACTTCCGGGTGAATCTCAAGAGCAGGTGGTGGAGCAAGCCAGGCCTCAAACCACGAGAAGCTCCAGCACAAAAGGCAGCCAAAATGCAGCCCACATCCGGGAGAATCTCAAGAGCAGGGGGTGGAGCAAGCCAGGCCTCAAACCACGAGAAGCTCCAGCACAAAAGGCAGCCAAAATGCAGCCCACATCCGGGAGAATATCAGGAGCAGGGGGTGGAGCAAGCCAGGCCTCAAACCATGAGAAGCTCCAGCCCCAAAGGCAGCCAAAATGAAGCCCACCTCCGTGAGAATATCAAGAGCAGGGGGTGGAGCAAGGCAGGCCTCAAACCACGAGAAGCTCCAGCCCAAAAGGCAGCCAAAATGCAGCCCACATCCGGGAGAATCTCAAGAGCAGGGGGTGGAGCAAGCCAGGCCTGAAACCACGAGAAGCTCCAGCCAAAAATGCAGCCAAAATGCAGCCCACCTCCGGGAGAATCTCAAGAGCAGGGGGTGGAGCAAGGCAGGCCTCAAACGATGAAAAGCTCCACCCCAAAATGTAGCCAAAATGCAGCCCACCTCCAGGAGAATCTCAAGAGCAGGGGGTGGAGAAAGCCAGGCCTCAAACCACGAGAAGCTCCAGCCCAAAAGGCAGCCAAAATGCAGCCCACTTCCGGGAGAATTTCAAGAGCAGGGGGTGGAGCAAGCCAGGCCTCAAACCACGAGAAGCTCCAGCCCAAAAGGCAGCCAAAATGCAGCCCACATCCGGGAGAATCTCAAGAGCAGGGGGTGGAGCAAGCCAGGCCTCAAACCACGAGAAGCTCCAGCCCAAAATGTCAGACAAAATGCAGCCCACATCCGGGATAATCTCAAGAACAGGGGGTGGAGCAAGCCAGGACTCAAACCACGAGAAGCTCCAGCCCAAAATGCAGCCAAAATGCAGCCCACATCCGGGAGAATCTCAAGAGCAGGGGGTGGAGCAAGCCAGGCCTCAAACCACGAGAAGCTCCAGCCCAAAAGGCAGCCAAAATGCAGCCCACATCCGGGAGAATCTCAAGAGCAGGGGGTGGAGCAAGCCAGGCCTGAAACCACGAGAAGCTCCAGCCAAAAATGCAGCCAAAATGCAGCCCACCTCCGGGAGAATCTCAAGAGCAGGGGGTGGAGCAAGGCAGGCCTCAAACGATGAAAAGCTCCACCCCAAAATGTAGCCAAAATGCAGCCCACCTCCAGGAGAATCTCAAGAGCAGGGGGTGGAGAAAGCCAGGCCTCAAACCACGAGAAGCTCCAGCCCAAAAGGCAGCCAAAATGCAGCCCACTTCCGGGAGAATTTCAAGAGCAGGGGGTGGAGCAAGCCAGGCCTCAAACCACGAGAAGCTCCAGCCCAAAAGGCAGCCAAAATGCAGCCCACATCCGGGAGAATCTCAAGAGCAGGGGGTGGAGCAAGCCAGGCCTCAAACCACGAGAAGCTCCAGCCCAAAATGTCAGACAAAATGCAGCCCACATCCGGGATAATCTCAAGAACAGGGGGTGGAGCAAGCCAGGACTCAAACCACGAGAAGCTCCAGCCCAAAATGCAGCCAAAATGCAGCCCACATCCGGGAGAATCTCAAGAGCAGGGGGTGGAGCAAGCCAGGCCTCAAACCACGGGAAGCTCCAGCCCAAGAATCAGCCAAAATGCAGCCCACATCCGGGAGAATCTCAAGAGCAGGGGGTGGAGCAAGGCAGGCCTCAAACCACGAGAAGCTCCAGCCCAAAAGGCAGCCAAAATCCAGCCCACATCCGGGAGAATATCAAGAGCAGGGGGTGGAGAAAGCCAGGCCTCAAACAACGAGAAGCTCCAGCCCAAAAGGCAGCCAAAATGGAGCCCACCTCCGGGAGAATCTCAAGAGCAGGGGGTGGAGCAAGCCAGGCCCCAATCCACGAGAAGCTCCAGCCCAAAAGGCAGCCAAAATGCAGCCCACCTCCGGGAGAATCTCAAGAGCAGTGGGTGGAGCAAGCCAGGCCTCAAACCACGAGAAGCTCCAGCCCAAAAGGCAGCCAAAATGCTGCCCACATCCGGGAGAATCTCAAGAGCAGGGGGAGGAGCAAGCCAGGCCTCAAACCACGGGAAGCTCCAGCCCAAGAATCAGCCAAAATGCAGCCCACATCCGGGAGAATCTCAAGAGCAGGGGCTGGAGCAAGGCAGGCCTCAAACCACGAGAAGCTCCAGCCCAAGAATCAGCCACAATGCAGCCCACATCCGGGAGAATCTCAAGAGCAGGGGGTGGAGCAAGCCAGGCCACAAACCGCGAGAAGCTCCAGCCCAAAATGAAGTCAAAATGCAGCCCACATCTGGGAGAATATTGAGAGCATTGGGTGGAGCAAGCCAGGCCTCAAACCACGAGAAGCTCCAGCCCAAAAGGCAGCCAAAATGCAGGCCACATCCAGGAGAATCTCAAGAGCAGGGGGTGGAGCAAGCCAGGCCTCAAACCACGGGAAGCTCCAGCCCCAAAGGCAGCCAAAATGCAGCCCACATCCGGGAGAATCTCAAGAGCAGGGGGTGGAGCAAGGCAGGCCTCAAACCACGAGAAGCTCCAGCCCAAGAATCAGCCAAAATGCAGCCCACATCCGGGAGAATCTCAAGAGCAGGGGGTGGAGCAAGCCAGGCCACAAACCTCGAGAAGCTCCAGCCCAAAATGAAGCCAAAATGCAGCCCACATCCGGGAGAATCTCAAGAGCAGGGGGTGGAGCAAGCCAGGCCTCAAACCACAAGAAGCTCCAGCCCAAAAGGCAGCCAAAATGCAGCCCACATCCGGGAGAATCTCAAGAGCAGGGGGTGGAGCAAGCCAGGCCCCAAACCACGAGAAGCTCCAGCCCAAAAGGCAGCCAAAATGCAGCCCACATCTGGGAGAATCTCAAGAGAAGGGTTTGGAGCAAGCCAGGCCCCAAACCTCGAGAAGCTGCATCCCAAAATGAAGCCAAAATGCAGCCCACATCCGGGAGAATCTCAAGAGCAGGGGGTGGAGCAAGCCAGGCCTCAAACCACGAGATTCTCCAGCCCAAAAGGCAGCCAAAATGCAGCCCACATCCGGGAGAATCTCAAGAGCAGGGGGTGGAGCAAGCCAGGCCACAAACCACGAGAAGCTCCAGCCCCAAAGGCAGCCAATATGCAGCAAACTTCGGGGAGAATATCAAGAGCAGGGGGTGGAGCAAGCCAGGCCTCAAACCACGAGAAGCTCCAGCCTTAAAGGCAGCCACAATCCAGCCCACATCCGGGAGAATCTCAAGAGCAGGGGGTGGAGCAAGCCAGGCCACAAACCTCGAGAAGCTCCAGCCCAAAATGAAGCCAAAATGCAGCCCACATCCGGGAGAATCTCAAGAGCAGGGGGTGGAGCAAGCCAGGCCTCAAACCACGAGAAGCTCCAGCCCAAAAGGCAGCCAAAATGCAGCCCACATCCGGGAGAATCTCAAGAGCAGGGGGTGGAGCAAGCCAGGCCTCAAACCACGAGAAGCTCCAGCCCAAAAGGCAGCCAAAATGCAGCCCACATCCGGGAGAATCTCAAGAGCAGGGGGTGGAGCAAGCCAGGCCTCAAACCATGAGAAGCTCCACCCCAAAATGTAGCCAAAATGCAGCCCACATCCAGGAGAATATCAAGAGCAGGGGGTGGAGCAAGCCAGGCCTCAAACCTCGAGAATCTCCAGCCCAAAAGGGAGCCAAAATCCAGCCCACATGCGGGAGAATCTCAAGAGCAGGGGGTGGAGCAAGCCAGGCCTCAAACCACGAGAAGCTCCAGCCCAAAAGGCAGCCAAAATGCAGCCCACATCCAGGAGAATCTCAAGAGCAGGGGGTGGAGCAAGCCAGGCCTCAAACCACGAGAAGCTCCAGCCCAAAAGGCAGCCAAAATGCAGCCCACCTCCGGGAGAATCTCAAGAGCAGGGGGTGGAGCAAGCCAGGCCTCAAACCACGAGAAGCTCCAGCCGAAAATGCAGCCAAAATGCAGCCCACATCTGGGAGAATCTCAAGAGAAGGGGGTGGAGCAAGCCAGGCCACAAACCACGAGAAGCTCCAGCCCAAAAGGCAGCCAAAATGCAGCCCACCTCCGGGAGAATCTCAAGAGCAGTGGGTGGAGCAAGCCAGGCCTCAAACCACGAGAAGCTCCAGCCCAAAAGGCAGCCAAAATCCAGCCCACCTCCGGGAGAATGTCAAGAGCAGGGGGTGGAGCAAGCCAGGCCTCAAACCACGAGAAGCTCCAGCCCAAAAGGCAGCCAAAATGCAGCCCACATCCAGGAGAATCTCAAGAGCAGGGGGTGGAGCAAGCCAGGCCTCAAACCACGGGAAGATCCAGCCCAAAAGGCAGCCAAAATGCAGCCCACATCCGGGAGAATATCAAGAGCAGGGGGTGGAGCAAGGCAGGCCTCAAACCACGAGAAGCTCCAGCCCAAGAATCAGCCACAATGCAGCCCACATCCGGGAGAATCTCAAGAGCAGGGGGTGGAGCAAGCCAGGCCACAAACCTCGAGAAGCTCCAGCCCAAAATGAAGCCAAAATGCAGCCCACATCCGGGAGAATCTCAAGAGCAGGGGGTGGAGCAAACCAGGACCCAAACCACGAGAAGCTTCAGCCCAAAATGCAGCCAAAATGCAGCCCACATCTGGGAGAATCTCAAGAGCAGGGGGTTTAGCAAGCCAGGCCACAAACCTCGAGAAGCTCCAGCCCAAAATGAAGCCAAAATGCAGCCCACATCCGGGAGAATCTCAAGAGCAGGGGTTGGAGCAAGCCAGGCCTCAAACCACGAGAAGCTCCAGCCCAAAAGGCAGCCAAAATGCAGCCCACATCCGGGAGAATCTCAAGAGCAGGGGGTGGAGCAAGCCAGGCCCCAAACCTCGAGAAGCTGCATCCAAAAATGAAGCCAAAATGCAGCCCACATCCGGGAGAATGTCAAGAGCAGGGGGTGGAGCAAGCCAGGCCTCAAACAACGAGATGCTCCAGCCCAAGAATCAGCCAAAATGCAGCCCACCTCCGGGAGAATCTCAAGAGCAGGGGGTGGAGCAAGCCAGGCCTCAAACCACGAGATTCTCCAGCCCAAAAGGCAGCCAAAATGCAGGCCACATCCGGGAGAATCTCAAGAGCAGGGGGTGGAGCAAGCCAGGCCACAAACCTCGAGAAGCTCCAGCCCAAAATGAAGCCAAAATGCAGCCCAAATCCGGGAGAATCTCAAGAGCAGGGGGTGGAGCAAGCCAGGCCTCAAACCACGAGAAGCTCCAGCCCCAAAGGCAGCCAATATGCAGCCCACTTCGGGGAGAATATCAAGAGCAGGGGGTGGAGCAAGCCAGGCCTCAAACCACGAGAAGCTCCAGCCTTAAAGGCAGCCAAAATCCAGCCCACATCCGGGAGAATCTCAAGAGCAGGGGTTTGAGCAAGCCAGGCCACAAACCTCGAGAAGCTCCAGCCCAAAATGAAGCCAAAATGCAGCCCAAATCCGGGAGAATCTCAAGAGCAGGGGGTGGAGCAAGCCAGGCCTCAAACCACGAGAAGCTCCAGCCCCCAAGGCAGCCAAAATGCAGCCCACCTCTGGGAGAATATCAAGAGCAGGGGGTGGAGCAAGCCAGGCCTCAAACCACGAGAAGCTCCAGCCCAAAAGGCAGCCAAAATGCAGCCCACTTCCGGGTGAATCTCAAGAGCAGGTGGTGGAGCAAGCCAGGCCTCAAACCACGAGAAGCTCCAGCCCAAAAGGCAGCCAAAATGCAGCCCACATCCGGGAGAATCTCAAGAGCAGGGGGTGGAGCAAGCCAGGCCTCAAACCACGAGAAGCTCCATCCCAAAAGGGAGCCAAAATGCAGTCCACATCCGGGAGAATCTCAAGAGCAGGGGGTGGAGCAAGCCAGGCCTCAAATCACGAGAAGCTCCAGCCCAAAAGGCAGCCAAAATGCAGCCCACATCCGGGAGAATCTCAAGAGCAGGGGGTGGAGCAAGCCAGGCCACAAACCACGGGAAGCTCCAGCCCAAGAATCAGCCAAAATGCAGCCCACATCCGGGAGAATCTCAAGAGCAGGGGCTGGAGCAAGCCAGGCCTCAAACCACGAGAAGCTCCAGCCCAAAAGGCAGCCAAAATGCAGCCCACCTCCGGGAGAATCTCAAGAGCAGGGGGTGGAGCAAGCCAGGCCTCAAACCACGAGAAGCTCCAGCCCAAAAGGCAGCCAAAATGCAGCCCACATCTGGGAGAATCTCAAGAGCAGGGGGTGGAGCAAGCCAGGCCTCAAACCACGAGAAGCTCCAGCCCAAAAGGAAGCCAAAATGCAGCCCACCTCCGGGAGAATCTCAAGAGCAGGGGGTGGAGCAAGCCAGGCCTCAAACCACGAGAAGCTCCAGCCCAAAAGGCAGCCAAAATGCAGCCCACATCCGGGATAATCTAAAGAGCAGGGGGTGGAGCAAGCCAGGCCTCAAACCACGAGAAGCTCCAGCCCAAAAGGCAGGCAAAATGCAGCCCACCTCCAGGAGAATCTCAAGAGCAGGGGGTGGAGCAAGCCAGGCCTCAAACCACGAGAAGCTCCAGCCCAATAATCAGCCAAAATGCAGGCCACATCCGGGAGAATCTCAAGAGCAGGGGGTGGAGCAAGCCAGGCCTCAAACCACGACAATCTCCAGCCCAAAAGGCAGCCAAAATCCAGCCCACATCCGGGAGAATCTCAAGAGCAGGGGGTGGAGCAAGCCAGGCCTCAAACCACGAGAAGCTCCAGCCCAAAAGGCAGCCAAAATGGAGCCCACCTCCGGGAGAATCTCAAGAGCAGGGGGTGGAGCAAGCCAGGCCTCAAACCACGAGAAGCTCCAGCCCAAAAGGCAGCCAAAATGCAGCCCACATCCGGGAGAATCTCAAGAGCAGGGGGTGGAGCAAGCCAGGCCTCAAACCACGAGAAGCTCCAGCCCAAAAGGCAGCCAAAATGCAGCCCACATCCGGGAGAATCTCAAGAGCAGGGGGTGGAGCAAGGCAGGCCTCAAACCATGGGAAGCTCCAGCCCAAGAATCAACCAAAATGCAGCCCACATCCGGGAGAATCTCAAGAGCAGGGGGTGGAGCAAGCCAGGCCTCAAACCACGAGAAGCTCCAGCCCAAAAGGCAGCCAAAATGCAGCCCACTTCCGGGAGAATTTCAAGAGCAGGGGGTGGAGCAAGCCAGGCCTCAAACCACGAGAAGCTCCAGCCCAAGAATCAGCCAAAATGCAGCCCATATCCAGGAGAATCTCAAGAGCAGGGGGTGGAGCAAGCCAGGCCTCAAACCATGAGAAGCTCCAGCCCAAAAGGCAGCCAAAATGCAGCCCACCTCAGGGAGAATCTCAAGAGCAGGGGGTGGAGCAAGCCAGGCCTCAAACCACGAGAAGCTCCAGCCCAAAATGCAGCCAAAATGCAGCCCACATCTGGGAGAATCTCAAGAGAAGGGGGTGGAGCAAGCCAGGCCACAAACCACGAGAAGCTCCAGCCCAAAATGAAGCCAAAATGCAGCCCACCTTCAGGAGAATCTCAAGAGCAGGGGGTGGAGCAAGCCAGGCCCCAATCCACGAGAAGCTCCAGCCCAAAAAGCAGCCAAAATGCAGCCCACCTCCGGGAGAATCTCAAGAGCAGTGGGTGGAGCAAGCCAGGCCTCAAACCACGAGAAGCTCCAGCCCAAAAGGCAGCCAAAATGCTGCCCACCTCCGGGAGAATCTCAAGAGCAGGGGGAGGAGCAAGCCAGGCCTCAAACCACGAGAAGCTCCAGCCCAAAAGGCAGCCAAAATGCAGCCCACATCCGGGAGAATCTCAAGAGCAGGGGGTGGAGCAAGCCAGGCCACAAACCGCGAGAAGCTCCAGCCCAAAATGAAGCCAAAATGCAGCCCACATCTGGGAGAATATCGAGAGCAGGGGGTGGCGCAAGCCAGGCCTCAAAACACGAGAAGCTCCAGCCCAAAAGGCAGCCAAAATCCAGCCCACCTCCGGGAGAATCTCAAGAGCAGGGGGTGGAGCAAGCCAGGCCTCAAACCACGAGAAGCTCCAGCCCAAAAGGCAGCCAAAATGCAGCCCACATCCAGGAGAATCTCAAGAGCAGGGGGTGGAGCAAGCCAGGCCTCAAACCACGAGAAGCTCCAGCCCAAAAGGCAGCCAAAATGCAGCCCACATCCGGGAGAATCTCAAGAGCAGGGGGTGGAGCAAGGCAAGCCTCAAAACTCGAGAAGCTCCAGCCCAAAATGAAGCCAAAATGCAGCCCACATCCGGGAGAATCTCAAGAGCAGGGGGTGGAGCAAGCCAGGCCTCAAACCACAAGAAGCTCCAGCCCAAAATGAAGCCAAAATGCAGCCCACATCCGGGAGAAACTCAAGAGCAGGGGGTGGAGCAAGCCAGGCCTCAAACCACGAGATGCTCCAGCCCAAGAATCAGCCAAAAATGCAGCCCACCTCCGGGAGAATCTCAAGAGCAGGGGGTGGAGCAAGCCAGGCCTCAAACCTCGAGAAGCTCCAGCCCAAAATGAAGCCAAAATGCAGCCCACATCCGGGAGAATCTCAAGAGCAGGGAGTGGAGCAAGCCAGGCCTCAAACCACGAGAAGCTCCAGCCCAAAAGGCAGCCAATATGCAGCCCACTTCGGGGAGAATATCAAGAGCAGGGGGTAGAGCAAGCCAGGCCTCAAACCACGAGAAGCTCCAGCCTTAAAGGCAGCCAAAATCCAGCCCACATCCGGGAGAATCTCAAGAGCAGGGGGTGGAGCAAGCCAGGCCACAAACCTCGAGAAGCTCCAGCCCAAAATGAAGCCAAAATGCAGCCACATCTCGGAGAATATCAAGAGCAGGGGGTGGAGCAAGCCAGGCCACAAACCACGGGAAGCTCCAGCCCAAAAGGCAGCCAAAATGCAGCCCACTTCGGGGAGAATATCAAGAGCAGGGGGTGGAGCAAGCCAGGCCTCAAACCTCAAGAAGCTCCAGCCCAAAAGGCAGCCAAAATGCAGCCCACATCCGGGAGAATCTCAAGAGCAGGGGGTGGAGCAAGCCAGGCCTCAAACCACGAGAAGCTCCAGCCCAAAAGGCAGCCAAAATCCAGCCCACATCCGGGAGAATCTCAAGAGCAGGGGGTGGAGCAAGCCAGGCCTCAAACCACGAGAAGCTCCAGCCCAACAGGCAGCCAAAATGCAGCCCACATCCGGGAGAATCTCAAGAGCAGGGGGTGGAGCAAGCCAGGCCTCAAACCACGAGAAGCTCCAGCCCAAAATGCAGCCAAAATGCAGCCCACATCCGGGAGAATCTCAAGAGCAGGGGGTGGAGCAAGCCAGGCCTCAAACCACGAGAAGCTCCAGCCCAACAGGCAGCCAAAATGCAGCCCACATCCGGGAGAATCTCAAGAGCAGGGGGTGGAGCAAGCCAGGCCTCAAACCATGAGAAGCTCCAGCCCAACATGTAGCCAAAATGCAGCCCACATCCAGGAGAATATCAAGAGCAGGGGGTGGAGCAAGCCAGGCCTCAAACCTCGAGAAGCTCCAGCCGAAAAGGGAGCCAAAATGCAGCCCACATCCGGGAGAATCTCAAGAGCAGGGGGTGGAGCAAGCCAGGCCTCAAACCACGAGAAGCTCCAGCCCAAGAATCAGCCAAAATGCAGCCCACTTAGGGGAGAATATCAAGAGCAGGGGGTGGAGCAAGGCAGGCCTCAAACCACGAGAAGTTCCATCCCAAAAGGCAGCCAAAATGCAGCCCACATCCGGGAGAATCTCAAGAGCAGTGGGTGGAGCAAGCCAGGCCTGAAATCACGGGAAGCTCCAGCCCAAGAATCAGCCAAAATGCAGCCCACATCTGGGAGAATATCAAGAGCAGGGGGTGGAGCAAGCCAGGCCACAAACCACGGGAAGCTCCAGCCCAATAATCAGCCAAAATGCAGCCCACATCCGGGAGAATCTCAAGAGCACGGGGTGGAGCAAGCCAGGCCTCAAACCACGAGAAGCTCCAGCACAAAAGGCAGCCAAAATGCAGCCCACATCCGGGAGAATCTCAAGAGCAGGTGGTGGAGCAAGCCAGGCCTCAAACCACGAGAAGCTCCAGCCCAAAAGGCAGCCAAAATGCAGCCCACATCTGGGAGAATATCAAGAGCAGAGGGTGGAGCAAGGCAGGCCTCAAACCACGAGAAGCTCCAGCCCAAAAGGCAGCCAAAATGCAGCCCACCTCCGGGAGAATCTCAAGAGCAGGGGGTGGAGCAAGCCAGGCCTCAAACCCCGAGAAGCTCCTGCCCAAAAGGCAGCCAAAATGCAGCCCACATCCGGGAGAATCTCAAGAGCAGGGGGTGGAGCAAGCCAGGCCTCAAACGATGAGAAGCTCCAGCCCAAAATGTAGCCAAAATGCAGCCCACATCCAGGAGAATCTCAAGAGCAGGGGGTGGAGCAAGCCAGGCCTCAAACCTCGAGAAGCTCCAGCCCAAAAGGGAGCCGAAATCCAGCCCACATCCGGGAGAATCTCAAGAGCAGGGGGTGGAGCAAGCCAGGCCTCAAACCACGAGAAGCTCCAGCCCAAAAGGCAGCCAAAATCCAGCCCACATCCGGGAGAATCTCAAGAGCAGGGTTGGAGCAAGCCAGGCCTCAAACCACGAGAAGCTCCAGCCCAAAAGTCAGCCAAAATCCAGCCCACATCCGGGAGAATCTCAAGAGCAGGGGGTGGAGCAAGCCAGGCCTCAAACCACGAGAAGCTCCAGCCAAAAATGCAGCCAAAATGCAGCCCACATCTGGGAGAATATCAAGAGCAGGGGGTGGAGCAAGCCAGGCCACAAACCACGGGAAGCTCCAGCCCAAAAGGCAGCCAAAATGCAGCCTTCCTCCAGGAGAATCTCAAGAGCAGGGGGTGGAGCAAGCCAGGCCTCAAACCACGAGAAGCTCCAGTCTTAAAGGCAGCCAAAATGCAGCCCACATCCGGGAGAATTTCAAGAGCAGGGGGTGGAGCAAGCCAGGCCTCAAACCACGAGAAGCTCCAGCCCAAGAATCAGCCAAAATGCAGCCCACCTCCGGGAGAATCTCAAGAGCAGGGGGTAGAGCAAGCCAGACCTCAAACCACGAGAAGCTCCAGCCCAAAAGGCAGCCAAAATGCAGCCCACATCCGGGAGAATCTCAAGAGCAGGGGGTGGAGCAAGCCAGGCCTCAAACCACGAGAAGCTCCAGCCGAGGAATCAGACAAAATGCAGCCCACTTCCGGGAGAATTTCAAGAGCAGGGGGTGGAGCAAGCCAGGCCTCAAACCACGAGAAGCTCCAGCCCAAAATACAGCCAAAATGCAGCCCACATCCGGGAGAATCTCAAGAGCAGGGGATGGAGCAAGCCAGGCCTCAAACCACGAGAAGCTCCAGCCCAAAAGGCAGCCAAAATCCAGCCCACATCCGGGAGAATCTCAAGAGCAGGGGGTGGAGCAAGCCAGGCCTCAAACCACGGGAAGCTCCAGCCCAAGAATCAGCCAAAATGCAGCCCACATCCGGGATAATCTCAAGAGCAGGGGGTGGAGCAAGCCAGGCCTCAAACCACGAGAAGCTCCAGCCCAAAAGGCAGCCAAAATGCAGCCCACATCCGGGAGAATCTCAACAGCAGGGGGTGGAGCAAGGCAGGCCTCAAACCACGAGAAGCTCCAGCCCAAAAGGCAGCCAAAATGCAGCCCACATCCGGGAGAATCTCAAGAGCAGGGGGTGGAGCAAGCCAGGCCTCAAACCACGAGAATCTCCAGCCCAAAAGGCAGCCAAAATCCAGCCCACGTCCGGGAGAATCTCAAGAGCAGGGGGTGGAGCAAACCAGGCCTCAAACCACGAGAAGCTCCAGCCCAAAAGGCAGCCAAAATGCAGCCCACATCCAGGAGAATCTCAAGAGCAGGGGGTGGAGCAAGCCAGGCCTCAAACCTCGAGAAGCTCCAGCCCAAAAGGGAGCCGAAATCCAGCCCACATCCGGGAGAATCTCAAGAGCAGGGGGTGGAGCAAGCCAGGCCTCAAACCACGAGAAGCTCCAGCCCAAAAGGCAGCCAAAATCCAGCCCACATCCGGGAGAATCTCAAGAGCAGGGGGTAGAGCAAGCCAGGCCTCAAACCACGAGAAGCTCCAGCCCAAAATGCAGCCAAAATGCAGCCCACATCTGGGAGAATATCAAGAGCAGGGGGTGGAGCAAGCCAGGCCACAAACCACGAGAAGCTCCAGCCCAAAAGGCAGCCAAAATGCAGCCCACATCTGGGAGAATCTCAAGAGCAGGGGTTGGAGAAAGCCAGGCCACAAACCTATAAAAGCTCCAGCCCAAAATGAAGCCAAAATGCAGCCTACCTCCAGGAGAATCTCAAGAGCAGGGGGTGGAGCAAGCCAGGCCTCAAAGCACGAGAAGCTCCAGCCCAAAAGGCAGCCAAAATGCAGCCCAATTCCAGGAGAATTTCAAGAGCAGGGGGTGGAGCAAGCCAGGCCTCAAACCACGGGAAGCTCCAGCCCAAGAATCAGCCAAAATCCAGCCCACATCCAGGAGAATCTCAAGAGCAGGGGGTGGAGCAAGCCAGGCCTCAAACCCCGAGAAGCTCCTGCCCAAAAGGCAGCCAAAATGCAGCCCACATCCGGGAGAATCTCAAGAGCAGGGGGTGGAGCAAGCCAGGCCTCAAACCACGAGAAGCTCCAGCCCAAAAGGCAGCCAAAATGCAGCCCACCTCCGGGAGAATCTCAAGAGCAGGGGGTGGAGCAAGCCAGGCCTCAAACGATGAGAAGCTCCAGCCCAAAATGTAGCCAAAATGCAGCCCACATCCAGGAGAATCTCAAGAGCAGGGGGTGGAGCAAGCCAGGCCTCAAACCTCGAGAAGCTCCAGCCCAAAAGGGAGCCGAAATCCAGCCCACATCCGGGAGAATCTCAAGAGCAGGGGGTGGAGCAAGCCAGGCCTCAAACCACGAGAAGCTCCAGCCCAAAAGGCAGCCAAAATCCAGCCCACATCCAGGAAAATATCAAGAGCAGGGTTGGAGCAAGCCAGGCCTCAAACCACGAGAAGCTCCAGCCCAAAAGGCAGCCAAAATCCAGCCCACATCCGGGAGAATCTCAAGAGCAGGGGGTGGAGCAAGCCAGGCCTCAAACCACGAGAAGCTCCAGCCAAAAATGCAGCCAAAATGCAGCCCACATCTGGGAGAATATCAAGAGCAGGGGGTGGAGCAAGCCAGGCCACAAACCACGGGAAGCTCCAGCCCAAAATGCAGCCAAAATGCAGCCCACATCTGGGAGAATCTCAAGAGCAGGGGTTGGAGCAAGCCAGGCCACAAACCTCGAGAAGCTCCAGAACAAAATGAAGCCAAAATGCAGCCTACCTCCAGGAGAATCTCAAGAGCAGGGGGTGGAGCAAGCCAGGCCTCAAACCACGAGAAGCTCCAGTCTTAAAGGCAGCCAAAATGCAGCCCACATCCGGGAGAATTTCAAGAGCAGGGGGTGGAGCAAGCCAGGCCTCAAACCACGAGAAGCTCCAGCCCAAGAATCAGCCAAAATGCAGCCCACCTCCGGGAGAATCTCAAGAGCAGGGGGTGGAGCAAGCCAGGCCTCAAACCACGAGAAGCTCCAGCCCAATAATCAGCCAAAATGCAGGCCACATCCGGGAGAATCTCAAGAGCAGGGGGTGGAGCAAGCCAGGCCTCAAACCACGAGAAGCTCCAGCCCAGGAATCAGCCAAAATGCAGCCCACTTCCGGGAGAATTTCAAGAGCAGGGGGTGGAGCAAGCCAGGCCTCAAACCACGAGAAGCTCCAGCCCAAAATACAGCCAAAATGCAGCCCACATCCGGGAGAATCTCAAGAGCAGGGGATGGAGCAAGCCAGGCCTCAAACCACGAGAAGCTCCAGCCCAAAAGGCAGCCAAAATGCAGCCCACCTCCTGGAGAATCTCAAGAGCAGGGGGTGGAGCAAGCCAGGCCTCAAACCACGGGAAGCTCCAGCCCAAGAATCAGCCAAAATGCAGCCCACATCCGGGAGAATCTCAAGAGCAGGGGGTGGAGCAAACCAGGCCTCAAACCTCGAGAAGCTCCAGCCCAAAAGGCAGCCAAAATGCAGCCCACATCCAGGAGAATCTCAAGAGCAGGGGGTGGAGCAAGCCAGGCCTCAAACCTCGAGAAGTTCCAGCCCAAAAGGGAGCCGAAATCCAGCCCACATCCGGGAGAATCTCAAGAGCAGGGGGTGGAGCAAGCCAGGCCTCAAACCACGAGAAGCTCCAGCCCAAAATGCAGCCAAAATCCAGCCCACATCCAGGAAAATATCAAGAGCAGGGTTGGAGCAAGCCAGGCCTCAAACCACGAGAAGCTCCAGCCCAAAAGGCAGCCAAAATGCAGCCCACATCCGGGAGAATCTCAAGAGCAGGGGGTAGAGCAAGCCAGGCCTCAAACCACGAGAAGCTCCAGCCCAAAATGCAGCCAAAATGCAGCCCACATCTGGGAGAATATCAAGAGCAGGGGGTGGAGCAAGCCAGGCCACAAACCACGGGAAGCTCCAGCCCAAAAGGCAGCCAAAATGCAGCCCACATCCGGGAGAATCTCAAGAGCAGGGGGTGGAGCAAGCCAGGCCTCAAACCACGAGAAGCTCCAGCCCAAGAATCAGCCAAAATGCAGCCCACATCTGGGAGAATCTCAAGAGCAGGGGTTGGAGAAAGCCAGGCCACAAACCTCTAGAAGCTCCAGCCCAAAAGGCAGCCAAAATGCAGCCCACATCCGGGAGAATCTCAAGAGCAGGGGGTGGAGCAAGCCAGACCTCAAACCACGAGAAGCTCCAGCCCAAAATGCAGCCAAAATGCAGCCCACTTCCGGGAGAATTTCAAGAGCAGGGGGTGGAGCAAGCCAGGCCTCAAACCACGAGAAGCTCCAGCCCAAAATACAGCCAAAATGCAGCCCACATCCGGGAGAATCTCAAGAGCAGGGGATGGAGCAAGCCAGGCCTCAAACCACGAGAAGCTCCAGCCCAAAATGCAGCCAAAATCCAGCCCACATCCGGGAGAATCTCAAGAGCAGGGGGTGGAGCAAGCCAGGCCTCAAACCACGGGAAGCTCCAGCCCAAGAATCAGCCAAAATGCAGCCCACATCTGGGAGAATCTCAAGAGCAGGGGGTGGAGGGAGGCAGGCCTCAAACGATGAGAAGCTCCAGCCCAAAATGTAGCCAAAATGCAGCCCACATCCAGGAGAATCTCAAGAGCAGGGGGTAGAGCAAGCCAGACCTCAAACCACGAGAAGCTCCAGCCCAAAAGGCAGCCAAAATGCAGCCCACATCCAGGAGAATCTCAAGAGCAGGGGGTAGAGCAAGCCAGACCTCAAACCACGAGAAGCTCCATCCCAAAAGGCAGCCAAAATGCAGCCCACATCCGGGAGAATCTCAAGAGCAGGGGGTGGAGCAAGCCAGGCCTCAAACCACGAGAAGCTCCAGCCCAGGAATCAGCCAAAATGCAGCCCACTTCCGGGAGAATTTCAAGAGCAGGGGGTGGAGCAAGCCAGGCCTCAAACCACGAGAAGCTCCAGCCCAAAATACAGCCAAAATGCAGCCCACATCCGGGAGAATCTCAAGAGCAGGGGATGGAGCAAGCCAGGCCTCAAACCACGAGAAGCTCCAGCCCAAAAGGCAGCCAAAATCCAGCCCACATCCGGGAGAATCTCAAGAGCAGGGGGTGGAGCAAGCCAGGCCTCAAACCACGAGAAGCTCCAGCTCAAGAATCAGCCAAAATGCAGCCCACATCCGGGATAATCTCAAGAGCAGGGGGTGGAGCAAGCCAGGCCTCAAACCACGAGAAGCTCCAGCCCAAAAGGCAGCCAAAATGCAGCCCACCTCCGGGAGAATCTCAAGAGCAGGGGGTGGAGCAAGGCAGGCCTCAAACCACGAGAAGCTCCAGCCCAAAAGGCAGCCAAAATGCAGCCCACATCCGGGAGAATCTCAAGAGCAGGGGGTGGAGCAAGGCAGGCCTCAAACCACGAGAAGCTCCAGCCCAAAAGGCAGCCAAAATCCAGCCCACGTCCGGGAGAATCTCAAGAGCAGGGGGTGGAGCAAACCAGGCCTCAAACCTCGAGAAGCTCCAGCCCAAAAGGCAGCCAAAATGCAGCCCACATCCAGGAGAATCTCAACAGCAGGGGGTGGAGCAAGCCAGGCCTCAAACCTCGAGAAGCTCCAGCCCAAAAGGGAGCCGAAATCCAGCCCACATCCGGGAGAATCTCAAGAGCAGGGGGTGGAGCAAGCCAGGCCTCAAACCACGGGAAGCTCCAGCCCAAGAATCAGCCAAAATGCAGCCCACATCTGGGAGAATCTCAAGAGCAGGGGGTGGAGCAAGCCAGGCCTCAAACGATGAGAAGCTCCAGCCCAAAATGTAGCCAAAATGCAGCCCACATCCAGGAGAATCTCAAGAGCAGGGGGTGGAGCAAGCCAGGCCTCAAACCTCGAGAAGCTCCAGCCCAAAAGAGAGCCGAAATCCAGCCCACATCCGGGAGAATCTCAAGAGCAGGGGGTGGAGCAAGCCAGGCCTCAAACCACGAGAAGCTCCAGCCCAAAATGCAGCCAAAATCCAGCCCACATCCAGGAAAATATCAAGAGCAGGGTTGGAGCAAGCCAGGCCTCAAACCACGAGAAGCTCCAGCCCAAAAGGCAGCCAAAATCCAGCCCACATCCGGGAGAATCTCAAGAGCAGGGGGTGGAGCAAGCCAGGCCTCAAACCACGAGAAGCTCCAGCCCAAAATGCAGCCAAAATGCAGCCCACATCTGGGAGAATATCAAGAGCAGGGGGTGGAGCAAGCCAGGCCACAAACCACGGGAAGCTCCAGCCCAAAAGGCAGCCAAAATGCAGCCCACATCCGGGAGAATCTCAAGAGCAGGGGGTGGAGCAAGCCAGGCCTCAAACCACGAGAAGCTCCAGCCCAAAAGGCAGCCAAAATGCAGCCCACATCTGGGAGAATCTCAAGAGCAGGGGTTGGAGAAAGCCAGGCCACAAACCTCTAGAAGCTCCAGCCCAAAATGAAGCCAAAATGCAGCCTACCTCCAGGAGAATCTCAAGAGCAGGGGGTGGAGCAAGCCAGGCCTCAAACCACGAGAAGCTCCAGCCCAAAATGCAGCCAAAATGCAGCCCACTTCCGGGAGAATTTCAAGAGCAGGGGGTGGAGCAAGCCAGGCCTCAAACCACGGGAAGCTCCAGCCCAAGAATCAGCCAAAATGCAGCCCACATCGGGGAGAATCTCAAGAGCAGGGGGTGGAGCAAGCCAGACCTCAAACCACGAGAAGCTCCAGCCCAAAAGGCAGCCAAAATGCAGCCCACATCCGGGAGAATCTCAAGAGCAGGGGGTGGAGCAAGCCAGGCCTCAAACCACGAGAAGCTCCAGCCCAAAATGCAGCCAAAATGCAGCCCACATCTGGGAGAATCTCAAGAGCAGGGGGTGGAGCAAGCCAGGCCACAAACCTCGAGAAGCTCCAGCCCAAAATGAAGCCAAAATGCAGCCTTCCTCCAGGAGAATCTCAAGAGCAGGGGGTGGAGCAAGCCAGGCCTCAAACCACGAGAAGCTCCAGCCCAAAATGCAGCCAAAATGCAGCCCACTTCCGGGAGAATTTCAAGAGCAGGGGGTGGAGCAAGCCAGGCCTCAAACCACGAGAAGCTCCAGCCCAAAAGGCAGCCAAAATGCAGCCCACATCTGGGAGAATCTCAAGAGCAGGGGTTGGAGCAAGCCAGGCCACAAACCTCGAGAAGCTCCAGCCCAAAATGAAGCCAAAACGCAGCCTACCTCCAGGAGAATCTCAAGAGCAGGGGGTGGAGCAAGCCAGGCCTCAAAGCACGAGAAGCTCCAGCCCAAAAGGCAGCCAAAATGCAGCCCACTTCCGGGAGAATTTCAAGAGGAGGGGGTGGAGCAAGCCAGGCCTCAAACCACGGGAAGCTCCAGCCCAAGAATCAGCCAAAATGCAGCCCACATCTGGGAGAATCTCAAGAGCAGGGGGTGGAGCAAGCCAGACCTCAAACCACGAGAAGCTCCAGCCCAAAAGGCAGCCAAAATGCAGCCCACATCCGGGAGAATCTCAAGAGCAGGGGGTGGAGCAAGCCAGGCCTCAAACCACGAGAAGCTCCAGCCCAATATGCAGCCAAAATGCAGCCCACATCTGGGAGAATCTCAAGAGCAGGGGGTGGAGCAAGCCAGGCCACAAACCTCGAGAAGCTCCAGCCCAAAATGAAGCCAAAATGCAGCCTACCTCCAGGAGAATCTCAAGAGCAGGGGGTGGAGCAAGCCAGGCCTCAAACCACGAGAAGCTCCAGCCCAAAAGGCAGCCAAAATGCAGCCCACTTCCGGGAGAATTTCAAGAGCAGGGGGTGGAGCAAGCCAGGCCTCAAACCACGAGAAGCTCCAGCCCAAAAGGCAGCCAAAATGCAGCCCACATCCGGGAGAATCTCAAGAGCAGGGGGTGGAGCAAGCCAGGCCTCAAACCACGAGAAGCTCCAGCCCAAGAATCAGCCAAAATGCAGCCCACCTCCGGGAGAATCTCAAGAGCAGGGGGTGGAGCAAGCCAGGCCACAAACCTCGAGAAGCTCCAGCCCAAAATGAAGCCAAAATGCAGCCCACATCTGGGAGAATATCGAGAGCAGGGGGTGGAGCAAGCCAGGCCTCAAACCACGAGAATCTCCAGCCCAAAAGGCAGCCAAAATGCAGCCCACATCCGGGAGAATCTCAAGAGCAGGGGGTGGAGCAAACCAGGCCTCAAACCACGAGAAGCTCCATCCCAAAAGGCAGCCAAAATGCAGCCCACATTTGGGAGAATCTCAAGAGCAGGGGGTGGAGCAAGCCAGGCCACAAACCTCGAGAAGCTCCAGCCCAAAATGAAGCCAAAATCCAGCCCACATCCGGGAGAATCTCAAGAGCAGGGGTTGGAGCAAGCCAGGCCTCAAACCACGAGAAGCTCCAGCCCAAAATGCAGCCAAAATGCAGCCCACATCCGGGAGAATCTCAAGAGCAGGGTGTGGAGAAAGCCAGGCCCCAAACCTCGAGAAGCTGCATCCCAAAATGAAGCCAAAATGCAGCCCACATCCGGGAGAATCTCAAGAGCAGGGGGTGGAGCAAGCCAGGCCACAAACCTCGAGAAGCTCCAGCCCAAAATGAAGCCAAAATGCAGCCCACATCTGGGAGAATCTCAAGAGCAGGGGGTGGAGCAAGCCAGGCCTCAAACCACGAGAAGCTCCAGCCCAAAAGGCAGCCAAAATGCAGCCCACTTCCGGGTGAATCTCAAGAGCAGGTGGTGGAGCAAGCCAGGCCTCAAACCACAAGAAGCTCCAGCCCAAAAGGCAGCCAAAATGCAGCCCACATCCGGGAGAATCTCAAGAGCAGGGGGTGGAGCAAGCCAGGCCACAAACCACGAGAAGCTCCAGCACAAAAGGCAGCCAAAATGCAGCCCACCTCCGGGAGAATCTCAAGAGCAGGGGGTGGAGCAAGCCAGGCCTCAAACCACGAGAAGCTCCAGCACAAAAGGCAGCCAAAATGCAGCCCACATCCGGGAGAATCTCAAGAGCAGGGGGTGGAGCAAGCCAGGCCACAAACCACGAGAAGCTCCAGCACAAAAGGCAGCCAAAATGCAGCCCACCTCCGGGAGAATCTCAAGAGCAGGGGGTGGAGCAAGCCAGGCCTCAAACCACAAGAAGCTCCAGCCCAAAAGGCAGCCAAAATGCAGCCCACATCCGGGAGAATCTCAAGAGCAGGGGGTGGAGCAAGCCAGGCCACAAACCACGAGAAGCTCCAGCCCAAAATGCAGCCAAAATGCAGCCCACATCCGGGAGAATCTCAAGAGCAGGGGGTGGAGCAAGCCAGGCCTCAAACCACTAGAAGCTCCAGCCCAAAAGGCAGCCAAAATGCAGCCCACATCCGGGAGAATCTCAAGAGCAGGGGGTGGAGCAAGCCAGGCCTCAAACCACGAGAAGCTCCAGCCCAAAATGCAGCCAAAATGCAGCCCAACTCCAGGAGAATCTCAAGAGCAGGGGGTGGAGCAAGGCAGGCCTCAAACCATGAGAAGCTCCAGCCCAAAATGTAGCCAAAATGCAGCCCACATCCAGGAGAATCTCAAGAGCAGGGGGTGGAGCAAGCCAGGCCTCAAACCACGAGAAGCTCCAGCCCAAAAGGCAGCCAAAATGCAGCCCACTTAGGGGAGAATCTCAAGAGCAGGGGGTGGAGCAAGCCAGGCCTCAAAGCACGAGAAGCTCCATCCCAAAAGGCAGCCAAAATGCAGCCCACATCCGGGAGAATCTCAAGAGCAGGGGGTGGAGCAAGCCAGGCCTCAAACCACGGGAAGCTCCAGCCCAAGAATCAGCCAAAATGCAGCCCACATCTGGGAGAATCTCAAGAGCAGGGGGTGGAGCAAGCCAGGCCTCAAACCACGGGAAGCTCCAGCCCAAAAGGCAGCCAAAATCCAGCCCACCTCCGGGAGAATCTCAAGAGCAGGGGGTGGAGCAAGGCAGGCCTCAAACCACGAGAAGCTCCAGCCCAAAAGGCAGCCAAAATGCAGCCCACATCCGGGAGAATCTCAAGAGCAGGGGTTGGAGCAAGCCAGGCCTCAAACCACGAGAAGCTCCAGCCCAAAAGGCAGCCAAAATGCTGCCCACCTCCGGGAGAATCTCAAGAGCAGGGGGAGGAGCAAGCCAGGCCTCAAACCACGGGAAGCTCCAGCCCAAGAATCAGCCAAAATGCAGCCTACCTCCAGGAGAATCTCAAGAGCAGGGGCAGGAGCAAGCCAGGCCTCAAACCACGAGAAGCTCCAGCCCAAAAGGCAGCCAAAATCCAGCCCACATCCGGGAGAATATCAAGAGCAGGGGGTGGAGCAAGGCAGGCCTCAAACCACGAGAAGCTCCAGCCCAAAAGGCAGCCAAAATGCAGCCCACATCCGGGAGAATCTCAAGAGCAGGGGGTGGAGCAAGCCAGGCCTCAAACCACGAGAAGCTCCAGCCCAAAATGCAGCCAAAATGCAGCCCACCTCCAGGAGAATCTCAAGAGCAGGGGGTGGAGCAAGCCAGGCCTCAAACCATGAGAAGCTCCAGCCCAAAATGTAGCCAAAATGCAGCCCACATCCAGGAGAATATCAAGAGCAGGGGGTGGAGCAAGCCAGGCCTCAAACCTCGAGAAGCTCCAGCCCAAAAGGCAGCCAAAATCCAGCCAACATCCGGGAGAATCTCAAGAGCAGGGGGTGGAGCAAGCCAGGCCTCAAACCACGAGAATCTCCAGCCCAAAAGGCAACCAAAATCCAGCCCACATCCAGGAAAATATCAAGAGCAGGATTGGAGCAAGCCAGGCCTCAAACCACGAGAAGCTCCAGCCCAAAAGGCAGCCAAAATCCAGCCCACATCCAGGAAAATATCAAGAGCAGGGTTGGAGCAAGCCAGGCCTCAAACCACGAGAAGCTCCAGCCCAAAAGGCAGCCAAAATCCAGCCCACATCCGGGAGAATCTCAAGAGCAGGGGGTGGAGCAAGGCAGGCCACAAACCTCGACAAGCTCCAGCCCAAAAGGCAGCCAAAATGCAGCCCTACATCCGGGAGAATCTCAAGAGGAGGGGGTGGAGCAAGCCAGGCCTCAAACCACGAGAAGCTCCAGCCCAAAATGCAGCCAAAATGCAGCCCACCTCCGGGAGAATCTCAAGAGCAGCGGGTGGAGCAAGCCAGGCCTCAAACCACGAGAAGCTCCAGCCCAAAAGGCAGCCAAAATGCAGACCACTTAGGGGAGAATCTCAAGAGCAGGGGGTGGAGCAAGCCAGGCCTCAAAGCACGAGAAGCTCCATCCCAAAAGGCAGCCAAAATGCAGCCCACATCCGGGAGAATCTCAAGAGCAGGGGGTGGAGCAAGCCAGGCCTCAAACCACGGGAAGCTCCAGCCCAAGAATCAGCCAAAATGCAGCCCAAATCTGGGAGAATCTCAAGAGCAGGGGGTGGAGCAAGCCAGGCCTCAAACCACGAGAAGCTCCAGCCCAAAAGGCAGCCAAAATGCAGCCCACCTCCGGGAGAATCTCAAGAGCAGGGGGTGGAGCAAGCCAGGCCCCAAAGCACGAGAACCTCCAGCCCAAAATGCAGCCAAAATGCAGCCCACTTCCGGGTGAATCTCAAGAGCAGGGGGTGGAGCAAGCCAGGCCTCAAACCACGAGAAGCTCCAGCACAAAAGGCAGCCAAAATCCAGCCCACATCCGGGAGAATCTCAAGAGCAGGGGGTGGAGCAAGCCAGGCCTCAAACCACAAGAAGCTCCAGCCCAAAAGGCAGCCAAAATGCAGCCCACATCCGGGAGAATCTCAAGAGCAGGGGGTGGAGCAAGCCAGGCCACAAACCACGAGAAGCTCCAGCACAAAAGGCAGCCAAAATGCAGCCCACCTCCGGGAGAATCTCAAGAGCAGGGGGTGGAGCAAGCCAGGCCTCAAACCACGAGAAGCTCCAGCACAAAAGGCAGCCAAAATGCAGCCCACATCCGGGAGAATCTCAAGAGCAGGGGGTGGAGCAAGCCAGGCCACAAACCACGAGAAGCTCCAGCACAAAAGGCAGCCAAAATGCAGCCCACCTCCGGGAGAATCTCAAGAGCAGGGGGTGGAGCAAGCCAGGCCTCAAACCACAAGAAGCTCCAGCCCAAAAGGCAGCCAAAATGCAGCCCACATCCGGGAGAATCTCAAGAGCAGGGGGTGGAGCAAGCCAGGCCACAAACCACGAGAAGCTCCAGCCCAAAATGCAGCCAAAATGCAGCCCACATCCGGGAGAATCTCAAGAGCAGGGGGTGGAGCAAGCCAGGCCTCAAACCACGAGAAGCTCCAGCCCAAAAGGCAGCCAAAATGCAGCCCACATCCGGGAGAATCTCAAGAGCAGGGGGTGGAGCAAGCCAGGCCTCAAACCATGAGAAGCTCCAGCCCAAAATGCAGCCAAAATGCAGCCCAACTCCAGGAGAATCTCAAGAGCAGGGGGTGGAGCAAGGCAGGCCTCAAACCATGAGAAGCTCCAGCCCAAAATGTAGCCAAAATGCAGCCCACATCCAGGAGAATCTCAAGAGCAGGGGGTGGAGCAAGCCAGGCCTCAAACCACGAGAAGCTCCAGCCCAAAAGGCAGCCAAAATGCAGCCCACTTAGGGGAGAATCTCAAGAGCAGGGGGTGGAGCAAGCCAGGCCTCAAAGCACGAGAAGCTCCATCCCAAAAGGCAGCCAAAATGCAGCCCACATCCGGGAGAATCTCAAGAGCAGGGGGTGGAGCAAGTCAGGCCTCAAACCACGGGAAGCTCCAGCCCAAGAATCAGCCAAAATGCAGCCCACATCTGGGAGAATCTCAAGAGCAGGGGGTGGAGCAAGCCAGGCCTCAAACCACGGGAAGCTCCAGCCCAAAAGGCAGCCAAAATCCAGCCCACCTCCGGGAGAATCTCAAGAGCAGGGGGTGGAGCAAGGCAGGCCTCAAACCACGAGAAGCTCCAGCCCAAAAGGCAGCCAAAATGCAGCCCACATCCGGGAGAATCTCAAGAGCAGGGGTTGGAGCAAGCCAGGCCTCAAACCACGAGAAGCTCCAGCCCAAAAGGCAGCCAAAATGCTGCCCACCTCCGGGAGAATCTCAAGAGCAGGGGGAGGAGCAAGCCAGGCCTCAAACCACGGGAAGCTCCAGCCCAAGAATCAGCCAAAATGCAGCCTACCTCCAGGAGAATCTCAAGAGCAGGGGCAGGAGCAAGCCAGGCCTCAAACCACGAGAAGCTCCAGCCCAAAAGGCAGCCAAAATCCAGCCCACATCCGGGAGAATATCAAGAGCAGGGGGTGGAGCAAGGCAGGCCTCAAACCACGAGAAGCTCCAGCCCAAAAGGCAGCCAAAATGCAGCCCACATCCGGGAGAATCTCAAGAGCAGGGGGTGGAGCAAGCCAGGCCTCAAACCACGAGAAGCTCCAGCCCAAAATGCAGCCAAAATGCAGCCCACCTCCAGGAGAATCTCAAGAGCAGGGGGTGGAGCAAGCCAGGCCTCAAACCATGAGAAGCTCCAGCCCAAAATGTAGCCAAAATGCAGCCCACATCCAGGAGAATATCAAGAGCAGGGGGTGGAGCAAGCCAGGCCTCAAACCTCGAGAAGCTCCAGCCCAAAAGGCAGCCAAAATCCAGCCAACATCCGGGAGAATCTCAAGAGCAGGGGGTGGAGCAAGCCAGGCCTCAAACCACGAGAAGCTCCAGCCCAAAAGGCAACCAAAATCCAGCCCACATCCAGGAAAATATCAAGAGCAGGATTGGAGCAAGCCAGGCCTCAAACCACGAGAAGCTCCAGCCCAAAAGGCAGCCAAAATCCAGCCCACATCCAGGAAAATATCAAGAGCAGGGTTGGAGCAAGCCAGGCCTCAAACCACGAGAAGCTCCAGCCCAAAAGGCAGCCAAAATCCAGCCCACATCCGGGAGAATCTCAAGAGCAGGGGGTGGAGCAAGGCAGGCCACAAACCTCGACAAGCTCCAGCCCAAAAGGCAGCCAAAATGCAGCCCTACATCCGGGAGAATCTCAAGAGGAGGGGGTGGAGCAAGCCAGGCCTCAAACCACGAGAAGCTCCAGCCCAAAATGCAGCCAAAATGCAGCCCACCTCCGGGAGAATCTCAAGAGCAGGGGGTGGAGCAAGCCAGGCCTCAAACCACGAGAAGCTCCAGCCCAAAAGGCAGCCAAAATGCAGACCACTTAGGGGAGAATCTCAAGAGCAGGGGGTGGAGCAAGCCAGGCCTCAAACCTCGAGAAGCTCCAGCCCAAAAGGCAGCCAAAATGCAGCCCACATCCGGGAGAATCTCAAGAGCAGGGGGTGGAGCAAGCCAGGCCTCAAACCACGGGAAGCTCCAGCCCAAGAATCAGCCAAAATGCAGCCCAAATCTGGGAGAATCTCAAGAGCAGGGGGTGGAGCAAGCCAGGCCTCAAACCACGAGAAGCTCCAGCCCAAAAGGCAGCCAAAATGCAGCCCACCTCCGGGAGAATCTCAAGAGCAGGGGGTGGAGCAAGCCAGGCCCCAAAGCACGAGAACCTCCAGCCCAAAATGCAGCCAAAATGCAGCCCACTTCCGGGTGAATCTCAAGAGCAGGGGGTGGAGCAAGCCAGGCCTCAAACCACGAGAAGCTCCAGCACAAAAGGCAGCCAAAATCCAGCCCACATCCGGGAGAATCTCAAGAGCAGGGGGTGGAGCAAGCCAGGCCTCAAACCACGAGAAGCTCCAGCACAAAAGGCAGCCAAAATGCAGCCCACATCCGGGAGAATATCAAGAGCACGGGGTGGAGAAAGCCAGGCCTCAAACCACGAGAATCTCCAGCACAAAAGGCAGCCAAAATGCAGCCCACATCCGGGAGAATATCAAGAGCAGGGGGTGGAGCAAGCCAGGCCTCAAACCACGAGAAGCTCCATCCCAAAAGGCAGCCAAAATGCAGCCCACATCCGGGAGAATCTCAAGAGCAGGGGGTGGAGCAAGCCAGGCCTCAAACCACGAGAAGCTCCAGCCCAAGAATCAGCCAAAATGCAGCCCACATCTGGGAGAATCTCAAGAGCAGGGGGTGGAGCAAGCCAGACCTCAAACCACGAGAAGCTCCAGCCCAAAAGGCAGCCAAAATGCAGCCCACATCCGGGAGAATCTCAAGAGCAGGGGGTGGAGCAAGCCAGGCCTCAAACCACGAGAAGCTCCAGCCCAATATGCAGCCAAAATGCAGCCCACATCTGGGAGAATCTCAAGAGCAGGGGGTGGAGCAAGCCAGGCCACAAACCTCGAGAAGCTCCAGCCCAAAATGAAGCCAAAATGCAGCCTACCTCCAGGAGAATCTCAAGAGCAGGGGGTGGAGCAAGCCAGGCCTCAAACCACGAGAAGCTCCAGCCCAAAAGGCAGCCAAAATGCAGCCCACCTCCGGGAGAATTTCAAGAGCAGGGGGTGGAGCAAGCCAGGCCTCAAACCACGAGAAGCTCCAGCCCAAAAGGCAGCCAAAATGCAGCCCACATCCGGGAGAATCTCAAGAGCAGGGGGTGGAGCAAGCCAGGCCTCAAACCACGAGAAGCTCCAGCCCAAGAATCAGCCAAAATGCAGCCCACCTCCGGGAGAATCTCAAGAGCAGGGGGTGGAGCAAGCCAGGCCACAAACCTCGAGAAGCTCCAGCCCAAAATGAAGCCAAAATGCAGCCCACATCTGGGAGAATATCGAGAGCAGGGGGTGGAGCAAGCCAGGCCTCAAACCACGAGAATCTCCAGCCCAAAAGGCAGCCAAAATCCAGCCCACGTCCGGGAGAATCTCAAGAGCAGGGGGTGGAGCAAACCAGGCCTCAAACCACGAGAAGCTCCATCCCAAAAGGCAGCCAAAATGCAGCCCACATTTGGGAGAATCTCAAGAGCAGGGGGTGGAGCAAGCCAGGCCACAAACCTCGAGAAGCTCCAGCCCAAAATGAAGCCAAAATGCAGCCCACATCCGGGAGAATCTCAAGAGCAGGGGTTGGAGCAAGCCAGGCCTCAAACCACGAGAAGCTCCAGCCCAAAAGGCAGCCAAAATGCAGCCCACATCCGGGAGAATCTCAAGAGCAGGGTGTGGAGAAAGCCAGGCCCCAAACCTCGAGAAGCTGCATCCCAAAATGAAGCCAAAATGCAGCCCACATCCGGGAGAATCTCAAGAGCAGGGGGTGGAGCAAGCCAGGCCACAAACCTCGAGAAGCTCCAGCCCAAAATGAAGCCAAAATGCAGCCCACATCTGGGAGAATCTCAAGAGCAGGGGGTGGAGCAAGCCAGGCCTCAAACCACGAGAAGCTCCAGCCCAAAATGCAGCCAAAATGCAGCCCACTTCCGGGTGAATCTCAAGAGCAGGTGGTGGAGCAAGCCAGGCCTCAAACCACAAGAAGCTCCAGCCCAAAAGGCAGCCAAAATGCAGCCCACATCCGGGAGAATCTCAAGAGCAGGGGGTGGAGCAAGCCAGGCCACAAACCACGAGAAGCTCCAGCACAAAAGGCAGCCAAAATGCAGCCCACCTCCGGGAGAATCTCAAGAGCAGGGGGTGGAGCAAGCCAGGCCTCAAACCACGAGAAGCTCCAGCACAAAAGGCAGCCAAAATGCAGCCCACATCCGGGAGAATCTCAAGAGCAGGGGGTGGAGCAAGCCAGGCCACAAACCACGAGAAGCTCCAGCCCAAAATGCAGCCAAAATGAAGCCCACATCCGGGAGAATCTCAAGAGCAGGGGGTGGAGCAAGCCAGGCCACAAACCACGAGAAGCTCCAGCACAAAAGGCAGCCAAAATGCAGCCCACCTCCGGGAGAATCTCAAGAGCAGGGGGTGGAGCAAGCCAGGCCTCAAACCACAAGAAGCTCCAGCCCAAAAGGCAGCCAAAATGCAGCCCACATCCGGGAGAATCTCAAGAGCAGGGGGTGGAGCAAGCCAGGCCACAAACCACGAGAAGCTCCAGCCCAAAATGCAGCCAAAATGAAGCCCACATCCGGGAGAATATCAAGAGCAGGGGGTGGAGCAAGGCAGGCCTCAAACCACGAGAAGCTCCAGCCCAAAATGCAGCCAAAATGCAGCCCACATCCGGGAGAATCTCAAGAGCAGGGGGTGGAGCAAGCCAGGCCTCAAACCACTAGAAGCTCCAGCCCAAACTGCAGCCAAAATGCAGCCCACATCCGGGAGAATCTCAAGAGCAGGGGGTGGAGCAAGCCAGGCCTCAAACCACGAGAAGCTCCAGCCCAAAATGCAGCCAAAATGCAGCCCAAATCCAGGAGAATCTCAAGAGCAGGGGGTGGAGCAAGGCAGGCCTCAAACCATGAGAAGCTCCAGCCCAAAATGTAGCCAAAATGCAGCCCACATCCAGGAGAATATCAAGAGCAGGGGGTGGAGCAAGCCAGGCCTCAAACCTCGAGAAGCTCCAGCCCAAAAGGGAGCCAAAATCCAGCCCACATCCGGGAGAATCTCAAGAGCAGGGGGTGGAGCAAGCCAGGCCACAAACCTCGAGAAGCTCCAGCCCAAAAGGCAGCCAAAATGCAGCCCACCTCCGGGAGAATCTCAAGAGGAGGGGGTGGAGCAAGCCAGGCCTCAAACCACGAGAAGCTCCAGCCCAAAAGGCAGACAAAATGCAGCCCACCTCCGGGAGAATCTCAAGAGCAGGGGGTGGAGCAAGCCAGGCCTCAAACCACGAGAAGCTCCAGCCCAAAAGGCAGCCAAAATGCAGCCCACTTAGGGGAGAATCTCAAGAGCAGGGGGTAGAGCAAGCCAGGCCTCAAAGCACGAGAAGCTCCATCCCAAAAGGCAGCCAAAATGCAGCCCACATCCGGGAGAATCTCAAGAGCAGGGGGTGGAGCAAGCCAGGCCTCAAACCACGGGAAGCTCCAGCCCAAGAATCAGCCAAAATGCAGCCCACATCTGGGAGAATCTCAAGAGCAGGGGGTGGAGCAAGCCAGGCCTCAAACCACGGGAAGCTCCAGCCCAAAAGGCAGACAAAATCCAGCCCACCTCCGGGAGAATCTCAAGAGCAGGGGGTGGAGCAAGACAGGCCTCAAACCACGAGAAGCTCCAGCCCAAAAGGCAGCCAAAATGCAGCCCACATCCGGGAGAATCTCAAGAGCAGGGGTTGGAGCAAGCCAGGCCTCAAACCACGAGAAGCTCCAGCCCAAAAGGCAGCCAAAATGCTGCCCACCTCCGGGAGAATCTCAAGAGCAGGGGGAGGAGCAAGCCAGGCCTCAAACCACGGGAAGCTCCAGCCCAAGAATCAGCCAAAATGCAGCCTACCTCCAGGAGAATCTCAAGAGCAGGGGCAGGAGCAAGCCAGGCCTCAAACCACGAGAAGCTCCAGCCCAAAAGGCAGCCAAAATGCAGCCCACATCCGGGAGAATATCAAGAGCAGGGGGTGGAGCAAGGCAGGCCTCAAACCACGAGAAGCTCCAGCCCAAAAGGCAGCCAAAATGCAGCCCACATCCGGGAGAATCTCAAGAGCAGGGGGTGGAGCAAGCCAGGCCTCAAACCACGAGAAGCTCCAGCCCAAAATGCAGCCAAAATGCAGCCCACCTCCAGGAGAATCTCAAGAGCAGGGGGTGGAGCAAGCCAGGCCTCAAACCATGAGAAGCTCCAGCCCAAAATGTAGCCAAAATGCAGCCCACATCCAGGAGAATATCAAGAGCAGGGGGTGGAGCAAGCCAGGCCTCAAACCTCGAGAAGCTCCAGCCCAAAAGGCAGCCAAAATCCAGCCAACATCCGGGAGAATCTCAAGAGCAGGGGGTGGAGCAAGCCAGGCCTCAAACCACGAGAAGCTCCAGCCCAAAAGGCAACCAAAATCCAGCCCACATCCAGGAAAATATCAAGAGCAGGATTGGAGCAAGCCAGGCCTCAAACCACGAGAAGCTCCAGCCCAAAAGGCAGCCAAAATCCAGCCCACATCCAGGAAAATATCAAGAGCAGGGTTGGAGCAAGCCAGGCCTCAAACCACGAGAAGCTCCAGCCCAAAAGGCAGCCAAAATCCAGCCCACATCCGGGAGAATCTCAAGAGCAGGGGGTGGAGCAAGGCAGGCCACAAACCTCGACAAGCTCCAGCCCAAAAGGCAGCCAAAATGCAGCCCTACATCCGGGAGAATCTCAAGAGGAGGGGGTGGAGCAAGCCAGGCCTCAAACCACGAGAAGCTCCAGCCCAAAATGCAGCCAAAATGCAGCCCACCTCCGGGAGAATCTCAAGAGCAGGGGGTGGAGCAAGCCAGGCCTCAAACCACGAGAAGCTCCAGCCCAAAAGGCAGCCAAAATGCAGACCACTTAGGGGAGAATCTCAAGAGCAGGGGGTGGAGCAAGCCAGGCCTCAAAGCACGAGAAGCTCCATCCCAAAAGGCAGCCAAAATGCAGCCCACATCCGGGAGAATCTCAAGAGCAGGGGGTGGAGCAAGCCAGGCCTCAAACCACGGGAAGCTCCAGCCCAAGAATCAGCCAAAATGCAGCCCAAATCTGGGAGAATCTCAAGAGCAGGGGGTGGAGCAAGCCAGGCCTCAAACCACGAGAAGCTCCAGCCCAAAAGGCAGCCAAAATGCAGCCCACCTCCGGGAGAATCTCAAGAGCAGGGGGTGGAGCAAGCCAGGCCTCAAACCACGAGAACCTCCAGCCCAAAATGCAGCCAAAATGCAGCCCACTTCCGGGTGAATCTCAAGAGCAGGGGGTGGAGCAAGCCAGGCCTCAAACCACGAGAAGCTCCAGCACAAAAGGCAGCCAAAATGCAGCCCACATCCGGGAGAATCTCAAGAGCAGGGGGTGGAGCAAGCCAGGCCTCAAACCACGAGAAGCTCCAGCACAAAAGGCAGCCAAAATGCAGCCCACATCCGGGAGAATATCAAGAGCACGGGGTGGAGAAAGCCAGGCCTCAAACCACGAGAATCTCCAGCACAAAAGGCAGCCAAAATGCAGCCCACATCCGGGAGAATCTCAAGAGCAGGGGGTGGAGCAAGCCAGGCCTCAAACCACGAGAAGCTCCATCCCAAAAGGCAGCCAAAATGCAGCCCACATCCGGGAGAATCTCAAGAGCAGGGGGTGGAGCAAGCCAGGCCTCAAACCACGGGAAGCTCCAGCCCAAGAATCAGCCAAAATGCAGCCCACATCTGGGAGAATCTCAAGAGCAGGGGGTGGAGGAAGCCAGGCCTCAAACCACGGGAAGCTCCAGCCCAAAAGGCAGCCAAAATGCAGCCCACCTCCGGGAGAATCTCAAGAGCAGGGGGTGGAGCAAGGCAGGCCTCAAACCACGAGAAGCTCCAGCCCAAAAGGCAGCCAAAATGCAGCCCACATCCGGGAGAATCTCAAGAGCAGGGGGTGGAGCAAGCCAGGCCTCAAACCACGAGAAGCTCCAGCCCAAAAGGCAGCCAAAATGCAGCCCACCTCCGGGAGAATCTCAAGAGCAGGGGGAGGAGCAAGCCAGGCCTCAAACCACGGGAAGCTCCAGCCCAAGAATCAGCCAAAATGCAGCCTACCTCCAGGAGAATCTCAAGAGCAGGGGGTGGAGCAAGCCAGGCCTCAAACCTCGAGAAGCTCCAGCCCAAAAGGCAGCCAAAATCCAGCCAACATCCGGGAGAATCTCAAGAGCAGGGGGTGGAGCAAGCCAGGCCTCAAACCACGAGAAGCTCCAGCCCAAAAGGCAACCAAAATCCAGCCCACATCCAGGAAAATATCAAGAGCAGGATTGGAGCAAGCCAGGCCTCAAACCACGAGAAGCTCCAGCCCAAAAGGCAGCCAAAATCCAGCCCACATCCAGGAAAATATCAAGAGCAGGGTTGGAGCAAGCCAGGCCTCAAACCACGAGAAGCTCCAGCCCAAAAGGCAGCCAAAATCCAGCCCACATCCGGGAGAATCTCAAGAGCAGGGGGTGGAGCAAGGCAGGCCACAAACCTCGACAAGCTCCAGCCCAAAAGGCAGCCAAAATGCAGCCCTACATCCGGGAGAATCTCAAGAGGAGGGGGTGGAGCAAGCCAGGCCTCAAACCACGAGAAGCTCCAGCCCAAAATGCAGCCAAAATGCAGCCCACCTCCGGGAGAATCTCAAGAGCAGGGGGTGGAGCAAGCCAGGCCTCAAACCACGAGAAGCTCCAGCCCAAAAGGCAGCCAAAATGCAGACCACTTAGGGGAGAATCTCAAGAGCAGGGGGTGGAGCAAGCCAGGCCTCAAAGCACGAGAAGCTCCATCCCAAAAGGCAGCCAAAATGCAGCCCACATCCGGGAGAATCTCAAGAGCAGGGGGTGGAGCAAGCCAGGCCTCAAACCACGGGAAGCTCCAGCCCAAGAATCAGCCAAAATGCAGCCCAAATCTGGGAGAATCTCAAGAGCAGGGGGTGGAGCAAGCCAGGCCTCAAACCACGAGAAGCTCCAGCCCAAAAGGCAGCCAAAATGCAGCCCACCTCCGGGAGAATCTCAAGAGCAGGGGGTGGAGCAAGCCAGGCCTCAAACCACGAGAACCTCCAGCCCAAAATGCAGCCAAAATGCAGCCCACTTCCGGGTGAATCTCAAGAGCAGGGGGTGGAGCAAGCCAGGCCTCAAACCACGAGAAGCTCCAGCACAAAAGGCAGCCAAAATGCAGCCCACATCCGGGAGAATCTCAAGAGCAGGGGGTGGAGCAAGCCAGGCCTCAAACCACGAGAAGCTCCAGCACAAAAGGCAGCCAAAATGCAGCCCACATCCGGGAGAATATCAAGAGCACGGGGTGGAGAAAGCCAGGCCTCAAACCACGAGAATCTCCAGCACAAAAGGCAGCCAAAATGCAGCCCACATCCGGGAGAATATCAAGAGCAGGGGGTGGAGCAAGCCAGGCCTCAAACCACGAGAAGCTCCATCCCAAAAGGCAGCCAAAATGCAGCCCACATCCGGGAGAATCTCAAGAGCAGGGGGTGGAGCAAGCCAGGCCTCAAACCACGGGAAGCTCCAGCCCAAGAATC
The DNA here is from genome assembly GCA_027574665.1 of Rhynochetos jubatus. Taxonomy (NCBI): domain Eukaryota; kingdom Metazoa; phylum Chordata; class Aves; order Eurypygiformes; family Rhynochetidae; genus Rhynochetos; species Rhynochetos jubatus. The sequence continues at coordinate 541,215 of JAQBHY010000093.1, forward strand.
AGCCAAAATGCAGCCCACATCTGGGAGAATCTCAAGAGCAGGGGGTGGAGGAAGCCAGGCCTCAAACCACGGGAAGCTCCAGCCCAAAAGGCAGCCAAAATGCAGCCCACCTCCGGGAGAATCTCAAGAGCAGGGGGTGGAGCAAGGCAGGCCTCAAACCACGAGAAGCTCCAGCCCAAAAGGCAGCCAAAATGCAGCCCACATCCGGGAGAATCTCAAGAGCAGGGGGTGGAGCAAGCCAGGCCTCAAACCACGAGAAGCTCCAGCCCAAAAGGCAGCCAAAATGCAGCCCACCTCCGGGAGAATCTCAAGAGCAGGGGGAGGAGCAAGCCAGGCCTCAAACCACGGGAAGCTCCAGCCCAAGAATCAGCCAAAATGCAGCCTACCTCCAGGAGAATCTCAAGAGCAGGGGGTGGAGCAAGCCAGGCCTCAAACCTCGAGAAGCTCCAGCCCAAAAGGCAGCCAAAATCCAGCCAACATCCGGGAGAATCTCAAGAGCAGGGGGTGGAGCAAGCCAGGCCTCAAACCACGAGAAGCTCCAGCCCAAAAGGCAACCAAAATCCAGCCCACATCCAGGAAAATATCAAGAGCAGGATTGGAGCAAGCCAGGCCTCAAACCACGAGAAGCTCCAGCCCAAAAGGCAGCCAAAATCCAGCCCACATCCGGGAGAATCTCAAGAGCAGGGGGTGGAGCAAGCCAGGCCACAAACCTCGAGAAGCTCCAGCCCAAAAGGCAGCCAAAATGCAGCCCTACATCCGGGAGAATCTCAAGAGGAGGGGGTGGAGCAAGCCAGGCCTCAAACCACGAGAAGTTCCAGCCCAAAATGCAGCCAAAATGCAGCCCACCTCCGGGAGAATCTCAAGAGCAGGGGGTGGAGCAAGCCAGGCCTCAAACCACGAGAAGCTCCAGCCCAAAAGGCAGCCAAAATGCAGCCCACCTCCGGGAGAATCTCAAGAGCAGGGGGTGGAGCAAGCCAGGCCTCAAACCACGAGAACCTCCAGCCCAAAATGCAGCCAAAATGCAGCCCACTTCCGGGTGAATCTCAAGAGCAGGGGGTGGAGCAAGCCAGGCCTCAAACCACGAGAAGCTCCAGCCCAAAAGGCAGCCAAAATGCAGCCCACATCCGGGAGAATCTCAAGAGCAGGGGGTGGAGCAAGCCAGGCCTCAAACCACGAGAAGCTCCAGCCCAAAAGGCAGCCAAAATGCAGCCCACATCCGGGAGAATATCAAGAGCACGGGGTGGAGCAAGCCAGGCCTCAAACCACGAGAATCTCCAGCACAAAAGGCAGCCAAAATGCAGCCCACATCCGGGAGAATATCAACAGCAGGGGGTGGAGCAAGCCAGGCCTCAAACCACGAGAAGCTCCAGCCCCAAATGCAGCCAAAATGAAGCCCACATCCGGGAGAATATCAAGAGCAGGGGGTGGAGCAAGGCAGGCCTCAAACCACGAGAAGCTCCAGCCCAAAAGGCAGCCAAAATGCAGCCCACCTCCGGGAGAATCTCAAGAGCAGGGGGTGGAGCAAGCCAGGCCTCAAACCACGAGAAGCTCCAGCCCAAAAGGCAGCCAAAATGCAGCCCACATCCGGGAGAATCTCAAGAGCAGGGGGTGGAGCAAGCCAGGCCACAAACCTCGAGAAGCTCCAGCCAAAAAGGCAGCCAAAATGCAGCCCAACTCCGGGAGAATCTCAAGAGCAGGGGGTGGAGCAAGCCAGGCCTCAAACCACGAGAAGCTCCAGCCCAAAATTCAGCCAAAATGCAGCCCACCTCCGGGAGAATCTCAAGAGCAGGGGGTGGAGCAAGCCAGGCCTCAAACCACGAGAAGCTCCAGCCCAAAATGCAGCCAAAATGCAGCCCACCTCCGGGAGAATCTCAAGAGCAGGGGGTGGAGCAAGCCAGGCCTAAAACCACGAGAAGCTCCAGCCCAAAAGGCAGCCAAAATCCAGCCCACATCCGGGAGAATCTCAAGAGCAGGGGGTGGAGCAAGAAAGGCCTCAAAGCACGAGAAGCTCCAGCCCAAAAGGCAGCCAAAATGCAGCCCACATCCGGGAGAATCTCAAGAGCAGGGGGTGGAGCAAGCCAGGCCTCAAACCACGGGAAGCTCCAGCCCAAGAATCAACCAAAATGCAGCCCACATCTGGGAGAATCTCAAGAGCAGGGGTTGGAGCAAGCCAGGCCTCAAACCACGAGAAGCTCCAGCCCAAAAGGCAGCCAAAATGCAGCCCACATCCAGGAGAATCTCAAGAGCAGGGGGTGGAGCAAGCCAGGCCTAAAACCACGAGAAGCTCCAGCCCAAAAGGCAGCCAAAATGCAGCCCACATCCGGGAGAATCTCAAGAGCAGGGGGTGGAGCAAGCCAGGCCTCAAACCACGGGAAGCTCCAGCCCAAGAATCAACCAAAATGCAGCCCACATCTGGGAGAATCTCAAGAGCAGGGGGTGGAGCAAGCCAGGCCTCAAACCACGGGAAGCTCCAGCCCAAGAATCAACCAAAATGCAGCCCACATCTGGGAGAATCTCAAGAGCAGGGGGTGGAGCAAGCCAGGCCTCAAACCACGAGAAGCTCCAGCCCAAAATGCAGCCAAAATGCAGCCCACTTCCGGGTGAATCTCAAGAGCAGGTGGTGGAGCAAGCCAGGCCTCAAACCACGAGAAGCTCCAGCACAAAAGGCAGCCAAAATGCAGCCCACATCCGGGAGAATGTCAAGAGCAGGGGGTGGAGCAAGCCAGGCCTCAAACCACGAGAAGCTCCAGCACAAAAGGCAGCCAAAATGCAGCCCACATCCGGGAGAATCTCAAGAGCAGGGGGTGGAGCAAGCCAGGCCTCAAACCACGGGAAGCTCCAGCCCAAGAATCAGCCAAAATGCAGCCCACATCTGGGAGAATCTCAAGAGCAGGGGCTGGAGCAAGCCAGGCCTCAAACCACGAGAAGCTCCAGCCCAAAAGGCAGCCAAAATGCAGCCCACATCCGGGAGAATCTCAAGAGCATGGGGTGGAGCAAGCCAGGCCTCAAACCACGAGAAGCTCCAGCCCAAAATGCAGCCAAAATGCAGCCCACTTCCGGGTGAATCTCAAGAGCAGGTGGTGGAGCAAGCCAGGCCTCAAACCACGAGAAGCTCCAGCCCAAAAGGCAGCCAAAATGCAGCCCACATCCGGGAGAATCTCAAGAGCAGGGGGTGGAGCAAGCCAGGCCTCAAACCACGAGAAGCTCCAGCCCAAAAGGCAGCCAAAATGCAGCCCACATCCGGGAGAATATCAAGAGCACGGGGTGGAGCAAGCCAGGCCTCAAACCACGAGAAGCTCCAGCACAAAATGCAGCCAAAATGCAGCCCACATCCGGGAGAATCTCAAGAGCAGGGGGTGGAGCAAGCCAGGCCTCAAACCACGAGAAGCTCCAGCCCCAAAGGCAGCCAAAATGAAGCCCACATCTGGGAGAATATCAAGAGCAGGGGGTGGAGCAAGCCAGGCCTCAAACCACGAGAAGCTCCAGCCCAAAAGGCAGCCAAAATGCAGCCCACATCCGGGAGAATCTCAAGAGCAGGGGGTTTAGCAAGCCAGGCCTCAAACCACGGGAAGCTCCAGCCCAAGAAGCAGCCAAAATGCAGCCCACCTCCAGGAGAATATCAAGAGCAGGGGGTGGAGCAAGCCAGGCCTCAAACCACGAGAAGCTCCAGCCCAAAAAGCAGCCAAAATGCAGCCCACTTCCGGGAGAATTTCAAGAGCAGGGGGTGGAGCAAGCCAGGCCTCAAACCACGAGAAGCTCCAGCCCAAAAGGCAGCCAAAATGCAGCCCACCTCCGGGAGAATCTCAAGAGCAGGGGGTGGAGCAAGCCAGGCCCCAAACCACGAGAAGCTCCAGCCCAAAAGGCAGCCAAAATGCAGCCCACATCCGGGAGAATCTCAAGAGCAGGGGGTGGAGAAAGCCAGGCCTCAAACCACGAGAAGCTCCAGCCCAAGAATCAGCCACAATGCAGCCCACATCCGGGAGAATCTCAAGAGCAGGGGTTGGAGCAAGCCAGGCCCCAAACCACGAGAAGCTCCAGCCCAAAAGGCAGCCAAAATCCAGCCCACCTCCGGGAGAATCTCAAGAGCAGGCGGTGGAGCAAGCCAGGCCTCAAACCACGAGAAGCTCCAGCCCAAAAGGCAGCCAAAATGCAGCCCACATCCGGGAGAATCTCAAGAGCAGGGGGTGGAGCAAGCCAGGCCTCAAACCATGAGAAGCTCCAGCCCAAAAGGCCGCCAAAATGCAGCCCACATCCGGGAGAATCTCAAGAGCAGGGGGTGGAGCAAGCCAGGCCTCAAACCACGAGAAGCTCCAGCCGAAAATGCAGCCAAAATGCAGCCCACATCTGGGAGAATATCAAGAGAAGGGGGTGGAGCAAGCCAGGCCACAAACCACGAGAAGCTCCAGCCCAAAATGAAGCCAAAATGCAGCCCACCTCCAGGAGAATCTCAAGAGCAGGGGGTGGAGCAAGCCAGGCCCCAATCCACGAGAAGCTCCAGCCCAAAAGGCAGCCAAAATGCAGCCCACCTCCGGGAGAATCTCAAGAGCAGTGGGTGGAGCAAGCCAGGCCTCAAACCACGAGAAGCTCCAGCCCAAAAGGCAGCCAAAATGCTGCCCACCTCCGGGAGAATCTCAAGAGCAGGGGTTGGAGCAAGCCAGGCCTCAAACCACGGGAAGCTCCAGCCCAAGAATCAGCCAAAATGCAGCCCACATCCGGGAGAATCTCAAGAGCAGGGGCTGGAGCAAGCCAGGCCTCAAACCACGGGAAGATCCAGCCCAAGAATCAGCCAAAATGCAGCCCACATCCGGGATAATCTCAAGAGCAGGGGGTGGAGCAAGCCAGGCCTCAAACCACGAGAAGCTCCAGCCCAAAAGGCAGCCAAAATGCAGCCCACATCCGGGAGAATATCAAGAGCAGGGGTTGGAGCAAGCCAGGCCTCAAACCACGAGAAGCTCCAGCCCAAGAATCAGCCAAAATGCAGCCCACATCCGGGAGAATCTCAAGAGCAGGGGGTGGAGCAAGCCAGGCCTCAAACCACGAGAAGCTCCAGCCCAAAATGCAGCCAAAATGCAGCCCACATCTGGGAGAATATCAAGAGCAGGGGGTGGAGCAAGCCAGGCCACAAACCACGGGAAGCTCCAGCCCAAAAGGCAGCCAAAATCCAGCCCACCTCCGGGAGAATCTCAAGAGCAGGGGGTGGAGCAAGCCAGGCCTCAAACCACGAGAAGCTCCAGCCCAAAAGGCAGCCAAAATCCAGCCCACCTCCGGGAGAATCTCAAGAGCAGGGGGTGGAGCAAGCCAGGCCTCAAACCACGAGAAGCTCCAGCCCAAAAGGCAGCCAAAATGCAGCCCACATCCGGGAGAATCTCAAGAGCAGGGGGTGGAGCAAGCCAGGCCTCAAACCACGGGAAGCTCCAGCCCAAAAGGCAGCCAAAAGCCAGCCCACATCCGGGAGAATCTCAAGAGCAGGGGGTGGAGCAAGGCAGGCCTCAAACCACGAGAAGCTCCAGCCCAAGAATCAGCCAAAATGCAGCCCACATCCGGGAGAATCTCAAGAGCAGGGGGTGGAGCAAGCCAGGCCACAAACCTCGAGAAGCTCCAGCCCAAAATGAAGCCAAAATGCAGCCCACATCTGGGAGAATATCGAGAGCAGGGGGTGGAGCAAGCCAGGCCTCAAACCACGGGAAGCTCCAGCCCAAAAGGCAGCCAAAATGCAGCCCACCTCCGGGAGAATCTCAAGAGCAGTGGGTGGAGCAAGCCAGGCCTCAAACCACGAGAAGCTCCAGCCCAAAAGGCAGCCAAAATGCAGCCCACATCCGGGAGAATCTCAAGAGCAGGGGGTGGAGCAAGCCAGGCCTCAAACCACGAGAAGCTCCAGCCCAAAAGGCAGCCAAAATGCAGCCCACATCCAGGAGAATCTCAAGAGCAGGGGGTGGAGCAAGCCAGGCCTCAAACCACGAGAAGCTCCAGCCCAATAAGCAGCCAAAATGCAGCCCACATCCAGGAGAATCTCAAGAGCAGGGGGTGGAGCAAGCCAGGCCTCAAACCACGGGAAGCTCCAGCCCAAAAGGCAGCCAAAATGCAGCCCACATCCGGGAGAATCTCAAGAGCAGGGGGAGGAGCAAGCCAGGCCTCAAACCACGAGAAGCTCCAGCCCAAAAGGCAGCCAAAATGCAGCCCACATCTGGGAGAATATCGAGAGCAGGGGGTGGAGCAAGCCAGGCCTCAAACCACGAGAAGCTCCAGCCCAAAAGGCAGCCAAAATGCAGCCCACGTCCGGGAGAATCTCAAGAGCAGGGGGTGGAGCAAGCCAGGCCTCAAACCACAAGAAGCTCCAGCCCAAAAGGCAGCCAAAATGCAGCCCACATCTGGGAGAATCTCAAGAGCAGGGGGTGGAGCAAACCAGGCCTCAAACCACGAGAAGCTCCAGCCCAAAAGGCAGCCAAAATGCAGCCCACATCCGGGAGAATCTCAAGAGCAGGGGGTGGAGCAAGCCAGGCCTCAAACCACGAGAAGCTCCAGCCCAAAAGGCAGCCAAAATGCAGCCCACATCCGGGAGAATCTCAAGAGCAGGGGGTGGAGCAAGCCAGGCCTCAAACCACGAGAAGCTCCAGCCCAAAAGGCAGCCAAAATGCAGCCCACATCCGGGAGAATCTCAAGAGCAGGGCGTGGAGCAAGCCAGGCCCCAAACCTCGAGAAGCTGCATCCCAAAATGAAGCCAAAATGCAGCCCACATCTGGGAGAATCTCAAGAGCAGGGGGTGGAGCAAGCCAGGCCACAAACCACGAGAAGCTCCAGCCCAAAATGAAGCCAAAATGCAGCCCACATCTGGGAGAATCTCAAGAGCAGGGGGTGGAGCAAGCCAGGCCTCAAACCACGAGAAGCTCCAGCCCCAAAGGCAGCCAATATGCAGCCCACTTCGGGGAGAATATTAAGAGCAGGGGGTGGAGCAAGCCAGGCCTCAAACCACGAGAAGCTCCAGCCCAACAGGCAGCCAGAATCCAGCCCACATCCTGGAGAATCTCAAGAGCAGGGGGTGGAGCAAGCCAGGCCTCAAAGCATGGGAAGCTCCAGCCCAAAAGGCAGCCACAATCCAGCCCACATCAGGGAGAATATCAAGAGCAGGGGGTGGAGCAAGGCAGGCCTCAAACCACGAGAATCTCCAGCCCAAAAGGCAGCCAAAAGCCAGCCCACATCCGGGAGAATCTCAAGAGCAGGGGCTGGAGCAAGCCAGGCCTCAAACCACGAGAAGCTCCAGCCCAAAATTCAGTCAAAATGCAGCCCACTTCGGGGAGAATCTCAAGAGCAGGGGGTGGAGCAAGTCAGGCCTCAAACCACAAGAAGCTCCAGCCCAAAAGGCAGTCAAAATCCAGGCCACTTCGGGGAGAATCTCAAGAGCAGGGGGTGGAGGAAGCCAGGCCCCAAACCACGAGAAGCTCCAGCCCAAAAGGCAGCCAAATCAAGCCCACTTCGGGGAGAATATCAAGAGCAGGGGGTGGAGAAACCCAGGCCTGAAACCACTACAAGCTCCATCCCAATAGGCAGCCAATATCCAGCCCACATCCGGGAAAATCTCAAGAGCAGGGGGTGGAGAAAGCCAGGCCTCAAACCACGAGAATCTCAAGCCCAAAACTCACCCAAAAATGCAGCCCACCTGCGGGAGAATCTCAAGAGCAGGGGGTGGAGCAAGCCAGGCCTCAAACCACGAGAAGCTCCAGCCCAAAAGGCAGCCAAAATGCAGCCCACATCTGGGAGAATCTCAAGAGCAGGGGGTGGAGCAAGCCAGGCCTCAAACCCCGAAAAGCTGAAGCCGAAAAGGCAGCCAAAATGCAGCCCACATCCGGGAGAATATCAAGAGCAGGGGGTAGAGCAAGCCAGGCCTCAAACCACGAGAAGCTCCAGCCCAAAAGGCAGCCAAAAGCCAGCCCACATCCAGGAGAATAATAAGAGCAGGAGGTAGAGCAAGCCAGGCCTCAAACCACGAGAAGCTCCAGCCCAAAAGGCAGCCAAAAGCCAGCCCACATCCAGGAGAATAATAAGAGCAGGAGGTAGAGCAAGCCAGGCCTCAAACCACGAGAAGCTCCAGCCCAAAATGCAGCCAAAATCCAGCCCACCTGCAGGAGAATCTCAAGAGCAGGGGGTGGAGCAAGCCAGCCCCCAAACCACGAGAACCTCCAGCCCAAAATGCAGCCAAAAGCCAGCCCACATCCGGGAGAATCTCAAGAGCAGGGGGTGGAGCAAGCCAGGCCTCAAACCACGAGAAACTCCATCCCAAAATTCAGTCAAAATGCAGCCCACTTCGGGGAGAATCTGAGGAGCAGGGCGTGGGCCAAGCCAGGCCTCAAACCACGAGAAGCTCCAGCCCAAAAGGCAGCCAAAATGCAGCCCACATCCGGGAGAATCTCAAGAGCAGGGGGTGGAGGAAGCCAGGCCTCAAACCACGAGAAGCTCCAGCCCAAAAGGCAGCCAAAATGCAGCCCACCTCCGGGAGAATCTCAAGAGCAGGGGGTGGAGCAAGCCAGCCCCCAAAGCACGAGAAGCTCCAGCCCAAATTTCAGCCAAAATCCGGCCCACTTCGGGGAGAATATCAAGAGCAGGGGGTGGGCCAAGCCAGGCCTCAAACCACGAGAAGCTCCATCCCAAAAGGCAGCCAAAATCCAGCCCACATCCGGGAGAATCTCAAGAGCAGGGGGTGGAGCAAGGCAGGCCTCAAACCACGAGAAGCTCCAGCCCAAAAGGCAGCCAAAATCCAGCCCACATCCGGGAGAATCTCAAGAGCAGGGGGTGGAGGAAGCCAGGCCACAAACCACGAGAAGCTCCAGCCCAAGAAGCAGCCAAATTCCAGGCCACATCCGGGAGAATATCAGGAGCAGGGGGTGGAGCAAGCCAGGCCTCAAACCACGAGAAGCTCCAGCCCAAAAGGCAGCCAAAATGCAGCCCACATCCGGCAGAATCTCAAGAGCAGGAGGTAGAGCAAGCCAGGCCTCAAACCACGAGAAGCTCCAGCCCAAAAGGCAGCCAAAATGCAGCCCACATCCAAGAGAATCTCAAGAGCAGGGGGTGGAGCAAGCCAGGCCTCAAACCACGAGAAGCTCCAGCCCAAAAGGCAGCCAAATGCCAGCCCACCTCCGGGAGAATCTCAAGAGCAGGGGGTGGAGCAAGGCAGGCCTCAAACCACGAGAAGCTCCAGCCCAAAATGCAGACAAAATCCAGCCCACCTCCGGGAGAATCTCAAGAGCAGGGGCTGGAGCAAGCCAGGCCTGAAAGCACGAGAAGCTCCAGCCCAAAATGCAGCCCACTTCGGGGAGAACCTCAAGAGCAGGGGGTGGAGCAAGCCAGGCCCCAAACCACGAGAAGCTCCAGCCCAAAAGGCAGTCGAAATGCAGCCCACCTCCGGGAGAATCTCAAGAGCAGGGGGTAGAGCAAGCCAGGCCTCAAACCACGAGAAGCTACAGCCCAAAAGGCAGCCAAAATCCAGCCCACATCCAGGAAAATATCAAGAGCAGGGGGTGGAGCAAGCCAGGCCTCAAACCACGAGAAGCTCCAGCCCAAAAGGCAGCCAAAATGCAGCCCACAACCGGGAGAATCTCAAGAGCAGGGGGTGGAGCAAGCCAGGCCTCAAACCACGAGAAGCTAGACCCCAAAAGGCAGCCAAAATGCAGCCCACCTCCTGGAGAATCTCAAGAGCAGGGGGTGGAGCAAGCCAGGCCTCAAACCACGAGAAGCTCCAGCCCAAAATGCAGCCAAAATGCAGCCCACCTGCGGGAGAATCTCAAGAGCAGGGGGTGGAACAAGCCAGCCCCCAAACCACGAGAATCTCCAGCCCAAAATGCAGCCAAAATCCAGCCGACATCCGGGAGAATCTCAAGAGCAGGGGGTGGAGCAAGCCAGGCCTCAAACCACGAGAATCTCCAGCCCAAAATGCAGTCAAAATGCAGCCCACATCTGGGAGAATCTCAAGAGCAGGGTGTGGGGCAAGCCAGGCCCCAAACCACGAGAAGCTCCAGCCGAAAATTCAGCCAAAAATGCAGCCCACGTCGGGAAGAATCTCAAGAGCAGGGGGTGGAGCAAGCCAGGCCTCAAACCACGAGAAGCTCCAGCCCAAAAGGCAGCCAAAATCCAGCCCACGTCCGGGAGAATCTCAAGAGCAGGGGGTGGAGCAAGCCAGGCCCCAAACCACGAGAATCTCAAGCCCAAAACTCACCCAAAAATGCAGCCCACGGCCGTGAGAATATCAAGAGCAGGGGTTGGAGCAAGCCAGGCCTCAAACCACGAGAAGCTCCAGCCCAAGAAGCAGCCAAATTCCAGGCCACATCCGGGAGAATATCAGGAGCAGGGGGTAGAGCAAGCCAGGCCTCAAACCACGAGAAGCTCCAGCCCAAAAGGCAGCCAAAATGCAGCCCACATCCGGGAGAATCTCAAGAGCAGGGGTTGGAGCAAGCCAGGTCTCAAACCACGAGAAGCTCCAGCCCAAAAGGAAGCCAAAATGCAGCCCACCTCCGGGAGAATCTCAAGAGCAGGGGGTGGAGCAAGCCAGGCCTCAAACCACGAGAAGCTCCAGCCCAAAAGGCAGCCAAAATCCAGGCCACTTCGGGGAGAATCTCAAGAGCAGGGGGTGGAGCAAGCCAGGCCTCAAACCACGGGAAGCTCCAGCCCAAAAGGCAGCCAAAATGCAGCCCACCTACAGGAGAATCTCAAGAGCAGGGGGTGGAGTAAGCCAGGCCTCAAACTACGAGAAGCTCCAGCCCAAAAGTCAGCCAAAATGCAGCCCACATCCGGGAGAATCTCAAGAGCAGGGGGTGGAGCAAGTCAGGCCTCAAACCACGAGAAGCTCCAGCCCAAAAGGCAGCCAAAACCAGCCCACATCCGGGAGAATATCAAGAGCAGGGAGTGGAGCAAGGCAGGCCTCAAACCACGAGAAGCTCCAGCCCAAAAGGCAGCCAAAATGCAGCCCACATCTGGGAGAATCTCAAGAGCAGGGGCTGGAGGAAGTCAGGCCTCAAACCACGAGAAGCTCCAGCCCAAAAGGCAGCCAAAATGCAGCCCACATCCGGGAGAATCTCAAGAGCAGGGGGTGGAGCAAGCCAGGCCTCAAACCACGAGAAGCTAGACCCCAAAAGGCAGCCAAAATGCAGCCCACCTCCTGGAGAATCTCAAGAGCAGGGGGTGGAGCAAGCCAGGCCTCAAACCACGAGAAGCTCCAGCCCAAAAGGCAGCCAAAATGCAGCCCACCTGCGGGAGAATCTCAAGAGCAGGGGGTGGAACAAGCCAGCCCCCAAACCACGAGAATCTCCAGCCCAAAGTGCAGCCAAAATCCAGCCGACATCCGGGAGAATCTCAAGAGCAGGGGGTGGAGCAAGCCAGGCCTCAAACCACGAGAAGCTCCAGCCCAAAATGCAGTCAAAATGCAGCCCACATCTGGGAGAATCTCAAGAGCAGGGTGTGGGGCAAGCCAGGCCCCAAACCACGAGAAGCTCCAGCCAAAAATTCAGCCAAAAATGCAGCCCACGTCGGGAAGAATCTCAAGAGCAGGGGGTGGAGCAAGCCAGGCCTCAAACCACGAGAAGCTCCAGCCCAAAAGGCAGCCAAAACCAGCCCACATCCGGGAGAATATCAAGAGCAGGGAGTGGAGCAAGGCAGGCCTCAAATCACGAGAAGCTCCAGCCCAAAAGGCAGCCAAAATGCAGCCCACATCTGGGAGAATCTCAAGAGCAGGGGCTGGAGGAAGTCAGGCCTCAAACCACGAGAAGCTCCAGCCCAAAAGGCAGCCAAAATGCAGCCCACATCCGGGAGAATCTCAAGAGCAGGGGGTGGAGCAAGCCAGGCCTCAAACCACGAGAAGCTAGACCCCAAAAGGCAGCCAAAATGCAGCCCACCTCCTGGAGAATCTCAAGAGCAGGGGGTGGAGCAAGCCAGGCCTCAAACCACGAGAAGCTCCAGCCCAAAAGGCAGCCAAAATGCAGCCCACCTGCGGGAGAATCTCAAGAGCAGGGGGTGGAACAAGCCAGCCCCCAAACCACGAGAATCTCCAGCCCAAAGTGCAGCCAAAATCCAGCCGACATCCGGGAGAATCTCAAGAGCAGGGGGTGGAGCAAGGCAGGCCTCAAACCACGAGAAGCTCCAGCCCAAAATGCAGTCAAAATGCAGCCCACATCTGGGAGAATCTCAAGAGCAGGGTGTGGGGCAAGCCAGGCCCCAAACCACGAGAAGCTCCAGCCGAAAATTCAGCCAAAAATGCAGCCCACGTCGGGAAGAATCTCAAGAGCAGGGGGTGGAGCAAGCCAGGCCTCAAACCACGAGAAGCTCCAGCCCAAAAGGCAGCCAAAATCCAGCCCACGTCCGGGAGAATCTCAAGAGCAGGGGGTGCAGCAAGCCAGCCCTCAAACCACAAGAAGCTCCAGCCCAAATGGCACCAAAAATGTAGACCACATCCGGGAGAATCTCAAGAGCAGGGGGTGGAGCAAGCCAGGCCCCAAACCACGAGAAGCTCCAGTCCAAAATGTAGCCAAAATGCAGCCCACATCCGGGAGAATATCAAGAGCAGGGGGTGGAGCAAGCCAGGCCTCAAACCACGAGAAGCTCCAGCCGAAAATTCAGCCAAAAATGCAGCCCACTTCACAGAGAATATCAAGAGCAGGGGGTGGAGCAAGCCAGGCCTCAAAGCACGAGAAGCTCCAGCCCAAAAGGCAGCCAAAATCCAGCCCACATCCGGGAGAATCTCAAGAGCAGGGGTTGGAGCAAGCCAGGCCCCAAACCACGCGAAGCTCCAGCCCAAAATTCAGCCAAAAATGCATCCCACTTCGGGGAGAATCTCAAGAGCAGGGGGTAGAGCAAGCCAGGCCTCAAACCACGAGAAGCTCCAGCCCAAAATGCAGCCAAAATCCAGCCCACATCTGGAGGAATCTCAAGAGCAGGGGGTGGAGCAAGCCAGGCCCCAAACCACGAGAAGCTCCAGCCCAAAAGGCAGCCAAAATGCAGCCCACATCCGGGAGAATCTCAAGAGCAGGGGTTGGAGCAAGCCAGGCCTCAAACCACGAGAAGCTCCAGCCCAAAGTCTGCCAAAACACAGCCCACCTGCGGGAGAATCTCAAGAGCAGGGGGTGGAGCAAGCCAGGCCCCAAACCACGAGAAGCTCCAGTCCAAAAAGCAGCCAAAATTCAGCCCACATCCGGGAGAATCTCAAGAGCAGGGGGTGGAGCAAGCCAGGTCTCAAACCACGAGAAGCTCCAGCCCAAAATGCAGCCAAAATGCAGCCCACATCCGGGAGAATATCAAGAGCAGGGGGTGGAGCAAGCCAGGCATCAAACCACGAGAAGCTCCAGCCGAAAATTCAGCCAAAAATGCAGCCCACTTCGCAGAGAATATCAAGAGCAGGGGGTAGAGCAAGCCAGGCCTCAAACCACGAGAAGCTCCAACCCAAAGGCAGCCAAAATGCAGCCCACATCCGGGAGAATATCAAGAGCAGGAGGTGGAGCAAGTCAGGCCTCAAACCACGAGAAGCTCCAGCCCAAAATTCAGCCAAAAATGCATCCCACTTCGGGGAGAATCTCAAGAGCAGGGGGTGGAGCAAGCCAGGCCCCAAACCACGAGAAGCTCCAGCCCAAAAGTCAGCCAAAATCCAGCCCACATCGGGAAGAATCTCAAGAGCAGGGGGTGGAGCAAGCCAGGCCTCAAACCACGAGAAGCTCCAGCCCAAAAGGCAGCCAAAATGCAGCCCACATCCGGGAGAATCTCAAGAGCAGGGGTTGGAGCAAGCCAGGTCTCAAACCACGAGAAGCTCCAGCCCAAAAGGAAGCCAAAATCCAGCCCACATCCACGAGAATCTCAAGAGCAGGGGGTGGACCAAGCCAGGCCACAAACCACGAGAAGCTCCAGCCCAAAAGGCAGCCAAAATCCAGCCCACATCCGGGAGAATCTCAAGAGCAGGGGGTGGAGCAAGCCAGGCCTCAAACCACGAGAAGCTCCAGCCCAAAAAGCAGCCAATATCCAGGCCACATCCGGGAGAATCTCAAGAGCAGGGGGTGGAGCAAGCCAGGCCCCAAAACACGAGAATCTCAAACCCAAAACTCACTCAAAAATGCAGCCCACGTCGGGAAGAATCTCAAGAGCAGGGGGTGGAGCAAGCCAGGCCCCAAACCACGAGAAGCTCCAGCCCAAAATGCAGCCAAAATCCATCCCACTTCGGGGAGTATCTCAAGAGCAGGGGGTGGAGCAAGCCAGGCCTCAAACCACGAGAAGCTCCAGCCCAAAAGGCAGCCAAAATGCAGCCCACATCCGGGAGAATCTGAAGAGCAGGGGGTGGAGCAAGCCAGCCCCCAAACCACGAGAAGCTCCAGCCCAAAATGCAGCCAAAAGCCAGCCCACATCCGGGAGAATCTCAAGAGCAGGGGCTGGAGCAAGCCAGGCCTCAAACCACGAGAAGCTTCATCGCAAAATTCAGTCAAAATGCAGCCCACTTCGGGGAGAATCTCAAGAGCAGGGGGTGGAGCAAGCCAGGCCTCAAACCACGAGAAGCTCCAGCCCAAAAGGCAGCCAAAAGCCAGCCCACATCCGGGAGAATATCAAGAGCAGGGGGTGGAGCAAGGCAGGCCTCAAACCACGAGAAGCTCCAGCCCAAAAGGCAGCCAAAATGCAGCCCACATCTGGGAGAATCTCAAGAGCAGGGGCTGGAGGAAGTCAGGCCTCAAACCACGAGAAGCTCCAGCCCAAAAGGCAGCCAAAATGCAGCCCACATCCGGGAGAATCTCAAGAGCAGGGGGTGGAGCAAGCCAGGCCTCAAACCACGAGAAGCTAGACCCCAAAAGGCAGCCAAAATGCAGCCCACCTCCTGGAGAATCTCAAGAGCAGGGGGTGGAGCAAGCCAGGCCTCAAACCACGAGAAGCTCCAGCCCAAAAGGCAGCCAAAATGCAGCCCACCTGCGGGAGAATCTCAAGAGCAGGGGGTGGAACAAGCCAGCCCCCAAACCACGAGAATCTCCAGCCCAAAATGCAGCCAAAATCCAGCCGACATCCGGGAGAATCTCAAGAGCAGGGGGTGGAGCAAGCCAGGCCTCAAACCACGAGAAGCTCCAGCCCAAAAGGCAGTCAAAATGCAGCCCACATCTGGGAGAATCTCAAGAGCAGGGTGTGGGGCAAGCCAGGCCTCAAACCACGAGAAGCTCCAGCCGAAAATTCAGCCAAAAATGCAGCCCACTTCACAGAGAATATCAAGAGCAGGGGGTGGAGCAAGCCAGGCCTCAAAGCACGAGAAGCTCCAGCCCAAAAGGCAGCCAAAATCCAGCCCACATCCGGGAGAATCTCAAGAGCAGGGGTTGGAGCAAGCCAGGCCCCAAACCACGAGAAGCTCCAGCCCAAAATTCAGCCAAAAATGCATCCCACTTCGGGGAGAATCTCAAGAGCAGGGGGTAGAGCAAGCCAGGCCTCAAACCACGAGAAGCTCCAGCCCAAAATGCAGCCAAAATCCAGCCCTACATCCGGGAGAATCTCAAGAGCAGGGGTTGGAGCAAGCCAGGCCCCAAACCACGAGATGGTCCAGCCCAAAAGTCAGCCAAAATCCAGCCCACATCCGGAGGAATCTCAAGAGCAGGGGGTGGAGCAAGCCAGGCCCCAAACCACGAGAAGCTCCAGCCCAAAAGGCAGCCAAAATGCAGCCCACATCCGGGAGAATCTCAAGAGCAGGGGTTGGAGCAAGCCAGGCCTCAAACCACGAGAAGCTCCAGCACAAAGTCTGCCAAAACACAGCCCACATGCGGGAGAATCTCAAGAGCAGGGGGTGGAGCAAGCCAGGCCCCAAACCACGAGAAGCTCCAGTCCAAAAAGCAGCCAAAATTCAGCCCACATCCGGGAGAATCTCAAGAGCAGGGGGTGGAGCAAGCCAGGTCTCAAACCACGAGAAGCTCCAGCCCAAAATGCAGCCAAAATGCAGCCCACATCCAGGAGAATATCAAGAGCAGGGGGTGGAGCAAGCCAGGCATCAAACCACGAGAAGCTCCAGCCGAAAATTCAGCCAAAAATGCAGCCCACTTCGCAGAGAATATCAAGAGCAGGGGGTAGAGCAAGCCAGGCCTCAAACCACGAGAAGCTCCAACCCAAAGGCAGCCAAAATGCAGCCCACATCCGGGAGAATATCAAGAGGAGGGGGTGGAGCAAGCCAGGCCTCAAACCACGAGAAGCTCCAGCCCAAAATTCAGCCAAAAATGCATCCCACTTCGGGGAGAATCTCAAGAGCAGGGGGTGGAGCAAGCCAGGCCCCAAACCACGAGAAGCTCCAGCCCAAAAAGCAGCCAAAATCCAGGCCATATCCGGGAGAATCTCAAGAGCAGGGGGTGGAGCAAGCCAGGCCCCAAAGCACGAGAATCTCAAACCCAAAACTCACCCAAAAATGCAGCCCACGTCGGGAAGAATCTCAAGAGCAGGGGGTGGGCCAAGCCAGGCCCCAAACCACGAGAAGCTCCAGCCCAAAATGCAGCCAAAATCCATCCCACTTCGGGGAGAATCTCAAGAGCAGGGGGTGGAGCAAGGAAGGCCTCAAACCACGAGAAGCTCCAGCCCAAAAGGCAGCCAAAATCCAGCCCACAACCGGGAGAATCTCAAGAGCAGGGGGTGGAGCAAGCCAGGCCTCAAACCACGAGAGGCTCGAGCCCAAAATGCAGCCAAAATCCAGACCACATCCGGGAGAATCTCAAGAGCAGGGGGTGGAGCAATCCAGGCCCCAAAGCACGAGAAGCTCCAGCACAAAATGCAGCCAAACTCCAGCCCACATCCAGGAAAATATCAAGAGCATGGGGTGGAGCAAGCCAGGCCCCAAACCACGAGAAGCTCCAGCCCAAAAGGCAGCCAAAATCCAGCCCACATCCGGGAGAATCTCAAGAGCATGGGGTGGAGCAAGCCAGGCCTCAAACCACGAGAAGCTCCAGCCCAAAAGGCAGCCAAAATGCAGCCCACGTCCAGGAGAATCTCAAGAGCAGGGGGTGGAGCAAGCCAGCCCCCAAACCACGAGAAGCTCCAGCCCAAAAGGCAGCCAAATCAAGCCCACTTCGGGGAGAATATCAAGAGCAGGGGGTGGAGAAACCCAGGCCTCAAACCTCGAGAATCTCAAGCCCAAAACTCACCCAAAAATGCAGCCCACCTGCGGGAGAATATCAAGAGCAGGGGGTGGAGCAAGCCAGGCCTCAAACCACGAGAAGCTCCAGCCCAAAAGGCAGCCAAAATGCAGCCCACCTCCTGGAGAATCTCAAGAGCAGGGGGTGGAGCAAGCCAGGCCTCAAACCCCGAAAAGCTGAAGCCGAAAAGGCAGCCAAAATGCAGCCCACATCCGGGAGAATATCAAGAGCAGGGGGTAGAGTAAGCCAGGCCTCAAACCACGAGAAGCTCCAGCCCAAAATGCAGCCAAAATCCAGCCCACCTGCGGGAGAATCTCAAGAGCAGGGGTTGGAGCAAGCCAGGTCTCAAACCACGAGAAGCTCCAGCCCAAAATGCAGCCAAAAGCCAGCCCACATCCGGGAGAATCTCAAGAGCAGGGGGTGGAGCAAGCCAGGCCTCAAACCACGAGAAGCTCCATCCCAAAATTCAGTCAAAATGCAGCCCACTTCGGGGAGAATCTGAGGAGCAGGGGGTGGAGCAAGCCAGGCCTCAAACCACGAGAAGCTCCAGCCCAAAAGGCAGCCAAAATGCAGCCCACATCCGGGAGAATCTCAAGAGCAGGGGGTGGAGGAAGCCAGGCCTCAAACCACGAGAAGCTCCAGCCCAAAAGGCAGCCAAAATGCAGCCCACATCCGGGAGAATCTCAAGAGCAGGGGGTGAAGCAAGCCAGGCTTCAAACCACGAGAGGCTCGAGCCCAAAAGGCAGCCAAAATCCAGACCACATCCGGGAGAATCTCAAGAGCAGGGGGTGGAGCAAGCCAGGCCTCAAACCACGAGAAGCTCCAGCCCAAAAGGCAGCCAAAATGCAGCCCACCTCCGGGAGAATCTCAAGAGCAGGGGGTGGAGGAAGCCAGGCCACAAACCACGAGAAGCTCCAGCCCAAGAAGCAGCCAAATTCCAGGCCACATCCGGGAGAGTATCAGGAGCAGGGGGTGGAGCAAGCCAGGCCTCAAACCACGAGAAGCTCCAGCCCAAAAGGCAGCCAAAATGCAGCCCACATCCGGCAGAATCTCAAGAGCAGGAGGTAGAGCAAGCCAGGCCTCAAACCACGAGAAGCTCCAGCCCAAAAGGCAGCCAAAATGCAGCCCACATCCAAGAGAATCTCAAGAGCAGGGGGTGGAGCAACCCAGGCCTCAAACCACGAGAAGCTCCAGCCCAAAAGGCAGCCAAATGCCAGCCCACCTCCGGGAGAATCTCAAGAGCAGGGGGTGGAGCAAGCCAGGCCTCAAACCACGAGGAGCTCCAGCCAAAAAGGCAGCCAAAATGCAGCCCACATCCAGGAGAATATCAAGAGCAGGAGGTGGAGCAAGTCAGGCCTCAAACCACGTGAAGCTCCAGCCCAAAAGGCAGCCAAAATGCAGCCCACCTCCGGAGAATCTCAAGAGCAGGGGGTGGAGCAAGGCAGGCCTCAAACCACGAGAAGCTCCAGCCCAAAAGGCAGCCAAATGCCAGCCCACCTCTTGGAGAATCTCAAGACCAGGGTCTGGAGCAAGCCAGGAATCAAACCACGAGAAGCTCCAGCCCAAAAGGAAGCCAAAATGCAGCCCACATCCGGGAGAATCAAGAGCAGGAGGGGGTGGAGCAAGCCAGGCCTCAAGCCACGAGAAGCTCCTGCCCAAAATGCAGCCAAAATGCAGCCCACCTGCGGGAGAATCTCAAGAGCAGGGGGTGGAACAAGCCAGCCCCCAAACCACGAGAATCTCCAGCCCAAAATGCAGCCAAAAGCCAGCCGACATCCGGGAGAATCTCAAGAGCAGGGGGTGGAGCAAGCCAGGCCTCAAACCACGAGAAGCTCCAGCCCAAAATGCAGTCAAAATGCAGCCCACATCTGGGAGAATCTCAAGAGCAGGGTGTGGGGCAAGCCAGGCCTCAAACCACGAGAAGCTCCAGCCGAAAATTCAGCCAAAAATGCAGCCCACGTCGGGAAGAATCTCAAGAGCAGGGGGTGGAGCAAGCCAGGCCTCAAACCACGAGAAGCTCCAGCCCAAAAGGCAGCCAAAATCCAGCCCACCTCCGGGAGAATCTCAAGAGCAGGGGGTGCAGCAAGCCAGCCCTCAAACCACAAGAAGCTCCAGCCCAAATGGCACCAAAAATGCAGACCACCTCTGGGAGAATCTCAAGAGCAGGGGGTGGAGCAAGCCCGGCGCCAAACCACGAGAAGCTCCAGCCCAAAGGCAGCCAAAACACAGCCCACCTGCGGGAGAATATCAAGAGCAGGGGGTGGAGCAAGCCAGGCCCCAAACCACGAGAAGCTCCAGTCCAAAATGTAGCCAAAATGCAGCCCACATCCGGGAGAATATCAAGAGCAGGGGGTGGAGCAAGCCAGGCCCCAAACCACGAGAAGCTCCAGCCCAAAGGCAGCCAAAACACAGCCCACCTGCGGGAGAATCTCAAGAGCAGGGGGTGGAGCAAGCCAGGCCTCAAACCACGAGAAGCTCCAGCCGAAAATTCAGCCAAAAATGCAGCCCACTTCGCAGAGAATATCAAGAGCAGGGGGTAGAGCAAGCCAGGCCTCAAACCACGAGAAGCTCCAGCCCAAAGGCAGCCAAAATGCAGCCCACATCCGGGAGAATATCAAGAGCAGGGGGTGGAGCAAGCCAGGCCTCAAACCACGAGAAGCTCCAGCCCAAAATTCAGCCAAAAATGCATCCCACTTCGGGGAGAATCTCAAGAGCAGGGGGTGGAGCAAGCCAGGTCTCAAACCACGAGAAGCTCCAGCCCAAAAGGCAGCCAAAATGCAGCCCACATCCAGGAGAATCTCAAGAGCAGGGGTTGGAGCAAGCCAGGTCTCAAACCACGAGAAGCTCCAGCCCAAAAGGCAGCCAAAATCCAGCCCACATCCGCGAGAATCTCAAGAGCAGGGGGTGGAGCAAGCCAGGCCCCAAAGAACGAGAATCTCAAGCCCAAAACTAACCCAAAAATGCAGCCCACGTTGGGAAGAATCTCAAGAGCAGGGGGTGGAGCAAGCCAGGCCTCAAACCACGAGAAGCTCCAGCCCAAAAGGCAGCCAAAATGCAGCCCACCTCCGGGAGAATATCAAGAGCAGGAGGTAGAGCAAGCCAGGCCTCAAACCACGAGAAGCTCCAGCCCAAAATGCAGCCAAAAGCCAGCCCACATCCGGGAGAATCTCAAGAGCAGTGGGTGGAGCAATCCACGCCTCAAACCACGAGAAGCTCCAGCCCAAAATTCAGTCAAAATGCAGCCCACTTCGGGGAGAATCTCAAGAGCAGGGGGTGGGCCAAGCCAGGCCTCAAACCACGAGAAGCTCCAGCCCAAAAGGCAGACAAAATCCAGCCCACATCCGGGAGAATCTCAAGAGCAGGGGGTGGAGCAAGCCAGGCCTCAAACCACGAGAAGCTCCAGCCCAAAAGGCAGCCAAAATCCAGCCCACATCCAGGAAAATATCAAGAGCAGGGGGTGGAGCAAGCCAGGCCCCAAACCACGAGAAGCTCCAGCCCAAAAGGCAGCCAAAATCCAGCCCACTTCGGGGAGAATCTCAAGAGCATGGGGTGGAGCAAGCCAGGCCTCAAACCACGAGAAGCTCCAGCCCAAAAGGCAGCCAAAATGCAGCCCACATCCGGGAGAATCTCAAGAGCAGGGGGTGGAGCAATCCAGGCCCCAAAGCACGAGAAGCTCCAGCACAAAATGCAGCCAAACTCCAGCCCACATCCAGGAAAATATCAAGAGCAGGGGGTGGAGCAAGCCAGGCCCCAAACCACGAGAAGCTCCAGCCCAAAAGGCAGCCAAAATCCAGCCCACTTCGGGGAGAATCTCAAGAGCATGGGGTGGAGCAAGCCAGGCCTCAAACCACGAGAAGCTCCAGCCCAAAAGGCAGCCAAAATGCAGCCCACGTCCAGGAGAATCTCAAGAGCAGGGGGTGGAGCAAGCCAGCCCCCAAACCACGAGAAGCTCCAGCCCAAAAGGCAGCCAAATCAAGCCCACTTCGGGGAGAATATCAAGAGCAGGGGGTGGAGAAACCCAGGCCTCAAACCACGACAAGCTCCATCCCAATAGGCAGCCAATATCCAGACCACATCCGGGAAAATCTCAAGAGCAGGGGGTGGAGAAAGCCAGGCCTCAAACCTCGAGAATCTCAAGCCCAAAACTCACCCAAAAATGCAGCCCACCTGCGGGAGAATCTCAAGAGCAGGGGGTGGAGCAAGCCAGGCCTCAAACCACGAGAAGCTCCAGCCCAAAAGGCAGCCAAAATGCAGCCCACCTCCTGGAGAATCTCAAGAGCAGGGGGTGGAGCAAGCCAGGCCTCAAACCCCGAAAAGCTGAAGCCGAAAAGGCAGCCAAAATGCAGCCCACATCCGGGAGAATCTCAAGAGCAGGGGGTGGAGCAAGCCAGGCCTCAAACCACGAGAAGCTCCAGCCCAAAATGCAGCCAAAATCCAGCCCACCTGCGGGAGAATCTCAAGAGCAGGGGTTGGAGCAAGCCAGGTCTCAAACCACGAGAAGCTCCAGCCCAAAATGCAGCCAAAAGCCAGCCCACATCCGGGAGAATCTCAAGAGCAGGGGGTGGAGCAAGCCAGGCCTCAAACCACGAGAAGCTCCATCCCAAAATTCAGTCAAAATGCAGCCCACTTCGGGGAGAATCTGAGGAGCAGGGGGTGGGCCAAGCCAGGCCTCAAACCACGAGAAGCTCCAGCCCAAAAGGCAGCCAAAATCCAGCCCACATCCGGGAGAATCTCAAGAGCAGGGGGTGGAGGAAGCCAGGCCTCAAACCACGAGAAGCTCCAGCCCAAAAGGCAGCCAAAATGCAGCCCACATCCGGGAGAATCTCAAGAGCAGGGGGTGGAGCAAGCCAGGCTTCAAACCACGAGAGGCTCGAGCCCAAAAGGCAGCCAAAATCCAGACCACATCCGGGAGAATCTCAAGAGCAGGGGGTGGAGCAAGCCAGGCCTCAAACCACGAGAAGCTCCAGCCCAAAAGGCAGCCAAAATGCAGCCCACCTCCGGGAGAATCTCAAGAGCAGGGGTTGGAGGAAGCCAGGCCACAAACCACGAGAAGCTCCAGCCCAAGAAGCAGCCAAATTCCAGGCCACATCCGGGAGAATATCAGGAGCAGGGGGTAGAGCAAGCCAGGCCTCAAACCACGAGAAGCTCCAGCCCAAAAGGCAGCCAAAATGCAGCCCACATCCAAGAGAATCTCAAGAGCAGGGGGTGGAGCAAGCCAGGCCTCAAACCACGAGAAGCTCCAGCCCAAAAGGCAGCCAAATGCCAGCCCACCTCCGGGAGAATCTCAAGAGCAGGGGGTGGAGCAAGCCAGGCCTCAAACCACGAGAAGCTCCAGCCAAAAAGGCAGCCAAAATGCAGCCCACATCCAGGAGAATATCAAGAGCAGGAGGTGGAGCAAGTCAGGCCTCAAACCACGTGAAGCTCCAGCCCAAAAGGCAGCCAAAATGCAGCCCACCTCCGGAGAATCTCAAGAGCAGGGGGTGGAGCAAGGCAGGCCTCAAACCACGAGAAGCTCCAGCCCAAAATGCAGACAAAATCCAGCCCACCTCCGGGAGAATCTCAAGAGCAGGGGCTGGAGCAAGCCAGGCCTGAAACCACGAGAAGCTCCAGCCCAAAATGCAGCCCACTTCGGGGAGAACCTCAAGAGCAGGGGGTGGAGCAAGCCAGGCCCCAAACCACGAGAAGCTCCAGCCCAAAAGGCAGTCGAAATGCAGCCCACCTCCGGGAGAATCTCAAGAGCAGGGGGTGGAGCAAGCCAGGCCTCAAACCACGAGAAGCTCCAGCCCAAAAGGCAGCCAAAATCCAGCCCACATCCGGGAGAATCTCAAGAGCAGGGGGTGGAGCAAGCCAGGCCTCAAACCACGAGAAGCTAGACCCCAAAAGGCAGCCAAAATGCAGCCCACCTCCTGGAGAATCTCAAGAGCAGGGGGTGGAGCAAGCCAGGCCTCAAACCACGAGAAGCTCCAGCCCAAAAGGCAGCCAAATGCCAGCCCACCTCTTGGAGAATCTCAAGACCAGGGTCTGGAGCAAGCCAGGAATCAAACCACGAGAAGCTCCAGCCCAAAAGGCAGCCAAAATGCAGCCCACATCCGGGAGAATCAAGAGCAGGAGGGGGTGGAGCAAGCCAGGCCTCAAACCACGAGAAGCTCCTGCCCAAAATGCAGCCAAAATGCAGCCCACCTGCGGGAGAATCTCAAGAGCAGGGGGTGGAACAAGCCAGCCCCCAAACCACGAGAATCTCCAGCCCAAAATGCAGCCAAAAGCCAGCCGACATCCGGGAGAATCTCAAGAGCAAGGGGTGGAGCAAGCCAGGCCTCAAAACACGAGAAGCTCCAGCCCAAAATGCAGTCAAAATGCAGCCCACATCTGGGAGAATCTCAAGAGCAGGGTGTGGGGCAAGCCAGGCCCCAAACCACGAGAAGCTCCAGCCGAAAATTCAGCCAAAAATGCAGCCCACGTCGGGAAGAATCTCAAGAGCAGGGGGTGGAGCAAGCCAGGCCTCAAACCACGAGAAGCTCCAGCCCAAAAGGCAGCCAAAATCCAGCCCACGTCCGGGAGAATCTCAAGAGCAGGGGGTGCAGCAAGCCAGCCCTCAAACCACAAGAAGCTCCAGCCCAAATGAAACCAAAAATGCAGACCACCTCTGGGAGAATCTCAAGAGCAGGGGGTGGAGCAAGCCCGGCGCCAAACCACGAGAAGCTCCAGCCCAAAGGCAGCCAAAACACAGCCCACCTGCGGGAGAATATCAACAGCAGGGGGTGGAGCAAGCCAGGCCCCAAACCACGAGAAGCTCCAGTCCAAAATGTAGCCAAAATGCAGCCCACATCCGGGAGAATATCAAGAGCAGGGGGTGGAGCAAGCCAGGCCCCAAACCACGAGAAGCTCCAGCCCAAAGGCAGCCAAAACACAGCCCACCTGCGGGAGAATCTCAAGAGCAGGGGGTGGAGCAAGCCAGGCCTCAAACCACGAGAAGCTCCAGCCGAAAATTCAGCCAAAAATGCAGCCCACTTTGCAGAGAATATCAAGAGCAGGGGGTAGAGCAAGCCAGGCCTCAAACCACGAGAAGCTCCAGCCCAAAGGCAGCCAAAATCCATCCCACTTCGGGGAGTATCTCAAGAGCAGGGGGTGGAGCAAGCCAGGCCTCAAACCACGAGAAGCTCCAGCCCAAAATGCAGCCAAAAGCCAGCCCACATCCGGGAGAATCTCAAGAGCAGGGGCTGGAGCAAGCCAGGCCTCAAACCACGAGAAGCTTCATCGCAAAATTCAGTCAAAATGCAGCCCACTTCGGGGAGAATCTCAAGAGCAGGGGGTGGAGCAAACCAGGCCTCAAACCACGAGAAGCTCCAGCCCAAAAGGCAGCCAAAAACCAGCCAACATCCAGGAAAATATCAAGAGCAGGTGGTGGAGCAAGCCAGGCCCCAAACCACGAGAATCTCAAGCCCAAAACTCACCCAAAAATGCAGCCCACGGCCGTGAGAATCTCAAGAGCAGGGGGTGGAGCAAGCCAGGCCCCAAAGAACGAGAATCTCAAGCCCAAAACTAACCCAAAAATGCAGCCCACGTTGGGAAGAATCTCAAGAGCAGGGGGTGGAGCAAGCCAGGCCTCAAACCACGAGAAGCTCCAGCCCAAAAGGCAGCCAAAATGCAGCCCACCTCCGGGAGAATATCAAGAGCAGGAGGTAGAGCAAGCCAGGCCTCAAACCACGAGAAGCTCCAGCCCAAAATGCAGCCAAAAGCCAGCCCACATCCGGGAGAATCTCAAGAGCAGTGGGTGGAGCAATCCACGCCTCAAACCACGAGAAGCTCCAGCCCAAAATTCAGTCAAAATGCAGCCCACTTCGGGGAGAATCTCAAGAGCAGGGGGTGGGCCAAGCCAGGCCTCAAACCACGAGAAGCTCCAGCCCAAAAGGCAGCCAAAATCCAGCCCACATCCGGGAGAATCTCAAGAGCAGGGGGTGGAGCAAGGAAGGCCTCAAACCACGAGAAGCTCCAGCCCAAAAGGCAGCCAAAATCCAGCCCACAACCGGGAGAATCTCAAGAGCAGGGGGTGGAGCAAGCCAGGCCTCAAACCACGAGAAGCTCCAGCCCAAAATGCAGCCAAAATCCAGACCACATCCGGGAGAATCTCAAGAGCAGGGGGTGGAGCAATCCAGGCCCCAAAGCACGAGAAGCTCCAGCACAAAATGCAGCCAAACTCCAGCCCACATCCAGGAAAATATCAAGAGCAGGGGGTGGAGCAAGCCAGGCCCCAAACCACGAGAAGCTCCAGCCCAAAAGGCAGCCAAAATCCAGCCCACTTCGGGGAGAATCTCAAGAGCATGGGGTGGAGCAAGCCAGGCCTCAAACCACGAGAAGCTCCAGCCCAAAAGGCAGCCAAAATGCAGCCCACGTCCAGGAGAATCTCAAGAGCAGGGGGTGGAGCAAGCCAGCCCCCAAACCACGAGAAGCTCCAGCCCAAAAGGCAGCCAAATCAAGCCCACTTCGGGGAGAATATCAAGAGCAGGGGGTGGAGAAACCCAGGCCTCAAACCACGACAAGCTCCATCCCAATAGGCAGCCAATATCCAGACCACATCCGGGAAAATCTCAAGAGCAGGGGGTGGAGAAAGCCAGGCCTCAAACCTCGAGAATCTCAAGCCCAAAACTCACCCAAAAATGCAGCCCACCTGCGGGAGAATCTCAAGAGCAGGGGGTGGAGCAAGCCAGGCCTCAAACCACGAGAAGCTCCAGCCCAAAAGGCAGCCAAAATGCAGCCCACCTCCTGGAGAATCTCAAGAGCAGGGGGTGGAGCAAGCCAGGCCTCAAACCACGAGAAGCTCCAGCCCAAAATGCAGCCAAAAGCCAGCCCACATCCGGGAGAATCTCAAGAGCAGTGGGTGGAGCAATCCACGCCTCAAACCACGAGAAGCTCCAGCCCAAAATTCAGTCAAAATGCAGCCCACTTCGGGGAGAATCTCAAGAGCAGGGGGTGGGCCAAGCCAGGCCTCAAACCACGAGAAGCTCCAGCCCAAAAGGCAGCCAAAATCCAGCCCACATCCGGGAGAATCTCAAGAGCAGGGGGTGGAGCAAGGAAGGCCTCAAACCACGAGAAGCTCCAGCCCAAAAGGCAGCCAAAATCCAGCCCACAACCGGGAGAATCTCAAGAGCAGGGGGTGGAGCAAGCCAGGCCTCAAACCACGAGAAGCTCCAGCCCAAAATGCAGCCAAAATCCAGACCACATCCGGGAGAATCTCAAGAGCAGGGGGTGGAGCAATCCAGGCCCCAAAGCACGAGAAGCTCCAGCACAAAATGCAGCCAAACTCCAGCCCACATCCAGGAAAATATCAAGAGCAGGGGGTGGAGCAAGCCAGGCCCCAAACCACGAGAAGCTCCAGCCCAAAAGGCAGCCAAAATCCAGCCCACTTCGGGGAGAATCTCAAGAGCATGGGGTGGAGCAAGCCAGGCCTCAAACCACGAGAAGCTCCAGCCCAAAAGGCAGCCAAAATGCAGCCCACGTCCAGGAGAATCTCAAGAGCAGGGGGTGGAGCAAGCCAGCCCCCAAACCACGAGAAGCTCCAGCCCAAAAGGCAGCCAAATCAAGCCCACTTCGGGGAGAATATCAAGAGCAGGGGGTGGAGAAACCCAGGCCTCAAACCACGACAAGCTCCATCCCAATAGGCAGCCAATATCCAGACCACATCCGGGAAAATCTCAAGAGCAGGGGGTGGAGAAAGCCAGGCCTCAAACCTCGAGAATCTCAAGCCCAAAACTCACCCAAAAATGCAGCCCACCTGCGGGAGAATCTCAAGAGCAGGGGGTGGAGCAAGCCAGGCCTCAAACCACGAGAAGCTCCAGCCCAAAAGGCAGCCAAAATGCAGCCCACCTCCTGGAGAATCTCAAGAGCAGGGGGTGGAGCAAGCCAGGCCTCAAACCCCGAAAAGCTGAAGCCGAAAAGGCAGCCAAAATGCAGCCCACATCCGGGAGAATATCAAGAGCAGGGGGTAGAGCAAGCCAGGCCTCAAACCACGAGAAGCTCCAGCCCAAAATGCAGCCAAAATCCAGCCCACCTGCGGGAGAATCTCAAGAGCAGGGGTTGGAGCAAGCCAGGTCTCAAACCACGAGAAGCTCCAGCCCAAAATGCAGCCAAAAGCCAGCCCACATCCGGGAGAATCTCAAGAGCAGGGGGTGGAGCAAGCCAGGCCTCAAACCACGAGAAGCTCCAGCCCAAAAGGCAGCCAAATGCCAGCCCACCTCTTGGAGAATCTCAAGACCAGGGTCTGGAGCAAGCCAGGAATCAAACCACGAGAAGCTCCAGCCCAAAAGGCAGCCAAAATGCAGCCCACATCCGGGAGAATCAAGAGCAGGAGGGGGTGGAGCAAGCCAGGCCTCAAACCACGAGAAGCTCCTGCCCAAAATGCAGCCAAAATGCAGCCCACCTGCGGGAGAATCTCAAGAGCAGGGGGTGGAACAAGCCAGCCCCCAAACCACGAGAATCTCCAGCCCAAAATGCAGCCAAAAGCCAGCCGACATCCGGGAGAATCTCAAGAGCAAGGGGTGGAGCAAGCCAGGCCTCAAAACACGAGAAGCTCCAGCCCAAAATGCAGTCAAAATGCAGCCCACATCTGGGAGAATCTCAAGAGCAGGGGGTGGAGCAAGCCAGGCCTCAAACCACGAGAAGCTCCAGCCCAAAAGGCAGCCAAAATCCAGCCCACGTCCGGGAGAATCTCAAGAGCAGGGGGTGCAGCAAGCCAGCCCTCAAACCACAAGAAGCTCCAGCCCAAATGGCACCAAAAATGCAGACCACCTCTGGGAGAATCTCAAGAGCAGGGGGTGGAGCAAGCCCGGCGCCAAACCACGAGAAGCTCCAGCCCAAAGGCAGCCAAAACACAGCCCACCTGCGGGAGAATATCAACAGCAGGGGGTGGAGCAAGCCAGGCCCCAAACCACGAGAAGCTCCAGTCCAAAATGTAGCCAAAATGCAGCCCACATCCGGGAGAATATCAAGAGCAGGGGGTGGAGCAAGCCAGGCCCCAAACCACGAGAAGCTCCAGCCCAAAGGCAGCCAAAACACAGCCCACCTGCGGGAGAATCTCAAGAGCAGGGGGTGGAGCAAGCCAGGCCTCAAACCACGAGAAGCTCCAGCCGAAAATTCAGCCAAAAATGCAGCCCACTTTGCAGAGAATATCAAGAGCAGGGGGTAGAGCAAGCCAGGCCTCAAACCACGAGAAGCTCCAGCCCAAAGGCAGCCAAAATCCATCCCACTTCGGGGAGTATCTCAAGAGCAGGGGGTGGAGCAAGCCAGGCCTCAAACCACGAGAAGCTCCAGCCCAAAATGCAGCCAAAAGCCAGCCCACATCCGGGAGAATCTCAAGAGCAGGGGCTGGAGCAAGCCAGGCCTCAAACCACGAGAAGCTTCATCGCAAAATTCAGTCAAAATGCAGCCCACTTCGGGGAGAATCTCAAGAGCAGGGGGTGGAGCAAACCAGGCCTCAAACCACGAGAAGCTCCAGCCCAAAAGGCAGCCAAAAACCAGCCAACATCCAGGAAAATATCAAGAGCAGGTGGTGGAGCAAGCCAGGCCCCAAACCACGAGAATCTCAAGCCCAAAACTCACCCAAAAATGCAGCCCACGGCCGTGAGAATCTCAAGAGCAGGGGGTGGAGCAAGCCAGGCCCCAAAGAACGAGAATCTCAAGCCCAAAACTAACCCAAAAATGCAGCCCACGTTGGGAAGAATCTCAAGAGCAGGGGGTGGAGCAAGCCAGGCCTCAAACCACGAGAAGCTCCAGCCCAAAAGGCAGCCAAAATGCAGCCCACCTCCAGGAGAATATCAAGAGCAGGAGGTAGAGCAAGCCAGGCCTCAAACCACGAGAAGCTCCAGCCCAAAATGCAGCCAAAAGCCAGCCCACATCCGGGAGAATCTCAAGAGCAGTGGGTGGAGCAATCCACGCCTCAAACCACGAGAAGCTCCAGCCCAAAATTCAGTCAAAATGCAGCCCACTTCGGGGAGAATCTCAAGAGCAGGGGGTGGGCCAAGCCAGGCCTCAAACCACGAGAAGCTCCAGCCCAAAAGGCAGCCAAAATCCAGCCCACATCCGGGAGAATCTCAAGAGCAGGGGGTGGAGCAAGGAAGGCCTCAAACCACGAGAAGCTCCAGCCCAAAAGGCAGCCAAAATCCAGCCCACAACCGGGAGAATCTCAAGAGCAGGGGGTGGAGCAAGCCAGGCCTCAAACCACGAGAAGCTCCAGCCCAAAATGCAGCCAAAATCCAGACCACATCCGGGAGAATCTCAAGAGCAGGGGGTGGAGCAATCCAGGCCCCAAAGCACGAGAAGCTCCAGCACAAAATGCAGCCAAACTCCAGCCCACATCCAGGAAAATATCAAGAGCAGGGGGTGGAGCAAGCCAGGCCCCAAACCACGAGAAGCTCCAGCCCAAAAGGCAGCCAAAATCCAGCCCACTTCGGGGAGAATCTCAAGAGCATGGGGTGGAGCAAGCCAGGCCTCAAACCACGAGAAGCTCCAGCCCAAAAGGCAGCCAAAATGCAGCCCACGTCCAGGAGAATCTCAAGAGCAGGGGGTGGAGCAAGCCAGCCCCCAAACCACGAGAAGCTCCAGCCCAAAAGGCAGCCAAATCAAGCCCACTTCGGGGAGAATATCAAGAGCAGGGGGTGGAGAAACCCAGGCCTCAAACCACGACAAGCTCCATCCCAATAGGCAGCCAATATCCAGACCACATCCGGGAAAATCTCAAGAGCAGGGGGTGGAGAAAGCCAGGCCTCAAACCTCGAGAATCTCAAGCCCAAAACTCACCCAAAAATGCAGCCCACCTGCGGGAGAATCTCAAGAGCAGGGGGTGGAGAAAGCCAGGCCTCAAACCACGAGAAGCTCCAGCCCAAAAGGCAGCCAAAATGCAGCCCACCTCCTGGAGAATCTCAAGAGCAGGGGGTGGAGCAAGCCAGGCCTCAAACCCCGAAAAGCTGAAGCCGAAAAGGCAGCCAAAATGCAGCCCACATCCGGGAGAATATCAAGAGCAGGGGGTAGAGCAAGCCAGGCCTCGAACCACGAGAAGCTCCAGCCCAAAATGCAGCCAAAATCCAGCCCACCTGCGGGAGAATCTCAAGAGCAGGGGTTGGAGCAAGCCAGGTCTCAAACCACGAGAAGCTCCAGCCCAAAATGCAGCCAAAAGCCAGCCCACATCCGGGAGAATCTCAAGAGCAGGGGGTGGAGCAAGCCAGGCCTCAAACCACGAGAAGCTCCATCCCAAAATTCAGTCAAAATGCAGCCCACTTCGGGGAGAATCTGAGGAGCAGGGGGTGGGCCAAGCCAGGCCTCAAACCACGAGAAGCTCCAGCCCAAAAGGCAGCCAAAATCCAGCCCACATCCGGGAGAATCTCAAGAGCAGGGGGTGGAGGAAGCCAGGCCTCAAACCACGAGAAGCTCCAGCCCAAAAGGCAGCCAAAATGCAGCCCACATCCGGGAGAATCTCAAGAGCAGGGGGTGAAGCAAGCCAGGCTTCAAACCACGAGAGGCTCGAGCCCAAAAGGCAGCCAAAATCCAGACCACATCCGGGAGAATCTCAAGAGCAGGGGGTGGAGCAAGCCAGGCCTCAAACCACGAGAAGCTCCAGCCCAAAAGGCAGCCAAAATGCAGCCCACCTCCGGGAGAATCTCAAGAGCAGGGGGTGGAGGAAGCCAGGCCACAAACCACGAGAAGCTCCAGCCCAAGAAGCAGCCAAATTCCAGGCCACATCCGGGAGAGTATCAGGAGCAGGGGGTGGAGCAAGCCAGGCCTCAAACCACGAGAAGCTCCAGCCCAAAAGGCAGCCAAAATGCAGCCCACATCCGGCAGAATCTCAAGAGCAGGAGGTAGAGCAAGCCAGGCCTCAAACCACGAGAAGCTCCAGCCCAAAAGGCAGCCAAAATGCAGCCCACATCCAAGAGAATCTCAAGAGCAGGGGGTGGAGCAACCCAGGCCTCAAACCACGAGAAGCTCCAGCCCAAAAGGCAGCCAAATGCCAGCCCACCTCCGGGAGAATCTCAAGAGCAGGGGGTGGAGCAAGCCAGGCCTCAAACCACGAGAAGCTCCAGCCAAAAAGGCAGCCAAAATGCAGCCCACATCCAGGAGAATATCAAGAGCAGGAGGTGGAGCAAGTCAGGCCTCAAACCACGTGAAGCTCCAGCCCAAAAGGCAGCCAAAATGCAGCCCACCTCCGGAGAATCTCAAGAGCAGGGGGTGGAGCAAGGCAGGCCTCAAACCACGAGAAGCTCCAGCCCAAAATGCAGACAAAATCCAGCCCACCTCCGGGAGAATCTCAAGAGCAGGGGCTGGAGCAAGCCAGGCCTGAAACCACGAGAAGCTCCAGCCCAAAATGCAGCCCACTTCGGGGAGAACCTCAAGAGCAGGGGGTGGAGCAAGCCAGGCCTCAAACCACGAGAAGCTACAGCCCAAAAGGCAGCCAAAATCCAGCCCACATCCGGGAGAATCTCAAGAGCAGGGGGTGGAGCAAGCCAGGCCTCAAACCACGAGAAGCTAGACCCCAAAAGGCAGCCAAAATGCAGCCCACCTCCTGGAGAATCTCAAGAGCAGGGGGTGGAGCAAGCCAGGCCTCAAACCACGAGAAGCTCCAGCCCAAAAGGCAGCCAAATGCCAGCCCACCTCTTGGAGAATCTCAAGACCAGGGTCTGGAGCAAGCCAGGAATCAAACCACGAGAAGCTCCAGCCCAAAAGGCAGCCAAAATGCAGCCCACATCCGGGAGAATCAAGAGCAGGAGGGGGTGGAGCAAGCCAGGCCTCAAACCACGAGAAGCTCCTGCCCAAAATGCAGCCAAAATGCAGCCCACCTGCGGGAGAATCTCAAGAGCAGGGGGTGGAACAAGCCAGGCCTCAAACCACGAGAATCTCCAGCCCAAAATGCAGCCAAAAGCCAGCCGACATCCGGGAGAATCTCAAGAGCAGGGGGTGGAGCAAGCCAGGCCTCAAACCACGAGAAGCTCCAGCCCAAAATGCAGTCAAAATGCAGCCCACATCTGGGAGAATCTCAAGAGCAGGGTGTGGGGCAAGCCAGGCCCCAAACCACGAGAAGCTCCAGCCGAAAATTCAGCCAAAAATGCAGCCCACGTCGGGAAGAATCTCAAGAGCAGGGGGTGGAGCAAGCCAGGCCTCAAACCACGAGAAGCTCCAGCCCAAAAGGCAGCCAAAATCCAGCCCACCTCCGGGAGAATCTCAAGAGCAGGGGGTGCAGCAAGCCAGGCCTCAAACCACAAGAAGCTCCAGCCCAAATGGCACCAAAAATGCAGACCACCTCTGGGAGAATCTCAAGAGCAGGGGGTGGAGCAAGCCCGGCGCCAAACCACGAGAAGCTCCAGCCCAAAGGCAGCCAAAACACAGCCCACCTGCGGGAGAATCTCAAGAGCAGGGGGTGGAGCAAGCCAGGCCCCAAACCACGA
This sequence comes from Rhynochetos jubatus, assembly GCA_027574665.1. Taxonomy (NCBI): domain Eukaryota; kingdom Metazoa; phylum Chordata; class Aves; order Eurypygiformes; family Rhynochetidae; genus Rhynochetos; species Rhynochetos jubatus. The sequence continues at coordinate 573,742 of JAQBHY010000093.1, forward strand.
GAAGCTCCAGTCCAAAATGTAGCCAAAATGCAGCCCACATCCGGGAGAATATCAAGAGCAGGGGGTGGAGCAAGCCAGGCCTCAAACCACGAGAAGCTCCAGCCCAAAGGCAGCCAAAACACAGCCCACCTGCGGGAGAATATCAAGAGCAGGGGGTGGAGCAAGCCAGGCCTCAAACCACGAGAAGCTCCAGCCCAAAATGTAGCCAAAATGCAGCCCACCTCCGGGAGAATCTCAAGAGCAGGGGGTGGAGCAAGCCAGGCCTCAAAGCACGAGAAGCTCCAGCCCAAAATGCAGCCAAAATGCAGCCCACATCTGGGAGAATCTCAAGAGCAGGGGGTGGAGCAAGCCAGGCCGCAAACCTCGAGAAGCTCCAGCCCAAAATGAAGCCAAAATGCAGCCTACCTCCAGGAGAATCTCAAGAGCAGGGGGTGGAGCAAGCCAGGTCTCAAACCACGAGAAGCTCCAGCCCAAAAGGCAGCCAAAATGCAGCCCACATCCAGGAGAATCTCAAGAGCAGGGGTTGGAGCAAGCCAGGTCTCAAACCACGAGAAGCTCCAGCCCAAAAGGCAGCCAAAATCCAGCCCACATCCGCGAGAATCTCAAGAGCAGGGGGTGGAGAAAGCCAGGCCCCAAAGAACGAGAATCTCAAGCCCAAAACTAACCCAAAAATGCAGCCCACGTTGGGAAGAATCTCAAGAGCAGGGGGTGGAGCAAGCCAGGCCTCAAACCACGAGAAGCTCCAGCCCAAAAGGCAGCCAAAATGCAACCCACCTCCGGGAGAATATCAAGAGCACGAGGTAGAGCAAGCCAGGCCTCAAACCACGAGAAGCTCCAGCCCAAAATGCAGCCAAAAGCCAGCCCACATCCGGGAGAATCTCAAGAGCAGTGGGTGGAGCAATCCACGCCTCAAACCACGAGAAGCTCCAGCCCAAAATTCAGTCAAAATGCAGCCCACTTCGGGGAGAATCTCAAGAGCAGGGGGTGGGCCAAGCCAGGCCTCAAACCACGAGAAGCTCCAGCCCAAAAGGCAGCCAAAATCCAGCCCACTTCGGGGAGAATCTCAAGAGCATGGGGTGGAGCAAGCCAGGCCTCAAACCACGAGAAGCTCCAGCCCAAAAGGCAGCCAAAATGCAGCCCACATCCGGGAGAATCTCAAGAGCAGGGGGTGGAGCAATCCAGGCCCCAAAGCACGAGAAGCTCCAGCACAAAATGCAGCCAAACTCCAGCCCACATCCAGGAAAATATCAAGAGCAGGGGGTGGAGCAAGCCAGGCCCCAAACCACGAGAAGCTCCAGCCCAAAAGGCAGCCAAAATCCAGCCCACTTCGGGGAGAATCTCAAGAGCATGGGGTGGAGCAAGCCAGGCCTCAAACCACGAGAAGCTCCAGCCCAAAAGGCAGCCAAAATGCAGCCCACGTCCAGGAGAATCTCAAGAGCAGGGGGTGGAGCAAGCCAGCCCCCAAACCACGAGAAGCTCCAGCCCAAAAGGCAGCCAAATCAAGCCCACTTCGGGGAGAATATCAAGAGCAGGGGGTGGAGAAACCCAGGCCTCAAACCACGACAAGCTCCATCCCAATAGGCAGCCAATATCCAGACCACATCCGGGAAAATCTCAAGAGCAGGGGGTGGAGAAAGCCAGGCCTCAAACCTCGAGAATCTCAAGCCCAAAACTCACCCAAAAATGCAGCCCACCTGCGGGAGAATCTCAAGAGCATGGGGTGGAGCAAGCCAGGCCTCAAACCATGAGAAGCTCCAGCCCAAAAGGCAGCCAAAATGCAGCCCACCTCCTGGAGAATCTCAAGAGCAGGGGGTGGAGCAAGCCAGGCCTCAAACCCCGAAAAGCTGAAGCCGAAAAGGCAGCCAAAATGCAGCCCACATCCGGGAGAATATCAAGAGCAGGGGGTAGAGCAAGCCAGGCCTCAAACCACGAGAAGCTCCAGCCCAAAATGCAGCCAAAATCCAGCCCACCTGCGGGAGAATCTCAAGAGCAGGGGTTGGAGCAAGCCAGGTCTCAAACCACGAGAAGCTCCAGCCCAAAATGCAGCCAAAAGCCAGCCCACATCCGGGAGAATCTCAAGAGCAGGGGGTGGAGCAAGCCAGGCCTCAAACCACGAGAAGCTCCATCCCAAAATTCAGTCAAAATGCAGCCCACTTCGGGGAGAATCTGAGGAGCAGGGGGTGGGCCAAGCCAGGCCTCAAACCACGAGAAGCTCCAGCCCAAAAGGCAGCCAAAATCCAGCCCACATCCGGGAGAATCTCAAGAGCAGGGGGTGGAGGAAGCCAGGCCTCAAACCACGAGAAGCTCCAGCCCAAAAGGCAGCCAAAATGCAGCCCACATCCGGGAGAATCTCAAGAGCAGGGGGTGGAGCAAGTCAGGCTTCAAACCACGAGAGGCTCGAGCCCAAAAGGCAGCCAAAATCCAGACCACATCCGGGAGAATCTCAAGAGCAGGGGGTGGAGCAAGCCAGGCCTCAAACCACGAGAAGCTCCAGCCCAAAAGGCAGCCAAAATGCAGCCCACCTCCGGGAGAATCTCAAGAGCAGGGGTTGGAGGAAGCCAGGCCACAAACCACGAGAAGCTCCAGCCCAAGAAGCAGCCAAATTCCAGGCCACATCCGGGAGAATATCAGGAGCAGGGGGTAGAGCAAGCCAGGCCTCAAACCACGAGAAGCTCCAGCCCAAAAGGCAGCCAAAATGCAGCCCACATCCAAGAGAATCTCAAGAGCAGGGGGTAGAGCAACCCAGGCCTCAAACCACGAGAAGCTCCAGCCCAAAAGGCAGCCAAATGCCAGCCCACCTCCGGGAGAATCTCAAGAGCAGGGGGTGGAGCAAGCCAGGCCTCAAACCACGAGAAGCTCCAGCCAAAAAGGCAGCCAAAATGCAGCCCACATCCAGGAGAATATCAAGAGCAGGAGGTGGAGCAAGTCAGGCCTCAAACCACGTGAAGCTCCAGCCCAAAAGGCAGCCAAAATGCAGCCCACCTCCGGAGAATCTCAAGAGCAGGGGGTGGAGCAAGGCAGGCCTCAAACCACGAGAAGCTCCAGCCCAAAATGCAGACAAAATCCAGCCCACCTCTGGGAGAATCTCAAGAGCAGGGGCTGGAGCAAGCCAGGCCTGAAACCACGAGAAGCTCCAGCCCAAAATGCAGCCCACTTCGGGGAGAACCTCAAGAGCAGGGGGTGGAGCAAGCCAGGCCCCAAACCACGAGAAGCTCCAGCCCAAAAGGCAGACGAAATGCAGCCCACCTCCGGGAGAATCTCAAGAGCAGGGGCTGGAGCAAGCCAGGCCTCAAACCACGAGAAGCTCCACCCCAAAAGGCAGCCAAAATGCAGCCCACCTCCTGGAGAATCTCAAGAGCAGGGGGTGGAGCAAGCCAGGCCTCAAACCACGAGAAGCTCCAGCCCAAAAGGCAGCCAAATGCCAGCCCACCTCTTGGAGAATCTCAAGACCAGGGTCTGGAGCAAGCCAGGAATCAAACCACGAGAAGCTCCAGCCCAAAAGGCAGCCAAAATGCAGCCCACATCCGGGAGAATCAAGAGCAGGAGGGGGTGGAGCAAGCCAGGCCTCAAACCACGAGAAGCTCCTGCCCAAAATGCAGCCAAAATGCAGCCCACCTGCGGGAGAATCTCAAGAGCAGGGGGTGGAACAAGCCAGCCCCCAAACCACGAGAATCTCCAGCCCAAAATGCAGCCAAAAGCCAGCCGACATCCGGGAGAATCTCAAGAGCAGGGGGTGGACCAAGCCAGGCCTCAAAACACGAGAAGCTCCAGCCCAAAATGCAGTCAAAATGCAGCCCACATCTGGGAGAATCTCAAGAGCAGGGTGTGGGGCAAGCCAGGCCCCAAACCACGAGAAGCTCCAGCCGAAAATTCAGCCAAAAATGCAGCCCACGTCGGGAAGAATGTCAAGAGCAGGGGGTGGAGCAAGCCAGGCCTCAAACCACGAGAAGCTCCAGCCCAAAAGGCAGCCAAAATCCAGCCCACGTCCGGGAGAATCTCAAGAGCAGGGGGTGCAGCAAGCCAGCCCTCAAACCACAAGAAGCTCCAGCCCAAATGGCACCAAAAATGCAGACCACCTCTGGGAGAATCTCAAGAGCAGGGGGTGGAGCAAGCCCGGCGCCAAACCACGAGAAGCTCCAGCCCAAAGGCAGCCAAAACACAGCCCACCTGCGGGAGAATATCAAGAGCAGGGGGTGGAGCCAGTCAGGCCCCAAACCACGAGAAGCTCCAGTCCAAAATGTAGCCAAAATGCAGCCCACATCCGGGAGAATATCAAGAGCAGGGGGTGGAGCAAGCCAGGCCCCAAACCACGAGAAGCTCCAGCCCAAAGGCAGCCAAAACACAGCCCACCTGCGGGAGAATCTCAAGAGCAGGGGGTGGAGCAAGCCAGGCCTCAAACCACGAGAAGCTCCAGCCGAAAATTCAGCCAAAAATGCAGCCCACTTCGCAGAGAATATCAAGAGCAGGGGGTAGAGCAAGCCAGGCCTCAAACCACGAGAAGCTCCAGCCCAAAGGCAGCCAAAATGCAGCCCACATCCGGGAGAATATCAAGAGCAGGGGGTGGAGCAAGCCAGGCCTCAAACCACGAGAAGCTCCAGCCCAAAATTCAGCCAAAAATGCATCCCACTTCGGGGAGAATCTCAAGAGCAGGGGGTGGAGCAAGCCAGGTCTCAAACCACGAGAAGCTCCAGCCCAAAATGCAGCCAAAATGCAGCCCACATCCAGGAGAATCTCAAGAGCAGGGGTTGGAGCAAGCCAGGTCTCAAACCACGAGAAGCTCCAGCCCAAAAGGCAGCCAAAATCCAGCCCACATCCGCGAGAATCTCAAGAGCAGGGGTTGGAGCAAGCCAGGCCTCAAACCACGAGAAGCTCCAGCCAAAAAGGCAGCCAAAATGCAGCCCACATCCAGGAGAATATCAAGAGCAGGAGGTGGAGCAAGTCAGGCCTCAAACCACGTGAAGCTCCAGCCCAAAAGGCAGCCAAAATGCAGCCCACCTCCGGAGAATCTCAAGAGCAGGGGGTGGAGCAAGGCAGGCCTCAAACCACGAGAAGCTCCAGCCCAAAATGCAGACAAAATCCAGCCCACATCCGGGAGAATCTCAAGAGCAGGGGCTGGAGCAAGCCAGGCCTGAAACCACGAGAAGCTCCAGCCCAAAATGCAGCCCACTTCGGGGAGAACCTCAAGAGCAGGGGGTGGAGCAAGCCAGGCCCCAAACCACGAGAAGCTCCAGCCCAAAAGGCAGCCAAAATCCAGCCCACCTCCGGGAGAATCTCAAGAGCAGGGGGTGGAGCAAGCCAGGCCTCAAACCACGAGAAGCTACAGCCCAAAAGGCAGCCAAAATCCAGCCCACATCCGGGAGAATCTCAAGAGCAGGGGGTGGAGCAAGCCAGGCCTCAAACCACGAGAAGCTAGACCCCAAAAGGCAGCCAAAATGCAGCCCACCTCCTGGAGAATCTCAAGAGCAGGGGGTGGAGCAAGCCAGGCCTCAAACCACGAGAAGCTCCAGCCCAAAAGTCAGCCAAATGCCAGCCCACCTCTTGGAGAATCTCAAGACCAGGGTCTGGAGCAAGCCAGGAATCAAACCACGAGAAGCTCCAGCCCAAAAGGCAGCCAAAATGCAGCCCACATCCGGGAGAATCAAGAGCAGGAGGGGGTGGAGCAAGCCAGGCCTCAAACCACGAGAAGCTCCTGCCCAAAATGCAGCCAAAATGCAGCCCACCTGCGGGAGAATCTCAAGAGCAGGGGGTGGAACAAGCCAGCCCCCAAACCACGAGAATCTCCAGCCCAAAATGCAGCCAAAAGCCAGCCGACATCCGGGAGAATCTCAAGAGCAGGGGGTGGAGCAAGGCAGGCCTCAAACCACGAGAAGCTCCAGCCCAAAATGCAGTCAAAATGCAGCCCACATCTGGGAGAATCTCAAGAGCAGGGTGTGGGGCAAGCCAGGCCCCAAACCACGAGAAGCTCCAGCCGAAAATTCAGCCAAAAATGCAGCCCACGTCGGGAAGAATCTCAAGAGCAGGGGGTGGAGCAAGCCAGGCCTCAAACCACGAGAAGCTCCAGCCAAAAAGGCAGCCAAAATCCAGCCCACGTCCGGGAGAATCTCAAGAGCAGGGGGTGCAGCAAGCCAGGCCTCAAACCACAAGAAGCTCCAGCCCAAATGGCACCAAAAATGCAGACCACCTCTGGGAGAATCTCAAGAGCAGGGGGTGGAGCAAGCCCGGCGCCAAACCACGAGAAGCTCCAGCCCAAAGGCAGCCAAAACACAGCCCACCTGCGGGAGAATATCAAGAGCAGGGGGTGGAGCAAGCCAGGCCCCAAACCACGAGAAGCTCCAGTCCAAAATGTAGCCAAAATGCAGCCCACATCCGGGAGAATATCAAGAGCAGGGGGTGGAGCAAGCCAGGCCCCAAACCACGAGAAGCTCCAGCCCAAAGGCAGCCAAAACACAGCCCACCTGCGGGAGAATCTCAAGAGCAGGGGGTGGAGCAAGCCAGGCCTCAAACCACGAGAAGCTCCAGCCGAAAATTCAGCCAAAAATGCAGCCCACTTCGCAGAGAATATCAAGAGCAGGGGGTAGAGCAAGCCAGGCCTCAAACCACGAGAAGCTCCAGCCCAAAGGCAGCCAAAATGCAGCCCACATCCGGGAGAATATCAAGAGCAGGGGGTGGAGCAAGCCAGGCCTCAAACCACGAGAAGCTCCAGCCCAAAATTCAGCCAAAAATGCATCCCACTTCGGGGAGAATCTCAAGAGCAGGGGGTGGAGCAAGCCAGGTCTCAAACCACGAGAAGCTCCAGCCCAAAAGGCAGCCAAAATGCAGCCCACATCCAGGAGAATCTCAAGAGCAGGGGTTGGAGCAAGCCAGGTCTCAAACCACGAGAAGCTCCAGCCCAAAAGGCAGCCAAAATCCAGCCCACATCCGCGAGAATCTCAAGAGCAGGGGTTGGAGCAAGCCAGGCCTCAAACCACGAGAAGCTCCAGCCCAAAGTCTGCCAAAACACAGCCCACCTGCGGGAGAATCTCAAGAGCAGGGGGTGGAGCAAGCCAGGCCCCAAACCACGAGAAGCTCCAGTCCAAAAAGCAGCCAAAATTCAGCCCACATCCGGGAGAATCTCAAGAGCAGGGGGTGGAGCAAACCAGGTCTCAAACCACGAGAAGCTCCAGCCCAAAATGCAGCCAAAATGCAGCCCACATCCGGGAGAATATCAAGAGCAGGGGGTGGAGCAAGCCAGGCATCAAACCACGAGAAGCTCCAGCCGAAAATTCAGCCAAAAATGCAGCCCACTTCGCAGAGAATATCAAGAGCAGGGGGTAGAGCAAGCCAGGCCTCAAACCACGAGAAGCTCCAGCCCAAAATTCAGCCAAAAATGCATCCCACTTCGGGGAGAATCTCAAGAGCAGGGGGTGGAGCAAGCCAGGCCCCAAACCACGAGAAGCTCCAGCCCAAAAGTCAGCCAAAATCCAGCCCATATCGGGAAGAATCTCAAGAGCAGGGGGTGGAGCAAGCCAGGCCTCAAACCACGAGAAGCTCCAGCCCAAAAGGCAGCCAAAATGCAGCCCACATCCGGGAGAATATCAAGAGCAGGGGGTGGAGCAAGCCAGGCCTCAAACCACGAGAAGCTCCAGCCCAAAAGGAAGCCAAAATCCAGCCCACTTTGGGGAGAATATCAAGAGCAGGGGGTGGACCAAGCCAGGCCACAAACCACGAGAAGCTCCAGCCCAAAAGGCAGCCAAAATGCAGCCCACCTCCGGGAGAATCTCAAGAGCAGGGGGTGGAGCAAGCCAGGCCCCAAACAACGAGAAGCTCCAGCCCAAAAAGCAGCCAAAATCCAGGCCACATCCGGGAGAATCTCAAGAGCAGGGGGTGGAGCAAGCCAGGCCCCAAAGCACGAGAATCTCAAACCCAAAACTCACCCAAAAATGCAGCCCACGTCGGGAAGAATCTCAAGAGCAGGGGGTGGAGCAAGCCAGGCCCCAAACCACGAGAAGCTCCAGCCCAAAATGCAGCCAAAATCCATCCCACTTCGGGGAGTATCTCAAGAGCAGGGGGTGGAGCAAGCCAGGCCTCAAACCACGAGAAGCTCCAGCCCAAAAGGCAGCCAAAATGCAGCCCACATCCGGGAGAATCTGAAGAGCAGGGGGTGGAGCAAGCCAGCCCCCAAACCACGAGAAGCTCCAGCCCAAAATGCAGCCAAAAGCCAGCCCACATCCGGGAGAATCTCAAGAGCAGGGGCTGGAGCAAGCCAGGCCTCAAACCACGAGAAGCTTCATCGCAAAATTCAGTCAAAATGCAGCCCACTTCGGGGAGAATCTCAAGAGCAGGGGGTGGAGCAAGCCAGGCCTCAAACCACGAGAAGCTCCAGCCCAAAAGGCAGCCAAAAACCAGCCAACATCCAGGAAAATATCAAGAGCAGGGGGTGGAGCAAGCCAGGCCCCAAACCACGAGAATCTCAAGCCCAAAACTCACCCAAAAATGCAGCCCACGGCTGTGAGAATATCAAGAGCAGGGGTTGGAGCAAGCCAGGCCTCAAACCACGAGAAGCTCCAGCCCAAAATGCAGCCAAAAGCCAGCCGATATCCGGGAGAATCTCAAGAGCAGGGGGTGGAGCAAGCCAGGCCTCAAACCACGAGAAGCTCCAGCCCAAAATGCAGTCAAAATGCAGCCCACGTCCGGGAGAATCTCAAGAGCAGGGGGTGCAGCAAGCCAGGCCTCAAACCACGAGAAGCTGCAGCCCAAAAGGCAGCCAAAATCCAGCCCACGTCCGGGAGAATCTCAAGAGCAGGGGGTGCAGCAAGCCACCCTCAAACCACAAGAAGCTCCAGCCCAAATGGCACCAAAAATGCAGACCACCTCTGGGAGAATCTCAAGAGCAGGGGGTGGAGCAAGCCCGGCGCCAAACCACGAGAAGCTCCAGCCCAAAGGCAGCCAAAACACAGCCCACCTGCGGGAGAATATCAAGAGCAGGGGGTGGAGCAAGCCAGGCCCCAAACCACGAGAAGCTCCAGTCCAAAATGTAGCCAAAATGCAGCCCACATCCGGGAGAATATCAAGAGCAGGGGGTGGAGCAAGCCAGGCCCCAAACCACGAGAAGCTCCAGCCCAAAGGCAGCCAAAACACAGCCCACCTGCGGGAGAATCACAAGAGCAGGGGGTGGAGCAAGCCAGGCCTCAAACCACGAGAAGCTCCAGCCGAAAATTCAGCCAAAAATGCAGCCCACTTCACAGAGAATATCAAGAGCAGGGGGTGGAGCAAGCCAGGCCTCAAAGCACGAGAAGCTCCAGCCCAAAAGGCAGCCAAAATCCAGCCCACATCCGGGAGAATCTCAAGAGCAGGGGTTGGAGCAAGCCAGGCCCCAAACCACGAGAAGCTCCAGCCCAAAATGCAGCCAAAATGCAGCCCACATCCGGGAGAATATCAAGAGCAGGGGGTGGAGCAAGCCAGGCCTCAAACCACGAGAAGCTCCAGCCCAAAAGGCAGCCAAAATGCAGTCCACATCCGGGAGAATCTCAAGAGCAGGGGGTGGAGCAAGCCAGGTCTCAAACCACGAGAAGCTCCAGCCCAAAATGCAGCCAAAATGCAGCCCACATCCGGGAGAATATCAAGAGCAGGGGGTGGAGCAAGCCAGGCCTCAAACCACGAGAAGCTCCAGCCGAAAATTCAGCCAAAAATGCAGCCCACTTCGCAGAGAATATCAAGAGCAGGGGGTAGAGCAAGCCAGGCCTCAAACCACGAGAAGCTCCAGCCGAAAATTCAGCCAAAAATGCAGCCCACTTCGCAGAGAATATCAAGAGCAGGGGGTGGAGCAAGCCAGGTCTCAAACCACGAGAAGCTCCAGCCCAAAAGGAAGCCAAAATCCAGCCCACATCCGCGAGAATCTCAAGAGCAGGGGGTGGACCAAGCCAGGCCACAAACCACGAGAAGCTCCAGCCCAAAAGGCAGCCAAAATCCAGCCCACATCCGGGAGAATCTCAAGAGCAGGGGGTGGAGCAAGCCAGGCCCCAAACAACGAGAAGCTCCAGCCCAAAAAGCAGCCAAAATCCAGGCCACATCCGGGAGAATCTCAAGAGCAGGGGGTGGAGCAAGCCAGGCCCCAAAGCACGAGAATCTCAAACCCAAAACTCACCCAAAAATGCAGCCCACTTCGGGAAGAATCTCAAGAGCAGGGGGTGGAGCAAGCCAGGCCTCAAACCACGGGAAGCTCCAGCCCAAGAATCAGCCAAAATGCAGCCCAAATCTGGGAGTATCTCAAGAGCAGGGGGTGGAGCAAGCCAGCCCCCAAACCACGAGAAGCTCCAGCCCAAAATGCAGCCAAAAGCCAGCCCACATCCGGGAGAATCTCAAGAGCAGGGGCTGGAGCAAGCCAGGCCTCAAACCACGAGAAGCTTCATCGCAAAATTCAGTCAAAATGCAGCCCACTTCGGGGAGAATCTCAAGAGCAGGGGGTGGAGCAAGCCAGGCCTCAAACCACGAGAAGCTCCAGCCCAAAAGGCAGCCAAAATCCAGCCAACATCCAGGAAAATATCAAGAGCAGGGGGTGGAGCAAGCCAGGCCCCAAACCACGAGAATCTCAAGCCCAAAACTCACCCAAAAATGCAGCCCACGGCCGTGAGAATATCAAGAGCAGGGGTTGGAGCAAGCCAGGCCTCAAACCACGAGAAGCTCCAGCCCAAGAAGCAGCCAAATTCCAGGCCACATCCGGGAGAATATCAGGAGCAGGGGGTGGAGCAAGCCAGGCCCCAAAGCACGAGAAGCTCCAGCACAAAAGGCAGCCAAAATGCAGCCCACATCCGGCAGAATCTCAAGAGCAGGAGGTAGAGCAAGCCAGGCCTCAAACCACGAGAAGCTCCAGCCCAAAATGCAGCCAAAATGCAGCCAACTTCGGGGAGAATCTCAAGAGCAGGGGGTGGGGCAAGCCAGGCCTCAAACCACGAGAAGCTCCAGCCCAAAAGGCAGCCAAAATCCAGCCCACCTCCGGGAGAATATCAAGAGCAGGGGGTGGAGCAAGCCAGGCCACAAACCACGAGAAGCTCCAGCCCAAAAGGCAGCCAAAATCCAGCCCACATCCGGGAGAATCTCAAGAGCAGGGGGTGGAGCAAGCCAGGCCCCAAACAACGAGAAGCTCCAGCCCAAAAAGCAGCCAAAATCCAGGCCACATCCGGGAGAATCTCAAGAGCAGGGGGTGGAGCAAGCCAGGCCTCAAACCACGAGAAGCTCCAGCCCAAAAGGCAGCCAAAATGCAGCCCACATCCAGGAGAATATCAAGAGCAGGGGGTGGAGCAAGCCAGGCCTCAAACCACGAGAAGCTCCAGCCCAAAAGGCAGCCAAATGCCAGCCCACCTCCGGGAGAATCTCAAGAGCAGGGGGTGGAGCAAGCCAGGCCTCAAAGCACGAGAAGCTCCAGCCCAAAAGGCAGCCAAAATGCAGCCCACATCCAGGAGAATATCAAGAGCAGGAGGTGGAGCAAGTCAGGCCTCAAACCACGAGAAGCTCCAGCCCAAAAGGCAGCCAAAATGCAGCCCACTTCGGGGAGAATCTCAAGAGCAGGGGGTGGAGCAAGCCAGGCCCCAAACCACGAGAAGCTCCAGCCCAAAAGTCAGCCAAAATCCAGCCCACATCGGGAAGAATCTCAAGAGCAGGGGGTGGAGCAAGCCAGGCCTCAAACCACGAGAAGCTCCAGCCCAAAAGGCAGCCAAAATGCAGCCCACATCCGGGAGAATCTCAAGAGCAGGGGTTGGAGCAAGCCAGGTCTCAAACCACGAGAAGCTCCAGCCCAAAAGGAAGCCAAAATCCAGCCCACATCCGCGAGAATCTCAAGAGCAGGGGGTGGACCAAGCCAGGCCACAAACCACGAGAAGCTCCAGCCCAAAAGGCAGCCAAAATCGAGCCCACATCCGGGAGAATCTCAAGAGCAGGGGGTGGAGCAAGCCAGGCCCCAAACAACGAGAACTGCAGCCCAAAAAGCAGCCAAAATCCAGGCCACATCCGGGAGAATCTCAAGAGCAGGGGGTGGAGCAAGCCAGGCCCCAAAGCACGAGAATCTCAAACCCAAAACTCACCCAAAAATGCAGCCCACGTCGGGAAGAATCTCAAGAGCAGGGGGTGGAGCAATCCAGGCCCCAAACCACGAGAAGCTCCAGCCCAAAATGCAGCCAAAATCCATCCCACTTCGGGGAGTATCTCAAGAGCAGGGGGTGGAGCAAGCCAGGCCTCAAACCACGAGAAGCTCCAGCCCAAAAGGCAGCCAAAAGCCAGCCCACATCCGGGAGAATCTCAAGAGCAGGGGCTGGAGCAAGCCAGGCCTCAAACCACGAGAAGCTCCAGCCCAAAATTCAGTCAAAATGCAGCCCACTTCGGGGAGAATCTCAAGAGCAGGGGGTGGAGCAAGCCAGGCCTCAAACCACGAGAAGCTCCAGCCCAAAAGGCAGCCAAAATGCAGCCAACTTCGGGGAGAATCTCAAGAGCAGGGGGTGGGGCAAGCCAGGCCTCAAACCACGAGAAGCTCCAGCCCAAAAGGGAGCCAAAATCCAGCCCACATCCGGGAGAATCTCAAGAGCAGGGGGTGGAGCAAGCCAGGCCCCAAACAACGAGAAGCTCCAGCCCAAAAAGCAGCCAAAATCCAGGCCACATCCGGGAGAATCTCAAGAGCAGGGGGTGGAGCAAGCCAGGCCCCAAAGCACGAGAATCTCAAACCCAAAACTCACCCAAAAATGCAGCCCACTTCGGGAAGAATCTCAAGAGCAGGGGGTGGAGCAAGCCAGGCCTCAAACCACGGGAAGCTCCAGCCCAAGAATCAGCCAAAATGCAGCCCAAATCTGGGAGTATCTCAAGAGCAGGGGGTGGAGCAAGCCAGCCCCCAAACCACGAGAAGCTCCAGCCCAAAATGCAGCCAAAAGCCAGCCCACATCCGGGAGAATCTCAAGAGCAGGGGCTGGAGCAAGCCAGGCCTCAAACCACGAGAAGCTTCATCGCAAAATTCAGTCAAAATGCAGCCCACTTCGGGGAGAATCTCAAGAGCAGGGGGTGGAGCAAGCCAGGCCTCAAACCACGAGAAGCTCCAGCCCAAAACTAACCCAAAAATGCAGCCCACGGCCGTGAGAATATCAAGAGCAGGGGGTGGAGCAAGCCAGGCCCCAAACCACGAGAAGCTCCAGCCCAAGAAGCAGCCAAATTCCAGGCCACATCCGGGAGAATATCAGGAGCAGGGGGTGGGGCAAGCCAGGCCTCAAACCACGAGAAGCTCCAGCCCAAAAGGCAGCCAAAATCCAGCCCACCTCCGGGAGAATATCAAGAGCAGGGGGTGGAGCAAGGCAGGCCACAAACCACGAGAAGCTCCAGCCCAAAAGGCAGCCAAAATCCAGCCCACATCCGGGAGAATCTCAAGAGCAGGGGTTGGAGCAAGCCAGGCCCCAAACAACGAGAAGCTCCAGCCCAAAAAGCAGCCAAAATCCAGGCCACATCCGGGAGAATCTCAAGAGCAGGGGGTGGAGCAAGCCAGGCCTCAAACCACGAGAAGCTCCAGCCCAAAAGGCAGCCAAAATGCAGCCCACATCCAGGAGAATCTCAAGAGCAGGGGGTGGAGCAAGCCAGCCCCCAAACCACGAGAAGCTCCAGCCCAAAAGGCAGCCAAAATCCAGCCCACATCCGGGAGAATCTCAAGAGCAGGGGGTGGAGCAAGCCAGGCCTCAAACCACGAGAAGCTCCAGCCCAAAAGGCAGCCAAAATGCAGCCCACATCCAGGAGAATATCAAGAGCAGGGGGTGGAGCAAGCCAGGCCTCAAACCACGAGAAGCTCCAGCCCAAAAGGCAGCCAAATGCCAGCCCACCTCCGGGAGAATCTCAAGAGCAGGGGGTGGAGCAAGCCAGGCCTCAAAGCACGAGAAGCTCCAGCCCAAAAGGCAGCCAAAATGCAGCCCACATCCAGGAGAATATCAAGAGCAGGAGGTGGAGCAGGTCAGGCCTCAAACCACGTGAAGCTCCAGCCCAAAAGGCAGCCAAAATGCAGCCCACCTCCGGAGAATCTCAAGAGCAGGGGATGGAGCAAGCCAGGCCTCAAACCACGAGAAGCTCCAGCCCAAAAGGCAGCCAAAATGCAGCCCACTTCGGGGAGAATCTCAAGAGCAGGGGGTGGAGCAAGCCAGGCCCCAAACCACGAGAAGCTCCAGCCCAAAATTCAGCCAAAATCCAGCCCACATCGGGAAGAATCTCAAGAGCAGGGGGTGGACCAAGCCAGGCCACAAACCACGAGAAGCTCCAGCCCAAAAGGCAGCCAAAATCCAGCCCACATCCGGGAGAATCTCAAGAGCAGGGGGTGGAGCAAGCCAGGCCCCAAACAACGAGAAGCTGCAGCCCAAAAAGCAGCCAAAATCCAGGCCACATCCGGGAGAATCTCAAGAGCAGGGGGTGGAGCAAGCCAGGCCCCAAAGCACGAGAATCTCAAACCCAAAACTCACCCAAAAATGCAGCCCACGTCGGGAAGAATCTCAAGAGCAGGGGGTGGAGCAAGCCAGGCCCCAAACCACGAGAAGCTCCAGCCCAAAATGCAGCCAAAATCCATCCCACTTCGGGGAGTATCTCAAGAGCAGGGGGTGGAGCAAGCCAGGCCTCAAACCACGAGAAGCTCCAGCCCAAAAGGCAGCCAAAATGCAGCCCACATCCGGGAGAATCTCAAGAGCAGGGGGTGGAGCAAGCCAGCCCCCAAACCACGAGAAGCTCCAGCCCAAAATGCAGCCAAAAGCCAGCCCACATCCGGGAGAATCTCAAGAGCAGGGGCTGGAGCAAGCCAGGCCTCAAACCACGAGAAGCTCCAGCCCAAAATTCAGTCAAAATGCAGCCCACTTCGGGGAGAATCTCAAGAGCAGGGGGTGGAGCAAGCCAGGCCTCAAACCACGAGAAGCTCCAGCCCAAAAGGCAGCCAAAATCCAGCCAACATCCAGGAAAATATCAAGAGCAGGGGGTGGAGCAAGCCAGGCCCCAAACCACGAGAATCTCAAGCCCAAAACTCACCCAAAAATGCAGCCCACGGCCGTGAGAATATCAAGAGCAGGGGTTGGAGCAAGCCAGGCCTCAAACCACGAGAAGCTCCAGCCCAAGAAGCAGCCAAATTCCAGGCCACATCCGGGAGAATATCAGGAGCAGGGGGTGGAGCAAGCCAGGCCTCAAACCACGAGAAGCTCCAGCCCAAAAGGCAGCCAAAATGCAGCCCACTTCGGGGAGAATCTCAAGAGCAGGGGGTGGAGCAAGGCAGGCCTCAAACCACGAGAAGCTCCAGCCCAAAATGCAGACAAAATCCAGCCCACCTCCGGGAGAATCTCAAGAGCAGGGGGTGGAGCAAGCCAGGCCTCAAACCACGAGAAGCTCCAGCCCAAAAGGCAGCCAAAATCCAGCCCACATCCGGGAGAATCTCAAGAGCAGGGGGTGGAGCAAGCCAGGCCTCAAACCATGAGAAGCTCCAGCCCAAAAGGCAGCCAAATGCCAGCCCACATCCGGGAGAATCTCAAGAGCAGGGGCTGGAGCAAGCCAGGCCTGAAACCACAAGAAGCTCCAGCCCAAAATGCAGCCCACTTCGGGGAGAACCTCAAGAGCAGGGGGTGGAGCAAGCCAGGCCCCAAACCACGAGAAGCTCCAGCCCAAAAGGCAGCCGAAATGCAGCCCACCTCCGGGAGAATCTCAAGAGCAGGGGGTGGAGCAAGCCAGGCCTCAAACCACGAGAAGCTCAAGCTCAAAACTCACCCAAAAACTCAGCCCACGTCGGGAAGAATCTCAAGAGCAGGGGGTGGAGCAAGCCAGGCCTCAAACCACGAGAAGCTACAGCCCAAAAGGCAGCCAAAATCCAGCCCACATCCAGGAAAATATCAAGAGCAGGGGGTGGAACAAGCCAGGTCTCAAACCACGAGAAGCTCCAGCCCAAAAGGCAGCCAAACTCCAGCCCACATCCGGGAGAATCTCAAGAGCAGGGGGTGGAGCAAGCCAGGCCTCAAACCACGAGAAGCTAGACCCCAAAAGGCAGCCAAAATGCAGCCCACCTCCTGGAGAATCTCAAGAGCAGGGGGTGGAGCAAGCCAGGCCTCAAACCACGAGAAGCTCCAGCCCAAAAGTCAGCCAAATGCCAGCCCACCTCTTGGAGAATCTCAAGACAAGGGTCTGGAGCAAGCCAGGCCTCAAACCACGAGAAGCTCCAGCCCAAAAGGCAGCCAAAAGCCAGCCCACATCCGGGAGAATATCAAGAGGAGGGGGTGGAGCAAGCCAGGCCTCAAACCACGAGAAGCTCCAGCCCAAAAGGCAGACAAAATGCAGCCCACCTGCGGGAGAATCTCAAGAGCAGGGGGTGGAACAAGCCAGCCCCCAAACCACGAGAAGCTCCAGCCAAAAATGCAGCCAAAATGCAGCCCACATCCAGGAGAATCTCAAGAGCAGGGGGTGGAGCAAGCCAGGCCTCAAACCACGAGAAGCTCCAGCCCAAAAGGCAGCCAAAATGCAGCCCACATCCGGGAGAATCTCAAGAGCAGGGGTTGGAGCAAGCCAGGCCCCAAACCACGAGAAGCTCCAGCCCAAAATTCAGCCAGAAATGCATCCCACTTCGGGGAGAATCTCAAGAGCAGGGGGTGGAGCAAGCCAGGCCTCAAACCAGGAGAAGCTCCAGCCCAAAATGCAGAAAAAATCCAGCCCTACATCCGGGAGAATCTCAAGAGCAGGGGTTGGAGCAAGCCAGGCCCCAAACCACGAGATGGTCCAGCCCAAAAGTCAGCCAAAATCCAGCCCACATCTGGAAGAATCTCAAGAGCAGGGGGTGGAGCAAGCCAGGCCTCAAACCACGAGAAGCTCCAGCCCAAAAGGCAGCCAAAATCCAACCCTATATCTTGGACAATCTCAAGAGCAGAGGGTGGAGCAAGACAGGCCTCAAACCAGGAAAAGCTCCAGCCCAAATGGCAGCCAAAATGCAGCCCACATCCGGGAGAATCTCAAGAGCAGGGGGTGGAGCAAGCCAGGTCTCAAACCACGAGAAGCTCCAGCCCAAAAGGCAGCCAAAATCCAGCCCACATCCGGGAGAATCTCAAGAGCAGGGGGTGGAGCAAGCCAGGCCTCAAACCACGAGAAGCTCCAGCCCAAAAGGCAGCCAAAATCCAGCCCACATCCAGGAGAATCTCAAGAGCAGGGGGTGGAGCAAGCCAGGCCCCAAACCACGAGAAGCTCCACCCCAAAAGGCAGCCAAAATCCAGCCCACATCCGGGAGAATCTTAAGAGCAGGGGGTGGAGCAAGCCAGGCCTCAAACCACGAGAAGCTCCAGCCCAAAGTCAGCCAAAATGTAGCCCAAATGCGGGAGAATCTCAAGAGCAGGGGTTGGAGCAAGCCAGGCCCCAAACCACGAGAAGCTCCAGCCCAAAAGGCAGTCAAAATGCAGCCCACATCTGGGAGAATCTCAAGAGCAGGGTGTGGGGCAAGCCAGGCCCCAAACCACGAGAAGCTCCAGCCCAAAAGTCAGCCAAAAATGCATCCCACTTCGGGAGAATCTCAAGAGCAGGGGGTGGAGCAAGCCAGGCCCCAAACCACGAGAATCTCCAGGCCAAAGGCTGCCAAAACACAGCCCACCTTCGGGAGAATATCAAGAGCAGGGGGTGGAGCAAGCCAGGCCCCAAACCACGAGAAGCTCCAGCCCAAAAAGTAGCCAAAATTCAGCCCACATCTGGGAGAATATCAAGAGCAGGGGGTGGAGCAAGCCAGGCCTCAAACCACGAGAAGCTCCAGCCCAAAATGCAGCCAAAATCCAGCCCACATCCGGGAGAATATCAAGAGCAGGGGGTGGAGCAAGCCAGGCCTCAAACCACGAGAAGCTCCAGCCCAAAAGGCAGCCAAAATCCAGCCCACATCCAGGAGAATCTCAAGAGCAGGGGGTGGAGCAAGCCAGGCCTCAAACCACGAGAAGCTCCAGCCCAAAATTCAGCCAAAAATGCATCCCACTTCGGGAGAATCTCAAGAGCAGGGGGTGGAGCAAGCCAGGCCTCAAACCACGAGAAGCTCCAGCCCACAAGGCAGCCAAAATCCAGCCCACATCTGGGAGAATATCAAGAGCAGGGGGAGGAGCAAGCCAGGCCTCAAACCACGAGAAGCTCCAGCCCAAAATGCAGCCAAAATGCAGCCCACATCCAGGAGAATCTCAAGAGCAGGGGGTGGAGCAAGCCAGGCCTCAAACCACGAGAAGCTCCAACCCAAAGGCAGCCAAAATGCAGCCCACATCCGGGAGAATATCAAGAGCAGGGGGTGGAGCAAGCCAGGCCTCAAACCACGAGAAGCTCCAGCCGAAAATTCAGCCAAAAATGCATCCCACTTCGGGGAGAATCTCAAGAGCAGGGGGTGGAGCAAGCCAGGCCTCAAACCACAAGAAGCTCCAGCCCAAAGGCAGCCAAAATGTAGCCCAAATGCGGGAGAATCTCAAGAGCAGGGGTTGGAGCAAGCCAGGCCCCAAACCACGAGAAGCTCGAGCCCAAAATGCAGCCAAAATGCAGCCCACATCCGGGAGAATCTCAAGAGCAGGGGGTGGAGCAAGCCAGGCCTCAAACCACGAGAAGCTCCAGCCCAAAGTCTGCCAAAACACAGCCCACCTGCGGGAGAATCTCAAGAGCAGGGGGTGGAGCAAGCCAGGCCCCAAACCACGAGAAGCTAAAGTCCAAAAAGCAGCCAAAATTCAGCCCACATCCGGGAGAATCTCAAGAGCAGGGGGTGGAGCAAGCCAGGTCTCAAACCACGAGAAGCTCCAGCCCAAAATGCAGCCAAAATGCAGCCCACATCCGGGAGAATATCAAGAGCAGGGGGTGGAGCAAGCCAGGCCTCAAACCACGAGAAGCTCCAGCCGAAAATTCAGCCAAAATGCAGCCCACTTCGCAGAGAATATCAAGAGCAGGGGGTGGAGCAAGCCAGGCCCCAAACCACGAGAAGCTCCAGCCTACAAGGCAGCCAAAATCCAGCCCACATGCAGGAGAATCTCAAGAGCAGGGGGTGGAGCAAGCCCGGCCTCAAACCACGAGAAGCTCCAGCCGAAAAGGCAGCCAAAATGCAGCCCACATCCGGGAGAATATCAAGAGCAGGGGGTGGAGCAAGCCAGGCCTCAAACCACGAGAAGCTCCAGCCCAAAAGGCAGCCAAAATGCAGCCCACATCCAGGAGAATCTCAAGAGCAGGGGTTGGAGCAAGCCAGGTCTCAAACCACGAGAAGCTCCAGCCCAAAAGGCAGCCAAAATGCAGCCCACATCCGGGAGAATCTCAAGAGCAGGGGGTTTAGCAAGCCAGGCCTCAAACCACGAGAAGCTCCAGCCCAAAGGCAGCCAAAATGTAGCCCAAATGCGGGAGAATCTCAAGAGCAGGGGTTGGAGCAAGCCAGGCCTCAAACCACGAGAAACTCCAGCCCAAAGTCTGCCAAAACACAGCCCACCTGCCGGAGAATCTCAAGAGCAGGGGGTGGAGCAAGCCAGGCCCCAAACCACGAGAAGCTCCAGTCCAAAAAGTCAGCCAAAATTCAGCCCACATCCGGGAGAATCTCAAGAGCAGGGGGTGGAGCAAGCCAGGCCCCAAACCACGAGAAGCTCCAGCCCAAAAAGTAGCCAAAATTCAGCCCACATCCGGGAGAATCTCAAGAGCAGGGGGTGGAGCAAGCCAGGCCTCAAACCACGAGAAGCTCCAGCCCAAAATGCCGCCAAAATCCAGCCCACATCCGGGAGAATATCAAGAGCAGGGGGTGGAGCAAGCCAGGCCCCAAACCTCGAGAAGCTCCAGCCGAAAATTCAGCCAAAAATGCAGCCCACTTCGCAGAGAATCTCAAGAGCAGGGGGTGGAGCAAGCCAGGCCTCAAACCACGAGAAGCTCCAGCCCACAAGGCAGCCAAAATCCAGCCCACATCTGGGAGAATCTCAAGAGCAGGGGGAGGAGCAAGCCAGGCCTCAAACCACGAGAAGCTCCAGCCCAAAATGCAGCCAAAATGCAGCCCACATCCAGGAGAATCTCAAGAGCAGGGGGTGGAGCAAGCCAGGCCTCAAACCACGAGAAGCTCCAACCCAAAGGCAGCCAAAATGCAGCCCACGTCGGGAAGAATATCAAGAGCAGGGGGTGGAGCAAGCCAGGCCTCAAACCACGAGAAGCTCCAGCCCAAAAGGCAGCCAAAATCCAGCCCACATCGGGAAGAATCTCAAGAGCAGGGGGTGGAGCAAGCCAGGCCTCAAACCACGAGAAACTCCAGCCCAAAGTCTGCCAAAACACAGCCCACCTGCGGGAGAATCTCAAGAGCAGGGGGTGGAGCAAGCCAGGCCCCAAACCACGAGAAGCTCCAGTCCAAAAAGTCAGCCAAAATTCAGCCCACATCCGGGAGAATCTCAAGAGCAGGGGGTGGAGCAAGCCAGGTCTCAAAGCACGAGAAGCTCCAGCCCAAAATGCAGCCAAAATCCAGCCCACATCCGGGAGAATCTCAAGAGCAGGGGGTGGAGCAAGGCAGGCCTCAAACCACGAGAAGCTCCAGCCCCAAAGGCAGCCAAAATCCAGCCCACATCCAGGAGAATATCAAGAGCAGGGGGTGGAGCAATCCAGTCCCCAAACCACGAGAAGCTCCAGCCCAAAAGTCAGCCAAAAATGCATCCCACTTCGGGGAGAATCTCAAGAGCAGGGGTTGGAGGAAGCCAGGCCCCAAACCACGAGAAGCACCAGCCTAAAGTCTGCCAAAACACTGTCCACCTGCGGGAGAATCTCAAGAGCAGGGGGTGGAGCAAGCCAGGCCCCAAACCACGAGAAGCTCCAGTCCACAAGGCAGCCAAAATCCAGACAACCTGCGGGAGAATATCAAGAGCAGGGGGAGGAGCAAGCCAGGCCTCAAACCACGAGAAGCTCCAGTCCACAAGGCAGCCAAAATCCAGACAACCTGCGGGAGAATATCAAGAGCAGGGGGAGGAGCAAGCCAGGCCTCAAACCACGAGAAGCTCCCACCCAAAGGCAGCCAAAATCCAGCCCACATCTGGGAGAATTTCAAGAGCAGGGGTTGGAGCAAGCCAGGCCCCAAACCACGAGAAGCTCCAGCCCAAAATGCAGTCAAAATGCAGCCCAAATCCGGAAGAATCTCAAGAGCAGGGGTTGGAGCAAGCCAGGCCTCAAACCACGAGAAGCTCCAGCCCAAAGTCTGCCAAAACACAGCCCACATCTGGGAGAATATCAAGAGCAGGGGGAGGAGCAAGCCAGGCCTCAAACCACGAGAAGCTCCAGCCCACAAGGCAGCCAACATCCAGCCCACATCCGGGAGAATATCAAGAGCAGGGGGAGGAGCAAGCCAGGCCTCAAACCACGAGAAGCTCCAGCCCAAAAGGCAGCCAAAATGGAGCCCACATCTGGGAGAATCTCAAGAGCAGGGGGTGGAGCAAGCCAGGCCTCAAACCACGAGAAGCTCCAGCCCAAGAATCAGCCAAAATGCATCCCACTTCGGGGAGAATCTCAAGAGCAGGGGGTGGAGTAAGCCAGGCCCCAAACCACGGGAAGCTCCAGCCCAAAATTCAGCCAAAATGCAGCCCACATCCGGGAGAATCTCAAGAGCAGGGGGTGGAGCAAGGCAGGCCCCAAACCACGAGAAGCTCCAGACCAAAGGCAGCCAAAATGTAGCCCAAATGCGGGAGAATCTCAAGAGCAGGGGTTGGAGCAAGCCAGGCCCCAAACCACGAGAAGCTCCAGCCCAAAAGGCAGCCAAAATCCAACCCTATATCTTGGACAATCTCAAGAGCAGGGGGTGGAGCAAGACAGGCCTCAAACCACGAAAAGCTCCAGCCCAAAAGGCAGCCAAAATGCAGCCCACATCCGGGAGAATCTCAAGAGCAGTGGTTGGAGCAAGCCAGGCCTCAAACCACTTGAAGCTCCAGCCCAAAAGGAAGCCAAAATCCAGCCCATATCCGCGAGACTCTTAAGAGCAGGGGGTGGAGCAAGCCAGGCCCCAAACCACGAGAAGCTCCAGCCCAAAAGTCAGCCAAAATCCAGCCCACATCGGGAAGAATCTCAAGAGCAGGGGGTGGAGCAAGCCAGGCCTCCAACCACAAGAAGCTCCAGCCCAAAAGGAAGCCAAAATCCAGCCCACATCCGGGAGAATCTTAAGAGCAGGGGGTGGAGTAAGCCAGGCCTCAAACCACAAGAAGCTCCAGCCCAAAAGGCAGCCAAAAATGCATCCCACTTCGGGGAGAATCTCAAGAGCAGGGGGTGGAGCAAGCCAGGCCCCAAACCACGAGAAGCTCCAGCCCAAAAGTCAGCCAAAATGCAGCCCACATCGGGAAGAATCTCAAGAGCAGGGGGTGGAGCAAGCCAGGCCTCAAACCACAAGAAGCTCCAGCCCAAAAGGCAGCCAAAATCCAACCCTATATCTTGGACAATCTGAAGAGCAGGGGGTGGAGCAAGCCAGGCCTCAAACCACGAGAAGCTCCAGCCCAAAAGGCAGCCAAAATCCAGCCCACATGCAGGAGAATCTCAAGAGCAGGGGGTGGAGCAAGGCAGGCCTCAAACCACGAGAAGCTCCAGCCCAAAAGGCAGCCAAAATGTAGCCCACATCTGGGAGAATCTCAAGAGCAGGGGGTGGAGCAAGCCAGGCCCAAAACCACGAGAAGCTCCAGCCCAAAATTCAGCCAAAAATGCAGCTCACTTCGGGGAGAATCTCAAGAGCAGGGGGTGGAGCAAGCCAGGCCCCAAACCACGAGAAGCTCCAGCCCAAAATTCAGCCAAAATCCAGCAAACATCCGGAAGAATCTCAAGAGCAGGGGGTGGAGCAAACCAGGCCTCAAACCACGAGAAGCTCCAGCATAAAAGGCAGCCAAAATCCAACCCTATATCTGGGAGAATCTCAAGAGCAGGGGGTGGAGCAAGCCAGGCCTCAAACCATGAGAAACTCCAGCCCAAAAGGCAGCCAAAATCTAGCCCACATGTGGGAGAATATCAAGAGTAGGAGCTGGAGCAAGCCAGGCCTCAAACCACGAGAAGCTCCAGCCCAAAAGGCAGCCAAAATGCAGGCCACATCCGGGAGAATGTCAAGAGTAGGAGCTGGAGCAAGCCAGGCCTCAAACCACAAGAAGTTCCAGCCCAAAACGTTGCCAAAATGCAGCCCAAATCCGGGAGATATCACGAGAAGGGGGTGGAGCAAGCCAGGCCTCAAACCACGAGAAGCTCCAGCCCAAAAGGCAGCCAAAATCCAGCCCTATATCTGGGAGAATCTCAAGAGCAGGGGGTGGAGCAAGCCAGGCCTCAAACCACGAGAAGCTCCAGCCCAAAAGGCAGCCAAAATCCAGCCCACATCTGGGAGAATCTCAAGAGCAGGGGGTGGAGCAAGCCAGGCCCCAAACGACGAGAAGCTCCAGCCCAAAATGCAGCCAAAAATGCATCCCACTTCGGGGAGAATCTCAAGAGCAGGGGTTGGAGGAATCCAGGCCTCAAACCACGAGAAGCACCAGCCTAAATTCTGCCAAAACACAGTGCACCTGCGGGAGAATCTCAAGAGCAGGGGGTGGAGCAAGCCAGGCCCCAAACCACGAGAAGCTCCAGCCTAAAATTCAGCCAAAATCCAGCCCACATCCGGAAGAATCTCAAGAGCAGGGGGTGGAGCAAACCAGGCCTCAAACCACGAGAAGCTCCAGCATAAAAGGCAGCCAAAATCCAACCCTATATCTGGGAGAATCTCAAGAGCAGGGGGTGGAGCAAGCCAGGCCTCAAATCATGAGAAGCTCCAGCCCAAAATGCAGCCAAAATCCAGCCCACGTCCGGGAGAATCTAAAGAGCAGGGGGTGGAGCCAGGCAGGCCTCAAACCACGAGAAGCTCCAGCCCAAAAGGCAGCCAAAATGCAGACCACATCCATGAGAATATCAAGAGCAGGGGGTGGAGCAAGCCAGGCCTCAAACCACAAGAAGCTCCAGCCCAAAAGGCAGCCAAAATCCAGCCCTATATCTGGGAGAATCTCAAGAGCAGGGGGTGGAGCAAGCCAGGCCTCAAACCACGAGAAGCTCCAGCCCAAAAGGCAGCCAAAATCTAGCCCACATCCGGGAGAATCTCAAGAGCAGGGGGTGGAGCAAGCCAGGCCTCAAACCACGAGAAGCTCCAGCCCAAAATGTAGGCAAATTCCAGCCCACCTCCGGGAGAATATTAAGAGCAGGGGGTGGAGAAAACCGGCCCCCAAACCACGAGAAGCTCCAGCCCAAAAGGCAGCCAAAATCCAGCCCACATCCGGGAGAATATCAAGAGCAGGTGGTGGAGCAAGCCAGGCCCCAAACCACGACAAGCTCCAGACCAAAAGGCAGCCAAACTCCAGCCCACCTCAAGGAGAATCTCAAGAGCAGGGGGTGGAGCAAGCCAGGCCTCAAACCACGAGAAGTTCCAGCCCAAAAGGCAGCCAAAATCCAGCCCCCATCCGTGAGAATCTCAAGAGCAGGGGGTGGAGCAAGCCAGGTCTCAAACCACGAGAATCTCCAGCCCAAAGGCAGCCAAAATTCAGCCCACATCTGGGAGAATCTCAAGAGCAGGGGGTGGAGCAAGCCAGGCCCCAAACCACGAGAAGCTCCAGCCCAACAGGCAGCCAAAATGCAGCCCACAACCTGGAGAATCACAAGAGCAGGGGTTGGAGCAAGCCAGGCCTGAAACCACGAGAAGCTCCAGCCCAAAATGCAGCCAAATTCCAACCCTATATCTGGGACAATCTCAAGAGCAGTGGGTGGAGCAAGCCAGGCCTCAAAACAGGACTAAATCTAGCCTAAAATGTGGTCCATGTCCAGGAGAAATTCCAGCCCAAGTGCCACAGGAATTCCAGTCCAAATCCCGGAGATAGTCCACCCGATCTCTAGGAGAAATTTGGGCCCAAGTCCAGGAGAATTTCCATTCTAAAATGCAGCCCACATCCAGGAGAAACTCAAGAAGAGGTCCGAGACCTGTCCCTCAGATCTCTCCAACGCTGGGACGTCAGATTCCCACGCCTTTCTACACTCCGCCGAAGAGAAATCCACCTGCGGCTGGGTCCACCGCAGGCCCCACTCCAGACTAACGCTTTATGCCTAAGGAACTGGGGACAGGAGCACAACCTGTGGAGTTTGGGCTTTGAACTGATGCTGCCCCCAAGTTTTGCACAAAGTCCCTTCACACTATTCCCATCTGGCCCACAGTCAGATCACACCATTCCCCAGCGGGTCCCGACTCTCCATCCATCAGCGCAGCAACTCCAGCAAAGGGTTAACACAGTTCCCGGCACACAGCTGCACGCACACGCTCCCCCCGCCAGAGACAGAAATGGCCGTGGAGATACGCATCTTGCTAGGAAGGTACCTGTTCAAACGCTTCTGGAGCCCGGTGCAAGCCTTCCCGTCACATGTCAGCATGTCTCAACGGGAGCAGGGCTGAGCCTCCAGGAGGGTTTTCAGCCCAGGCCGTGTCGACCGCTCTCTCCTTTCCCAAACTGGGGGGTGTGGAGCTCTGAGTGCCATCCCACTCCGAGGGACATGCTGGGTGCAGCCCCTGCAGACCAGGAGAAAGCAAGGGTCAGCCATGGAGCCTCCCTCTATTTAGAGAGTCACGAGATAATTGACTTCAGGCCTAAGCAATCTCCCAGCCTGGCCTTAATTGGGGCAGGCTCTTGTTGGCATTCCCAGCTGGTGCTGATCTCCCCAGACTGCCAGAAGGGTCAGGGCTGGCAGGGCATGTCTTAGTTCCCTCTCATCCTTAACTGTAATGAGGAAATGTCATGAGGCCCACTGAATTGGGCCTGAATTTCATAGGGACTTGGGCCTGAATTTCACCAGGATTTGGGTGAGAATTTCTCGTGCACTTGGGTCTGAATTTCCCCTCGATTCTGGCCCAAATTTCCCCTGTAGTAGAGCCCGAATTTCTCCTCAACGTGCCCTCTAATTTCTCTTGAACTCTGGCCAAAATTTCTCCTGCACTGCAACCTTCAATTTCTGCTGGACTCCCTGAAATTGCTCCTGCACGCCAGCTCCAACTTCTCCTGCGCCGAATCCCAGATTTGACCTGCGCTGGAGCCCAGGTTTCCCCTGGAAGTGACCTCGAATTTGGCCTGCATTGTGGCCTGGATCTCTCCAGCTTTAAGGCACGCCCCCTCGCAACTGAAAGCATGCCCCCTCACCCCTGAAGGCACACCTTCTCGCCCCTGTAGCCAGGAGAAATTGCAGCCCAAGTGCAGCAGAAATTCCAGTCCAAGTCCAGGAGATAGTCCACCTGAACTCCAAAAGATATTTAGGCCTAAGTCCAGGAGAAATTCCAGCATAAATCCAGACCATGTCCAGGAGAAATTCAGCCCCAAGCCCAACAGAAATTCCAGCCCGCGTGCAGAAGAAATTCAGGCCCAAGTCCAGGAGATAATCCAGCCTAAAATGCAGCCCAAGTCCAGCAGAAATTTTAGCCTAAGAGCAGCCAAACTCCACTCCAGTTTCAGGAGATAGTCAACCCGAACTGCAGGAGAAAATTATGCCCAAGTCCAGGAGAAATTCCAGCATAAATCCAGCCCATATCCAGGAGAAATTCCAGCCTAAAATGTAGCCAAAGTCGAGGAGAAATTTTAGCACAAGAGCAGCCAAAATCCAGTCCATAGCGAGGAGAATTTCAAGAACAGGTCCTAGAAAAATTCAGGCCTCAAACCAGGAGTAATTCCAGCCTAAAATGAGGCCCAAGTCCAGGAGAAATTCCAGCCCAAATCCTGCAGAAATTCCAGTCCAACTCCAGGAGATACTCCACCTGAACTCCAGGAGAAATTTGGACCCAAGTCCAGGAGAAATTGAAGTCCAAATCTAGGAAAAATTTGAACCAAAATGCAGGTGATATTGCGGCCAAGTCTAGGAGAAATTCTGGCCTAAAATTCAGCGCAAGTCCAGCAGAAGCTTTAGATCAAGGGCAGCCAAAATCCAGCCCACATCCAGGAGAAATTCAAGAACAAGGCCTAGAGAAATTCAGGCCTCAAACCAGGAGTAATTCCAGCCTAAATTGAGGCCCAAGTCCAGGAGAAATTCCAGCCCAAGTGCAGCAGTAATTCCAGTCCAAGTCCCGGAGATAGTCCACCCGAACTCTAGGAGAAATTTGAGCCCAAGTCCAGGAGAAATTACAGCCTAAATGCAGTCCAAGTGGAGGAGAAATTTGGGCCCAGATCCAGGAGAAAATCCAGCCTAAAATGCAGCCCAAGTCCAGCAGAAATTTTAGCCCAAGAGCAGGCAAAATCCAGTCCAATTTCAGGAGATAGTCCAACCGAACTCCAGGAGAAAATTAGGCCTATGTCCAGGAGGCATTCCAGCCCAAATGTCGCAGAAATTCCAGTCCAAGTCATGGAGATAGTCCACCCAAACTCCAGGAGAAATTTGGGTCCAAGTCCAGGAGAAATTCCAGCCCAAATCCTGCAGAAATTCCAGTCCAAGTCCAGGAGATAGTCCATCTGAACTCCAGGAGAATTTTGGGCCCAAGTCCAGGAGAAATTGCAGCAAAAATCCAGTTCACGTGCAGGAGAAATTCAGGCCCAAGTCCAGAGGAAAATCCAGCCTAAAATGCAGCCCAAGTCCAGGAGACATTCAGGCCCAAGGGCAGCCAAAATCCAGCCCACATTCAGGAGAAATTCAAGAACAGGGCCTAGAGAAATTCAGGCCTGAAACCAGGAGTAATCCCAGCCTAAAATTAGGCCCAAGTCCAGGAGAAATTACAGCCTAAATCCAGACCAAGAAGAGGAGAAATTTGGGCCCTGCTCCAGGAGAAATTCCAGGCTAAAATGCAGCCCAAGTCCAGGAGAAATTCAGCCCTAAACCCAACAGAAATTCCAGCCCACGTGCAGGAGAAATTCAGGCCAAGTCCAGGAGAAAATCCAGCCTAAAATGCAGCCCAAGACCAGCAGAAATTTTAGCCCAAGAGCAGCCGAAATCCAGTCCAATTTCAGGACATAGTCCACCCGAACTCCAAAAGAAATTTAGACCTATGTGCAGGAGAAATTCAAGCCAAAAGTCAAGAGAAATTCAGCCCTGAGCCCAATAGAAATTCTAGCCCACGTGCAGGAGAAATTCGGGCCCAAGTCCAGGAGAAAATCCAGCCTAAAATACAGCCCAAGTCCAGCAGAAATTTTAGCCCAAGGGCAGCCAACATCCCGTCCAATTTCAGGAGATAGTCCCCCCGAAATCCAGAAGAAAATTAGGCCTAAGTCCAGGAGACATTCCAGCCTAAAATGCAGGCCAGGTCCAGGAGAAATTCCAGCCCAAGAGCTGCCAAAATCAAGCCCACATCCAGGAGAAATTCAAGAACAGGGCCTAGAGAAATTCAGGCCTCAAACCAGGACTAATTCCAGCCTAAAATGAGGCCCAAGTCCAGGAGAAATTCCAGCCCAAGAGCAGCAGAAATTCCAGTCCAATTCCAGGAGAGAGTCCACCCGAACTCCAGGAGAAATTCCAGCCCAAATCCAGGAGAAATTCAAGTCAAATCTAGGAAAAATTTGAGCCATAGTGCAGGTGATATTTTGACCAAGTCTAGGAGAAATTCCATCCAAACTGCAGCAGTAATTCCAGTCCGAGTCCCGGAGATAGTCCACCCGAACTCTAGGAGAAAATTGGGCCCAAGTCCAGGACAAATTACAGCCTAAATCCAGCCCAAGTGGAGGAGAAATTTGGGCCCAGATCCAGGAGAAATTACAGCAAAAATCCAGTCCAAGTGGAGGAGAAATTTGGGCCCAGATCCAGGAGAAAATCCAGCCTAAAATGCAGCCCAAGTCCAGCAGAAATTTTAGCCCAAGAGCAGGCAAAATCCAGTCCAATTTCAGGAGATAGTCCAACCAAACTCCAGGAGAAAATAAGGCCTATGTCCAGGAGAAATTCCAGCCTAAAATGCAGGCCAGGTCCAGGAGAAATTCCAGCCCAAGAACATCCAAAATCCAGCCCACATCCAGGAGAAATTAAAGATCAGAGCCTAGAGAAATTCAGGCCTCAAACCAGGACTAATTCCAGCCTAAAATGAGGCCCAAGTCCAGGAGAAATTCCAGCCCAAATGCCGCAGAAATTCCAGTCCAAGAGGCGGAGATAGTCCACCCAAACTCCAGGAAAAATTTGGGCTCACGTGCAGGAGAAATTAAAGCCTAAATCCAGTCCATGTGGAGGAGAAATTTCGTCCCAGCTCCAGCAGACATTCCAGCCTAAAATGCAGACTAAGTCCAGGAGAAATTCAAGTACAGGGCTAAGAGAAATTCAGGCCTCAAACCAGGTGTAATTCCAGCCAAAATAGAGGCACAAGCCCAGGAGAAATTCCAGCCCAAGTGCAGCAGAAATTCCAGTCCAAGTCCAGGAGAAATTCAAGCCAAAAGTCAAGAGAAATTCAGCCCCGAGCCCAATAGAAATTCCAGCCCACATGCAGGAGAAATTTCAGCCCAAATCCAGGAGATATTCCACCCAAACACCAGGAGAAATTCAGGCCCAAGTCCAGGAGAAAATCCAGCCTAAAATGCAGCCCAAGTCCAGCAGAAATTTTAGCCCAAGAGCAGCCAACATCCCGTCCAATTTCAGGAGATAGTCCAACCGAACTCCAGGAGAAAATTAGGCCTAAGTCCAGGAGACATTCCAGCCTAAAATGCAGGCCAGGTCCAGGAGAAATTCCAGCCCAAGAGCAGCAGAAATTCCAGTCCAATTCCAGGAGAGAGTCCACCCGAACTCCAGGAGAAATTCAGCCCCAGGTCCAGGAGAAACTCAAGTCCAAATCTAGGAAAAATTTGAGCCAAAGTGCAGGTGATATTATGGGCAAGACTAGGAGAAATTCAATCCTGCATTCAGGAGAAATTTGGGCCTGAATTCAGCCCATTTTCAAAGGAAACCCCCCCTCGTCCCTTAAGCCCCGCCCCCTCGTCCCTTAAGCCCCGCCCCCTCGTCCCTTAAGCCCCGCCCCCTCGTCCCTTAAGCCCCGCCCCCTCGTCCCTTAAGCCCCGCCCCCTCGTCCCTTAAGCCCCGCCCCCTCGTCCCTTAAGCCCCGCCCCCTCGTCCCTTAAGCCCCGCCCCCTCGTCCCTTAAGCCCCGCCCCCTCGTCCCTTAAGCCCCGCCCCCTCGTCCCTTAAGCCCCGCCCCCTCGTCCCTTAAGCCCCGCCCCCTCGTCCCTTAAGCCCCGCCCCCTCGTCCCTTAAGCCCCGCCCCCTCGTCCCTTAAGCCCCGCCCCCTCGTCCCTTAAGCCCCGCCCCCTCGTCCCTTAAGCCCCGCCCCCTCGTCCCTTAAGCCCCGCCCCCTCGTCCCTCAAGCCCCGCCCCCTCGTCCCTCAAGCCCCGCCCCCTCGTCCCTCAAGCCCCGCCCCCTCGTCCCTCAAGCCCCGCCCCCTCGTCCCTCAAGCCCCGCCCCCTCGTCCCTCAAGCCCCGCCCCCTCGTCCCTCAAGCCCCGCCCCCTCGTCCCTCAAGCCCCGCCCCCTCGTCCCTCAAGCCCCGCCCCCTCGTCCCTCAAGCCCCGCCCCCTCGTCCCTCAAGCCCCGCCCCCTCGTCCCTCAAGCCCCGCCCCCTCGTCCCTCAAGCCCCGCCCCCTCGTCCCTCAAGCCCCGCCCCCTCGTCCCTCAAGCCCCGCCCCCTCGTCCCTCAAGCCCCGCCCCCCGCCCCTCAAGCCCCGCCCCCTCGCCCCTCAAGCCCCGCCCCCTCGCCCCTCAAGCCCCGCCCCCTCGCCCCTCAAGCCCCGCCCCCTCGCCCCTCAAGCCCCGCCCCCTCGCCCCTCAAGCCCCGCCCCCACGCCCCTCAAGCCCCGCCCCCACGCCCCTCAAGCCCCGCCCCCACGCCCCTCAAGCCCCGCCCCCTCGCCCCTCAAGCCCCGCCCCCTCGCCCCTCAAGCCCCGCCCCCTCGCCCCTCAAGCCCCGCCCCCTCGCCCCTCAAGCCCCGCCCCCTCGCCCCTCAAGCCCCGCCCCCTCGCCCCTCAAGCCCCGCCCCCTCGCCCCTCAAGCCCCGCCCCCTCGCCCCTCAAGCCCCGCCCCCTCGCCCCTCAAGCCCCGCCCCCTCGCCCCTCAAGCCCCGCCCCCTCGCCCCTCAAGCCCCGCCCCCTCGCCCCTCAAGCCCCGCCCCCTCGCCCCTCAAGCCCCGCCCCCTCGCCCCTCAAGCCCCGCCCCCTCGCCCCTCAAGCCCCGCCCCCTCGCCCCTCAAGCCCCGCCCCCTCGCCCCTCAAGCCCCGCCCCCTCGCCCCTCAAGCCCCGCCCCCTCGCCCCTTAAGCCCCGCCCCCTCGCCCCTTAAGCCCCGCCCCCTCGCCCCTTAAGCCCCGCCCCCTCGCCCCTTAAGCCCCGCCCCCTCGCCCCTTAAGCCCCGCCCCCTCGCCCCTTAAGCCCCGCCCCCTCGCCCCTTAAGCCCCGCCCCCTCGCCCCTTAAGCCCCGCCCCCTCGCCCCTTAAGCCCCGCCCCCTCGCCCCTTAAGCCCCGCCCCCTCGCCCCTTAAGCCCCGCCCCCTCGCCCCTTAAGCCCCGCCCCCTCGCCCCTTAAGCCCCGCCCCCTCGCCCCTTAAGCCCCGCCCCCTCGCCCCTTAAGCCCCGCCCCCTCGCCCCTTAAGCCCCGCCCCCTTTAGGCCTTGCATGTCTATTGTAGGATCAATTTCAGCCCTAATCGAGGAGAAATTCAGACCCAGGTCCCAGCAGCATTCGACCCGCAGCCCAAGAGACACCAAACCATGGCCCCTCCTGACGCAGGCCAGCAGCGCTGCAAAGGAAGGCCTGCCTCTTACCTTCCCAGTCCCAGGTGAGGCTGAGGTGAGGCCGAGGTAGATGTGTGTCCGAGCCGAAGTCCTTGTCTGTAGCTGTGGGGCACCGGGCCGAGCTGGGGCCCCTTTCAAGGCTGGCCAGCGGCACTGCAAAGGAAATAGGCTCGGACTTCTGCTCGACTCGGCTCGGCCTCGCAAGTTAAGAGGCATTGAGTCCAAAGCATGGGGGCAGCACACTACGCCGGGGCCTCTTTCGCGGCAGGCTAGCAGCGCTGCCAAGGAAAGAATGCCTCTTACCTTGCGAGGCCAATGTGAATCGAAGTCCAAAGCGGTGGGGCCGTGTGTCAAGCTGGGGCCCCTTTCGAGGCAGGCCAGCGATGCTGCAATGGCAGGAATGCCTCTTACCTTCACAGTCAGAGGCAAGTCTGAGGCGGAGCAAATTGAAGTCTGAAGCAGCAGGGGGGCATGCCGAGCTGGGGCTGCTTGCGAGGCAGGCCCGCGTCCCACTAAAGGAAGAAATGACTCTTACCTTAAGAGTGCAGGGACACCCCAAATCCTAGGGGGCCAGGAGGCACCACGAGACCAAGAGGGGCAGCGAAGTGCAGCACCACACCAAGGGCGGCGGCGAGACCCACAGCGGCACCGAGGCGCGCCGACTCCAAGGGCGGCGGCGCAAAGCTAACAGTGGCGGCACGACCCCCAGAGCGGCACCAAGGCGCGCCGACTCCAAGGGCAGCGGTGAGACCTACAGCGGCGGCACGACCCCCAGAGCGGCACCGAGGCGCGCCGACTCCAAGGGCAGCGGCGAGACCCACAGCGGCGGCACGACCCCCAGAGCGGCACCGAGGCACGCCGACTCCAAGGGCGGCGGCGAGACCCAGAGCGGCGGCGAGACCCACAGCGGCGGCGCAACGCTAACAGCGGCGGCACGACCCCCAGAGCGGCACCGAGTCGCGCCGACTCCAAGGGCGGCGGCGAGACCCACAGCGGCGGCGCAACGCTAACAGCGGCGACACGAATCCCCAGAGCGGCACCGAGGTGCGGCGGCGAGCCCCACAGCGGCGGCGCAATGCTAACAGCGGCGGCAAGACCCCCAGAGCGGCACCGAGGCGCGCCGACTCCAAGGGCGGCGGCGAGACCCACAGCGGCGGCGCAACGCTAACAGCGGCGGCACGAGCCCCAGAGCGGCACCGAGGCGCGCCGACTCCAAGGGCGGCGGCGAGACCCACAGCGGCGGCGCAACGCTAACAGCGGCGGCACGAGCCCCAGAGCGGCACCGAGGCGCGCCGACTCCAAGGGCGGCGGCGAGACCCACAGCGGCGGCGCAACGCTAACAGCGGCGGCACGAGCCCCAGAGCGGCACCGAGGCGCGCCGACTCCAAGGGCGGCGGCGAGACCCACAGCGGCGGCGCAACGCTAACAGCGGCGGCACGAGCCCCAGAGCGGCACCGAGGCGCGCCGACTCCAAGGGCGGCGGCGAGACCCACAGCGGCGGCGCAACGCTAACAGCGGCGGCACGAGCCCCAGAGCGGCACCGAGGCGCGCCGACTCCAAGGGCGGCGGCGAGACCCACAGCGGCGGCGCAACGCTAACAGCGGCGGCACGAGCCCCAGAGCGGCACCGAGGCGCGCCGACTCCAAGGGCGGCGGCGAGACCCACAGCGGCGGCGCAACGCTAACAGCGGCGGCACGAGCCCCAGACCAGCACCGAGGCGCGCCGACTCCAAGGGCGGCGGCGAGACCCACAGTGGCGGCGCAACGCTAACAGCGGCGACACGACCCCCAGAGCGGCACCGAGGTGCGGCGGCGAGACCCACAGCGGCGGCGCAATGCTAACAGCAGCGGCACGACCCCCAGAGCGGCACCGAGGCGCGCCGACTCCAAGGGCAGCGGTGAGACCCACAGCGGCGACACGACCCCCCAGAGCGGCACCGAGGCGCGGCGGCGAGACGCTAACAGCGGCGGCACGACCCCCCAGAGGGGCACCGAGGCGCGCCGGCGAGACCCACAGCGGCGGCGCAACGCTAACAGCGGCGGCACGACCCCCCAGAGCGACACCGAGGCGTGCCGGCGAGACCCACAGCGGCAGCGCAATGCTAACAGCGGCG